>CM062224.1:19082499-19682499 GCA_031216235.1 Syzygium jambos
AATAATAATAATAATAATAACAATAATAATAATAGTCTGTAAAGAAATTTTAGGTCTATGTTGTGTAATTTCTTGTTCTTGACAGACGTTGTCGAAACTAATAATCATCCGAACATTATTTTTTCTTTAAAGTCTCGATATTGAGTTCTTATTCTTGGAGATTAGACATATAATCCCACGAAAGATGAATATGAGGGCCTTAGGTGAGCCCTTCTTGTCCTCGGCCCATTCAATTTCGCATGCGAAGTTAAGTGTTCTTTGAATCAAGCGCGCCTATTGAGTCTGGCCAGAATTGGGTCTTTCAGGGTATTGGATTGACACGTGGCACGAGTCTAACATTGCATTATGTGGAGATGGCATATGGGTCCTAGGGGAGGGCATCGGACCCATCTCTCTCAAGGTTAGCAACCTTTGCTTGTCATCCGTCTCAACTCTTGAATCTCCTACATTTCGCATGAAACTCACTTGATCTAAAGATCAAGCCGTATCGAGTCACCAGATGCACCGCATTGGTTACGTCTAGTAAGCTAGTAATAAGCATTTGAGCCCTTAAAAGATAGGGATTTTTACAAGGGATTCACGCAAATCAAAGGTTAAGATGCCTGCTTGTAATTGGGCCTAGCATACGGTGTTGGCGTATCGTAATTGTGTTTGTAGTTCTTGTGAATTTGTATTATCATAAAATATCTAAAGTTTGATTTTTACATACCAAATGATGAATTTAACATTTGAGCGTGTTAATTCGTGTCGACACATAAATTTTGGTGTATTATGTCTTGTCATATCTGGATTTTCTCTCTGTAATTCATGTTTTATCTCATGCAATGCAAATGGGTCTGTCCAGCATTGCCAATCCTACTTGTAGTCTCATCATCTCTATCTTATGCATCCACTCTAATGAATCTTCGACTGCTCCTTGCACCATGTCGTTCTTTGCTCGTTGTTTATTTTGATTTAGGGACACAAGACAATTGATTTGCAATGACCTTGGGAGCTGTAGCCGTTTGTAAATGAGGCGGGTGTAAACAGGAGGCCTAGAATCTCCAAAGTGTAGTTACAACTGTACTTAGTATAATAACTACTAATGGCGGTTATGGTTGGGGATTATATATGATGGCGTGTAATTATTATAGGAAGCGCAATCATCAAGAACAAATGCCCGACGTTTTTTTTCAGTTTATCAATATTTCTGTCAATTTATAGTCCTTTACTTTTAAATTTAGGGAAAAAGCCATCAAAAACCCCAAACTTTACCCATTGTGACACATTTAACCCGAACTTTTTTTTGTGACGCCAAAAACCCCAAACTTTCTTATTTGTGACACATTTACCCCAATGTACATTATCTATGGGCATTTTCGTCTTTTCCGCTTTTTCTTTTTTTTTTACTTTTTTTTTTCAGATCCGGCGAGGGGGGCCTCGTCGGCATCCGGCGGCCCTCCCCGGCGGCCGCCCGACGCCGGCGAGGCTCGCCCAGGCGAGGGCAAGCTCACCCGACGCCGGCGAGGCTCGCCCGGCGAGGCTCGCCCAGGCGAGGGCAAGCTCACCCGACGCCGGCGAGGGCCGCGGGACTCCGGCGAGGGCCCCCTCGCCGGATCTGAAAAAAAAGTAAAAAAAAAAAGTAGAAAAGACGAAAATGCCCATAGATAATGTACATTGGGGTAAATGTGTCACAAATAAAAAAGTTTAGGGTTTTTGGCGTCACAAAAAAAAATTCGGGGTAAATGTGTCACAATGGGTAAAGTTTGGGGTTTTTGGTAGCTTTTTCCCTTAAATTTATTGTTCATTTTCTTCGTTACGCCAATTCAACTCTAATTTGAAATCACCATCGAACCTGTCTAATAAAAAACTCGAGATCAACACGTGGTGAAATGCTTTTTACTATTTGGCTCAACATCCATTTCTAGTGAAACATTATCTTAAGATAAATACGTGTCAATTCATGTCAATATACAAAGTTACGCATTTAGTGTCATGTCATATTCAGACTTTCTTTCTGTTATTCGTGTTTTATCTTGTACAGTGCAAGGGGACTATGTCTAGAATCGCAAATCTTACTTGCAATCTCACCATCTCCATTCTTATGCATCATCCACTCTAATGAATCTCCAACTACTCCTTGCACCATGTCGATTTCTGCTTTTTGTTCCTTCTGATTTAGGGACACAAGCCAATTGTAGTGAGGTGTGAACATGCAATTCGTTCTATGAAATTAATGTCGAGGAATTCATGGGAGAAAATGGAGGGAAACGTGGGGATGTGGCGAGAATGCCAATGTTGACTAGTTCTCGTTACTTCTGGTGGAACTCATCCTTGATGGATGAATAATGCCTAACTTTAGCGGATATGACATTTTCCTCGGGACTATTCCGCGAGACTTTTGCCTTAGGACAAAATATTGACGCAACATGCACAAGATAAAAGAGTTTTGTGATGAATTTAGAATCGACCCCTTTAACGTTTTGATTGTATATCAATTGAGTTGCTTCTTTTACCTTTTATTTTGATCGATTGAATCGTTATTTTTTTTAGAACAAATTCTATAATCCTGTCCTCAACTCACAGTCTATGAATTGCGGATGTCAGAAACCCTACGTGGCTCTCAAGTCTGTGGCCACTTGGCATTTAAAAGGGCCAGATGGGAGACGCCTAAGGTTTTCTAGCGTTGGAAACAAATCGACAACAAGTTGAGGATTTGGTCGTACTTCTTTTTCCAAAGTTAAAAGTTTTTTGTTTTTTCATCTGTAGCTAAAAACTAAATCGATCAAAACAAAACGTCAAGGCCTAAAAGGTCGAAAGACTAAGTACCGATTCTTCACTTATCCCGATAAAGAGAATAATGAGAGTAAACACTATTCACTCGAAATTGACACAAGTTGAAAAATGAAAATTCCATCATATTAGTCAAAGCTTGAACAACTTCAACAAATAATATAAAGTACAAAAATCATCGACTAGGAGAAGAAGATGACACGGCAAGGATTGTTGTTTCTACGTTAGAGTTTTATGAATGAATGTCTTTCATGCACCTGTTAAATGTACTTACCAAAGTAATATTTGATTTTCAGAATATCAATTGCGTATTTTACGAGAACGGTCAATCTTGAAAATAACAATACTTTTTTATTTGATTGCTTAACAGATGTCCTGGCACGCTTAATCAACAAGCTCCTTAAACATAATATTATACTAAACATATCTCTGCAGGTATTTGTCATATGTAATGCTAAAGACAAATGAATATCCTAGATCAAAGCAGGCCATGGATAATGTCAGTTCCTTTCTCAACTTGGAATCTACTCAAAGCGCCATGGGATCTCCAAAAAGATCCCCCAAATAAAGGCCAAAAAGTTGTTCTTCTTCTTCTTTTTGTATTCTATAGAGTAATTGTAAGTTCTCATTGGAAGCAAATTGGAGGACCACCATGCTCTTTGCACAGAGTCCAATGCCTGATTTTTATCCAGACCCCAAATGTCAAATCACATGTTAATCTATCCTCATGGTCATGGGGGTTCCCAATGTGTCTTTCTTCTTCTCGATGTGAACCATATTCATATTTTCCAATTTCCATAATCCTTAAATAGGATTGGAGTCCCTAGGAAGGAGCTTCCTTAGTTGATACAACATTAATTAGATTGCAGATCACGGACACCACATTCTATGGTCCTGTGTCTAGCTAGGACAAGTAGGGGCAATTTATGGGTTGGTGGGAATAAATTAAAATTAAGAAGAGTACCCTTTTAATTATAACAAAAAAATTCATAGAGAGCCCCACTAGTTATTCCCTCTTCAATTCCTCTCAGGAACAAGAGGGCACCATCCAAAGGATCAGCAGAAGTTGCGGTAGATTCATGTGCTGTTTCATCCCCGTGGCCAATCAAGCAAGCTCGTGCAAATTGTTTGATTCTTCTGTGCTCCCCCATTAATGCCTCTTCATCAAGTCTAGCTGTTCTTTCCATGTTGGAGGAAAAAATTATAAGGATGCAACGTACCTTTTATCTTTTATATCAATATGTTGATTAAAAATATATATATTTTATGTGACGGCGAACAATGCATCGTCTGCAGCTCAAAGTTCTCTACCCTTCCATTTCTTAAGATGGAGCGAGAGGAGTGATGATGATTTGCATGATGATGGATGCCAGCGGTTTGAATATGCTTAATATGTGCCTTTAGCGGTCCGGACACCTTTCACAAGTAACCAAATATGCTATAATTATGTAACTTTCCACGTTGCAAATATTTAAGTTGTTCTATGTCGGAATATATTGAAATGGGGTTTTCTTTTCTTTTCTTTTCATTTTCCAAAGTCTCTCGAGAAACCCTCTTATCTCTACTGAAGGCAATCGGCCACGACGACCCAATGCGCATGGCCATCATTTGGTTGGGCTTAGACAATGAATTTTGCCCAATTGGAGGACCTAAGCAAGGGGCAATTAATTTTTTTTTTATGGGAGTATATCTGCTTTTTGTTGGCTTTCTCTTCATTGCAAATTAAATAGAAATTGAGGTACATATGGCTGTGTATCTTGAATAAGATAATATTTGAATTATTTGATAGTTTCGTAACAGCACGCCATTATGATGTAACGGTCTTATGATAATAATTTCTGTAAACCAACGGCCTAACTCTAGAAGACCATAATCTTTTGCTATAAACCAATCTCATAACTCTAGGGTGATAGCTCGGATATAAGGTCACATAGGATAATATACATCACGCTATGCATCTGGGGCACACTTTGAATTAGGGCTGATTAATGGGCAAGCCGTACTATTTTGCCTTGAATCATTGCCCATATCTGCCCACGATTAAGAAACATATTAATTTTTGGGATATATATACTAGAAGTCTTAATATTGTCGCGAAAATGCAATTGGGTCCTAAAACTTTCAAAAAGTACAATCAATTCCTAAAACTTATCAAATTGATTCAATCAAGTCATTCCGTTAACTCTGTCTAATTTGGCAAATGGAAAATGCTGATATTTATCCTACATGGTGATGACGTGGTTAAAACGATGTCGTTTTGGTTCAAATATGATTTTTAATATAAATTTTATTTAAATTAAATTACAAAAAATCAGCTTAAAAAAAGGGAGGGAGAAACCAAGCTAGCAATGATGGCTGCCGCCGCCCCACCCTGGCTGGGAAGGCCACCGGCGAGGGTGCGGGATGGCTAGCAACTTTTCGTCGACCACCGGCAAGGGCAAGATGAAAAAATTTGGTACCTCCCCTACGGTTTGAACACTTCTAGTGTAGAAGGCGCTGCCATTCTCAGAGTCGTTGGCAAAATTCGCTCAATCTCACGATGGTCATAATTCATATAGGGAATCCACAATATTGGTGGCCGGGTCATCGCTTCCGTACAACCACCGTCGAGTCGGTCTTCTGAGATTTCATTTCCAGGTAGTCGAAGGTGGTCGCCACAACAGAGGGCGACCATCGTTGCAATGGTCCCTATCGGCCCACTCTCTCATGCAGGGGTTCCGGGCAATCCTCCCCAATGCCGTCGTGTCCAACAGGGGCTGCACGCATACGAGTGCACGTTTACTTTCACAAAACGAAGCTTGCCTCCTTCCAAATCACGTCTTTCTCCGCGAGCTTTGTGCACACATACGCTCCTTGCATACCTCAGCAGGTTGCGGCTCGTGTCTATCCGCTCCTACAGCGCCGATTTCCGATAATATTTTTCCAAACAAAAGATAACGTAATACTATATACATGAGATCAAGTGGATTCAACTAGACGCAACGTAAGAATTAGAACGGGGGCAGCATGTAATCACCCCCGAAGAAGCCGTAGACTTTTACTTGGACTTGCAGCTTAATGCAAAGCAGCCGAACACCATTAAACAATAAAAACGAACAGGTGGCAAGCGGATCCTGGCCGTCCATCGAATGCGACGGCTGCGATGGGCGTGACCGGTGGCGGTGCCGCCGGTGGACGGCTTGCACGACGTGGGCCGTAAGATGGCTGACCAAGTGTCCCCGCGTGCAGATCAACACCCTGGTGTCATTTCACCAATTTAATTATACATTATCGCAATTATCGTTTACTATTTTTTAAGGGTATTTTTATTTGGGTTTGATCCGAATTTGAATTTTTTTAAATTTCGGGGCGATCGTCAGCAGGCATGTTCGTGAGACCCTCTTAAGTCATGATTTTGAACAATTTTCAAGTATTTTAATTCTGTGTGGGGGTTATTAAATTGGCCATGATTTGATGAATTGGTCATTGATTTCGAAGTATTCTAAAGAACGGGTCTGCCTCACATGGGACGGATTCTTCTCCAAGAAAGGACAAAATTGTGCTTGTATAGTGTATTTTGCTGGGAGAGAATCCCAGTTCAATTTGTTCTCTTGTGATGAGTGTGTGTATGTGTGTTGGCTCCATCTTCTTCTTCTTCTTCTTCTTAGTTTTTTCTTTTTGGGGGTTCTATAATTATTACTTTTTGGCTTTTTGATAAGGTGTGTTGGCTCTTGTCATGCAGGAACGTGGGGCAAGTGTTGTCTGGAGGGAGGCCAATCAATCGTTTTAGGACTAAACTTTTGGGTAATTTTTTTAATATTTGGATGGGCCATATCAAATCTCAGTGATCTGAATTGATAAAAGAGAATCCATAAAAAAAAAAAATTGGGTGCATAGGAATCGGTCATTAGAGAAGGCGTGCATTAAAAAGCCACCCAAAAAAAAAAAGAAGGAAAAGAAAGACAAACAATCAAGATCATGTAGGGACAATTTGGTGTGTTATTTAAATTGGAACTCCCTCTGTAACCAAAGAAAAAGAGGGATTGAACTTCCTTTGCTAAATGTATATAGGGGAGTAGGTATCATCGAGACGGTTGGTGTGCGTTGGTCAAGGCTTACTTCCAAGTGGTTTGGAGTCCCTCTTGATCACCTGTTCGATCCCCCAGTTGCTCCTCGATCTCGAGAAGTCCTAGATTGTCCATGGCGTAGGTTCAACTCATGTACCAAGCGTAGCGATCACTCTGGTTTTACTACAATTAGCATCTAGTGGTGCCACATTACTCTGGTTTTACTACAATTAGCATCTAGTGGTGCCACATTGATGGGCTCGCTCAAAATGAGCAATAACTATGACTCGATCTAGTATTCCGGTGTAGGTGTGCAATTTCTATGATAACACCCATCCTTCACAACCTTTTTTTACTTATCAAGATATAGGGGTAGCCTTTTTAAACGGCTTCTTTTCGACCCTTTTTATAGAAGCAATTTTGGAGGCTTGACTTGACTTAGGTTCTTGGCATTGGCTATTTTATGTGGCTGATTTTGAGATGAATCAGCTTTAGCTTGATCATTCCGGTCTTTCTCCTAAAAAAATATTCAATTATTTATCAAATAGTCAGCATGTAAATGTCGAGCTACATACTTTGAACTTTCATCACATTGTAAGTTTACGTGCGATGGTGAGTGGTAAAAGTTAAACCATAATATTTCAGCTTGTCAATTATCTCACGACTTAGGTTTCCTGAAAATAATGAGTTTTGTTTCTTTATACATCTACATACATCTACATGTAAAAAGAAAGTACTTTTAGCAACATATATTGGATTTACATTCATCAGTTTTTTTCGTAATTTTACTAACTTGCAAATGAAGTGCTTTGTTCGGATACGTCTAACTAATTAAATTGTGAAAAACATAAAATTCTCTCTCTCTCTCTCTCTCTCTCTCTCTCTCTCTCTCTCTCTCTCTCTCAAAAGGCTTGAAAAAGATTTGAGACATGAGAGAGGGGGACGGTGTTGTCGGAGAAGGACTCTCGTCGCTGTCCGATGCTTATCATCACTTGTTGTTACCTGGAATGTGGAGGTACCGCACTATAATAGCTAAACTAAGAGATAGAAGAGAAAGAAAGTTCTAGTTTGCTTTATTTTTTGTTGTGATTAGTCACAAATACAAAAGAGAGTTCAATAAGCGAATAAAGAGCCATGAAAAAGCCGTATAATCCCGAGATCATCTAACTATCCTTTGAGGAGAAAGTATGTTGACACTAACTAAATGTGCATCGAGTAGATTGTACATGTTTGAAAGTTCAATACTATACAGCAATTAAATCGGTGTCCTAAAAGTGCTTTGTAACATTACACCTTCATTAATCAATGGTGTTATGTGTCTGAATTTGTTTAGAGCACCCAACTAAATCCCTCTAGTCACTACAGTCCCTCATTGTCGAGATTGAATGTATTATGGAGTTAGCTTCATCAAATTTACTGTGGTTGGGCTCCACCCCAAAAGAAACTTCCCAAGATACAACCTTCTTGTTATTTTCTTTTCCCCTTTTTGGTGCTAGCCAGCCACAATGAGTAGGGATCCTTCAAAGATGCAATTTCACGTTGAGGGTTAACCAACAGTAACATGACCCTCGTTAGAATGCAAAGGACATTCCCTATTATGGCCTAGAAAAGTGCATCGGGTGAAATGGAAATCCCATGTTGAGTATAAAAAGACAGGGTTAATTTGCTTATAGCCAAGGTCCACAGTTCTTAACATTGACCTGTTCGGAACTGAAGTACTGAGCTCTATAAGATTTTGGCTCATCTTGTCTTGCTTGAGTAGGCTTTTCATCAATAAATCCACTTACGCTTACAAATTTCTTCTTTGCCTTTTGTACTTTTCTCATCAAATTACGAAAGATAAAAAGGGTGTAATATGAATTCTATAAATTTTTGATAAAGATTGACCAAAATCGAAAGTAAACGTTTGGATGGATCCACTAAATGCCATCTTACAGGTTAATCAACGCTACTCTTATTTTAAGGTCTTGTCACCTAAAGTATGGTCCATCCAAGTTGATAGTTATGATGAATGCACTGAGTTCTTGTTCTCATGTGCAGTGGAGGTTTGTGGCCTAGAGAGGACAAAACCCCCCATGTTTTAAAAAAGCAAAGGAGAGAGAAAGAGGCAGAGAGAGAAGAGAGATTCTTAAAACGTCTCATCAGAGACAAACAGCAGATCGTGATTCTCTGAACGATCATTGGAACATTGAAAACCTCAATCCTTTCTTTAATCATTGCAATTCTGTGGGCACTAAACAAAGTCTTTAATTCCATAAAATGCATAATTACAAAATCAAGAAGGACAAAGAGCACAAAGACAACACATATGCGCATACGTATACATACACACCCATACTGCAAAACTGCAGACAGATAGAGATTTCAGTGATGTTCAACATGAAATGAGATCATTACGTTGAAAAGGTCAACCGGAGTCCATAAAGAAATCTCAAGCTTGGACCAACTGTAAAGGCGAAAAACATTTGACCAATAGCCGTTTCTTCAACCTTCCGCGCTCGCAAAAGACGAGCCCACAAACCCTTAAGAAAGGAGAAAAAGAGGAAGGAACTCCTTTTAGACCCCTGAAATCTTATATTTTGTCCTTAATCATGCCGACATGATGGCTCCAACACTTTCCTCTCTACATGGATAAGATTGAAGATGATCTCCTTTTGCTGCTTAATTAATTGTAATCCTTAAAGCCAGTTTAGTATATCTTGGCCAAAAAATAAAAGAGAGAGAGAGAGAGAGAGAGAGTCGGTTTGATAAATGCATCTTGTAAAGGATGTGATTAGGACACATTAATTAAGTTATAAAACATAATCTTTATAAGTGCATTGAAGAAGTACCACTAAGGTGGTAGCTTAGCTTGATGAAGAGTTACTCCAAAGTAAATTGTGATCAAAGGTTCAAATTCGAATCTTGCGAATTTGGAAATTGAACTTTGAGCCAACCTGCACCAAAAGAGCACTTTTATACAGCTGGCAGTTTCGGTGCGATTATGATGATGGCCGCCCCATTTCAGGAGGATAAATTTTGAAGGTTAATCCGTGACCTCTAATGCATAGTGGTCTGATAGGGGAAGATGCAACGTCTAACACCTAGGAAAGGCTATGTTGGGAAAATAATCAAACAATTGGGAAGAAGAATAGAATGAGATTTTGAGACATGATGACACTCTCTTTAATGAATTATTTGCCCCACAGCGTTGCTAATAATTATTAGCAAAAATCCTCTAGGATATAACAAAGTCTCAACGAGAATATCATATAGTAATTCCGGTATTTGTCCAAGAACTCTCAAAAGGAAATAATTAGAAACAATTGTCGTAGTTTTTAGAAAGAAAATTTGACCAAGACTTTTATGAGACGGAAAACTGACGAATTTATTTAAGTCTTTAGAATAGAAGCAACCATTTGGGAAAGGCTGCAAAGTGAACGGATACTTTCTCAAAAGACATGTTGAAAATTCGGATTAAAAATAATAACATATTTTTTTATTATTTCGAATTTTATAAATTCTTAAAAATAATCAGTCATTGTTCAAATATTAGGAAGTTATGTCCGAATAGACACAACCTACCAAAGATTGTAAGAGCGCCTAATAACCGTTAGGCAAAAATAATAAAATTCGGAAATAAATAATAAAAAATAAACCATAACTTTATTGCGAATAGTCATATTGTTTTAACAGGACATAAAGGTTATTTTATAATTATAAATTAAAATTTTAGTAAATAAAAATAATAAAATGAGGATTGGTGCCAATTATGATCCGCAGGCAAGGGTAGCCCTTGCCGGCGTTGGGCGAGGGTTGCCTCGCTTGGGCAAGGGTGAGGTTTTCCCTCGCCGGATCTGATAAAGGTCGCCCTTGTCCACCTAGCCCAGGCGAGGGCCGCCATCGCCAGTGTCAGGCGAGGGCCGCCATCGCCACCCACCCCTCGTCAAGCAAGGGTCGCCCTTGCCGGCATTAGGCGAGGGTGACCGTTGCCCTCATCTGATCTGGCAATGGTTGTCCTCGCCCAGCCAGCCTAGGCAAGGCAACCCTCACCTCGGTTGTCCTCACCGGCATCGAGCAAGGGTCACCTAGCCAACCCAAGTGAGGGTAGCCCTCGCTCGACATTGGCGAGGGCTGCATTCGCCTGAGGCCGGTGACCTCCGTCGGCCCCCGCGATGGCCGGCGAAAGGAAGAGAGGAAAAAAAGAAAAGAAAACGAAAACGAAAACGAAAAGAAAAAAAACATAAAAAGGAAAAAAGAAAGAAAAAAATTCAAAAAAGTAAAAGACGAAAATTCCCTTTGTCCAGTGAGGTTAGGTCCTTATTTGAGACTGATATGGCTATCTCGGGATCTTATCTGAGATAAGATTCACTTCATGCCCTTATTTGAGAAAGGAGAGCACTTCAAACTCTTATTTGAGATAAGGTCCACTTCGGGTCCTTATTTGAGAAAATAATTCCACTTCAGGCCCATTTTTGGAATTTTTCCAAATTTGTTTTACAAACAAACTTCCAACTGGCTGTACTTTTCTTCATTTAAAAGGTTTTGATCAAAGTTAAGCACTCGAAGAGGTGTCATTGGGATGTCCCTCAATTCTTCTTGCAAAATGGTATGTGGCATATCTAGCAAGAATGTGTGGACCTCTTTCAAGAGGATCATACATCGACCTGTTCTATGAGGATTTAATGTTCTCTATAGCATAATCTATACATGAAAATTGCAATCTTCAAACTCATGATCAAGTATTCCATAAACTATTAGATTTGGTCAGACTCGCATGGAATTCACCATCTTCAACGGTTCATATTCAATTTGCATTATACTCATATGATTATTTCTCCCTAGTTCACACAGGATGTTATTATTTCAATGACTCTCAAATACCACAAACGCTTAATTATAAATTCCGTGTAAGCCAGAGAAGGAGAGAATAATGCAGGGTTATTCGCTTCTCTTGGGTTTGTGACAGATAGGAGTAATTTCCAACAATTGCCTTAACTATGTACTTTCATTATGAAGGAAATTGTCTTAAAGGTCATAAACCTATTGTATGAAGACCAATTCAATCGTAAACCTTTTAATTTCGCTATAGTTCTAATCATTTTGACAATTTGCCTATTTAATCTTAAACCTTTTGATAATTTGCCAATTTAGTCATAAACCTTTTATGATTTGTCAATGTAGTTCTTACAGCCAAATATCCAAATAATAGGTTTAAGATTGAATTGGCAAATCTTCAAAAGTTTTATAGCTAAATTGACGCAATCAAATGGTTTAGAACTAAAATGGAAAACTGTCAAAAGTTTAAGATTAAATTGACACAATTGAAAGATTAAGAATTGAATTGGCCGCCGTACAATAGGTTTAAAATTTTTGTGGGCAATTATGCCTTGTATTGTGTGTGATCCTAGACTAATACAAATCCTACTTGGCTGCAAACTAGTCTCGAAATGGGCCAATTTACTAACATCTCCTTTTAATATCAATGTTAATGAACTTGAAAACAATCTATTTCATACCATAATTTAGTCAACGAATGCACTCGTTGTAGAAAAAATCCTCAAGTCCACCGGCATTTTGAGTCCAATGCACTATACAACCCATAGAATTGATGGGTATCACGTGAGATACAAATGATCTGCTGTTTGTAATATGCTACACTAACATATACCCAATAGACTCCATAATTGCACCTCATCATACAATATCGACCGGCATTAGATAAACTGAAGTTGCATTGAAATAGCGTGAACCACTTGGACAATTTACAAGAGCATTATGATACTTATAAGCGCATAAAATCTGTCCTTTTTCGAGTTTGGAAAGCTATTTAGAGACCACAAAATGCTTCTAGGGCACTCTAGCATAGTACATTAGAGGCCTTAACATTTGTTGCTTTTGCAATCATTATGACTTCTATCACCTCAAGGGTTCATATACTATTTCTATTAAAATTTGCACATCCACAAATTTTGTGACAATCGTCAAAAGTGGTTGCCCTTGCAATTAGTGGGAGAAAAAAAGTGGACTCTTTCCAAACAATTAAGTGGCAGGGTCTTCACTTTGTTCCACTGGATCATATATATGTAGAACAACTATTTGCATCGGATTCCTCATAAAAAGAAAAGAGTAGACTTTTCGCTACATGATTGATTCTGTCAAACACTTCAATATAAAAATAAATTTATCTAATATTCATTAAGGTTGACGCTATTTTCGTACCATTTTTGGTTAAAACACACCATCCTTATATTAACAGACCAAATTACCTTTCAATCACAAAATTTGGATAAATATTTCTAACTAATATTAGCTCCCACAGACACAGTAAAATCAATCTCATAATCTCTCTCCTTCATACACCATATACGTGCTAAGTTTCCAAATTGAACTAGTTGACTTATCAAATCCTTCTGAATTGGTGAAAATAATGTCAATTTGAGTTGTTATAAGATTGTTCATTTGTTTTCTTGTTTAAGTTATAAATGATCTTGATGAAAGTCCGAATCTAATTACAACGTTTTCCTATTAAAATGTATACTTACTGGTGGAAAAAAAAATGAGGACATGATTCACGAGCAATATTAATAACATTCTTCATGGTTGAACAATAAAATAAAGTTTAGCCTTGATCTTTCTCTTTCCCTGTTTTTTAATCTTTTTCTAGCCTTTATGTATAAAGATTGGAAGGAACAAGTGAATTGAAATCCCGAATTGAGTTTCTAGCTGAAGACATATAAGGGTTTTGTTTTTGCTATTTTGGAAGAAAAAGTAAATTGTTCTTTTCAAGCTAGGCTAAAAAAAGAATAAAAAAAAGATAATTTTGAATAAAACCAAGATAGGAGAGTAGGAACTCATATGTTATTAATCCGCCTAAAAAAGATATTAGTAAATATTAGTGCATAGTTTTTTTTTGGTAAGGAAATATTAGTGCATAGTTAATAAAGTTGAAACTTAATTTAGTCAGTTAACATAAAAGAAAGGTATGTTCTAGCCAAAAGAGTGTGGCAATAGCGCCGCCCTATTAATTTGTTCCACACATTTCAGACCATAAGATATCAATGATGCACTGGCCAGAGAAGTCAAATTCCATATTACCATGAATAGAGCTTCTCTTCTATTTTTCTTTTCTTTTCGCAGTCAGAAGGGATGAGAATTACCATTTAATGGAGTGAGTGGGATACAATATGCTTTCCCAAATTATATTGTATCTCATTCTTTTGTTTAATGTGTGGCCAATGAACACACCGAAACAAGTCAACGTCATATACTTGTCTTGACTTTATGTTTATGCCATACATTTAGGTTTGCCCAACTGCTCAAAAATATTACTAATTAAGTAGTGAAAGAGTGAGAATATTAATTTGGAGTGACCAAATACCCGACCAAAATAAAAGATTTGGATATATACATGCTCATAGCAGCAATATCTGAATGTTTCACTTTGATTATATCTTGAGGATTTTGAGCGTATATTATAAGCTTCCAATGCACTTACTAAATCATACATCTCATCCATTTTAAATAATCCGCTATAAATGCATGTTGGCCAATTTCTTGACAATTTAAGCTTTTAGGAAAAATGATTTGTCTAATGTGATATCAGAGCATTGATCAAGGGTTCAAACCCTAACACTCTTATCGTGTTTATTATTCAGGCTATTTTATTTGTTTTCCTGTTCCATCGTAATCATGTTAATGTAGTTTTGTTCAAAACCTGACTTGCACGCATAAGGACCAGCTTGCACAGTAGGGGGAATGTTAAGTAATCAATCTGCTATAAATACATTATCGGTCCATTCTCTAACAGCTTAAACTTTTAGAAAAAACGATTTGTCTAACACGTTGTCAAAGCATAAGTCAAGAGTTCAGATCTTGATACTCCCCTCTCAAATTCATTGCTTGTGGTAGTTTCACAATAATTGGTTCACAAAAAATAGGTGCTATGCCCATTTCATGATAACAGAGCTCAGTTGTGCATTTCTAAGGGATCGGCTTACATACACACATGTAGTTTCCCTCCTCTAAATAGTTTAAATATTCGGGACAAATGATTTGTCTTACACAAGGGATAGTTTGCACAAGAAACAAAACTGAATTTATCTTCTGTTGTGGACGTATATCTAGCCGCTCTAAGTACAAATAAGTTTTCTTGATCTAACACATCGAGAAAGTACCTAATGATTAACTCTCATATGTCATATCATCAATTGCGCACTTGTAAAAGCCACTTTAATTGAACTTGATAATTAACCGTGCGAGATTCTTGTGTCGACCATGTCACCAAAAGATTATCTTCCTCGCCACGGACTAAAGGATAAAACCCTAGCAAGGGACTTAATCGATGTGAAGCGACAATCCTTAATCAGAGACCAGAACCATCATCAACATAAGATCAATCGTCAGCAAGTACTGTTTCAACTAAAGGAAAACCCTAGTAGATGATATCATCCACTGGTGTAGAGCATAACTAAATTTTACTGTGTCATTTCTCAATGAGTTAATTTCAATGAAAAGTTCTTGATAACCCTAGGCCGGCTAGCGACTAGGAGTGCTTTATTTATTATTATATTTTTTTGTTCAACAGTCTCAAAACTGTAAATCACTTCACAAGGAAGAAACGTGCCGAGTAGAAACGAGACGTTTCCGAGAAATGCGGCTACTTGCCGCCCCTTTACTTTCTTATCACTTCATTTCGAATATTGGACTTTCACTTTATCTTTGGGGAGCCTTTTTAGCTAAAAACCCTGAAATGGAATGACTCTTGAAATAAACTTAATCAACAATAGTTAATTTTTTTTAAATAACTGTCGAGATGCGCCAATGCTGGCTTGAGCACCACATCACCCATTGTACAAAA
Organism: Syzygium jambos; assembly: GCA_031216235.1. Classification (NCBI taxonomy): domain Eukaryota; kingdom Viridiplantae; phylum Streptophyta; class Magnoliopsida; order Myrtales; family Myrtaceae; genus Syzygium; species Syzygium jambos. The sequence goes on from CM062224.1 coordinate 19,098,157, forward strand.
ATAAAACAAGAATAACCAAAAATAATTAATACTTATGTAGTATATGTGAGTCTCTTAGGCTCCAACCCATAAAAGATCCAGCTATTTGGAGGTTTAAGAAATATTTGGCGACTCTCTTAAGCAGCTCAAAACCTTTCACACGAGCGGTAATCAAGATCAATAGCAGTGTGCGCACTGTTGATGTGATTTAGATAGAGTAAAACATTGTTTCAATCTCGATTTCGGTAGATTGCTAGATATACCAGCATCAATTCATAGATCTATAAGTCTATGAAGCGACCTGCTAGGATTGAATTCGTGCTGTGCATATTTGGCACTTATTTAACCATTTTTTTTATAGGTGAGATTGTTAGCGGTGCTCTTATTTTTCTATGTACTTTAGGTATTTAATTATTCTCTCCATTTTGCGTATGAAGGCTAGCTACTTCGTGGGAAAAGTCAGCGACCCTCTCTCTCTCTCTCTCTCTCTCTCTCTCTCTCTCTCTCTCTCTCTCTCTCTCTCTCAAACACCATTCTTTCTTTGTTTCTTCTTGAGAACACCATCAGGTTCAACCTTCAAAAACTGTTTGCTCTTTTGCTTCCTGATGACCAAAACCCCCCACATCTCTCTTCATAGCGTCTCAGGCTTCAGTCCCTCCTTTTTGTTTGTTAACTTTTTTTTTTTATCAAAAACATCACAATAGCTTGATCAAGCATCCAAATAACCAACCTAAGTGCATGTGTCTCTTTTACTTGTGTTTGGTACACAAAGGTTGTTTTCTTTCTTTTCTTGGTTTGGCCAAACTAGCTGGGGTCAAATGAAATCATTCCCCTCTTACTCGTGTCTCTTGCATTAAGAATTATGTGCAGCTTGTCCGAGCAAGATCAAATCATGGACAACTACCACCAAGGCGACCTTACCGACATCGTCCGAGCCAGTGGCGGCGGCATGGTCGGCGAGCCTACTGTGGCGACCAACACCTGGCAGTTCTCCTCCACGGATAGCCCCGAGAGCTTCTCGTCTGCGATAAACGAGAGCAGCATCCGGCATAACTTCGGTGATCCCTTCTCCAACATGCGAGATCCGCTCCTCCATGACATAAACCTGCCGAATTTGGGCTTCTTGAAGCCGGCAGAGATGGTCAGCCAAAGCTTCGAGGGTGCAGGCGATTTTAGCAGTAACAGCGGTGTCATGTATGCAGCGCCACCAATCGAAGATGACTTGAAAAGGCCTTGCAATATCTTCACGCGGATGCTTCAAATCACTCCCAACAAGCTCCCGATTTCGCCATGCGACTCTCCAGTTATGGCTGCTTCGCCCCCGGGAATCAAAACCCCGGACCTGGTTCCTAGTGACATGATTAGCCTGAGCGGCTCGAAAGGTTGCTTGGTTGATAACTCGGCGATGCAGATCTCGTCGCCTCGAAACCCGGGTATCAAGAGAAGGTGAGATGAGATTATTATATATAATCTTGGGCAGTCCGTATGGCTCCGATCAACTAAACCGATAATTAAAAAGAAGACTTCGAAATCTGTGTTTTGCCAATTTGCAGTAGTATAGATACTTCTTTTAAGTTTTGTTTTAGCATCATTTATTGGTGGTTTTGCACATGATGATACAACCCTCTGTGTGAATGAACAAAACTTTCTGATACTTAGGAACTTGAACTTTCAATGAAATTTAATGTCCAGATCTAAAATGAAGCTCTCGACAGCTTATTTGTCAACGCATATCTTTAGTATTTAGATCGTATATGAGACTCTCGGCGGATCAAATGTGTAAAAGGATTAAGATGAAGGGTTTGAACTCACTCAGAAGGTATTTAAGTAAGTTATCTGCAACTTAGCTTCCAAATACTATAATTTTCCAGGAATTATGGTTGAATACAAAGATTAAGCAAAGTGATTACACTTATCATAATATATACTGCCTTCAGTTTTTAAGAATGACGTTCAACCTATGACTTAAACAAATATTCAAAAGCTGATAATTTTCGTTATGTTGACGCATGAGTTTCTCTTCTCTATTGATTGACAGTATTCTTTTTCGACCCTTGAATTGTAAAGATCAATTTGTTCATGTCTACCCATTGTCCAGGAAGAGCCAAGCAAAGAAGGTGGTGTGCATACCAGCCCCAGCGGCAGCGAATAGCAGGGCGGGTGGCGAAGTGGTTCCCTCAGATCTGTGGGCTTGGAGGAAGTACGGTCAAAAACCTATCAAAGGTTCTCCTTATCCGAGGCAAGTTTGTTAATTGGCATCATTTTCACCGATGAAGATGTCCCGGCCATGATGATTGTGATCTTCGAGTTCAAGATCGTCCTCTTTTTTCTTTCCGCTTTTCTCTTCGCCTTTTCGCATAGGTTATCGGATTGAAACACCTTTTATCGGTTTACATAGATTTACAAAATGGATCTATCAAATGAATTTTATTTGGTAGACTGGGATTCCCTTATGTTTGAATGCAATTTGTTTTGTGATCATAGGATTAATTAAATGGAGATCATCAGCAAATCAATTTGTTTTTGAATGACACATTCCAAATTGAATCATTGAGTGAACTTGAACTGCAGGCTAGATTAATTGGAAAATTTTGCCATATAACTACATTATTTTTTTGGCAATTTTTGTGTATCCAGGGGCTACTATAGATGCAGCAGCTCCAAGGGGTGCTCAGCACGAAAACAAGTTGAGCGAAGCCGGACCGATCCCAACATGTTGGTCATCACCTACACATCCGAACACAACCACCCGTGGCCGACTCAAAGAAATGCTCTTGCCGGCTCGACGAGGTCATCTCAACCATCGAAGAACAACAATGTGACTTCCAAGAACTCCCCAAACTCCCGAACCCAAAACCACATCAACCCCAAGGAAGAGCAGAAGGAGAACATTAATGACGGCACTGTCCCCACAGAACTCCCCGACGAACCAGCAGCAGGGGCAACCGCTGGCGCATCTATCAAGGAGGAGAATGAAGGCAAGATGGACAGGCAATTGGAATTCGACGACGAGGAATTTGGCAATGGCCTAGGCCACGGGTACAGGCCGTCAATGTTCGACAATAACCAAACCGATGACTTCTTCGCGGACCTAGGGGAGCTAGAGGCAGACCCTTTGGATATCTTGTTCAACAAAGGGTTCTCAGGAGATCATGGGCATGAGAAAGGGGACAAGGCCTTGGACCCTTTCGGTCTACTTGATTGGTCAGATAACAACAACAACAATAACAACACTTCATTCAACGATATGAAGAGGGGTTTATAACAAGGCCATGACTCCATAAAAAAGGAGCTTTATAGCACTTGTGGGTGTAACATATCTCTCAATTCTTGGGTTTTGGTCTTTTTATAAACCCTTTTTGTGTCAAATTACAATGGAATTTCATGTGGATTGAATTTTTTTTACTATTTCTTTTAATTCTTTCGTATAATTCACCTTTTGTTTTCTTCTAGTTCTGGTTATTTACCAGAACTTGGGATGTCAGCTTGAGATTAGGGGAAAAGAGTTAAAAAGAGAGAATGCTGGGTGATTGGAAGCAGATGAAGAGCCCAAAGGAGAGACCCCACGTTCTCTTTTGGAATATTGCGGGTGTGTGTGTGGATGGGACAGAAAGCTGAGGAACAGAAGGTTTGAACAGTAGTAACAAGTACATCCATCCACAGACATGACTGGAGATAGTGATTTGAGAGAGAGAGAGAGAGAGAGAGATGGGACTCACTCCTCAGTCACTCACCCTTTTCTTTCTTCTTTCAATTCAATCTTTCAAAGTGGGAAAAATAATTCAAAGGACCCCCCTTTCTCTTCTCCTTCTTCGTCATATGGGTAATCTATGAAATGAGGAAAAAAAAGGAAAAAGAAAAGGGGAGACTCCGCACTTCAATGAGCTTTCGGTATAGATTACAAAAGTGAATACAGTTGATTGAAACACATATAATATTTTATACAATTGACTTGACTGTTCGTTCCCTTCAGGTCTTCTCTGGGGATGTGTAGCTTGTAAAAGAAAAATAGATGTGCTTCGGGTTCCTCAGCTTTCTGATTTCTTTAATTTATCCGCTCAAGTTGATTTGTTTTTGTTTGAGGTTAATATCACGAAAAATTTTAAATCTATATACCTTTAATGAATTTACTTCAAATTATTATTTTGACCATAAAAAATTTCAAACTAGTATACTTATTATAATTTTATCCCGAATTAATTTTTTAACCACAAAAAATTTCAAACTGGTACATCTATGATAATTTTACCCTCAGTTAATTTTCGTTAAATTTTACTATCAAATTATTAAGTTTAATGACATGTGGTAGTTGACAGGTGTACCGATTTGGGGTTTTACTGCTCTGTTTGCCACAAGTTCACCAATTTGTGATTTTTCGTGATATTAATTCAATTTAACGGACCCTAATGAAGGGTAAATTTATCGCAAATGTACCAATTTGAGATTTTTAGTGGTTAAAAAATTAGTTCGAGATAAAATTATCACAGGTGTACCAGTTTAGGATTTTTGGTGATCAAAAAATTAGTTCAAGTAAAATTGTCACAAGTGTACCAGTTTGAGGTTTTTGGTAATCAAAAAAGTAGTTCGAGGTAAATCTATCACAGATGTACCAATTTGGGGATTTTTATGGTAAAAAAAATAGTTCGAAGTAAAATTGTCATAAATGTACCAGTTCGAGATTTTTCATGGTATTAGTTCGAGATTTTTCATGGTATTAACCCTTTTTTTTCTTTTATGGATTTATGTAACTTGAATATGAGTGATTTATTTTTTAAATGAGAAAATTTGCTGTTTGATCTAGCATTTCTTGCGCAAATGTCTATTTCACTAGTATTTTTACCCCTCCCACCTTAATTGCACATGATGAAGGATTTCACCAGTTTATCTGCAGATCTGGTTGTCTTATTTGCGTACATGTAGGTGACAACATCCACTTGCAAAGGACTAGATATGCTGGAGAGTCTATCTCATTAACAATTTTATAATGCTAAAAGTACTAACATTATCGTTGTTGTTATCGTCATCGTTATTATTATTATTATTATTATTATTATTATTATTATTATTATTATTATTGCGTCTGATACTCATTCGTTATTTGAATATAGAGCGCGCGCAGTGAATATTTGCTTAAATTTACCACATTAATAATTAATGCCGCATGAATAATTTTTAGCATTAATGTTACAGATGGGACATATGGCTGTCATTTGTATCATTTTTTGCCACCAATGGTACTCATCTACAGAAAAATTCTTAACCTAATCCGAATTATTTTTTTCGCTTCTTCTCCTTCCTTCTCTCCCTCCCCTTAAAGTCGGGTTGTGGCAATGCCCGACTAAGCCAACCAACTTGTGGAGAGAGAGACGTGTTTGGTTAAAATGAATTAATAAAAAATATTTTCATCATTCACGAAAATATTTGAACATAAATTGTTGTTGATAATGAAAATATTTTCAATTGATTAATTATTTTTAGCGATTCAAGCAATCATTTTTAGGAAAATATTTTTCAAATTATTCATTTTATGTGAAACAAATGGAGCCTAAAGTATTTGAAAATTGCATGAATTTTTAGACTAATTTCAAAATGGTCATCATATTTTATTTTGTGAGTCCGTGTGGTATTGACGATGTTCAAATTTGGTGCGCATACTTTTATTTGTAATAGATTTGGTCCCTGAATTAATCATTGATCTTGAAAGATTTTAGGACAATTTTCAAATTTTCCATCCAATACAATCAGAAACTTCATTATGCCAAAGATTAGCATGTGATGTCTACGAGTTACAATTAGTGCAAAACTCAACGACTTAGCAGCGATTTTCGTACATGGCCACCGGTTCAGAACTTTTTTCCAAAATTTTGGTTTATTAAACCTAACCGGATCATTACAACACTAGGCTTAGGTCATCAATTTTCCAGTATTCATTCCATGTAGAAGCCACATGTTGATAACCGGCGCATAGCCACATGTTCAAGTTCACTTAGTCAAGAATTTTCATCAACAATTGGACGGATCTACGGAGTTCAACAGGATAAATTACCAAAAAAAGTCATAAATCTATTATTGTACTTTTGCCAATTTATTTCTAAACCTTTAAAGTGTGTTGATTTAGTCATAAACCCTTTAACAATTTGCCAATGTAATCCTTAGGGTCAATTTTGGCAAAAAAAATGCTGATATGACGGTCAATCAACATCAGCCAATTATATGTGGCGTACCTACACTAACATGGCCAATTTTTTAAAAAAAATTATGAATTACTTTCCCTGAATTTTTTTCCTTTTTTCTCTCTTTTTTTCCTTTTTATTTTTATTTTATTTTACTTTTATTGGTGGCCAATCTCAAGCGATGGCCATCCGCCCGAAGAGGGCAACCTTCACTAGCCTCACTTGTGGCTATCAAGGCTGGCCTCACCCATCCCTTTCCGGGCATCGCTGGTGACTTGCCATCACCTAAGACCGGCCACTAGTGTGAAGGAAAGAAAAAAAAAGAAAAACAAAAGAAAAAAGGAAAAAAATCATAAAAATTATATAAAAAAAATTGTCCACGTCAGTGACAATGTGCCACATAGGTTGGCCCACATCAGCATTTTCTGATTGGCTGGAAGGACTACATTAGCAAATTATCAAAATGTTTAGAACTGAATTGGTACAAGTGCAATAGACTTATAACTTTTTTGGTAATTTTCCCGAGTTTAACATGATAGTATGCGACTTCCATGGTGGAATTTTTCACCACAACACGAAACTCGAGTGATGGATTGGGTAAAAATATCAAGAGGGTGTCAATTGGTGCACCACATCGAACGATCGATGATGACTCAACCGCCATTTTAGCGATTTCCGATGAAAAATATGACTACATTGGAATTTAGCGTAAAAATTTAGGACTAAATTGGAAAAATTGAGTAGTTTATGATCAAATTGACAGTCGTACGATAGGTTTGGGACTGATTGGGTAATTAATGCATCCTGTATTCAAGACCAGCTCATTCAGCCAAGAAGATCGGCTCTTATTCAAGGCAAACATCAAGAGACTCATCGATAAGTGAAAAGCCTCATCTTTGACTTTGTCACAAAGACTTTGTCATTTCCCATCGAAGCTTGCATGAAGACTCCTTGAGACAATCACAAGAATGGGAAATATTGTACATTTAATGACTTCTAGTTTTATGGATTTGCTTTTAGTCTTTTGCTTTTCTTTTGTTCTACTATAAAAGGCCATCAAGTTAATGTACAAATGTAGACAAAATTTGATTAATGAAATTTGCTTAGTGCAATTCCTTGAACCTCGAAAAGTTTATACCCTTGAAAACCTAGAAGAGTTTTCACTTCGTCCTTAAAGAGTTGGAACTTTCAAAGTCTGCATCATTGAAGAGTTGAGGCCATCAGTCTAGAAGAATTGATGCCATTTCAACTTCCTTAGAGGCCTAGAAGAGCAACCACCGAAGTTCATATCCTTTTTTCGTATCTTGACCATTTGTGATCGTCCACTTCCTTCTGAAATCGACATCTCCACATTGCTTATCTGAAAAAACTCAAAAGACAAAAGTTGTAGATCTAGGAGTCTTCGTTCATTTGGCTTTGAAAATGAGGTCATTTTGATATGTGTCCACGAATTATACCCATTTTCCCGAACTAGCACATAACTAAAATTTCTACTCGAGTTTGTAACGGAGTTTCCGTGCATGCAAGTCACTCTTCTGATCCTATTGTTTGAGTAGTCGACCTTGAGCTACATTATTTGGTAACAGAGCTTTGGAGGAGAGGATAATGCCTCCAAGACAAGCAAGTCATCAAGGAGGCAGGACCGTTCCATTAAACGAAGTGCACACACTTGCTGAAATTTTGTAACAGCATATGCAACAACAAATCGATGATTTGACCCAAGAAGTTCAACATCTGAGGGATGAAGCAAACAACCCTCCACTCCATTTCAGAACTAGAGAATCCAATGGTGATTCTTCTTTTTCAGAAAGTGTGCAATCTATTCCTCGAAAGAGGAATGCTCCGTATCGCGCATAAGAAGTTTGTGAACCAGATTGGGAAAAGGAAATAAAGAGAGACATTCCAAAATTTTCAAGTACTGATTCTGTTGATGAAATCATTGATTGGTTGACACTTGCGAATGAAGTTTTTGAGCATAGGAATGTCCCAGAAGATCGCCAAGTTGGCATAATTGCTATGCGATGCCAAGGCAAGGCCATAGCTTGGTGGAGACATGAGACGCAAACTCGCCAATCATTTCATGGAGAAAAATAGAGGACAAAATTCGAAAGTATTTCCTTCCCAAAGGTTACAAGAGAGAGTTCTACCAAAGGAACCAAAATCTGAGATAAGGTACACGAAGAGTAGACCAATACACCAACAAATTCAATGAGTTGTTGATTCACAACAACATTCAAGATCCGGAAGAGGTGCTTGTGAACAATTACTTGAATTGTCTTCAACTTAATATACAAGATGCATTAGAAGTTCTTGACATTTGGGACATAGGAGATGCACAAAATGGGGCACTCAAAGTGGAGTGTTCTTGTTCTAGGAGGCAACAAACCTCAACCTTGCCAAACCGAGCAACTAGGAGTACCACCAGAACCGCTAAAGTTGCTGAAGCTACGGCACAATCAACTAATAAACCTTATTCTCAACCTAACATTTGAAACAACCAACTACAACCGATATGCCTTGTTATTCTTATGGGGAGATAGGTCATCGTGCTACTAATTATAGAATTAATAAGAATCGCCCAGCCAGTAAAGTTTTATTGGTTGATAATGAGTCTGAAAAGAACATAGAGGAACCACTTAATGACAAATCAAAAGATGATGAAGTTGTTGCAGATGATGAACAAAAAATACATGCTGATTCCAAAAAGCTTCTCATGGTGAGAAAGATTTTCCTCACTTCTAAAGATAACACTGGAGATAGGTGGTTGTCCATCAATATTTTTCATTCAGCCTGCACCATTTCAGGGAAGGTATATCAATTAATTATTGACTTTGGTTGTTGTGAAAATGTGATTTCTGACGTAGCGGCAAGCAAGCTGAAATTGAAGTTAAAAACGCACCCCACACCTTACAAAATGTTGTGGTTAAAGAAAGGTACCGTGGTAACCGTTTCCAAAATATGCCTTGTTAATCTTTCCATTGACTCTATCTATTTAGATAAGATATGGTGCGATGTTCTTCCAATGGATGCTAATCACATTATTCTTGGCCAACCATGACAATTTGATAAGAAGACTACTCATGATGGTCATCATAATATGTATTATTTTGTGTATGGAGGGAAAAAAATTACTTTGCCTTTGCCTCCTAGTAAGGAACCTTTCAAGACTCCTTTAGTTGAGAATTCATTATCTCATACTTTGCTCACAATGAAAGATGTAAAGGGTGCCATGAAGGATATAAGTATTGTGTATATTTTGCTTAACAAAACAGGTGTGGAGAACGTAATTATACCTCTCATACCCTATTAAGCTCAATTTCTTTTGGAAGAGGTTTAATGATGTATTTCTAATGGACTTACCATCTCGTTGTTTGTGTTTTTTTTTTGTCGCTTTAGCCTACCGTAACGAGAATTTTTTGTCGCAGTGGGTTTGTCGGCTTAGGCAAAGGCGTGGAAGTTTATTATTGTTATCTTCGTTCACCAAAAGGCGTAACCCCGTTCATCAATTTTTGGTGATCAAAGGGGATGAAGTTGAGTTTCGTCGCGTTTAGGTAGCGAAAGGTAATGATACCTGCCTTCACCTCCTTTGATGGCCAAAGGCGACAGAATCTCGGAGTCTTCATCCGTTCTAAGGTAACAAAACTTCTCATCACCTCATGGCAATTTCATGGGGAATCACTTTATGTTTCAAATGGTTCACATATCTGAAGATTACGTAATAAAGTTCGAAGACTGTCATAAATCTTACTGCATCAAGTACACATACAATATTCCATAGCATTCGACATGTCCAAGCTTGTATCGTTCGAAGCCTAATGAACATCCGTTGATTGTACTTGCTTCTCTTCATGTTGATTTCACTCGAATGTAGATACTCGGGCTGCCACAAAAGGCATAATCGGACGAGACACAAGTATATGACTAAACATAATTGAAAAAGAATTCTAATTGTTGTATTTAACAGTGTACATTCACATAAGTGATTGTAAAGGCGTTTAAATTATTAACACACTAGTATATTGTGCGTTTCTTACTATAGCATGTTTATTGGAAATTGTCCATCACAAAAATTGAATAGTACATACCTCCAACAAGTCCCGTAAACACGACTAGGTGGAAAGACTAATTTGGGTTCGCCTTAAAAGATAGGGAAAATTCCAAATAAGGGTCCGAAATGGACCTATGTCAAATAAAGGCGTGAAGTGCCCTCATTTATCAAATAAGAGCCTGAAGTGAACATTATCTCAAATAAGGGTTTGAAGTAACCATCTTAGTCTAAAAAAAGGACCTAACCTCACCGAAGTCAAGGGCATTTTCGTTTGTTAAATTTTTTATTTTTTTCTTCCTTTTTTTTCTTTTGTGTTTTTTCAATAAAAAACAAAATAAAAAAGCTAAAGTTTTAAAAAAAAAAACAAAGGGAAGGGTTAGCCAATGGGCGTCGCCCCATTGCCGGTGGGGCGACGGCGCCTTAGTGAGGGCTGGCAACCATCGTCGGCTCCTAGCCCTTGCCCAAATTTGGGAGAGGGTTGCTCGACCCTCCCAATTTTGGCGAGGGCCACCAGGCCCTCGCTAAGGCACTAGTGACCTCGCTGGCCATGGCTACCACACCACTAGCAATGGGGCAACGACCATAGGCAAGGGAGGGTCCCCCTTGTTTTTTTTTTTAAATTTTTAATCTAATTTAACTAAAATTTATGTTAAAATTATTTTTGAATGAAAATGCCCTTTGATCAGCCAAAAATTTTGGCCGGCCGACGAGTCGACGGGGTGAGGTATTTATTTGAAACTGTTATAATCACTTTAGGTCATCATTTGAGAAAATGAAAATACTTCAAGCTCTTATTTAGAATTTTCCCTAAAAGTATAACCTTTATGTTCCTAATACATAGTTTGCATATCGACATTTTGATATCAAAATAATCATAGATACTTAATCGGTGATCAGCCTTGATCCCGGGGCTCGCGGCCGTGACTAGCCTTCCTCCCGAGCATTATGGCCGCGCCAGTGCCCATTCGAGGCCAGCCGTCATTAGGTCAGTGATCTAGTGCAGGACAAGGTCGGTCAGACAAGGTCAGGACTGCGAGCAGGGGAGATGGTCAAGCCATATGAACTCCTCTATTTAAATAGCTATATAATCATCTCAACTTTTGCCACGGGCCTTTTTGTATTTTTTTTTCCTCACCCTCCGTAATGGTTTGCCACCAACTGAATGAATACATGGGGAAATAGTGACTTCAGGTTCTGTCAAATCCATCAACATCAAAACGAATTCTTTTTCCATGCCATTCCAAAATGAAGTCACTTCAAGTGGAGGAAAATAAAACAGTCGAAAGTCCTATTCAAATGGGGCGTTTTTCCTCGCTGTGATTGATGGGTAAGAGTCATTATTTATATGGAGGAAAAAACCATGGCGCACACAACGTTTGCTGGGCTTATGGGCGTGACTGTTGCAAATGATTCTGATAAGAAAGGGATGAGTTGATCGATGGAACAGATAAAGCTTCATCACTACTTTGCCCCTTTTTAGGGTTTGATGCTTCACATCAGCTCGTTCTTTCTTTTCTCCTTTAATCATTATTATCTTAAACACCACCTAAGAATCATGCACATGAAAGATCACTCCATCTCATGTCACCGCACAAGGTTTGGTCCAATTCTAATAATAAAAAACGTAATCTCCGTCCCATCATTTCCGGAGGTTCATTGCTTGTGGAAAACACCAAGAGGAGCCGAAAGATTTTCCACTGACATCTATGGGAAGATGAAAACATCGGCGACATGCTAATCTAGTCTTGATGCCAAGAATCTACGGCTATAAGAGCTATCTTTTTCACAGGCCGTCTTAATTTGGGAAAAATACCATAGTTGAAAATGGAGAGATAGGACACTTCGTGTAATTTTGTCCGTTGTTTGTTTACAGAATAAAAGTCCAATAAGCGAACGCAACCTTGGAAGGAAGAAAATTCCAAAGCCAAGCAGATATATAGTCAACTTCTTTTTCCTTGAAAAAAGGTAAGAAAATGGACGAAAGAGAGGCCATATATATTTTGACTAACGTCCAAGTTATCTCCCATTTGAATAAAAGACATTTATCTTTGTGGAAAGCACTAGAGTATGCCAAACTTCTCTTTCAATACTAGGGAGGAGAAACAGACTTATAAATGATGAAATTACTAATATAACTTTTTGAATCATGTATTCTTTGATTAACTATTGTTTTAATTTGAATTTTAATAAAAAGAAATGTATACTCGCTCTTTTCTTTTTCTTTTGAGCTCAACCAACCAATTATTTAATAGAAAAAAATAATTTGGGATTTGTTAGTAAGAATTGGCTTTTTTAACCTTTCTATGGGCTTTTTACATGTATATATATATATATATATCACAACGAAAACATATAGAGAAATAGAAAAAAAAACATTGAATTGTTTTACCAATGGAAGTCTTTCACATTCAACTAGAGAAATAAATATCCTTTTCAATTTTTGTTTTTTGCTTTGGATAGTCAAATCTCTAATCCTACAAATTTCTAATTCTGCTTCTCTAATTTTAATTTTAATTTTTGGTAATAAATCTCTAATCAATGTAAAAATATAATAAAAGTTATGCATATTTTGGTAATAATTGTTTAAAAGTAATTGTTCATGTATCCGTAGATTTTTTTTGAGACATACATTTATTATATAGACGAATGATCAAAATATTTGCGGTAGGCATAAATCCAGCTGCTTCACAACTTATGTGAATAAAGTCTTAAATCTACCATTATTTCAGTTATCTAATATCTCATAGGAATAAAGTCCTACATCTGGTTTCTCACGGTTATTCTCTATATGTAGATTTACTTGGATCACCCCAATAATCCATCGCGTCCGGTAGATTCTAATTACTTTATAGTTCATAAAAATAATGTTCATAAAATAGTATAATTCCTATCATTGTGATTCTTTATTTATATTTTTTTTGGGATTTTCAAATCACTTAACTAAAATACACCTATCTAAAAAAGTTAAATTTTATAAAGTTATATTTCATGATGGTGTATATTTTGATAATAAATGTATGTCAATAACTATCTACATATACAATTTCTATCATGAAATATCTATACAATGGATCTTTTCGAGCCACAAAAAGATCTAGTATATAGATATTTCAAAATAGAATTTCTGACGGTTGAGCCCGTGTATCTTCACAAAAGGGAAAGGAATTCAACCGTCATTTGTAATGGTTGTATGTCGACCACAATTTTCACTTTGTGAGAAGTAGGCAACCGGATTTGAGAACTTGCGGAAAGGGAAGGTATTGGTGTTTTTATTTTATTTAAGGAATAATGTCACTTTTATTTTTATTTTTATTTTTTTTTTTTTTGGTGACCCGGGAACCTCCCTTTCGCCCGACAGGCTAATCGGTACTAAACCCGGGGGAAGACTAGCCCAGCAACCCACCGCCAGGGCCCCCCACTTTAATCGCTGACGACACAGAGTTTTGAACCACTCACCTCCTGCGATGGCGGGAGAGCTCAAACCAACTGCGCCACCCACGGGTGGGTATAATGTCACTTTTATCCCACTATCTTTGTCCAAAAAATTAAAATTTCCCTCTATATTTATTTATGTTAAAAGCCTCTTTCAACTTTTTAAAAAATGTCCCGTTATACTTTTTCTCTCGCCGGTTGATTTTTATTACATGAAATAGCAAAGTTGTTGACACTGTTGCTGGAATACATGTGCCATGTTACAATTTGTTTAACAATGTTACATGACGCTAAATGGGTGTCACATTAAACAAAATAAATGAAAAAAAAATTAAGAGACAGATGGGGTCCATTACAGTTGCCGTAGTGCAAGTTCAAGTTCTAACTTCTGGCAACCATGGATGTTCAAGCTCGGGTTTGTAGATGCCATAGCCACTCAAGCTTGTAACCAGGGCCACTTAATTTGAGCTTACAATAGCCATGGGCGTAAGATTTTTGACTTATGAAACTCACAGTGGTCATGTCCACTAGATCTTTTTGAACCTCGAAACTCTAGGCTGCCATGACACTTGAGCTTCAAGCTAGCGGTGGCCATGGTGACTGGAGGTTCGAGTCACGAAGCTCGAGGCCATGATTGCTCAATCTGAGCTCTCGATCATGATCGCTTGATTGGTGATTAAGTTTTGTATCGTTGTGGATATTTTGTTGGTTTTCTTCAAGTTAATCATTTTGTTATTTTATTTTTATCATATAAGGAATTTCACTACCATCCCAATAGGGGATGTTTTCCTTACAAATTCCCCAAAAAAACCGGCTAAACAATTTAATCGATTTCTTTGGGAGATTTTTATTTTTGGTCGAAAGTAAATTTTTATTTATTAAAAAATAATATCTTAAAGGTACATAGAAGGCATACTAGCCTAGCTAATCCCACAAAGTTAATACTAGAACGCAATAACAATGCACAAGGTACAGTCTGCAACTAAAAGCACACTTTCATCCCTCAAGAATAAATTTGCCACTGTATATGTTTGGCGGCCAATCATCGATTTAGTGGTGAGCACATCCTAAGATCCCCTACTCCATTTGCAACGGCTTATGGTGCGCGTCTAAATTCAACGTCCTCATCACAATCGCCATATAAAGACACCAACCTCAATATACCTGTAAGAAACTCTAAGATCTAAACCTTAATCTAAATCGGGAGAGTAAAATCCCAAAATTTTAGACCTAAATCTAAATCGGGAGAGAAAAGCGGCATAATCTCGGAGAGGTTATAGAGCCACGCCATAGACATCTTCCTCGATGGCTGTCGACTAGACAAATGGCCAAACTGGACTCCACATACACTCAAGATCAACTACAAAAATTTATTCGCACACACAATCTCTCCAAACATATTGGGAGAGAAAAGAAAAGACGGTCAAAACAAAGAAAAAGATGGACGGTGCCATTAGACAATCATTTCTAATGCCAAAATTGCTGCCGAGCACATTTACATGGGAGTTGTGCTTGCAGGACCGCACCGTTACTTTCTATGAGTGATGGTGCAACTTGAAACCATTAATTCTATTTTACTTACAATGGCCAACCGGACCAGTAAAAGAATCGTTGGTTTTGCATTTGTGTAATATTTAAAGAAACAAATCCAATGACATCGTTCAAGAAAAGGAAATCCATGGTGGAATTAACTCCAATTAGATGTTAGAGTACCGGTCCAAAATAAAACAAATGACGTTTAAGAAGTCAAAGACACATAATATTTTATATCCAATATGCAAATTATATAGATGGATTGGAGATTCAATTTTTTTCCAAAGCTTTTTTCACCGGACGAATGACCATGGACTTTATTTTTCACCGGAGTCACTTCGTTACCAAGCTTCTGGTCGGTCGCATCCCGCCGTCATTTCACAACCTATTAATATGCTCTAAGATTATCGCCAGAGAGCCTACACTTCTCAATCTTCATTGGCCAGATGGTTGTTTCCAAAATTGTTGTCCCCAGATATGATATCGCGTCCCCGCAATCATTCATGGGAATCAAACTGAATTTTGATCATTAATAATTATAGGTTTTTTTTTCCTTTTAAACTTACTTTTGGCAAACTTTTTTTAGTTATGGGAATCAAATCCCAACCAGTGGGATTTTGATTTCCAAAGGAAACTGGACAAAAATGTCTTTCGGTTTCCTTGGGAGATTGTGGGGGTGGAGATTGCATCATCGCTCTACATAGAATAATGGTGCAGTCAGCTAAGCATTTTTCTTTACATAATTATTTCCTCGAGAATGAACTTGGAATTTTCACCTTCAAATAAGGCGAGGATGCTTATTTTTTTGTGGATAAGAAATAAGGTGAGGATGCTTGAGTGCAAATTATTGTGGATTTGTTGTGCATCTGACGTGTTAAAAATAGCAGAGTTATTATTATTTTGGACTTATCATGTTGTCCTCTTTCTAGCACCAACAATGGTATTGCTTGGTTTCGCTTGATAAACTTGCATCTAAACAAATTTATAATCTAGCCACATCTATGAAGCATTTGCATCGAAACAATTTATAATTAAGGAGATCAAGATCAAAACTAAGCAAGTTATGATAACGACCCGAAGTATACTAACGATGAAACATCAAATTGCAATCAAACATGGACAATCCTAACGCAAATTAGAATGTGCACAAAGACGAATCATGTTGTGTTGTTGGGTTGGAATTACAAGCACCCTTGGGAGACAAGCATTTGAATGAATTCTACCAACGATGAGTAGGCTCATGCAATCGAATTAATAGAAGGATTGGAAGTAAAAGTTCAGATTTTTACCTTGCAAATACGAAGAATGAAGAAGTAACCCTCTTAAAGTTCCTACACTTCCTTGAACCCTCACTACTTTCTTTTAGTTCCCCAGACTGAATTGACATAATTGCAATAGGTTTAGAACTTTTTTGGTAATTTTCTCTACTTTTTTTCTTCCTCAACTGAACAGTTCTCTCTCAATATTTTCTCTAAGATTTTCAGCTAAGACTCTTGTTTTCAACTCGAATATTTGCTTGTCCTAGCCTAGTATCCTTCTATATTTGGCCGATAGTGACATATGCCTATATGGCCCATTTTGAGACTTCAAGAACCAACAAGTAATCCTCTTAATTTTCTCTCGTTTCCTCCTTCAATTTTCAGCCGAATTCCCTTCCCTTTTCTTTCCTATTTTGGCCAAATTCACATTTTCTATCTTGTCCTAGCCATACATCTCATGTTCTTTCCTTGTCCTGTGTTATTTTCTTTCCTAATTTAGAACGGCACATGGATTGTACATGTGAACTTCGGTCAACCCAGGGAAGAGGGAGTGGGGCCAAATTCCTTACAGGGGCCGGGCTTGTTTGGGCTTTGATGTTGAAAGTTCAAAAAAGTTTAGGCCCTAAATTCAAAAGCCTAATCGCATATTAGGCCAATCCAAATAGAATTCATAATCTCACATATGTTTATATTTGAATGAGGACATGCTATTTCTAACCAAGAATGTCCCTAACTTATAAATGTAGAAGAATGCACAAAAGAATGAGAATGCAATACTCTGTAATATCGATGCTTTTTTCTAGGGGTCAAATTCTATAGTTATCGACGAATTCGATCCTAGTTTTTTGTGAAATGCGTGAGAGATATTTGGATGATAAATTAAAGTGTCAACAAGGTATGCTTTTCAAGATTGTAGCCATAATTGTCTAGAAGTAGCTGCAAATTCCTAATTGCAGGCGTGATCATCTAGAAAAATGTGCTCGAGTTGATTCATTGTTTTCGATTGATGTGTTGGTAAACCTCTATGTTCATTAATAACATTGCCTCAACACTTAGCCAAAATATGACATGATTTGCTGTCAATGACTTTGTTGATCGAATCCCTTCAAGTTGTCAACTGGTGAAGGTTGTCGTCGATAATCTTTCTGTTGTATGCTGTCAATGACTTTGTTGGTGAATTTATCAATTTCTTTCACTATGGATAAGCTTATAGCTTGCCGATTATTTTATTCAATTATTACTTTCGTTTTGACTAAACTGTCTTCTTTTCGAGTGAGCTTGTAACTCGTCGATATCAACCAAGAGTTGATCATTTTTTTTTGCTGTCAACTCAAAAAAAAATCTCCAATTTATTATAAACAAAAAGAATAACCTCCCAAATCGAATTTCACAAATATAAGCTATTGTTAATAAGCCACAACAACTCATCATCCATATTAGTTATCCTTTTTCGAAAATCAGGGTATTACACTCGACACTTTGAGCAACGAAAGAAATCCTTTGAACCTTCGTCAAAGCATAAACTTTCATGCTCAAATTAGAGTTGAAAGTGTTGATTAAATAGATATTTGTAATTGTAATTGTCATGTCATGGGGAAGCAATGTTGTTAACTTGAATAGAGCTTTTTAGGTTATCGAGGAAACTAAGTTCTGCGAAACTGGCATATCCTACAATGTCTACAAAAAAAAAATGCGATGTCTATAGTTTTGGAGTTGTCTCATTAGAGACGATCATGGGAAAGCATCCAAGACATTATGTCTGTTAAGAATGTTCATCATCCGCCCAAACTGAATTGCTGGTGCTGTTGGAGGACGTTCTAGATCGATGCCTCTCGACTTGTAGACTTCGACTTCAAGATGCGCTAGAGGTGGTCTTGGCCACTAGGCTAGCATTCGCATACTTGTGAGCCGATCCATGGCTTCAACCGACAATGAGACAAATGCCACAGGAGTTTCTAGTTAAGTTTTCTTTTAGAAATGTCATTCTCTGTGGTCAGCTTAGAGCAACTTCGTGACCTCAATGGCAGGGGATTTTGAGCATTCTCAGGAGACTGTAAGTTTTGTAGTTACCTCTTCACGTGTGGACTGATTTTGGAGTTTCGTGCTTTTGGCTTATCGTATAGATAATTACTAACTCATCCAAATACATATTGACGACCGCAAAAGCAGTCATTCAGTCGAGAATTAAACTTTGACAACTCTTTACATATCATTTTAATGAAAACTGCACTCAATACGGACAACTAAACTATAATGTCACGTAAGCTAACCAAAGGGTATCAAAGCAACCCACCAGCTTAAAGGGTAGGGAACCAAGTGTCATGCAGGAGGAGTAGATGCGAAGTTTGTGATACGCATATCGGAGGCCTATCGTATTTATAGTTTGATTATATGCGCTCAAATATAATTCAACAGCTCTATTAACTAGGCTCCAAAGCAAAATACTCAAGTTAGGCATTTATTAAGCCTTAACTCGGCCCAATAAAGAACTTTACTGTTTCCATTCCTACGAGCGACCTCTTTGTTTTGAGAGGGAATGGGTGACCAATCATGACGTAAATTAAAAATCCATCATGATGTAAATTAGGGGAATGGAAAATAAATTGGAGAAAAGCCTGAAATATTTTACACATCCAAGCCAGCATGAAGCCTCACGCATGACAAAATCAAATGGCTCTTTATAGTGGTCCTTCCACGATTTGTCCTCAGTTGCATGAAATGATCTCTTCTTACGGTACGTCAGTATGATTTAAAAAGTGATAACCAGTTTTCGTGTTATTTCTAGTAATCCGAGACAATTATTGTGGTCGGTTGAAATGAATTTTTAAGATGCCTTAGAATGGATCTCCATCTAACATTCTTATGATTATTCGTGAATTACTTATCGTAGGAAAAAAAAATCTTTGAAAATAGAATTGGCGGATATGCTCTCCAACATGGATGGTTCCTTGTAAGTACTACTTTCTTAATACTGTGCTTACTTCAAATACCAGATATCAAGAAGGTCATCAATTGATCATGGAGGAAATAACCACTTGATGCTAGGGCCGTCAATAATGCCTGACCCGAGCTGACACAACCCTGCCCGATTTTTTGCATATTTTAGGATCATGTATTCTTCACGTTCGGGTATTGAATTAAGATGTGGGTATTATTAATCTGTAATTTATATGTATTATGGGGTATTTATGTAATTATGTTTGTATCTGTACCATTTCTGTAATTAGTCACTCCTATAAATACATATCATACAATCCTAATTGGGGTTGAACCACTATAAACACTTTGTCGTTATTTTCTCTCTGACTCTAAACATCAACATGATATCAAAGTAGAAAAACGAATTGAATTATTCAACATCTTTACCCCAAATCAACACTTCCTTTGCTCCAATTACTATCTCAATAATGTTAAATACATCTCTAAATTTTTCTTCTTCTCTACCATCTCTTTACCCACCTTCTACTTTTTCTGTTGATCCCAATTTCCCATCGCCTCTCGATAATATTGCGCCCACTTTCCCCTCTTCTTCCCTCTTCACTGCTGCTCCGATCTCTGCTGCTGCTCAAATTACGGCTGTGCAATCATTCCCGTCGTCTCTTGTTCTTCCTAACATCACAAGTCTCGTCTCCATCAAACTTAAGGTAGACAATTATCTTTTGTGGAAATCTCAGTTTGAATCTATTTTAATCTATAACGATCTGCTGGGCTATGTGGATGGTTTTTTTCCATGTCCGCCGAAGCTTATCAGTGATCAAACTGGCACTGTAGTGGTCAATACTTCTTATTCCACCTGGGTAAAGATAGATCAATGCATTCATAGTTTGATCAATTTGACCCTTATAGTCGAAATTTTCCGTGAAGTTCACGATCTTCGGACATCTCGGGAGATTTGGCTTGCTCTAGGACAACGTTTTATTGATCGCTGCACGGCTAAGGAAATTGGACTAAAATTGGATTTTCAGAATATCAGTCAATGTCTAATTATCTCCAGCATCTGAAGTCAATTGCGGACTCTCTCACCGCAATCAATTGCTCTGTCTCTGACAAGGACTTGGTGATTCAAGCCCTCAATGGGCTCTCATCTAAGTATGATCCTTTTGTCACTATACTAACAAATGTCTCTACAATTCTCTCCTTTGGTGATCTGCGGTCATGCCTCCTCATCCAAGAAGAACGATTTCTCTGAAAATCCAGTGCATCATCTTCTTCTGATATTCATCATGCTTTGATCATTCATACCACTTCACCCAATCCACCGTTTCGAGGATCTCGAGGTGAACGTAATTCTAGAGGTTATAGATATGGTCGAGGACAAGGTGGATGATTCTCGCGAGCTAAATCAAATTGGCAATCTTCCTATGATCAGTTTGGTTTGCAATCATTATCGGCTCCCTATGCCTCCTCCACCTCCTCTAGTCGGTCTCGTGGTGGTTCGAAGCCTTATGTTCCCCCTTTCACACAGGGAGGTATTCTTGGATCTAGGCCTCATCTTACTTATCAGATATGTAACGAAGTTAGGCACACCATACTACAATGTCGACAACAATTCAACCATGCTTTTACCACCACTGATATGTCGGACTCGTTCTCAGCTCTCTCGGTTGGTGAGACCTCTGATTCAACTTGGTATCTTGACAGTGGAGCATCGGCACACATGACTAGTGATATTGGTAACATCCTAAATCCTGGACCTTTCTATGATTTGACAAAAGTCTCGATTGGTGATGGTCGTTTATTGCCTGTTACGCAAGTTGGTAAAGCATTTTTACATACTGGTTCTCGATCTTTACTTCTATCTCCCGTTTATCATGTTCGTAATCTTGCTCGCAATGTTCTCTCAGTTGCTCAACTTTGCCATAAAAATTCTTGTGCCATTGATTTTAATGGTTTGTCCTTTTCTTTGAAGGAAAAACAAATCGGGTAAGTTCTCCTCCAAGCTGATTCTTCTCATGGTCTTTTATCCGATTTCCAACTCAATGGTGTCATCTCATTCACATCCTATCGTGGCTTCCTCTGCTTCACTCACTCGCTTGCATGCTCATCTTGGCCATCCAAATAAACAAGTTTTGAATCGTATTTGCAATTCTAGCTTTAAGTCGATATCATGTGAGTCATGTCTTGTAGGCAAATCTCATCGATTGCCTTTTGAGACAGGTAGTCATCGTGCATCTTTTCCTTTAGTTGTAATTCATTCAGATGTATGGACGAGTCTAAGTTTATCTAATTCCGGTTTCAAATATTTTGTGTTATTCATTGATGATTATTCTCGGTTCACTTGGGTATTTCTCATGCAAAATAAATCTGAAATGCCTACACACTTTTATCGCTTTTGTTGTTTTATTGAAAATCTGTGCAATGCCAAAATTAAATTTTTACGAACTGATGGGGGAAGTGAATATACCAGTAATGTTTTCCAAACATACTTACGTGAAAATGGTATTATTCAACATTTTTCTTGTCCACAAACCCCATCTCAAAATGGTGTATCCGAACGCATGATCAAACACTTAGTTGAAATGTCTCAATCCTTATTAATCCATGCTCATATTCCTTCTTCATATTGGATCGATGCTCTTCTCACTGCCGTTTACACCATCAATCGACTTCCCACTCCTGTTATATCTAATATTTCTCATTTCCAATGTTTATTTGAGTTCAAGTTTGATTACTTGTTCTTTCAGGTTTTTCGGTGTGCTTGTTATCCTTTTCTTCCGTCTCGTGTCTCTCATAAGCTGACACCTCATTCTATGCCATGTGTATTTCTTGGGTACGTGTCAAATCACAAAGGCTATCGTTGCCTTGATCGGTCGAGTGGTCGTTCTTTTATTAGTCGTCATGTTCGGTTTGATGAGGAGAATTTTCCCTTTTCAGCAAAACCTTCAAATCATAGTCTCGTACCGCACTGTTCTAAATCACCTCCTTCACTTTTTATTTACTCCAATCAATTTATTCTTTCTTCTACTTCCTTTGGCCCTCAAGCTTCTCATCCGCCTCTTTCTTCTTCTCAAGCCCAACCTCCTAATTTGTTTCTCTCCTCCTCTCGAACTACCCAATCTATTTCCAATTCTTTTTCACCTCCACCTCCCCTCTCTCCAAACTTAGTCACTATGTCTTAACCTCACTCCTCTCCCGACCAAATTCCTCCAACAACAAACCCGCAAATTCCCTCTACATCTCTATCCAGCTCCACCACTTCCATTTCCTCTCTTCTGACTTATCCTATGCAAACTCGTGCCAAATCTGGAATTTCTAAACTAAGGAAAATTTTTAATCTCTCTCATTCTTTTAATGAAGACACACCAACTTGCTATTATAAGGCCATTCTTGACTCATGTTGGAAAGCGGCCATGGCAGACGAATTTAATGCCTTGGTCACCAATCACACGTGGGATCTTGTACCACCTGATCCTTTTAAGAGTTTAGTCGGTTGTAAATGGGCCTTTGAGATTAAGGAAAAATTCGATGGAACTATGGAACGCTTCAAAGTTGGCCTTGTTACACAGGGATTTAAGCAGTAGGTCGAACTGGACTATGACGAGACTTTTAGCCCAGTCGTTAAACCCACTACAATTTGGGTTGTTCTACAGTATATATCTATGACCAGACCAAATATTAGTTTTGCTGTAAATTTAGTTAGTCAATTCATGCATCAACCACAATTATCTCATCTTCAGGCCGTCAAACGTATATACCGATATTTAGCTAGCACCTCCACCCATGGATTGCTCATTGATCGGTGTTCTCCCACTTCATTGACTGCTTATGCGGATGCAGATTGGGCTGGATGCTCCGATATTAGACGGTTCACCTTCGGGTTTTATGTTTTTCTAGGCACCAATCTTGTTTCATGGAGTGCTAAGAAGCAACCCACCGTGACCCATTCTAACACAGAGGCTGAGTATCGTGCTATCGCTCAATGTATTGCTGAGACTATTTGGATTCGTCATTTACTTTGTGAGCTTGAGGTCCCCCTTTATAATCCTCTCACCGTTTATTGTGACAACATCTCTGCCACCTATCTTGCTATCAACCATGTGTTTCATGCTCGCACCAAACACATTGAGTTGGATTACCACTTTGTTCAAGAACGGGCTGCTTCTGGAGATCTATATTTCGCTACGTGCCTACAACAGATCCATTGACAGATATCTTCACCAAGGGACTACCTAGTCCACATCACGCATTATTGAGATCTAATCTCTCAGTTGTTACACCTACTTCGGATTGAAGGGGAGTATTAATGTGTAATATATATGCATTATGAGATATTTATGTAATTATGTTTCTATATGTACCCTTTAAGTTATTAGTCACTCCTATAAATACACGTCATATAACTCTAATTGGGGCTGAGCCACTACAAACACTTTGTCGTTGTTTTCTCTCTTACTCTAAACATCAACAGGTATCTTAATGGTTTCGAGTAGGGTAGGGTAGGTTTGTGCTATAACTCTACCCTACTCGAAAAGACACTTCAATGAGTTCAACTTCAAAGCCCAAAAATTGAATCAAATACATGCTCCCATTCTCCTCATCGACTTTGCCGCCAATGACTCCACCGCCGACTTGCTATTAGTCGATTTCTCCATCTCCGACCTCCAAGAAGCGGTCGAGTATTGGCTTGATTGCCCCCTTCCTCCGCTCTCTACTAAGTCCTCTCTCGACAATGACTTAGGAACAAAATCGATTTTGCTGATGATCTGCTGGACGTTTGACGGATAAATACATACATTTGAAGATGTCTCTCTTCTCACTCCATTGAGAAGCTCTGTTTCCTCTTGGCTACCTTCTTGATTTGCCTATATGTTCCTTCCTTCAAGTACTACACCTCTATTCTTGATTCTCTGGCACATTTAGTCTGCAATTCTTGATGTGGGTCTACTCGATCCAGTTAATCTTGATTTAGTGAGAATGTAGTCACTCTTGAAGCAAATGATGCTTGCATTATGGATGAGAGCATAACAAAAAAAAAACTTATTTGAGCATTTGACTTGAGAGTAAGAAGTTTTCCTATTATGCTCTCATCCTTAGATATATTATGTAATATCTTGAATTTCGACCCATTGCCGGGATCAATGAAATAAATATTATTTCTCATTTAATTTTTATCAAGTCTCGTCCGGAATTGATCAATCGTGAGATACTAACCAAAAGGGAATGGCTAATTAGGAAAACAGTACGTGGACCAGGGACCTGATCGCAAATCGGGCACCGATTCCGAGAAACGACGAGGAAATATTTTGAGCCAATGTGGACCGATCCTAGGAAGGTGACGGATTTAGTTTGGCCAATGACGTATGATCGGATCGCAGGTGATTCCGCATGACCGAAAGTACGCGTGGCGAACAAATCTCAAACTTAAACCGAACGATCGCAACCTCTGGAACTAGCGATTATTCCTCGTGTTCTCCCAGTAATCGAGATCGTCACGACTCAAGTAACCCTAGGTCGATACGCGTAACCCCTAAACAACCGCCCGTTAGTGAGAGACCCTAAAATTTCAAATTGAGCAATTTTGATCGCGAAATTAGATCCGGACTTGGACATCGAATTTTGTGGACGTACGCGACTATTTTGCGAGGACGACGTCATTTTAGTGTGGCCAACTATATTTGGGATTAGTACGTTCGAAAAATGAAAATTCGGCCCCAAAGCGGAAAATAACGATTTTGCCCCTAGGCCTATTTTTTGTGTTCCGAATTTTAGGAATTATTGGAGATTAATTTTAGGGATTAAATCTTGGATAATTATCAACCCACTAATGTAGAAAATCTTGGACCAAAGTGCCCCTCAATTATTGGACTTAGATTAATATTAGCCAAGTGAGAGGGGTAAAATGGGAATTAAGAAAAGTTGGTCTAACCCCTTGGACTAATTAATATTTTTGTCTCTCCCTCATTTCTCCCTCACTCTCCCCGGCCAACCCCCTCTCCTCTCTCCACTCTCGCCGATTTCCCCCTTTTCTCTCTCTCGACTGTGTGAGACCAGCCACCGCCGGAGTCATTCGCCGGAGCACTGTCCAGCCGCGCCGCCGCCGCCACCGCCACCCGTCCACCTAGCCTCGCCACCGCCACCCCACCAGACCGTTCCATCCTTTCCTCCCTCTCCCTTTTTCTTCCCGTCGACCGTGAGGAACACCGCCGATCAGCCCTTGGCCGCGCCGCTCGCCCATGCACCGCTGCTCATCGAGGCCGCCGTCCATTGTCTCGCCACCACCACCCGACCACCTTTCTCTCTCTCCCTTGTTTGGCCTTGGACCGCCGGACCAACCCCTCGACCGCGTGCGAGGATCGCGCCGGCCGCCGTCCGTTCAAGCCGCCGCTCGTTGCCGTCCCTTGGCCGCCGTGAGCCACTCGATCCGCCTATTCTTGCCGATTCAGCCATTAGTTGGAGCTTAGGCGATTAAGTGAGTATTAGTCCCTAAACTCCAATTAGGCTAATTTAAGCATTTCTAGATAAGATCATAGTGATTTATGGGTTAATTAGGTGATTTAAGATTTGATTAGTGGGCTGATTTAATTGTGGTGGACTATGAGACGATTTGGGAGCCTTATGTGCTGATTTTGAAGTGGTTTAGTGCCCTAGAGCGGGCTGTTCATGGTTGGAAATTATTGGGATTAATCGGCCTAAGTTCGGAAGTTTAGGGTTTAATTATAAAATCCCGAATATGTCGTGCAATTGTCCATTGAGTGGTTGATTCGTGCTTGATTAGGTGTTAATTTGGGGTTACCGTCTCGATTGCCTTATGCAGCCGAGAATTGATGAGCATGTCGGGCCTCGAGAGTGCGAAGTTATATTATTCTAATCACGTGAATTGTGTGCGTTGATTATGTGCCATGCAATATTGAAATGAATGGCTTTATGGACATGCTAGTATGTTGATTTGGTGTATTGTGATTAATATGAGCATATCAAATGATTAATTAAGCATGTTGTGGCCTTTATTGAGTATGTCCTGACATTGATTGACTACATACCTAAGTTGAAATTGGATGCTCATTGTGCATCGTGTGATTGCCTGAGTGCCGAATTGCATGGTCATGTATTTCGCATGAATGAGCATTGGCTTGATTTGAGAATTGTGCGAGTATGCGTGCCTGGCATGAGTATATGGGCACCTTAATTGCCCTGATGCGTTTTACGCAGGGTTCAGATAAAATTGATTGTGTGAACGTGTGATCATTATGAGTCCTGATGCGTTTTACGCGGGACGGTACCTAATTCTATCGGAAAACAGCCAGCCTGACGTGGGGGATAGATATATTAGGTATTATACTTTAGTATAGGTTGACGTGGGGGAGACGTATTACGAGATCCACGAGTATATAGCCTGGTCCTTCAGGGACTATTTCGGGGAGTATGAACATCTTCGAACTTTTGATGTCCCGTTCAACGGGCAGGGTGAGATGGATCCGTAGTGTCTCGACTCAAGCCCCGGCGAGCCCCGAAGCTACAACCGAGGGGAGTTCAAGTTCTAATGCCGGAACTGTCATCTGGGAGGTGGATGAGCCGGACCCGATGGACGAGGAATCGATAGATTGGGACGCTGACCTGGAGTCGAATAAGGAGCCATGACCTATGGAGCAGGACCCCGAGCCAGAGGGTGAGCCCGAGGAGATGGACTCTGAGAAGGAGCCGGCAAAGGCCGAGCTCGAGCTGGATTCCTTAGACTCCGAGGTAGAGTTGTCTGACAGCTCTTCATCTTCTAAGTCCTCGAAATCCGACCTGGACTAGGTTCCGTAAGGTTAGCCTTAACTCAGATAGGTCGGGCCAGGACCTTTTTTATCGGAGCTCCACCTTAGGTAGTAGTCTCATCACCTGACCACCTACTCCTTTTTGTCAGTGGTGCCCGTCAACCGTTTTTGGCTATAGGTGTACCTTGTGTATATATGGATATTGTATATATTTTAGTGGTAATGCAAATGTATATTTTTTTAGTCATGCTGATTCTCGTTGTTGTGCTATCCTGGGTTATATTATTTTTGTACAGGTGATTTATATATATATATATATATATATATATTGCTTTCGCTTGTGCAATGATTTGGTGTGTTAGGCGTTGGGTTGGCGACGTGTCATGGGACATCGCACACAAATGCGACCTACGTTGGGATGCTCGTGCGCCGTGGGATTTGGAGCGTGACATCCCCGTTTGATTTGGTATCAGAATAAGGTCAGCTCGGTCCAATTAGGTCGAAGCCTGGAGTGATAAGGAGCAATGACTTTGGGTAGCTAATAGGGAGACCTTATGTGCTAAGTGTATCTCCTGACTGTCTGTGCTTTGATTGAGTGCACACATGAATTGATCCGTAAAGTGCAGGTGCGGCAAGACCTGAGGTAAGTACGTGTATCTCCTTGTTTGAGGTTTTGTGTTGTTTGTGCTTAGCCGCATGTTGAGTGATTGATTGTTGCTGTGCTAGTTTCCTGCTTAGGACCTTAGACCGATTTAGCTTAGTTTAGGTCTTTAATTACCAATAGAATTATAGCAGGTAGGCAGGTAGTGAGATTAGTAAAGATGATGAGAGGAAAGGAACCCCAGGGGCAATCTAGTGCAGAAGGCCAAGAGGCTAGAGATCCAAGGATGGAGGAGGTTATTTAGACCCTACATGAGATAGGAAATATTATGGGTAGACAGGCTCAGGAAAGGGCCGCCACCATTGCCCAGGCTGCTGAGGCTGCAGCAGCCGCTGCTGTGAATGAAAACAATGCCAATCAAGGGCAAACTCAGATGGCGGTCAATAGGCAGATGCACCAGTTGGTAGAGCAGTTCCTGAAGTTGAAACCACCTAAGTTTACTGAAAGAGGTGACCCCGAGACTGCACCGCGTTGGGTAGAGAAACTAGAGAAAGCCTTCGAGGTATTAGGGTGCACCAAAACTGAGAAAGTGATCTTGGTTGTATATCAGTTGCAAAATAATGCGAATGATTGGTGAAAAGCCATTAGAGATAGAGTATTTTCAGAAGGTACCGCCCAAACTTGGGCCATGTTTACCGAGAGTTTTTATAGAAAGTATTTCTCGGAGAGCGCTAGGGAAAGAAAGCTAGCAGAGTTTATAAGGCTCCGCCAAGGCCAGATGACTATGGATCAGTATGAGGCGGAATTTACTAGACTATCTAAATTTGCACCAAGGATGATAGATCATCCGGCGGACAAGGCGCAAAGGTTTCGGGATGGTTTGAAAGCCGACATTCGCAGTCAGTTGATACCGGTGAATTTGAGAACTTATGAGGATTTATATGAGAGAGCTCAGGCTATTGAGCGGGATCAGGTAGACAGGGCAGCAGCATCTGGATCGCGGTTCATCCAGAATAGGGACCACCGCCGTTTCGGGAAGAAGCCGATGGCGAGAAATAGGCACTTCATCCCGCCGACTAGGAAGAATATTGGGAAATCGAGCCACCAATGGAATCGAATTGGGGCTTGTTTTAGATGTGGGAGTTTGGAGCATCAAATTAGAAATTGTTCCCAGTAGCACCCCTCGGGATCTTCAGTGCAACCATAGCAACCCCGGACAGGGAATCAAGCTGGGAATCTCCCATCAGCTAATCAGCCGCCAGCGCAAGGACGAGTTTATGCGATGGCGCGAAGAGAGGCGGAGGACACGCCGAGCGTGATCGCAAGTACGATTTCTCTATGTGATCATGCTGCGTATGCATTATTTGACCCGGGAGCGACCCATTCATTTATTTCGGAGCAATTTGTTAGACTGGTTGAGATTGAACCTGTTTTGCTTGAGATTATGCTATGTGTGACGACCCTATTGAATGATAAAGTGTTGGTGTCGTTGGGGTGTCCTAGTTGTAAGATAGTTATCGGGGGTAGGGAAGCAAGGATTGACTTGGCAGTATTAGCCATGCTTGATTTTGATGTAATAATTGGGATGGATTGGCTAGTAAAGCAGAAAGCCGTAATGGACTGTGGCAATAGGGTAATCCAGTTTAATCTGATTGGATATCCTAGATTTAAGTTTCAGGAAAACCGAGGAGGAACCTCGATCCCTTGGATTTTCTCGCTCGAAGTGACTAAGTTGCTAGATGAAGGATGCAAGGGATATTTGGTAAATGTGGTCAATCCGACAGTGGCAGAACCTCAGTTGGAAGAGATACCCATAGTGTGCAACTTTCCAGAGGTCTTTTCTCAGTAATTGTCAGGTTTTCCCTCAAAGGCGTCGTATTGAATGTCCTTATCAGAACTGAAAGAATTGAAAGTCCAGATGCAGAAATTATTGGACAAGGGTTTCATTCGTCCTAGTGTGTCTCCAAGGGAATACCGGTCCTGTAACATCCTGAATTTTGACCCATTATCGGGACCAATAAAGTGTATATTGATTCTCGTGTAATTTTAGTAAGTCTCGCCCGGAATTGATCAATCACGGGATACTAACCAAATGGGAAAGGCTAAATAGGATCAAGTACGTGGACCGAGAACCCGATCGTGATGGGGCGCCGATTTCAACGAACGTCGAGGAAATATTTTGAACCAATATAGGCCGATCTTAGGAAAATGACAGGTTGATGTTGTCAGGGATGCACGATCGGACCGCGAGTGATTTCGCACAACCGAAAGTGCGCCTGACAAAGGAAACCCGATTTTTAATCAAAACGATCGTGACCTCAGGTGCTAGTGATAATTCCTCTCGTTCTCTCGATATTAAGACCCTCACGATTCGGACAATCTTAGGTCGATACGCGTAACGCCTAAACAGCCGCCTGTTAGTGAGAGACCCTAAAACGACAAATCGAGTAAATTGGATCGCGATATTGGACCCGAACTTCGATATCAAAATTTCAAGGATAATTACGACTATTTTGCAAGACGGACGTCATTTTGAAGTAGCCATTTATGGTTGGATTGAATGCGGTTGAAAACTGAAGTTTTGACAGGATTTGAGAAAAAGGACAATTTTGCCCCTGTGGACACCGAGGCCGAATTCGGAGGCCGTTTGAGGTTATTTTTCGCGGCCAAGATCATTTTGGGGTAGCCACGCTCATTTGGAGTGATTTTGGACAAAAAGTGGAATTTCGACAAAAATTGAAAAATAATATTATTTTATTCCCGAAAACTTCGCAGTCGATTTTCGAGGGCTTAGAAAGTGAATTTCGCGATTCCGACTCTGGATTATGTCTCACATAAATATTTAGGACCGGTATGAGTAAAAATTGGAATTTCGGTTCGGGATGGAAAAATGACGGAAATGCCCCTAGGCCATTTTTGGTTAATTCCGAATTTTGGGGGCAATTTTGGGATTTAATCAAGGTTGGTTAAGGTTAACTAGGCTTGGTTAACCATGGTTAAGGGAAAATGACCTTTTTACCCTTGAATTATTGGATTAGAAGCATTTTTAGCCCTTGGATGAGGGACATTTTGGTCCAAAGCCCTTAGATCTTGACATGTGGACCCCACTAAGGAGTATGTTGACTACCCCTTGACCCTCTCTCTCTCCTCAGATCTGTCTCTCTCTCTTCCCACACCTGATTCTCTCTCTTCTCTCCCGATTCCCCCTTCGGCAGCTGCTTCGTCCCCGTCGTTCAGCCACGCCGACTGCTGGTCACGCCGGAAAGCAGTCCTCGCCGGAGCTGCTGGCCGCCAGCCACCGTGTCCCGTTCCCAGGCATCACCCTCAGCCCCGTCGACCAATTTTCCCCCACTCCCGTCGCCCGTGGCCGCCGTTCCAGCCGAGACGTAGGGGACGCCACGCCCGCCGGGCGTGCCTCGCCGGTGATGCGCCGCCGCCCTCCGTCGTCCACCGTCCCCCACCGACCAGCCTAGCCTTCGCCGTCTCTTGTCCGTCACCCTCAGCCAGCCGTCCAGCCTCCCCTGTTTTGGCCGAGTGGCCTTGAGTCTCGCCGGAGCCGCCGTGAGCCGCCGGCTTGCCGTTGGAGCGCCGCCGTCGATTGTACCACTCGCCGGTAATCGGCCGCTCGCTTCCGTCGTCTCGCGTCGTTAATAGGCGAGTAAAACACATAATCCTTGAATTAGTCTAATTTGTGCAATTAAGGGTTTAATTGAGGTAATTAGGCTAGATTAGGGCCTAATTGTGTGTAGTTATGCATGGAATGATTAGGGGACCTAATTGGAACTAATTGTGATGGTTTAATGGTGAATTGGAGAGTAAATAGTGGCTGTTTTGGCATGGTCCCTCATAGAACCGAATTTGTGATAAATTGTCTAATGTGGCCATTAAATGAATTGATGAGCATTGGCTTGAAATTAGACTTGTTAGAGGCCAATTGGGACTTGTTGAGGCATTGTGAAATGATACCATGTCTATGGGTTTAATAATTGAGACTGGTTAGGCATGTGAGTCTCAAATGGACTGGAATACGGTAATGTTGAGTTGTGCATTAATTGCCGATAGTACGTTGATTGAGTGAGAAATTGTGGTTCAATGTGCTTGGTACATCGGGACATGGCAATTGGTGTGAGTCCCTTGATATGTGAATTTCTATGTTGGATTTGAAGTGATTGAGAATGATTTATGACCATTGGGTCATGGCCTTCGGGTCGATTTATAT
Organism: Syzygium jambos; assembly: GCA_031216235.1. Classification (NCBI taxonomy): domain Eukaryota; kingdom Viridiplantae; phylum Streptophyta; class Magnoliopsida; order Myrtales; family Myrtaceae; genus Syzygium; species Syzygium jambos. The sequence goes on from CM062224.1 coordinate 19,130,098, forward strand.
AATTGTGGGTCTTCGGGTCGGGCCTCCGGGTCGAATGATTTATGACCATTGGGTCATGGCCTTCGGGTCGATTTAATTGTGATGACCATTGGGTCATGGCCTTCGGGTCGATTTAATTGTGATGACCATTGGGTCATGGCCTTCGGGTCGAGTTATCTGTTGATGACCATTGGGTCATGGCCTCCGGGTCGAATTAACTGCTCACGAGTTAAAATGATATTGAAAGTCTAACCTGCAAGGCTGAAGTAGCAAAAGAATTAGGGCTGAAGGCCCGAATGATTTTAATGTGATTTAATTACTGGTTCAGTAATTTATGCATTTTATTTACCTTTGGAGGTGCACGTTAGCCTAGTTTAGGAATAGGAATTTTACTTGCTGAGTTTATCTCACGGTTGTGGTAAAACCGATTTTCAGACCCCCGTCCATAAAATGCCGAGGAAAGCCCCTCTTTTTGGATTTCCGCAGCGGATTCAGCGAGATGTTAGTGTGCATCCCTGTGGAGACGGGTCAGCATACGTTAGATATCTTTCTGTTGTGCATGTAAATGTGGGAGAGGCTTACAGCGACACTCAGGAGTATGTAGCCTGATGTTATAGGGGAGCTGATGGCGTAACTGGACCTCCGCTCAGGACTTTTGATGTTCCGATAGACGTAAATGGCGTTATGATTCCCAAGATGGTGAGTGGTGAAATCTCTGATCCTCCAGCCTCCCTTAGTGTGAGCAGTGTAGGCGATACCGTGGATGGACCGATAGCCATGGACGAGGAGCAAGGAGAACAGCAAGTGATAGCTGTCGATGCAAACCCGGAGGAAGACGAAGAGTTAAATCTGGAAGTAATAGGTGAGAATGCTGAGGCAGACGGAGAAGTGGCAGAAGTTGGATCGGATGAGGAGATGAGATCGGAGGAAGACTCTTATGAGGAATCTGCAGCACCATCCGATCCAAACTGGGAGCCTTAGAGTAGATCCCAGTGATAGGAGTCTAGACTAACCCTCTGTTTGAATGTATCCTCTCCCAGGTAGTTAGCTGATATCCTAGGCCACCGATCCCTTTTTGTTTCGTGGCCCTTTGGTGTATTCTTTTTGTTGTAAATAAATAATGTGTATAAGTTTTTGAAAGGGTGTATATATGTTAGTATTTATATAGCGTATTGAGGTCTATTACTGCTCATGGTTAAGTTTGATGTTATGTCTGGGTGTATATATATATATATATATATATATATATATATATATACGTTGTTTCCGCATGTGGCGTGTACTTTCTCTGATTTGGGTTTTCGGGTCGGTGACGCAAAATCCTGGGAGCGTCGCACCTCAAGTCGACCTACGCGCGGATGTTCAGCCTTCGTGGGGTACGGGGCGTGACATCCCCGTTTGAATTGGTATCAGAGCAAGGACAGCTCTGTTTGATCTAGTTGAGCCTTGGAGTGATAAGGAGAAATGACCATGGGTAGCTATAGGGTGACATAGCGTGCTAAGTGTACCTCCAGAATGCTTGTGTTTGAATGTTGTGATGATTACTTGAACCATTATTATGCATGTGCGGCAGGACCCAAGGTTAGTGTGCGAGTTCTTGGGTGAAAATTGTGTGCTGTTGTGTTAGCCGCATGCTGAGTGCTTAATTGCTTTTGTGTTTATACCTGCCTAGGACTTAGACCGGTTAGTTAGTTTAGGTCTCTAATTCCTGGATGGAATTATATCAGGTAGTTGAGCACTCCGAGTGAAAAGATGAGCAGTGAAAGAGGAAGAGTGGGAAGAGCCCCAAGGAGGGGTGCAGGAAGAGGAGCTCGAGGTGAAGGTCGTGCTAGAGCGAGAGCGATAGAAAATATAGTTGCGGGTGCTAGAGAGGGAGAGAACCCTAGAGTTGGTGTTGGGGCTGCAGCAGACCCCAGAGCTGATGTTAGGCATGTGGAAGACCCGCGCATGGAAGGAGTTCTTAGAGCGTTAGACAGAATTGGTAATGTGATGGATAGGCAAGCGCAGGAAAGAGAGAACGCGACCGCTCAGGCTGCTGAGGCTGCAGCAGTTGCTGCCGTCCATGAGAATCAAGCCCAAGCACAGCCAGTGCAAGCTCAACCAATGGTGGCACCGAGACCAATGCACCAGTTGGTGGAGCAATTCCTTAAGCTGAAACCGCCCAAGTTCACGGGCAGAGGTGACCCAGAAACCGCCCCACATTGGGTGGAGGAGTTAGAAAAAGCGTTTGACCTGTTGGAGTGTACTGAGAGAGAGAAGATATCTTTGGCATCGTATCAACTGCAGGATAATGCCCACGATTGGTGGAAGGCGGTTAAGGATAGAGTGTTCCCGGAGTTTATGGAACAGACCTGGGCGATATTTGTTGAGCATTTCTATGGACAGTTTTTCTCAGAGAGTGCCCAGGAGAAGAAGATGGTGGAATTCATGAGACTTCGCCAGGGGTCGATGACAGTGGTACAGTACGAGGCAGAGTTTGCCAGATTATCCAGATTTGCCTCGAGGATGGTCGAAAATCCCTTGGATAAGGCTCGAAGATTCCGGGATGGACTGAAACCGGAACTTCGCACCCAGATGCTTTTGCTGAACATCAGAGATTATCGAGAGCTGTATGAGCGAGCCCAAACTATGGAGCGAGATCAGATAGAAAGGACAACAGCATCGGGTTCGAGGTTTTTTCCGAATCGGGACAATCGTCGCTTTGGAAAGAGACCTATGACCAGCAATAGACGGTTTGTTCCGCCCCCGAGAAGGATTATCGGGAAACCCAGTCAGACACCAAATAGAATCGGAGCTTGCTTTCATTGCGGGAGTTTGGGACATCAGATAAAGAATTGTCCCCAGCAACGACTTTCGGGACCCCCAGGACAACAGCAACAACCCCGAGCGGGAAATCAGGTCGGGAATCCCCCACCGGCTGTTCAGGGCAGACCACCTGCGCAAGGAAGAGTATACGCAATGGCGCGAAAGGATGCCGAGGACGCGCCGGGTGTGGTAACAGGTACCGTTTCTCTTTGCAATCATGCGGCTTATGCGTTGTTTGATCCCGGGGCAACCCATTCGTTTATTTCAGAACAGTTTGTTAGATTGGTTGGTCTAGAGCCTGTTTTACTTGAAATCATGTTATGTGTGACGACCCCACTGCATGATAGGGTGTTAGTATCATTGGGGTGTTTGGACTGTAAAATTGTGATTGGAAATGTTGAAGAAATGATTGATTTAGCTGTGTTAGCCATGTATGACTTTGATGTGATCATTGATATGGACTGGCTGACTAAACAGAAAGCCGTTATGGATTGCGGCAGTAGGACGATCCAATTTAATCCGATTGGTCGTCCTAAGTTTGAATTTCAGGGAAATCGAGGAGGAACCTCGATCCCTTGGATTTCCTCAGTAGAGGCAACTGAGATGCTCGAGGAAGGTTGCGAAGGATACTTGATTAGTGTTAAGGATCCGACGTTGGTGGAACCTAAGCTGGAAGAAATCCCTGTAGTATGCAATTTCCCCGAGGTTTTTCCTCAAGAGTTGCCAGGCTTGCCACCAGAACGGGAAGTGGAATTTGTAATAGAATTGGCCCCAGGTACAGAGCCAATTTCTAAGGCCCCGTATCGGATGTCTTTGTCTGAATTGAAGGAGCTGAAAGTCCAGATGCAGGAATTACTAGACAAGGGATTTATTTGTCCTAGTGCGTCTCCATGGGGAGCGACAGTCCTGTTTGTGAGGAAAAAGGACGGGACGTTGAGATTATGTATAGACTATCGGCAGTTGAACCAGGTGACTATAAAGAATAAGTATCCACTGCCAAGGATCGACGACCTGTTCGATCAATTGCAAGGAGCGTCCGTGTTTTCTAAGATTGATCTACGGACAGGGTATCACCAGTTAAGGATTCGGAAAGAGGACATACCCAAGACTGCATTTAGGACGAGGTACGGGCATTATGAGTTTACAGTCATGCTCTTCGGTTTAACGAATGCCCCTGCAGCTTTTATGGATCTGATGAACAGAGTTTTTAAGGAATTTATGGATCAGTTCGTCATCGTGTTCATTGATGATATTCTGGTTTACTCGAAGAGTCAGGAAGAACACGAAGTGCATTTGACTGAAGTACTACGGACATTAAGGGAGCATGCGCTCTATGCGAAGTTCAGTAAATGTGAGTTCTGGCTTAGCAAGGTAGCATTTCTTGGACATATCGTGTCGGGAGAAGGGATATCTGTAGATCCGACTAAGATTGAAGCAGTACTTAAGTGGCCCAGGCCGACATCAGTGACGGAAATCAGAAGTTTCTTAGGATTGGCTGGCTATTATCGACGTTTTGTGGAAGGATTCTCGTCGATAGCCACGCCCTTGACACGATTATTGAAAAAGGAAACTAAGTTTGAATGGGACGACAAGTGCGAACGAAGTTTTCAGGAGCTTAAGCATAAACTGACGACAGCTCCAGTTTTGACTATCCCCTCTGGACCGGGTGGATTTGAGGTATACAGCGATGCTTCGTTCAAAGGACTGGGTTATGTGTTAATGCAACATGGAAAGGTAGTTGCATATGCGTCACGTCAGTTGAGGCCTCACGAGGTGAACTATCCGACGCATGACTTAGAGTTGGCTGCCATCGTCTTTGCACTCAAAATCTGGAGACACTATTTATGTGGGGAAAAGTTTCAGATCTATACGGATCATCAGAGCCTCAAATACCTGTTCTCGCAGAAAGAGTTGAATATGAGGCAGCATAGGTGGATGGAACTTCTAAAGGATTATGATTGTGATATCATGTATCACCCCGGAAAAGCAAATCGAGTGGCGGATGCGCTAAGTCGCAAGTCTAGCATGGCGCACTTGATGATCAAGGAGTGGACGTTATTGGAAAAGCTCCGAGATTCGGAATTTAAATTGGAATGGAGTCATGTGTCGAATCTGCTGGCTACTTTAAGAATCGAGCCGGAGATTCAAACCAAGATTAAGGCTCTAAAATCCACGGATCAAGAAATTCAGAAGATGGTGGGAATGGATGCCACGGTAAGGAAGCCAGATTTCCAGGTATCAGAGGATGGAGTCCTGAAGTACAGAGCACGATGGTGTGTGCCTGATGATACTGAGCTTAAGGAAGAAATATTAAGAGAAGCTCATCGCAGCAATTACAGTATCCACCCTGGCAGTACGAAAATGTATCAGAATCTACGGCAACATTATTAGTGGAACGGAATGAAAACGGATGTGGCCAGGTATGTGGTTAAGTGTTTGACGTGTCAACAAGTAAAGGCACAACACTGTAAACCTGGAGGACTGCTGCGACCATTGGAAATCCCCGAGTGGAAATGGGAACACATCACCATGGATTTTGTGACCGGATTACCGAGAAGTCAAAGAGGGCATGATTCAATTTGGGTGATAGTGGATAGACTGACTAAATCAGCGCATTTTCTGGCGGTGCGCAAGGATTTGGAATTAGAAAAGTATGCAGAACTGTACGTAAGACAGATTGTTAGACTGCATGGAGTGCCAGTGACGATTACATCAGATCGTGATCCGAGGTTTACAGCGAATTTCTGAAAAAGTCTACAGACGGCCTTGGGGACAAAGGTACAGTTTAGTACAGCATATCATCCACAGACTGATGGACAATCAGAAAGGACTATCCAGACTCTCGAGGATATGTTGAGGGCTTGTGTATTGGATTTTCAGGGTAAATGGGAAGAACAACTGCATTTGGTAGAATTTGCATATAATAACAGTTATCAGCAGAGTATCCAGATGGCCCCATTTGAAGCTTTGTATGGCAGAGCGTGTAGGACTCCTGTGTGCTAGGATGAAGTGGGAGAACGGAGTATTACGGGCCCAGAGTTGGTACAGCAAACAGTGGAAGCTGTTGAGATCATTCGAGAGAGGTTAAAGACAGCACAGAGTCGACAGAAAAGTTATGCCGATCGGAGACGACGACGTTTGGAATTTCAAGTTGGGGACCATGTATTTTTAAAGGTGTCGCCTATGAAAGGATTATCCCGATTTGGCAAGAAAGGGAAATTGAGTCCAAGGTTTGTTGGGCCGTTTGAGATTTTGGAAAAGATTGGCGATATGGCGTACAGGCTGGCCCTGCCACCAAATTTGTCCCAGAAACATAATGTCTTGCACGTGTCGATGTTGAGAAAGTATGAACCAGATCCAACACACGTTCTAAGATACGAAGAAATAGACGTGGACGACAGAGTGTCGTACGTGGAAAGACCAGTCAGAATTGAAGATCGGAAGGATCGAGTACTACGGAATAAGACAATCCCGATGGTTAAAGTAGTTTGGGAGCAACACGGGACAGAGGGCGCTACTTGGGAAAGCGAGGAAGCTATGCGACGTCAACACCCCCAGTTGTTCGAAGAGCAAGTTTGAAGTGCAAATTTCGAGGACGAAATTTTTGTAAGGGGGGAAGAGTTGTAACATCCTGAATTTTGACCCGTTATCGGGACCAATAAAGTGTATATTGATTCTCGTGTAATTTTAGTAAGTCTCGCCCGGAATTGATCAATCACGGGATACTAACCAAATGGGAAAGGCTAAATAGGATCAAGTACGTGGACCGAGAACCCGATCGTGACGGGGCGCCGATTTCAACGAACGTCGAGGAAATATTTTGAACCAATATAGGCCGATCTTAGGAAAATGACAGGTTGATGTTGTCAGGGATGCACGATCGGACCGCGAGTGATTTCGCACAACCGAAAGTGCGCCTGACAAAGGAAACCCGATTTTTAATCCAAACGATCGTGACCTCAGGTGCTAGTGATAATTCCTCTCGTTCTCTAGATATTAAGACCCTCACGATTCAGACAATCTTAGGTCGATACGCGTAACGCCTAAACAGCCGCATGTTAGTGAGAGACCCTAAAACGACAAATCGAGTAAATTGGATCGCGATATTGGACCCGAACTTCGATATCAAAATTTCAAGGATAATTACGACTATTTTGCAAGACGGACGTCATTTTGAAGTAGCCATTTATGGTTGGATTGAATGCGGTTGAAAACTGAAGTTTTGACAGGATTTGAGAAAAAGGACAATTTTGCCCCTGTGGACACCGAGGCCGAATTCGGAGGCCGTTTGAGGTTATTTTTCGCGGCCAAGATCATTTTGGGGTAGCCACGCTCATTTGGAGTGATTTTGGACAAAAAGTGGAATTTCGACAAAAATTGGAAAATAATATTATTTTATTCCCGGAAACTTCGCAGTCGATTTTCGAGGGCTTAGAAAGTGAATTTCGCGATTCCGACTCTGGATTATGTCTCACATAAATATTTAGGACCGGTATGAGTAAAAATTGAAATTTCGGTTCGGGATGGAAAAATGACGGAAATGCCCCTAGGCCATTTTTGGTTAATTCCGAATTTTGGGAGCAATTTTGGGATTTAATCAAGGTTGGTTAAGGTTAACTAGGCTTGGTTAACCATGGTTAAGGGAAAATGACCTTTTTACCCTTGAATTATTGGATTAGAAGCATTTTTAGCCCTTGGATGAGGGGCATTTTGGTCCAAAGCCCTTAGATCTTGACATGTGGACCCCACTAAGGAGTATGTTGACTACCCCTTGACCCTCTCTCTCTCCTCAGATCTGTCTCTCTCTCTCTTCCCACACCTGATTCTCTCTCTTCTCTCCCGATTCCCCCTTCGGCAGCTGCTTCGTCCCCGTCGTTTAGCCACGCCGGCTGCTGGTCACGCCGGAAAGCAGTCCTCGCCGGAGCTGCTGGCCGCCAGCCACCGTGTCCCGTTCCCAGGCGTCACCCTCAGCCCCGTCGACCAATTTTCCCCCACTCCCGTCGCCCGTGGCCGCCGTTCCAGCCGAGACGTAGGGGACGCCACGCCCGCCGGGCGTGCCTCGCCGGTGATGCGCCGCCGCCCTCCGTCGTCCACCGTCCCCCATCGACCAGCCTAGCCTTCGCTGTCTCTTGTCCGTCACCCTCAGCCAGCCGTCCAGCCTCCCCTATTTTGGCCGAGTGGCCTTGAGTCTCGCCGGAGCCGCCGTGAGCCGCCGGCTTGCCGTTGGAGCGCCGCCGTCGATTGTACCGCTCGCCGGTAATCGGCCGCTCGCTTCCGTCGTCTCGCGTCGTTAATAGGCGAGTAAAACACCTAATCCTTGAATTAGTCTAATTTGTGCAATTAAGGGTTTAATTGAGGTAATTAGGCTAGATTAGGGCCTAATTGTGTGCATTTATGCATGGAATGATTAGGGGACCTAATTGGAACTAATTGTGATGGTTTAATGGTGAATTGGAGAGTAAATAGTGGCTGTTTTGGCATGGTCCCTCATAGAACCGAATTTGTGATAAATTGTCTAATGTGGCCATTAAATGAATTGATGAGCATTGACTTGAAATTAGACTTGTTAGAGGCCAATTGGGACTTGTTGAGGCATTGTGAAATGATACCATGTCTATGGGTTTAATAATTGAGACTGGTTAGGCATGTGAGTCTCAAATGGACTGGAATACGGTAATGTTGAGTTGTGCATTAATTGCCGATAGTACGTTGATTGAGTGAGAAATTGTGGTTCAATGTGCTTGGTACATCGGGACATGGCAATTGGTGTGAGTCCCTTGATATGTGAATTTCTATGTTGGATTTGAAGTGATTGAGAATGATTTATGACCATTGGGTCATGGCCTTCGGGTCGATTTATATAATTGTAGGCCTTCGGGTCGGGCCTCCGGGTCGAATGATTTATGACCGTTGGGTCATGGCCTTCGGGTCGATTTAATTGTGATGACCATTAGGTCATGGCCTTCGGGTCGATTTAATTGTGATGACCATTGGGTCATGGCCTTCGGGTCGATTTAATTGTGATGACCATTGTGTCATGGCCTTCGGGTCGAGTTATCTGTTGATGACCATTGGGTCATGGCCTCCGGGTCGAATTAACTGCTCACGAGTTAAAATGATATTGAAAGTCTAACCTGCAGGGCTGAAGTAGCAAAAGAATTAGAGCTGAGGGCCCGAATGATTTTAATGTGATTTAATTACTGGTTCAGTAATTTATGCATTTTATTTACCTCTGGAGGTGCACGTTAGCCTAGTTTAGGAATAGGAATTTTACTTGCTGAGTTTATCTCACGGTTGTGGTAAAACCGATTTTCAGACCCCCGTCCATAAAATGCCGAGGAAAGCCCCTCTTTTTGGATTTCCGCAGCGGATTCAGCGAGATGTTAGTGTGCATCCTTGTGGAGACGGGTCAGCATACGTTAGATATCTTTCTGTTGTGCATGTAAATGTGGGAGAGGCTTACAGCGACACTCAGGAGTATGTAGCCTGGTGTTATAGGGGAGCTGATGGCGTAACTGGACCTCCGCTCAGGACTTTTGATGTTCCGATAGACGTAAATGGCGTTATGATTCCCCAGATGGTGAGTGATGAAATCTCTGATCCTCCAGCCTCCCTTAGTGTGAGCAGTGTAGGCGATACCGTGGATGGACCGATAGCCATGGACGAGGAGCAAGGAGAACAGCAAGTGATAGCTGTCGATGCAAACCCGAAGGAAGACGAAGAGTTAAATCTGGAAGTAATAGGTGAGAATGCTGAGGCAGATGGAGAAGTGGCAGAAGTTGGATAGGATGAGGAGATGAGATCGGAGGAAGACTCTTATGAGGAATCTGCAGCACCATCCGATCCAAACTGGGAGCCTTAGAGTAGATCCCAGTGATAGGAGTCTAGACTAACCCTCTGTTTGAATGTATCCTCTCCCAGGTAGTTAGCTGATATCCTAGGCCACCGATCCCTTTTTGTTTCGTGGCCCTTTGGTGTATTCTTTTGGTTGTAAATAAATAATGTGTATAAGTTTTTGAAAGGGTATATATATGTTAGTATTTATATAGCGTATTGAGGTCTATTACTGCTCATGGTTAAGTTTGATATTATGTCTGGGTGTGTGTATATATATATATATATATATATATATATATACGTTGTTTCGGCATGTGGCGTGTACTTTCTCTGATTTGGGTTTTCGGGTCAGTGACGCAAAATCCTGGGAGCGTCGCACCTCAAGTCGACCTACGCGCGGATGTTCAGCCTTCGTGGGGTACGGGGCGTGACAGGTCCTATTTGTAAGGAAGAAGGACGGGACATTGAGGTTATGTATTGACTACTGGCAGTTAAACCATATGACAATTAAGAATAAGTACCTACTGCCGAGGATTGATGACCTGTTTGACTAGTTGCAACGAGCCTCAGTGTTCACTAAGATGACCTATGGATGGGGTACCATCAGCTGAGAATTCGAAAGGAGGATATTCCTAAGACCGCTTTTAGGACGCGGTACGAGTACTATGAGTTCATAGTGATACCCTTCGGATTGATCAATGCCCCTGCTGCCTTCATGGACTTAATGAACAGGATGCTCAAGGAATTCTTGGACCGGTTCATCATAGTGTTCATCGACGACATACTGATATATTCGAAGAGCCCTGAGGAGTATAAGGTACATTTGATTGAAGTACTACGGACCTTAAGAGAACATGCACTCTACGCCAAGTTTAGTAAGTGTGAATTTTGGTTTAGCATAGTAGCGTTTCTTGGACACATAGTTTCGGGAGATAGGATTTCTATGGACCCGACGACAATTGAAGCAGTAACTAAGTGGCCAAGACCAACTTCAGTGACGGAAATTCGAAGTTTCTTAGGATTGGCTGGCTATTATCGATGTTTTGTGGAAGGGTTCTCGTCGATAGCCATGCCGTTGACGCGACTACTTAAGAAGGAAACTAAGTTCGAGTGGGACAATAAATGCAAGAAAAGTTTTCAGGAGTTGAAGCATAGGCTGACAACTGCCCCGATATTAACCATTCCGTCTGGATCAGGAGAATTTGAGGTCTACAGCGACGGTTCGCTAAGGGGACTAGGATGTGTATTGATGCAGCATGGAAAGGTAGTCGCATATGCATCGCGCCAGTTAAGGTCGCATGAAATGAACTATCCGACGCATGATTTAGAATTGGCAGTGATTGTATTCGCCCTTAAGATCTGGAGGCATTATTTGTGCAGGAAAAAGTTTTAGATTTATACGGATCATCAAAGCCTCAAGTATCTGTTTTCGCAAAAGGAATCAAATATGAGGCAACGCCGATGGATGGAACTTTTAAAGGATTACGACTGCGACATCCTGTATCATCCCGGAAAAGCGAATCGAGTAGCGGATGCGCTAAGTTGAAAGTCAAGTATAGCGCATATGATGGTCAAGGAATAGACCTCATTGGAAAGGCTAAGAGACTCGGAGTTTAAATTCGAGGTGAGTAAGATGTTTAACGGCAAAAGGACACTATAAGTGCCATAACTTGTGTACGGCGCTCACTTTGGTGCCATAACTTTTTTTCGGATCACCTTGGTGCCAAGTCGGAGGAAAAACGATCACTTAAGTGTCATAACTTTTTTTTGGATCACTTTAGTGCTAAAATTTTTGAAAAACGATCACTTAAGTGCTAAAATTTTTGAAAAACGATCATTTAAGTGCTAAAATTTTTGAAAAATGATCACTTAAGTGCCAATCTTCGGCGAGACTCGGACAAGCCACGTCAGCTTTAAAAATTAATAAAAAAAATACCACGTCAGATTTCCGACAAAAAATTGTGTACGGTACCGGAGTTGGCACTTAAGTGATCGTTTTTCAAAAATTTTAGCACTAAAGTGATCCAAAAAAAAGTTATGGCACTAAAGTGAGCGTCGTACACAAGTTATGGCACTTGTAATGTTCTTTTGCCGATGTTTAACCTAATGGCTGAATTGAGAATCGAACCAGAGATCCAAACCAAAGTTAAGGCACTATAGTCTATGGACTAAGAAATACAAAAGATTATCGAAATGGCCGCCGCTACTAGGAAACCGGAATTTCAAGTAAGCGAGAACGGAGTTTTAAAGTTTCGAGGATGATTGTGTGTGCCCGACAACTTGAAGCTTAAGGAGGAAATTTTAAGGGAGACACATCGCAGCAATTATAGTATCTACCCAGGCAGTACGAAAATGTACTAGAATTTGTGGTAGCATTATTGGTGGAATGGACTGAAAAAGGATGTGGCCAAGCATGTGGCCAAGTGTTTGACATGTCAACAAGTGAAGGCATAGCACTGTAAGGCTGGAGGATTGTTGCGATCATTGAAAATCCCTGAATGGAAATGGGAGCACATCACGATAGATTTCGTCACAGGACTACCAAGAAGCTAGAGAGGACACGATTCCATTTGGATGATAGTGGATCGACTGACTAAGTCAGCGCACTTCCTGACAGTACGAATGGATTTTGAATTGGAAAGGTACGCAGAGTTGTACGTGCGACAAATCGTCAGATTACATGGAGTACTAGTAACGATTACGTCGCACAATGATCCAAGATTTACGGTCAATTTCTGGAAAAGTCTGCAATCGGCCTTAGAAATGAAGTTGCAGTTCAGTACGGCCTATCATCCATAGACGGATGGCCTATCAGAAAGGACGATCCAAACCTTAGAGGATATGTTGCGTGCTTGTATATTGGACTTCCAGGGTAAATGGGAAGAACAGCTGCACTTGATAGAATTCGCCTATAACAATAGCTATCAACAGAGTATTTAGATGGCATCATTTAAGGCCTTGTATGGCAGGGCGTGCAGGACGCCAGTGTGTTGGTACAAAGTAGGAGAGCGAAGTATCACGGGCCCAGAATTGGTATAGCAGTCGATTGAAGCAGTTGAGATTATTCGGGAAAGGTTGAGAACTGCGTAGAGTCGCCAGAAAAGTTATGCCGATCGGAGACGACGACCTTTGGAGTTTCAAGTTGGAGATAATGTATTTCTCAAGGTGTTGCCTATGAAGGGATTGTCCCGATTTGGCAATAAAGGAAAACTCAGCCCGAGGTACGTCGGCCCATTTGAGATTCTGGAAAAGATTGGAGATATGGCTTATAGACTTGCCTTACTGCCCAACCTGTCCCAAGTTCACAATGTATTCAAAGTGTTGATGTTGAGAAAATATGAACCAGACCCGACCCACGTTCAGAGGTACAAGGAGATAGATGTGGACGACAAGATGTCGTATGTGGAGAAGCCAATAAGGATTGAGGGCAGAAAAAATCGAGTGCTATAGAATAAGACGATCCCGATGGTCAAAGTAGTATGGGAGCACCGTGGATCGGAAGGTGCCACTTGGAAAAGTAAAGAGGTAATGCAACGTCAGTACCCCCATTTGTTTGAGTAGATGGGTTTAGATTGTAAATTTCGAGGACGAAATTTTTGTAAGGGGGAAAAGTTATAACATCTTGAATTTCGACCCATTTTCGGGATAAATAAAATAGATATTATTTTTCATTTAATTTTTAGTAAGTCTCGCCCAGAATTGATCAATCGCGGGATATTAACCAAAAGGGAATGGCTAATTAGGAAAACGGTATGTGGACCAGGGACCCAATCGCAAATCGGGCACCGATTCCAAGAAACGATGAGGAAATATTTTGGGTCAATGTGGGCCGTTCCTAGGAAGGTGACGGATTTAGTTTGGCCAATGATGTATGATCGGATCACAGGTGTTTCCGCATGACCGAGAGTACGCGTGGCAAACAAATCTCGAATTTAAACCGAACGATCGCGACCTCAGAAATTAGCGATAATTCCTCGCGTTCTCCCAGTAATCGAGACCGTCACGACTCGAGTAACCCTAGGTCGATATGCGTAACCCCTAAACAGTCGCCCGTTAGTGAGAGACCCTAAAATTTTTAAATTGAGCAATTTTGATCGCGAAATTGAATCCGGACTTAGACTTCGAATTTCGTGGACGTACGCAACTATTTTACGAGGACGACGTCATTTTAGTGTGGCCAACTATATTTGGGATCAGTACGGTCGAAAAATGAAAATTCGGCCCAAAATCGGAAAATGATGATTTTGCCCCTAGGCCTATTTTTGGTGTTCCGAATTTTAGGAATTATTCAAGATTAATTTTAGGGATTAAATCTTGGATAATTATCGATCCAATAATGCAGAAAATCTTGGACCAAAATACCCCTCAATTATTGGACTTAGATTAATATTAGCCAAGTGAGAGAGGGGTAAAATGGGAATTAAGAAAAGTTGGTCAAACCCCTTGGACTAATTAATATTTTTTTCTCTCCCTCATTTCTCCCTCACTCTCCCCGGCCAACCCCCTCTCCTCTCTCCCCTCTCGCCGATTTCTCCCTTTTCTCTCTCTCGGCTGTGTAAGACCAGCCACCGCCAGAGTCACTCGCCGGAGCACAGTCCAGCCACGCCGTCACCTCCCGTCCACTTAGCCTCGCCACCACCACCAGACCGTTCCATCCTCTCCTCCCTCTCCCTTTTTTTTCCCGTCGACCGTAAGGAACACCACCGATTAACCCTTGGCCGCACCGCTCGCCCAAGCGCCACCGCTCGCCGAGACCGCCGTCCATCGTCTCGCCACCACCACCGGACCACCTTTCTCTCTCTCCCTTGTTCAGCCTTGGACCGCCGGACCAACCCCTTGGCCGCGTGTGAGGATCGCTGTCGGCCGCCGTCCATTCAAGCCGCCGCTCGTCGCTGTCCCTAGGCCGCCGTGAGCCGCTCGATCCGCCTATTCCCGCCGGTTCAGCCATTAGTTGGAGCTTAGGTGATTAAGTGAGTATGAGCCCATAAACCTTAATTAGACTAATTTAAGCATTTCTAGATAGGATTAGGGTAATTTATGGGTTAATTAGGTGATTTAAGGTTTGATTAGTGGGCTGATTTAATTGTGGTGGACTATGAGATGATTTGGGAGCCTTATGTGCTGATTTTGAGGTGGTTTAGTGCCCTAGAGCAGGCTGTTCATGGTTGGCAATTATTGGGATTAATCGGCCTAAGTTCGGAAGTTTAGGGTTTAATTATAAAATCCCGAATATGTCGTGCAATTGTCCATTGAGTGGTTGATTCGTGCTTGATTGGGTGTTAATTTGGGGTTACCATGTCAATTGCCTTATGTGGCCGAGAATTGATGAGCATGTCGAGCCTCGAGAGTGCGAAGTTATATTATTCTAATCGCGTAAATTGTGTGCATTGATTATGTGACATGCAATATTGAAATGAATGGCTTTATGGACATGCTAGTATGTTGATTTGGTGTATTGTGATTAATATGAGCATATTAAATGATTAATTAAGCACGTCGTGGCATTTATTGAGTATGTCCTGGTATCGATTGACTGCATACCTAAGTAGAAATTGGATGCTCATTGTGCATCGTGTGATTGTCCGAGAGCTGAATTGCATGGCCACGTATTTCGCATGATTGAGCATTGGCTTGATTCGAGAATTGTGCGAGTATGCGTGTCTGGTATAAGCATGTGATCACCCTAATTGCCTTGATGCGTTTTACGCAGGGTCCAAATAAAATTAGTTGTGTAAACGTGTGATCATTATGAGTCCTGATGCATTTTACACGGGATGATACTCGGTTCTACCGGAAGTCAGCCAGCCTGATGTGTTTTACGCGGGTTTTTGGTCTGTATAGGGAGAGCAGTGTTACGCCTGACCCGTTTTACGCGGACTAGAGACACCGGGCCGGATGCGTTTTACGCGGGCCATGAAGTGTTGGTATTTATGCGGATCGAACTTTGATTGAGAAATAAGCTGTGTGTCATTGTGCATTATTGAGCTAGAGCATGAATATGTGTAAGCGCGTACTAGTGACTCGTATGTGAGGTAGGCACTAATGAGTATGAGCATGCGTATGTCGTACGTGTGACTAAGTGTGATTGCGTATGTGCCATGAGTATTATTACGAATTGCCTAACATGCAGGGTCAATTGTGTGTTCGATCTGTGCTCAAGGGCCTGGGTCAATTGATTGGCAATTATTATGAGTTGTATGTGATTTATTTCCTGTCAGGAGGTGCATGCTAGCTTAGTTTCGATTTAGGGGGTTTTACTCGTTGAGATTCGTCTCATTATTGTTAAAACCCAATGTTTCAGACCCCCGACCTTAAAGATGTCCGGAGTTCTAGTACGTTTTGGGATCCCATTTCATATAGAGAGAACGGAGATCGATTACCCCGTAGGGAACGGGGATAGGTATATTAGATATTATACTTTAGTATGGGTTGACGTGGGAGAGACGCATTACGAGACCCACGAGTATATAGCCTGGTCCTTTAGGGACTATTCCGGGGAGTATGAACCTCTTCGGACTTTTGACGTCCCGTTCAACGGGCAAGGTGAGATGGATTCGTAGTGTCTCGACGGAGACCTGGCGAGCCCCGAAGCTACAACCGATGGGAGTTCGAGTTCTGACGCCGGACTTGTCATCTGGGAGGTGGATGAGCCGGGCTCGATGGACGAGGAACCGGTAGATTGGGACGCTGACCTAGAGCCGGATGAGGAGCCAGGACCTATGGAGCAGGACCTCGAGCCAGAGGGCGAGCCCGAGGAAATGGACTCTGAGGAGGAGCAGGCAGAGGCCGAGTCCGAGCTGGATTTCTTAGACTCCGAAGTGGAGCTATCTGACAGCTCTTCATCTTCTGAGTCCTCGGAATCCGACCCGGACTGGGTTTCATAGGGTTGGCTTTAGCTCAGATAGGTCGGGCCAGTACCTTTTTTATCGGAGCCTCACCTTAGGTAGTAGTCTCACCGCCTGGCCACCTACTCCTTTTTGTCAGTGGTGCTCGTCGACCGTTTTTGGCTATAGGTATACCTTGTGTATATATGGATATTGTATATATTTTAGTGGTAATGCAAATGTATATTTTTTTAGTCATGCTGATTCTCGTTGTTGTGCTATCTTGGGTTATGTTGTTTTTGTACGGGTGATTTATATATATATATATATTGCTTCCACATGTGCAATGATTTGGTGTGTTGGGCGTTGGATCGGCAACGAGTCATAGGACGTTGCACACAAATGTGACCTACGTTGGGATGCTCGCGCGCCGTGGGGTTCGGGGCGTGACATATTACCTTTGGGTGGCGAGTAAACTCTTAAAAAGTTCTCACTTGTATTACCTCCTACTTATCTCCTACTTCTCTACAGTCTCTCCGGCCTATTAAAAAGTTCTCGCTTGTATTACCACCTACTTCTCTCCTACTTTGTACACTGTCTCCAGCATCTTATATTACCTTATACTTCTCTAAACTCTCTCTAGCGTCACCACTAGTTTTAAGGTGGGAATAAAATGGAAATGTTGAGAAGTCTGAAAGTCCCCCTCCTAAAATGAATAACAAGTAAGGTATTTATAGGGATATGACCTATAAGTAGGGGTGTAAGATCTTACCAAGTGGCAATCTTATCATAAAGAGATCAATGAATGGTGTGCCCCCATGTGTCATGAGGACATAGGGCCATTAATAGGTGATTGCACATAATAAGGACATGGGCCAACATCAAACCAACTAAGAAAGGTTAGGGATAAATCTTAGTAGGCCCTTCCTAACAAGGCCCACTTTAAGCCCATCAAGTTAACCTCTTATAATCATCCCAAGAATATAGGGATAATTCAAGATCTTGACACTAAGGGTGCGAATGATAACCATTATGTTTATCTATTTTTCAATTTTTTTGTTCTTAAAAACATGTTTGGAACAAAAATCCGTTTGGTAACGCAATTTCATTTTTCTATTTCTGGAACAAAAATGATAAATAAAAACTCTTATCATCGCTTGCCCTCGCTACCAGCTAACTGCCCACCCACCGTCTGCCATTGCTGTTGGCCGCCTCCCACCGCCATCGTCCTCCGCCGCCGGCCGCGTCTGTTGCTGTTTGTCGCCGTCCTCCGCCGTCGGCCGTGTCCCACCGCCTCCCAACGCCGACGGCCATCCACTGCCGCCTGCCATCTGCCATCCTTCGCCACCATCTGACGTTGTCCGCCTCCCACCATTGGCCGCTGCTATCCACCGCCGTTCACCACCTCCCGTTAGCCAACTTCTGTCGTCTTTCACCGGTCGCCTCCTCCTGTCCTCCTCCGCCGCCCGCCAGCCACCTTCTATTGTCCTTCGCCAGTTGCCTCCTTCCATCCTCGGCTACCACCCGACACTTGTCGTTGTCAGTCATCGCCGGTCACCTCCCGCCGTTGGCTGCTGCCCGTTGGCCAACTCCCACCACCATCTTCCGTCATTGGCCGTCGTCTATAGTCTTTTGTCGTTGCGCGATGCTGGCCACCTCCCATTGTCAACCGCCGCCCACCGGCTGCCTCCCACCGCTATCCTCCACCAGCCGCCTCCTGCCACCATCCTCCGCCACCGGTCGCGTCTACCCCCTCCCGCCACCGCCCGCTAGCCGCTAGGGAGGAAGAAATTTTGTGTTGTTATCAAACGAATTTTTATTTCAAGAATAAAAATTTTGTGTCATTATCAAACGGATATTTTGGCAAAAAACTTGTCCATGGAATAGAAATAGAAAAATTGATTTCTGGCTAGAAATTGATTTTTTTAACAAAATGATTATCATTCGTGCCCTAAGCTGTTAGCACTATATAGAACATTGCCTCACCCAATATATCTCCAATAAATCCAAGGGTTTGAGCCCTTTCTTAGCCCTTTGGTAGCCCTTTGTTAGTGAATTTGAGAGATTATGACGATGAAGAAATTAATATCAACAAATGAAGATTCGTGGTAACGGAAACAAATTAATATCAACAAATTAATTCCTTTTTTTTTGTTGACACTCCTTTATTAGGCTAATTCTTCTTTTAGGTTAGTTTTGTTATGATAAAAAAAATTGACAAATGGAATGTAGCGGCTCCTTCTAGACACAATCACTTGTGAAATATAGATTAATTAGGATAAATACAATTGGTATTAGTTATATAATTTGACAACAATATTAAATTATTCTTCTCCGTTATCATATATTTTATTATCACGTAGCAAATAGAGTCAAGAAAAATGGAATGAATATTTCATATAGATATTGATTTTGAAGGTCCATCAACAAATAAATTCATAGCAAAAAAGGAAATATAAGCTCATAAAAGATATATGAGCGGATTGATTTGGAAATGCATAAGAATAAAAGCAAAATCTAATGCTAAAAAAATAAGTTGCAAAAAAACAGAAGATAAATTTGTATTTAATTAGATTAAAAAAGAGAATATTATAGAGACGCAAACAAAAATAATGAAAAAATTACGGAAAATCTTGTGTTTTCTGAGGGAAAAAAAAGGAAAAGGATTCCTTTGCAAACAAACTAAAAACGAAAAAAGAATTAAATAAAATAAAATCACAAAAGAAGAAAAAGATATTTAACCTGGTAGAGCCCAGGGGTTTGCGTGTGCTGCCCTTTTTTTTGTCAAAAGAAATTTTCATTCATTACCAAAATAATAATAAAAAGATCCATAGTAAATCTCAAAAATCACCAATGCAAGCTCGTAGAGCTCCAAAACAAACAAAAAACCAGAAATTAAGGTATATCATTAGAGCATGGTTGGCTAAGATAATCACACGCTGGTCCTTCGAAAACAGATTTCTGGCTTCATCCAAGCGAAAGGATCGAAGGCCGATCACTAAATCACACATCATTATTAGTGATGAGCACGTCGGGATCTACATTTGTAGTTACGGCTTTGCCTTTCAACAATGTGCGCCTAGGTTCGGCATTCCCAAGCTTAAATCTAACACCTGTTAGAGCGAGCCCTTTAGCAAGTGTGAGAAGCCAAAGCTTTTAGCAAAATCATGTTGAACAACCAAAGATTTGACACCAAAACTGCTATGAACACCGTTGAAACTGGATGCAAAGTACTTATTCTGGATTTAGATTGGAGAGAAAAACCTTCAGATCTAAGATCGGGAGAGCAAAACTCTCAAATCTAAAACTAGATCGGGAGAGTAAGGAAAGAAACAAAAACAAATAAAAGGAAAATCAACAAGGGAGAGGAGGAAGAGATCTAAGTCAAATCCCTCCCTTCCATAAGTTGAAGAGATGAAGAAAGGCTAAAACTCAGAGAGGGAGAGAGAGAGTGTGCCACCTTCAGCATAAGAAATTAGTACTGCTCCAGCTGGGCCACTTCCTCGACTCTTAATTTTACTTTCAAACTTTAACTAAGGTTTCGTTTCTTTCGCCGAAAATGAATGATTTAGAAAATATTTTTCTAAAACTGGTTGCTTGTATCGCTTGAATAATTAATCGATGAAAAATATCTTCATTTTCGATAACAATTTATGTTTAAACATTTTTATGGACAACGAAAATATGTTTCATCCATTTATTCTTGTAAACGATACGAGCAATCATCTTTAGGAAATTATTTTTCAAATTATTTATTTTTCACGAAGTAAAAGCACCCTAATATAAAAAGATAAATAAGATCAGATGGATCACTCGCAAAATGACATGTAGCGGCAGTGGATTGTGGTTGAAGCTTTGCCCTTTCTTTCTTGGTATATCGCATTGGTGGTTTTTCTTGGTGTATTTCATAGTAACTCTCTCTCTCTCTCTCTCTCTCTCTCTCTCTCTCTCTCTCTCTCTCATATGCTCGAGTTACATCGCCAAGGGCTGGATCCTGATCTGGGCTGGGCCTTTATGGAGCCCATGAATTATGTATCCTGTATTGACCCTTCTTACTTACATTGTCCAAAAGCTTTCAAGTTGTAGTCCAAACAGAGAGTGTGATTTTAGAACCCTTTCTCTTCTCTCGAACTCCCTCCAAACATACATAGCGTAAAAAGATTTCGAGAAAGAGGCCAGAGGTTCTTTCGCCTCTTGATTTTTGTAACCGAAGGATCAAATGTGCATAACACATGAAATTTTCCCCGAAGATTTCGGAAAATTTTACGCAGTTGACATAGAGTTGATCAAAGTTTGGCTAACGAGTTACAAGGTTCAAAGCAACTTTTCAGCTCTAAAAATGAGTTATGCTTGTCAGAACTAGTCTTTTGACATTCATATTATCATTCAAATCCAATAGTTAATTTCCAATCCTTTAAGACCGGTTGCGCATTTGAGGTTTCTGATATCCGGATTCGAACTCACATTAAGAAAATAGAAGTTGCGAGAATTGCATCGCAATGAAAATTGGGTCAATCGGACAACGAACGAGGAAATTTTAGCTGGGTTTTTTTTTTTGGTCGGAAAATTTTAGCAGGTTAAACATTGATAAAACTTTCTTAATGCCCAAACCAGACCTTGGGCCCAAAAACCTTATTTAGAGATATCTGAATTGAATGAAACTTTCCAGATCTCTTAGTTTGGTGTTTAATGACTCTTGATGGCTTAAGGTCGCCTATTCGATGTTCAATCCATAGACCCTTGCTTTTGACCACATTTTGAGCTAAATTTTCGGATCCGTGATTTTGCAAGTTTTGGTCGTTAGCTTTCCAATAATATAAAAATCATGTAAATGGGACGTGGGACGCAAAGTTACGAGACTCGGAAGACGCGAACATCCAAATAATGAGGCATGCACGCCTCGAGTCAAGGCACTCCCATGGACTAGGTACGGCGAGGCATAGAATTAAATGGATAAGTACACGTCACGTTTTTACGATGGAGATAATGGATGAGACTAAAGTAGACACTTGCGTATCCGTCCTAAATCAGGAAAGTCGGGTTGTATTCTCACTCCTATACACAAAGTACTACGGCGAAAATCATCATCAAAATGAAAGTCGACACAAAGCACTAGGGCTAAAACCATAATCAAAAATGTAAGTCGACACACTTATGGAATCATCTAAATCGCCATACAATAATTAGGTGCAAAAAAGCTTCGTAATAGACTTTATTTAAAACCATTAAACTTTGCAAAATTCATTCTATTAAGTGATTCATCATTCCCGGCTTGTTGAATGCACCAACATTTTGAAATTAATTAACTTGATGGTGTCGTATCAATGCCACAAATGGAGAAGACTATCTATAGAACTCACAGCATATTTTGACATACTTTAGACATCAATGCAATTCACTTCTATGCGAGGATGTCAAAGAATCTATGGAAGAACGGCAATATATTACGGTCAATTCAAATATCTTAGACATTAACACTCAAGTGGCACCTATAGTCAAGATGATGAGAATGTTGAGTAGGAAACTCATAGGGCCGGCGCAATCGATTGAGGGTGTAAGAGGAATTCTAGTTTGGCAACTGGAGGTCACTCGTTCAAAGTCCACAAATTGAATGCAAATCCATTTAGGGTCGGAACTATCTGCGCATGCCAAAGATTTAGACTTGACATGTTCTTAGGATTTGTGGGATGTTTCCTGTGTGAATCTCCAGGTAGCCGAGTGTCTAGTGTCGTGCCCTTGATTTACATAAAAAAAAGGGAAAAGAAAAAAAGAATGTAAAGTAGGACGGTAGACGATGGATCTTGTTCACCTCTCCACACCTACGTAGGCTCCTCATTAGAGATCTAGTGAAGCTAATAATTTCCTCCGATTACATGTGAGAGTTCATACTTGTATCAAATGCGTACTCATCATGACGATTTAATTTTCCGAAAGTTTTCCCGAATGCTATTCGATGTATAAAATATGATATACTTCATGCAGAATGTCCTTTTTTTTAGGTAAATTATAGAGACTGTTTTGACTACAAATTGGTAAAGGTAATGGCACTTTCAATGTTAAAGGATGGTGCATAGCAGATTAGCTAGGGCTAAGTGTGAAAACGTCCAGAATATCACATGGAAATATATTTCAAATCCTAATACTTTCTTCGTGCGAAGGCTGCAAGGATGACCAAGGCCTTTAGCGTACTGTTGACCCTAAAAATAATATAGTCATCGATAAGCACATACTTGGCACGTGAGCGAGAACAAATAGGAAAAGTACCAAAAAAGTCTTAAACCTATTGCATTGATGCTAATTCAGTCCTAAATATTTCAATTAGACCAATTTAATCATAAACTTTTTAATATCGGTACTAATTCAGTCTATCCGGCCAATTTAGGCCGGAAATTGTTAACTTGAACATCGGCTATCTTACGTGACATGACTGACGTTGACTTAAACATTTTAAATAATTTTTAGAATTTATTATTATTATTTATTAATTTTTTATTTTATTTCCCTTTTCTTTTTCTCTTCTCTTTTCTTTCTTTCTTTCCTTTTTTTTTTTCCTTTCCTTCCTCTTCCCTCCGCCAGTCACCAGCCTCCATGGTGACCTGCAAAGGCCGCCAGAGACCAGCAAGGGCGAGGGCATGCCTTTGGCGAGGGCTGGACAAGGCTGCCCCTCGCCATATCCGGCAAGGGGACCTCACCCAACCCAAGCCAAAAGGCCGGCAAGGGCATCCCTGCCCTCACCCTCGCCGCCAGTCGGTGGCCTCCGCCGGTCATCGTGAAGGCTAGTAACTGGCAAAGGGAAAAGAAAAGAAAGGCAAGAGAAGAAAAAAAGAAAAAGGAAAATAAAATAAAAAGTTAATAAAAATAAAAAATTTCAAAAAAATATTTAAAATTGTTCACGTTAGCATCGGTCATGCCATGTAGAACGGCCGGTATCTATGTCAGTAATTTATAGCCTAAATTGAGCGAATGGACTAAATTGGTACCGATGTGAAAAGGTTTATGACTATATTGGTCTTATTAAAAAGTTTAGAACTGAATTGGTGCTAATGGAATAGGTTTAGTACTTTTTTGGTACTTTTTCCCGAGAACAAACACATGCATGGAAAATGAGTGTCATTGCACGTACGCCAGCTTATTGACAAACACAGAAATTGACATGTGTTAATCAACATTGGTATTCATCAATGTCACGTATCCAGTTATCGAAATATGATGACAGATGGTCGGTAGCCACTGATGTGAGCATCGATGATGAATAATTTGAAACTTAAAATCGGCCAAACAATCGAGGTCAAGGGCACACATTTTTGAAGGGAATAGTTATCGCTTGGAAGCAGGATCATGGGACAACTATCGTTACAAAAAAAGAACATCATGGAGCAGTTCCCACATGACAGATGCAACCATTTGGGAACATGGGTCCAAGACTTATGGAGATATAGAAACATGGATGTGATCGACAGGAGTTACGCAAGAGAACACAATCGCCGAAAACCGTTAGAAGGCAATTACTTCAAAACCGTTATAAAAACCACCAATCGTCCATTCTAAGACACCCCCACGCACAAATTAAGCATACTGATATCGTTCAATTATTTTTTACTTTCATGCACTGTACTCTCAAATTTCCTTAACTGTAGTTTTCCGACTCGCATCATCAATCAAATTTCGGCATGTCTTTACGTTCTTAGGTTGTATCGTTGATTAAATTCCAACAAAGTCTAGTTACATCTAGTTACTTTATCCAATATGTACTTTCTAGACCTTCTCGTCGATTAAATTCTGGCTTGGCTTAAGTCTGTACGATTCAGTTCGAATTCGAAGGTGTTAATTCCTTTCGCTTGTGCCCATGATATTTTTTGTCCGGAGTTGACACAAAACCTTAGTTTCCTTAATTAAAAGCCGTAAAACGACTTTTGGTGAAAGATATTTTGTAATGGGAGAAATTCCGATTAAACACGTACCAACTCGAAACATGAAGTCTTAAACAAAACAAAACAAAACTCAAGGTATTATATGCCAGTAATTTTTTCTATGATGATAAAGTTGAACCACTGAATAGGCAAATAATACCCATTTTTTCTCTAAATAAATGTTGCAAGCAGGCCACCTCTTCAAAATAGCCAAAAGAATCCCTGGAAGACCTGCCTTTCTCACTTTTCACCCCTTCACTAAACTTTTTTATCGAGGAACTAGAGGGTTGTCATCGATTGAAATCCAAGCGAAAGTGAGGTTAATGATTGTAGAATCAGCTGCTTTTGAGACATGTGAAGAAGCCCAACGACTCTATTACAAAAGGAAACAAAAGGGGGTCTTGCACAGTGGATGATTGCATAATAACAAGGTCCCACCCACTTTTGACGAGCAATTAGAGTTTGAGCCAAGGAAATATAAGCTTATGAAAAAAGGTGATTCCGAGACATTTTTCTTTTTTAGGTAAAAGGGTTTTATTAATATATGCATCCGGACGGCCTTAAGAGCAGTATTTGGATCGGTATACGAGTGTGATTGGTCTTCAATTATTAGAATTCGATACGACTCACTCGAATTTTTCCAAATCTTTGTCCTCAAGATTAAATTGCGGTTGAAAAGGATGCGAAATGAGAATCCGCTAGCTAGGTGCTCGGTTGGATTCACTTTGACTTTTAGCTATGCCAATAGTTTCTGACCGTTTGAACTATGAACTTTATTCTACAACTGACCATGTTTTGTCGTCAATGATTTTAAAATGGAATGTTTGATTAGTTTTTGGAAACATTTCGACATTTTTCCAACTAAAATCTGATGTTACTGATGGCAAAAGGTTAAAATGGTTTCATTTATCAATGGTATTCATTGTCAGAAAGTGCTTGTTGAATAAGAACCCATTAAATACAGTCTGGAACTTGGCATCTACCATCCCATCTCGTGGCTTTTGGAATAAAGGCGAGAAGGCAAAAGGGTCAGAAAGCTAGGTTGTCCAGCTTCTGATTCGTAGCTCTCATCGTATTATTTTAATTCATAGGGAAAAAAAACATAAATAATCCTTGAATTTTAGTCCAATGTATAATGTGATGCATGAACTTTTAATTTGGTCAATGTCATCCATGAACTATAGGCCAATATGCAACATGGTCCTTGAACTTTTAATTTATTCAATCCGGTCCCTAAATATTTGGTACATGTTCAAATTAATCATTAAACTATATGAAAATATTCAATATTGTCCTTGAACTTAAATTTATTGAATGACAACATTTGACATTTTTATATAGTTGAAGGACTAAGTTGAACATGTATAAAAAGTTTAGGATTACATCAAACAAATTAAAAGTTCAGAGATCACATTGCACATTAGGCTAAAGTTCAAGAACCATATAAACAAATTAAAAATTTAAGGACTATATTGTATATTGAGTCAAAATTTAGAGATTATTTGCCTCGTTATCCTTAATTTATAAGAGGACCTAACCGGCTTTAGGTAGATTTTGTGGCTGGTGTTGAACTTATCCGCAGTTTATGATAATCAATCAATTAAAATAAAAGTGGAGTTCCAAAGGGCACAATCCTGCTTTAAACAAAAAAGCACAAGGTCTCAAGTGGGGGAATAAAATCCACTTACATTCCACATATATCACTTTTTAAAGCCATATTTGCCTTTGTACTGACCTCAAGTCCACATGTGTTGCACTAACCAGCCTAGAGAGAGAGAGAGAGAGAGAGAGAGAGAGAGAGTGGCCGATGCACCACCGCCCCCACCCGACCCGGTACTCGCGGACAAAAGACATAAAATAATTATCACCAAAACCGCACACAACCGCAAGACCACCCCCTCTTCGTAATTGCAGCAGGAGGTTTTATGTCTGTCAAGGAAAAATTGGAACGTTGGAGACAAATGGACAAAAAGGCACCAGAGAAAAAGGCCAAGAATCAAGGGGGAGGCTAGGCATGCATGCACCCATCATTTTCATGCCAAAGTAACCCCACCCCACAATCATTTTTTCTCATTCAATCCTCACTGTTCATGATAACCCAATTCTCTTTTTTCTCGCTTGTGTGTTGATTTCGGCGAGTGTTTCTTGAATTATTGTGTAGAGGAACCTCCTGCTCCAATTTCCTAAAAATGATAATGTTGGAACAGTTAAAGATTGATATACTAAATGAGTTTACAAGATGATACGATAGATACTTATTGGATCTTTAAATGGAGAGAGACAGGTACCGTTTCCCGATCCTATACCCATCTCCCGTCACCCTTCGGGTACACCAATAAGTGCAGCCGGCAAATCCACTTTGAGTCTACATGTGTAGGATTGTCATTAAACCCTAAAACACACCTGTATCTCCATCTCTCACACCTCGCCGCTCGGCTCTCAGTCATCAAATCACCAAAGCGGAGCAACCCACCACAATCTTCACGCTTGAGCCTATCACCACCACCGAGCCATCTCTAGCCATCTTCGATGCTAGTGTTGAGCTCTTCGCGCAAGATCCATCAAGGGCACATGAGCTCATTGCGGTTCTCGCGCACGGAGCTTACGACATCGGGCTTGACGACAACAAACCCAATGCACAGGAGCTAGACGAATATTTGGTCGACAGCATCTGTAGTCTGAGTCTAGGGAGGAAGTGGAAAGGAGTTGATAGATTGAGCCTAAAAGAGTGACCAAGTTGAGAGAGATGGGGGAGGGACGGTTGTCGGATAGCCTAATATTGATTAAGTCATCGGAGATGAGGACGGCGGCGGCGGCGACGTAGAAGAGTGGACAGTTGCCGCTAGGGACGCCAAAAGAAGAGGTCAGAGGAGTCCGAGTGAGCTAGGGTGTTTTTTTTTACTTAGGTTAAGGATAGATGGGCATAAAGTATGGGAAAAGGCGTACTTTCATATGTGGGTTTACTAACTTGAATAACCACTTATAATTACAACTTGTCACATTAATTAAAATAATTTAGGATTGGGCCGTGTTTTCTTCTGACTTTAGTTGGTGGGAACGTGCCCAACCATATTTCTTATTGGTGAATTACGAACATGAGTGATGATATCTATAATTTGCAACCCAACAATCTAGGACATTGTTAGAGAAAAATATTACCATATAATGTATCGAGTTTAATGTCTCCAGGATTACTCATTTCCAAAACTGGCGTGATTCTTGATGAAACCTTTTGAGAGCTTTTCACTTCAAGTGACGCGGCGAAAAGATGATTTTCAAGATGCGACTTATCAGTGCTTCTTAATGTTCCTTCTATCGTAAATTCTATGTTAAAAGTTTCTCCAAAGCACAATTTCCCTTCTTTTTCTGGATTTCCATAAATCATAGCATAACAAAGTATTAGGATTGTCCTACCAAGTACTCGACTAATACATGGACAAAAGAAAACGCTCGAATGATATCAAATGAACATCCCCATCCGAAGTAGACTGTGGGTTTGGAAGGGAGGAAGGATGTTAGGAAGAAAACGGTGCAAGAAAATGTAAGAGTTTCATTGTTCAGAAGAAGAGGGAAAGGAAAGTGAAGGGAAATCCGCAAATATATATATATTTCTCGGTAGAGGAGAGAAAAGAAAGATACAGAATTGAGGAAATTTGCTTTTTTGAGTCTGGTTTTTGGACGCCCCATCAGCATCAAAATGTCTTTCAAAAATAATAATGAGCAAGCAACATCCATATTTTCATCGCTTGAAATGGACGAAACTAGTGGAAGTGCTTACATATAGTTTCTAGATTAGTTTTTGGATTAGTACTAAGAAAAACCCCGAACAGGTACACTTATGACAGATTTATTCCAAACTAATTTTTTATCACTAAAAACTTCAAACTGGTACACTTGTGATGAATTTAATCTTAATTAATTTTTTAACCACAAAAAACTCTAAAGCGGTACACTTATGACAAAATTTATCATCCGTAAAATTAAATTAATATCACGAAAAATCACAAATTGATAAATACATGGCAAACGGAGGGATAAAACTCCAAACTAGAATACCCGTCAACTGTCACATGTCATCCAACTTAGCAATTTGACGGTAAAATTTAACGAAAACTAACAGAGGTAAATTTGTTATATGTGTATCAATTTGGGGTTTTTTGTGGTAAAAAATTAATTTGGAATAAATTTATCACAAATATATCAATTTGGAGTTTTTTGTAGTATTAACCCTTAATTTTTTGAACTGGGCTGCAGTTTTTGAATTTTGTAAGACTTGGGTTACATTTTCATTTGAGAAATTTTAAGACTTATAATGCACTTATCCCAATTTTTTTAACATAATTTGTGCAATCACATTCTTCTGCTATTCATTATAATTCCTCCAAATTGATTTGGTACAACATCAGAACATAATCTGCAAAAGAAATAGAAGATAGTAGGACCAATTCTTTGCCTTCATAAATTAAGAAAACTAAGAAATTAAGGAAAAAAAATCTATTGGTTTTGGTGTTCTGACATTGGATTTTGATTAATTAAGACATGGTATGGCAACTCTTAAGACATGTTTTAGCGTTGGTTCCGACATCGATTTTCCTCGGCTAAAAGAGACTCGGGAACAGAAGATGACAAAGCGGGGGTAAAAACAAAGGCAACGTTCGGCTCTCATCTACAGTTCTCCCTGCAAAGAAACGGCGATATTATTAGTTTTGTTCGACCGAGAACAGAGAGCTTTTGCAGATTCTCTGTGTGCTCTCTCGCTCCGGCTTCTTATTAATACTCTCCTGCACACTCCCCCTCTGTTTCCCTCCTGGAAAGCTTAAAGAAAATTACAATGGGCCTCTCTCTCCTTCTCGCCACGGAAAAGGAAGCCCTTCTTGGTCTGCTTTATGGCCCCTCGCTCCTCATCTATGGAGGCCTCAATGCGAAGTGAAGCTGCGGTCTCTCTCACCAGCTGTCTTCACATTCTAGGATAGGGGTGTCAGCTTTTCTGGGTTCTCTTGGCTTTTCAACGCCCGGGTTTCTTCTTGTGGGTGTTGTGGAGAAATCTTGGGGAAGTCGAGATGGAGGCAATTTGAGCTCTTCACTTAGGGGGCGGTTTTTTTCTGATAACTAGGAGTTGGGCTTTTCTTCTTTCTTCTTTTTTTGGCCCCATCTGTGCGTACACAGAGATGGGGAGCATTTCTTGGCTCCTGTTGGTTTTGGTCTCTATGGGGATGGTTGTGTGCGCTTGGTGCCAGAATAGTAGCTCGGAAGCAATCACAGCTGTTTACATTGTGACTCTTAAACAAGCTCCTGGTGTCCATGCCTATGGAGAGCTAAAGAAGGAGACGAATGTGTTCAGGCATGGAGGTTCGGGGAAATCCAACAGAATGGACAAAGCGAGGTACTTTCTTGCTTCTCTTGTAGATGCAGGCTGTGAGGGGATTCTGTTGATTCCTTTGAAGAATGGGCGAGACCAAACTGGCAGTTGGTTTATTTACTTACTTCCTTTCTTTGGGAATAGCTACTACAAGGGCTGAACTAAAATTTTAGAAAGTAGATTTTTGCTTCTTGAGGTAAATATTTACCTTTGAGAGTTTTTTAGTCCGCTAAGTTCAGTAACTGTCACATGGGGGTCCATTCATTTCGATTTGTGAAGCGTCTATGACATTTTACGTCGACATCGCTGATATCGTCGGAAGTTCCTTTCTTGGTTAGCAGTATAAAGAATTGTTCATTTGGGATTTATTGGAGACTTTAATTGATCGATTGTGCGCTGATGGGAACTTATCTTGATTAAGCTTCATTTTTCAGCCTTTGATTTGTTTTCTGAGCTCCCTACTCTAAATTCAGGGACAGGAATGCTTCTCGTTCTGGTGGGAGCTCTGGTTCTTATATTGCTCGAGTTCATGATTCATTATTGAGGAAGGTTCTGAAGGCAGAGAAATATCTGAAACTGTACAGCTATCACTACTTAATAAATGGATTTGCAGTGCTTGTCACTCCCCAACAGGTATATCAGTACCCAACGCCGTCTTTTTCCTTATAATAGTTTTCATCCGTGTCTGCTTGGCAATTAAAACTGCATACTGGATATATGGAGGAAAATATTTTGGCTGTCCAGAATGTGTTGTCCATCATTATGGCAAAAATTTATGCATGTCCTGTGTTGCTTG
The DNA here is from genome assembly GCA_031216235.1 of Syzygium jambos. Lineage (NCBI taxonomy): Eukaryota > Viridiplantae > Streptophyta > Magnoliopsida > Myrtales > Myrtaceae > Syzygium > Syzygium jambos. The sequence goes on from CM062224.1 coordinate 19,160,608, forward strand.
TAACTGAAGTTTAGTTGCTGAGTGATATAAAAATAGTCTCGAGAACCTCACTTCAGTCTGGTAATATTACTTGAAGGCCGACAAACTTTCACAGCGGAGAGAGGTGGCAAACGTAGTTTTGGATTTTTCAGTTAGAACAGCAACAACTCATACTCCACAATTTCTTGGTCTACCGAATGGAGCATGGGCACAACATGGCGGATACGACTCAGCTGGAGAAGGAGTTGTGATTGGTTTCATTGATACTGGCATTGATCCGACACACCCCAGCTTTGCTGACGATGTGTCTGACCATCCGTATCCAATCCCTGCCCATTACTCAGGGATTTGTGAGGTCACCCCAGATTTTCCATCTGGATCTTGCAATAGGAAGCTTGTCGGGGCCCGGCATTTTGCTGCATCTGCCATAACCAGAGGAATTTTCAATGCATCTCAGGACTATGCATCGCCATTTGATGGCGATGGTCACGGGACGTGAGTGTTTCATGCGACTTCTCTCATATTGTATGCTTGTGTCTCCATGCTTTTTTTTTTGTCCTCTTGTGCACGAATTGAACTCCTAAAGCATCTCTTTTGCTCAATCTGCAACTGGAATCATTGTAGCTTTGCTGGTCCACAAGGTGGGGATGAGGGAGTAAAAAGAAGTGACTGTAGAAGGGAAACGGGAGTTTGTGATCAGTTTTCCCTTTGAGCTGGTTTGATCAGCTAGGATTTACTCTAATTTGTCTTCTCTATGTCTTCACGCGGATAATAGTGGTGATCTGTCACTGTTTGTCATTCATTCTTCATGACTGGGGCCGAGGACTTGAAGTGACTAGAGGAGAAAACTGGTTTCTGCTTCAGTATCTGTCCTTATCACCACAACTGGAACTCACTTGTCATTGACATATATTTCTTTCTTATTCTTCTATTCAACATAAAATTTTTGTTAACTGCATAAAGTAAAAACCTTGTTTTCTTGTTCTATCAAAAATAAAAGGCCATTATTTTCTCTTTTAGTTATGGTTAAACTTTTGAGAGTAGAAACATGTAAAGCTTTGTCAGCTGGCAAGATAGGCTTAGTAATATGGGAAAGCTTAAAGAATCTCACTTCATGGCCATGTATAACTTGTTCTCGTATTGTTGGCATCAAAGTTAGAACAACCGTCGTCTGGTTACTAGCTGCCTCATTGTCAATTAGATGGAAGGCTTTATAGGCAATTGATGGATTGAATAGTGGAATTACAGGCACACGGCTTCAGTTGCAGCAGGAAACCATGGAATTCCAGTTATTGTTTCTGGTCATCACTTTGGGAATGCAAGTGGAATGGCTCCTCGTTCACAGTAATTTATCTGGACCAAATCTCTCTATATTCTTATGATTATTATCCCTTTTCATTATTGACAGCGATTATTATGTGCTAGTAAATGACAACTGCTTCTGTTTGCCTGCTTTGTTCAAAGATCGACTTACCCCTCGAGCAAAAAATGATTGATTACTTTTTTATGTTAAGATAACATGATTACTTAATTTCAATTTTCAGCATCGCTGTTTACAAGTCGTTGTATAAGAGCTTTGGAGGCTTTGCTGCGGATGTTGTTGCTGCAATTGACCAGGTTTGAGTCTACATGACTTGACTGAGCAGTTTCTCTTGATTAGCTAATTTATGTGTAGACAGTTTAAGACTTTAGATACCTTCAACACTTTGACATGCTGATAGTAGACTGTATATCTCTGTCTTGCTGTTTGACGGATTGCTTTCAGATTACACTAGGATGTCAAAATTATTCTCACTCTGCAAAACCGAGTTTCTTGTTCTGGTTCTTTTGCAGTGGCTGTTCATTGGCCGTATTATCTAAAGATAATTGTGTCTTGGACTTCTTTGTAGTCATACCAAAAAGGAAGTCTTTATAATCTGAAAGGCATTGTGCTCGCAACTGTTCTGATTGCTATTCTGTTTCCTCTTGGTACCCATGTCTTTCCTTTTCTATGTGGAATTTTCCAATGCAAGATAGATACTCATAACAAGCGACAATTTTTCCTAAGAGAAAAATAGATGAGCTTTTCTGAGGGAGTGTAACCTTAGTCAAAATGTAAAAAATTATTCAGGCTCTCTTTTTACTCTACGATTAAACTAGGCATCTCTCAATAATAGTTTATTCTGCCTGTGAACGGTTGCTGTACCAGACTATACAATACATACAATAATTATTTTCTTTGTATTCCCTGGTTGTTTGAGAAATTATATTTAAAAGATTCTACAAAGAGAGCTGTTAGGTTTTGAATATCTACAACTCTATGTAGCACCAGTTTCTATTTGTAGAGATGTATAATTACCCTTGGCTCATGTTCTTCAATCAATATTGAAAAAGAAAATGAAAAAGAACCTTTTGGGGATTTTGAAATGTATATGTCTCAGTGTTATCATTTGTAACTGATTTTCTCGTTTCTTTTCACGATGGATGCATCAACAGGCTGCTCAGGATGGCGTTGACATAATAAGCTTATCAATCACTCCTAATAGGCGTCCTCTTGGAATTGCAACGTTCTTCAATCCCATCGACATGGCTTTATTGTCAGCAGTGAAAGCTGGCATTTTTGTTGTGCAAGCTGCTGGAAATACTGGGCCTGCACCAAAAAGCGTATCTTCCTTCAGTCCATGGATCTTCACTGTTGGTGCTGCTGCTCATGACCGAGTGTACCATAACTCCATAGTTCTTGGAAACAACCAATCAATTGCTGGAGTTGGCCTTGCACGTAAGCCATCTTCTTTAGCTGATGCTTATTATCTCTTTTTTTTTGTTTTAGTGCTATTTTTGGTCGACTAATATTTTGCAACAGACTTGTCTCAAATAACCCAAAAAGATCAAGTTGTCTAGTTTAGCTTCTACTACTTTGGTTCCTGAACTGGACTCAAGATTGTATTGCCTTGGGATTTTTCAAGGTTCTATGTTCAGATAACTTGCCTCTAATTTACAACCTAGATCAAGATTGATGGAAACTGAGATTGCCTGGTTTGCAGAGTGATAGTCTGTGGATGTCTTTCATCTGTCCATTGAAATAAATGTCTGAATCTGATGACCTTTTGGAGATATGTTGATTCTCATGGATGGGGGGTTGTTCTCTATCCAAACCAACAAGGGAAAAAATTAGATCATCAGATATACGATAAGCAGGTCACTATCTTCGCGCTCGCTGATTCACAAAACAAGGAGCTTATTCTATGATAAGAACCAATATAAAGTAAACAGGAAAGGAAATTTGGGATCACACTTCTCACTAGTCTTGCAGAGTCTGATTTGTTGATAATAACTCGTCTCTCTTACCCCAGTCCACTTGGTTCTGGTAGTGAGCTAATTTATGTGGATACACATGCTTGGTGGTGGTTGTTTGTGGAGAAGCACATTTCACCCCTTAATCCATGCAAAAATTACTAACACAGATGTACTCCTTACACCTGTCAAGCTGCAACTAAATATTCCATCTTTCTTTTTCAGCGGGAACCAATCAAGATACGATGTACAGGCTAGTTTCAGCACTCGATGCTCTGAACAATGACACTACAATGTCCAAAGACATGTACGTGGGTGAATGTCAGGACTCTACAAACTTTGATCAAGACCTTGTACAAGGGAACCTTTTGATATGCAGCTACTCAATCCGGTTTGTGCTCGGACTCTCCACCATCAAACAGGCCTTAGAAACAGCCACTAACCTCAGCGCGGCTGGTATCGTGCTTTACATGGATCCTTTTGTGATTGGGTTTCAGCTTAATCCAACTCCAATGAAGATGCCTGGCATCATCATTCCATCACCAGATGATTCCAAGGTACAGCCAATGCCTTTAACGGAGTCTTGTCACCATTAGTTGGCTGTTGATTCAAGCACGAGGGCCGAAGAACTGTATTTGCTATGTAGTGATCTTTCTTGTTTATTTGACAGATACTGCTTCAATACTACAATTCTTCCTTGGAGAGGGACGGACAGACAAAAACGGTTGTCACATTCGGAGCCACTGCTAGCATCTTGGGCGGGCTGAAAGCCAACTACAGCTTTTCTGCTCCGAAAGTCATGTACTACTCGGCCAGAGGACCTGATCCAGAAGACAGTTCTCTCATTGACGCAGATATATTGAAGCCAAACTTGGTTGCTCCTGGTAATTTCATATGGGCTGCTTGGAGCTCAGTTGGCACTGATTCTCTGGAATTTGAAGGTATGACCATCGTAATATATACAGCAATTTATGTTAATTCATTCGACCAGTGCACTGGGTTTCTGTTTTAGTCCATTACTGCATGAAAAGATATTCCCATAAAGCATAGGCATTTGCAAGACATTTAAAAAATCATATAGGTAGCTTGATATTCTTTTGCTTGTGCCTGTACTGATTGATTAGCCAGTGATCGTGGCAAGATTTCTTCTCTCCAGTGCCAAATCCAATGGAAATGCAGAATCTATTTTCCCTGGTTCTCTTCTTAGCTTATATGCTGCCTTCTAAAGTAGATTCAATCATTCAGGTGAAAACTTTGCAATGTTGTCTGGGACAAGCATGGCTGCTCCTCATATTGCTGGGCTGGCCGCGCTGATTAAGCAAAATTTCCCAAGTTTTAGTCCTTCTGCCATTGCATCTGCACTTTCTACAACGACTTCTTTATGTGACAAGTACGGGGGACCGATAATGGCTCAGCGTGCTTATGCCAACCCAGACCAAAATCAGTCCCCAGCAACACCTTTTGACATGGGCAGTGGTTTTGTGAATGCAACTGCTGCTTTGAATCCGGGACTCATTTTTTACTCCAGTAAGTTACTCTGCCTATGCCGGCTATACTCTTTTGTTTGAAAACATCCTCTACCCAATGGGATGCAAACGTCAATTAAATTGATAAAATTAGGAGTGTCCTGTCTCTTCTGCTTTTTACAATGGTGGAATCTCTAATCATGGATATGTCCTTTACATTGGCCCAAAAAGAAGAATCTCTTGCAGTCCAATCATAATTTGTTGTGATAAGTCTGTTATTTGCCTTCATTGCATCATGGGTGCAGCTAAGTCCAACTATACTTCAATTTTGACATGCCAATCAACCCAAATGACACATGGGTTAGCATAACAAGTATATGGTCAGATTTAGTTAGCCGAGAAGAATTTAGGTTGGACTTGACACGGCACAAGTGCTAAAGTACCAATTCCAAAATTTTTATAAATTGCAAATATACATAATGACGTGAAAAATTGATAACTATCAAGTAGTTTGTCATTTGAGAAATTTATTCAACAGAAGGATATCCTCGAGGACAGTAATCAAATGTTTAATGGCAGTCGACAGTTAATGTACGAGAAAAGGTCCTTAAAGAATGAAGTACATTTTTATAAGTTTGTCTTGTGAACAGATTTCTATATTGCTAACGAGATGGCTTTCATGAGCAAGCAACTGATTTTATTCTCAGAATACAGAAACAACGTGCTTGATTTGAATGTCTTTTCCTTGTTTGATAAGGAACCAAATGATGCTCTTCGTGTTATGGCATATTTTCTCGAGTAACTTTTACCTCTAGAATAAAATCTGCTTGTCTGTCAACATTTTCTATGTAAAATCTCGCTATAAATCGATTTTTATAGGTCCAACTCATCAATTTGGTGACCCAGTTTTGACCCTGGACAATAGCTTGAAGGAGCTTGAACGCAAACTACATAACCTCGCCCATTAGTTTGAGTTTTCTCTTTCCAAAAATTCTGTCAATTCTCCTGAAACAACATAACATCAACTAAAATTTTCAATTAATGAAGAGCGCTCACCAGAATTTTCAAGCTGTGCATGTGATAGGTATGACGGTTCTCTCTAATTGACAAGTAGCTGAGTATGGACCATTACATCATCTTTCTTTTGCATGTTCCTTGTTTTGTTCGATGCCTGCTTTTGTTGGGGGCTGAGATGAGTGTGCCTGATGCTGTTCTTGTAGGTTATGATGATTACATGTTATTTCTCTGTGGCATTAACGGTTCGGCTCCGATTGTTTGGAACTACACTGGCCGGAGTTGTTGGGCTTACAACAACACTATTTGCGGCACCGACCTGAACTTGCCCTCTATCACAATCGCGACGCTCAACAGTTCTAGGACAGTTCACAGGACAGTCACCAATATTGCGGGAAACGAAACTTATACCGTCGGTTGGAGTGCCCCTTACGGGGTCTCCATGAAGGTAGCTCCGACTTGCTTCACCATCTCCAACGGCCAGAAACAGGTACTGAGCATCGTCTTTAACGCAACGACCAATAGTTCCTCGACGAGCTTTGGGAGAATAGGGCTGTTTGGAAGTCAAGGACACAGTGCAAACATACCATTGTCAGTCATTGTAAAGATCTCTTATAACTCTACTAACAGCTGAGCATAGAGATTTTTTTCCCTGTACCTTTTGCGCTTCCAGGTTTCGATTTTTTTGCTCCTCCGATCTGTTCGGTGTCGAGATTTGTATGTGGCAACATCTGTAATGCAAGTCGAATGTTTGTTCATAGTCATGTAAATGCTTAGCAGATCATGTAACTGGTTCACATACGCTGCTTCACTTCAATGCATTTCTTTCTTGTCCATTTTGCCCACATTGGCCGGAAAAGGGGCGGGTCATGATGAAAGGGCATATCGGTGTATTGCGATGCGTCACTTAGGCTGGAGAGATCATTGAAGAAAAGGTCTAAATACTATGAAAAATCATAAATTGGTATATCTATGGCAAATTTATCTTAAATTAATTTTTGGGTCATCAACTAAGAGCATCTGATCATGCGATTGTGGTGGACTGTGTAGTGTTGATCAAGTGAGGGAGAGCGTGTAGTCTGTTTTTAATTTTAATTTTTTTTCTTGTTGTTTTCTCTTTTGGCCCAATGGTTTATATTATATTTTGGGCCTATTTAGTGGCTTTTTAATTTTTTTTTTGGTCATTTTTTACCATTCTAAAAGAATTGTTATCTACACTACTCAGTGAGCAAATTCACTGATCATTTCGATTGCAAAATTTTAAAACAAATATTTGATAAACCTCTGGTGCATATATTTCAAATATAATTAATGTGACCCAAGATTCATCATTGAAGGTTGGATCCTAAAAGAGTTTATGATGGACATGCATTAAAATGGTTTTCTTGCCCACTCAACTAATCATCTAAATTACTCGAGGTTAAGGATCGGATTTTCAACGAAGAAATATCACAACTTGACAAGCTCATCACTCTTTTTTGAAAATCGAATCACATATTTGTAACAAACGGATTGCAGACTTTAAAAAAAAATTATTTTCTCATTATAAGCAGCAAATGACAAATAGAGCCATTTTATAGAATTTTATATTCTCATTATCCAGAAAAAATAATAGGGAAAATTTCAAATAAAGGCATGAAGTTGGTCCATTTTCTTAAGAGAGGGTCCAGAGTAAACATTGTTTTAATAAGAACAAACTGACATTTTCCTTTTCTTAAAAGAGGGCCATTTTCTTAATATATATATATTTGTCTAGACATTCATGCCGCCATAGTGACATCGATCTCTAAGAGAACAAATTGATATTAAACTAAAAGTGATAAGAATTATCTTTGACAATTAATTTGATCATATGTAACCAATTTAAAGTTTTAAAGTAACGGGCCCTTAATTTTATTTTACGTGCTTGTTAACGTGTAAATTTCAACAATTAATATAAAATTTTACCTCATTTAAGTTATTTATAATCATGCATTTTACTAGAAGAGTCCTCACTATCGCGCATTTAGTCACATTTATTGATAAAACTTATGATATATAGGAGATTATGTACATATTTTAAAATACCTCTTTCTCTATGTTGAGATTATTGAATTAAGTTTTTATCATTTGCTAAAATTTGTTTTTGTTGATTTTTTAATATTCATTTATCCTTAGAAACAACGCGTAATTTTTCAAATATTCCTCTAATGTCATTCATTCATCAAGTATGGGCCAAGAATCTTAGATACAGAATACGTGCAATCATGAGATATAATCTTTTATCGTGGAAAATAACTTCTTAAGCATTTAATTTTCCTTTTTTGTAAATTATATGCATTAATTTGTTTCTTCGAGTTAAAAATTCAGCCTACGTAGCTCAGATGCAAGACTTTGTTCTCATAAACTTGAAAAAAATAGTCCAACGTTAGTGTCGAGAGCACGAGACAATGAATATAAATAGTCCAATGTTTGTACTTCACTTTTGGGACATGAAAGTCTATATAACATACTAATATACCAACAAAGGTCAAAAGACATTAACCAAATAATCATGCCAACACAATCAACTTAACGTCTACAAGGTCAAGGACAGTAATCAATTAATGTAAAAGTAGATGATCAAAATAGTGGAAAATGGTAATTTTTGACCCGTACAGCTCAATGACATCTCGCTAGTAAAAAAAAACGTAAAGTCAGCCCTGAAAAGATTATCCCGATTTGAACAGATCAATGGCTTAGGGCCTGTTTGGTTCGGCTTTGAGGGAATGCATTTGGGGAAATGCAAATACCTTTGGGTGAAAGCCCATTGGGGAAAGGCAAGTGGTGTTTGGTAAAAATATTTTGTAAAGTTGCTTTGGCCAAAATATAGTGTTTGGTGAATGTTTTTTTGCAAATGGACTTTGACAATTATTTTATTTATTGAAAAACAAACAAAACTTACCCATCGCCGGAGCCGGCCGCCGGAGCCGACCCCCTCCTTCCCAGATCCGCCGCCGCCGGCGGTCGCCTGAGGCCAGGCGACCCTCGGCGGGGGTCGCGCGACCCAGGCGACGGCCGCCTGGGTTCACGACGCAGCCTTGGGCTGTCAGCATTTGGAGTCGCTAGCGATTTGCGCCGAGGATCGCCTAGGCCACGTGCGACCGCCGGCGGTGGCGGATCTGGCCGGCGCTTCTCCTCGCCGGCCGCGGTCGCCTGCCCGAAGAAGAAGCTTCAAACCCTAAAAAATATATATATATATATATATATATATATATATATATATATATTGAACAGTAGCATTCGTGGAATGCTGAAAGCCCAAGGCTGGTCTAGACCAGCCTTGGGCTTTCAGCATTTGGAATGCTAGCATTTGGCCAAATGCTAGGCCAAATGCTAAACCAAACACTCTAGCATTTTGGGAAGGGGCTTTCGAGGCCCAAAGCCCCTTCCCAAAGCTGAACCAAACAGGTAATGAGGAGTGCTGGTTCAGTAGTGCTGTAGATTCTGTGTTTGACATAACTCTTTTCATCTGATTTAAATGCCAATGCTCTTTTTATGTAGGTGAAGTGAGGAGATTTCTACTATAAGATATGTCTAAGTTGATTCTCTGTTGATTTTTGTCTCAATTGGTTTTAATCATTTAAGGGCTTTATGGTGCAATTTTTCCATTTATTTAGTTGCACTTCATTTGCATTTTTCTGCTATAAGATATGTAAATATGGAGCAAAATTGTCCAATCAATCCTAATGATGATAACGTACGGATGTTAATTCAATTATAAACTTCCAATTTTACCAATGTAGTCATAAACCTTTACGGAAAAAATTCGCATAGTTTTTCCTATCAATTTTCACCGGAAATCGCTAACGTGACGGTCCTGCTATCATCAGTTATCCTACATGTCATACCGCGCGCGTCAGCGATTTGTGGCAAAAATTGATCGAAAAGACAACATTGAAATTTCGCGCGAAGGTGTAGAGTTACATTGGTAAAATCAAAAAGTTTAAGACTAAGTTGACATCCGTGTAATACGTTTATGACCAATCGTACAATTTCCCCGTAGATTTGCGGTCGAGTGCATGACGTTCATACGGATGACATGTCTGATCGTGTGCAGGAAAAGGTCATTGCTCCAAGAGGCAAGTGTCCGTTGTTTCCCCATGCTTCACGCATAACCGGAGGAAACTCATTATATATTGCTGAACAGTGAACAATTTGCTTTGCTTCGCTTTGCTTTGCAATTAATGTCAATTTCGGACGACTCACAGGTGTTCGTCAATCCCGACACAAAAATAAAACACAGACGTAAGATGAAGATACAAATGTCTTCCGAGCTTTCTTTTACATGTCCTTGAGGGTCGTGGACACTTGTAGCTCCTCCCCCATGCACGATCATTGCGATGGTCACGTAGACGCACACACTCGAAATGGTGCCCCAAAATGATACGTCGAGAACTTTCTCACCGTTTCTTTATTGCGCTGAGCACAGGGCAGTCACCGTGTGTACTTCCCTCCCCTTGATCTATACAGTCGATGTAACTTTCGAGACAAAATAGCGTCTAACATGCACTTGCCGATGTGACTTGTACTTCTCCGGCAAAATTGTCCAAAAAAAATCCTAAAGCTTATTTTACGGCGACAAATTTAATCCGAAACCTTTTCAATTTCACCAGCTTAGTTGTAAACATTTTGATAATTTGCCAATATGATCCTTCCGGCCAATTTTGGCCCAAAAATCGTTGAGTTGGTGGCCATGTCGTGCAGCGATTTCCGATCAATATTGAAAAGTTCAGGACCGAATTGATCGCCGTACAATAGATTTAGGACTTTTGGACAATTATCCCGTACTTCTTGTTCTCTTTCTGATCAAATCCTATCAAGCAATTCGTATTGTCTAGAATCTTTCTACGAGACTAAGCCAATCATATGTCTAGGGGGCGTGGATGCTCATTTTAATTACTAGACTCTGTCTAGCCATTACGTGTACTTGACTTTAGTGAGTTCCTCACTTGAGAACTTTCACCTGTCACCTAACTATTTTTTACCATACCATCTAGGAAACTTGGTAGTTCTATATGCATTGCTGCGTTAAATTCCCCGCGAACTCGAAAACTATATGTCATGTGCTGCTGCCAATATGATCAGTCCTTCTCAAGCAAATTTAATTTCGGCACAACCATCAAGAAGTGTCCGAACTTCAACACAAGCAATTCCTCTACAAATCCCATGCACAACACCAAGGTAGTCACAATCACAGGCAAGCCCGAAGGCATCTTGTCCTCAATCTCATCCATGGCTCGTCTAACTCCCGCGAAACCGGCAATCAGTCGCCTTCTCGTCCTCCTAATTCTGATCGCCCTGACTCGCGGAATCGACAGCCGCCGCATGCAGGAGAAGACGCCGCCGAGCCCGCTAGGCGTGACAAAAGGCACGGCTCGAAATGTCGGCGATGATGATCAAGTGAACACAGTGAAGGAAGCCAGAGAGAATATCGAGGCAAATAGGGCAGAGACCGATCACAGCAATAAGGTGCATGGCGATCGCTCGGGCTTGGGAGAGAAGAAGGATTCGCTTCCGTTTCCGAATTGGCCGTTCACGCCCCCGTTTCCGAATTGGCCGTTCATGCCCCCGATTCCGGCGTATTTGCTCCCCCCGCCCTTCCCTCAAATGCCACTCGCGCCGCCCTTTCAATTCCCATCAATTCCGGGCGTTCCTCCGCTGCCCCAGTTTCAACTCCCTCCTCTCCAAGTTCCCCCCTTCCCCTTTCTCTATTCTCCTCCAGCTTGAGCTTCTGTGTCCGTTGCTCTTCTTCTTCTTCTTCTTCTTCTTCTTCTTCTTCTTCTTCTTCTTCTTCAACCTTTGCTTTATTTCAGTTTTCCCCTAGCGAGTTTGCTTATATGGAGGGAGAGTGTAGTAGGGCTCGCAACATACGTGAGTTCCTTTCGTGTTAAAGGACTGGCCACGGCCACGTCGACGTCGACGGAAGTACTGCTACCTAATAAAATCTGTACATGTTTAAAAGAAGCAGTTATGTTATCGGAGTCGAATGTCGCATATGTTCTTTCTTCGATGTTTTTCCTCCCCCGTTGAAATTGGATGTGATGTAAACCGTGCAACGTAAGACAGCGTCCGCGATTTCCGGCTTAAATCTTCAGATGGACTCAATTGATGCCAATATAAAAATGTTTAAAACTAAATTAGTCTAATTAAAATATTTAGAACTGAATTGCTACAAACATAATAAGTTTAGAACTTTTTTGGTACTTTTTCCCTAAACCTTAAATTACACGAGTCTTGATTTCCTTTCTCTTATCTTGTAACTGTAATTGGATTAATATTCTATAATTGTAATTCATAGGGACACATCTAATCGATAAATATAGAACAATTTATGACCCTCCAATCATTTGACTGCTCTTCAAAAAATAGTTTCGGAACATCATCCTTGCCTTTTAGCACCGCAATCGCCCGTGGCAAATGGAGGTTGCGTGGACATTGAATTCCAACAATTTCAGTATATCAATTACCACCTAAATCCACTTTTCACTAGGATATGTCCATTTTTTTTCTATTAATTACTCAGTTTGGAGTATAAAAACAAGAAAAAGTCACCTGCTGTGAGGCCTATTTAATTCGGATTTCACCCAGCAAATAACTGCGGTTGAATTTCCCGTCAAAATAAAATTACTATTTTCTTTGTGAAAAGTGACAAAAAAGAAATTGGGTTGACTGAAAATGCTAAGATATAGGTAATTTTACCTCGTAAACCACCATTAAATTGTTCCGACCAAAAAAAAAATCACCATTAAATTGGATAAAAACATTATGGCGTTAGAGGCCGAATTTCAAAAAAGAAACCTTCAACGCCAAAACAAGATGTAGGGTGTATTTTTTTGCTTCGAAAATAATAATCTCGTATTTATCTAACAAGTTGGTTTCAACAATTACAAACCCTTTGCAGTTTTAAAATGGTGCTTTAGTTAAAACAACAACAACAACAATCACAACCAAGTCTTATTCCACTAAATGGGGCTGCATAAATGAATTCTATGGATAATTACCATAAAAGTCCTAAACATATTGTAAATATACCAATTCAGTCATAAATTTTTTAATTTGGCCAAGTTCGTCCTAAACCTTTTGACAATTTGTTAATGTCGTTCTTCTAGCTAATTTTGGCTAAAAATCGCTAACACGGACGCAAGCCGTCCTACGTGGCACAACCGACTCTAATATGGATGATTTTTGTAATTTTTAAATAATTTTTCCAAATTTTTTCCTTGTTTCTTTCTTTTGTTTCTATTGAGGGGCGCCAACGACCGCTGCCGGCCACTACTGAGGCCACCAACCAGCAGAGGGAAATAAGAAAAAAAATATAAAACTAAAAAGGAAAGAAAAGAAAAGAAAATGAAAAAAAAATGAAAAAAAATATAAAAAAATTCAGAAAATTTTAAAAAATTGCAAAAACTTTGACGTTAGTGCCCACCATGCCATGTAGGACGAATGACCTTCACATCAGTTATTTTCAATCTAAATTGGCAAATCATAAAAAAGATTTAGGATTAAATCGACCAAATTGAAAGGTTGAGGACTAAATTGACATCTTTACGGTAGGTTTAGGACTGTTTTAGTATTTTTCTCATGAATTTTATTAAGCCGTTACGCTCGATCCTTCTTGTTAGGTTCCCTACCAGCGTTGGATATTACTTATCTTTCCTTTATCACATCTTTCCACCTCTTTCTAGGCCTTTCTGCTTCCCCTTTTAACCAAATGGACGCACAATCCTTATTCGCATCACCTCATGGGGATTGAAGGCCTTCATGAAAATGGTACTTTAGTTAACAATCACAAGATCCTATACGGCCACGTCAAAATCGATTGCTAATCTGTTAATTAGGAAAAGAATCAGATAGGTTCTCAAAACTAATTTCGGAAAATAAGGATTGCAATTTTCATATATTGTAGAATTAATATCACGAAAAACCACAATTCAGCACACCTGTGATAAATTTACGCCAAACTAATTTTTTGACCACCCACTAAAAACCCCAAACTGGTACATTTGTGACAAATTTACTCTTTGTTAGTTTCCGTTAAATTACCACAAAAAATAACAAACTAGGATACATGTGACAAGCGGAAGGTAAAATCCCAATCTGGTACACTTGTCAATTGCCATGTGTCATCCAACTCAGAAATTTGAAAAAAAAATTTAACAAAAACTAAAGACGGGTAAACTTGTCATAGGTGTACTAGTTTGGAGTTTTTGGTGGTCAAAGAATTAGTTTGAAGTAAATTTATTACAAATATATCAGTTTATGGTTTTTCGTGATATTAACCTTATATTATAAGAAGTAAATTTTAAAATTTTCCAAGGTTTATTGCACCGTATGAGCAATGACTTACGAAAATTTGCCTACAAAATATGGTAGGCACACTCATTGTTTTTAACTATTCCAATCTATCTTAAATAAGGAAATAATCTTAGATGCGTCTGATTTATGCTGGACTTATATCATTTGAATGCGCTTGATACTTATTCCTTAGACAAGGGCAAGAATGTGGCACAAATGAATAAAGATAGACAACTACAAGAGAATGACGTCCATTTGTCAGCAATTGCTGCTTGTCGTTCCATTTTAAATTGGGTAAACAAATCAAACATCAGATGCTATTTTATTCATGCAACAAACAACAAATAACTAGACAAATTGGATAGACCATATGGTGCAATGGCGTGACATTCTCGTGATAAACGTTTGACGACAAAACTTAGTAGACCTAGCCCACATAATTCAATGTCGATTTGCTTATTACATTAGAAAATGGGTGACAAGAGCGAGCGATCCCTTTTAGAGATAGTGTAAAGGTCTCGCACATGCTACGAAATGTTCGGTATGAGTCATAGTTACTTTGTATCACTGCAGACCCAAAAGCCTGATGTTTGAGAGTCTGTCATGGTAGTCTCATCAAATTGCGAGTAGTTAAGAAAGCTCTCGATATACCACAACATAAACAACACAGTGTGAGCAGTGTAAGCGTTCTCTCACAAAGTAAATCGAACTTGTGATCTCATGAAATACAAGGAGATCCATCTATCGCCAAGCGAATCAGCTCGATGTTTATTTAATCATGGAACGTCTAAAGAAGTTCGACCATATATATATTTCTAGAGACTGCTCGTCCCTTCATGTTTTGCACAACCCAACTTGAGAGAAAGATTACTTAGCAACTTGACCAATTGCATTTTTCATCTAATGATTGTAGGAGAAGAAAACTAAAAGTGCCAAAAGTTATGTACGATGTTCACTTTAGTGCCAAAAGCTTTTTTTGGGAACACTTCAGTGCCAAATCGGTGAAAAAAAATCACTTAAGTACCAATTCCGACCAAATTGATTACGTGGCATTTATAATTAAAATTATTAATATGACTTGGCATATTTTATAAAACAATCCAGTCCACGTGGACGTCCAAAACGACGTCGTACAATCCGACTGGTACTGAAGTGATCGTTTTTTAATAACAATTGGCATTGAAATGATCACTTTAAATAAAATTTGGCACTCAAATGATCACTATTTATAACTTTTAGACGATGTCATTTAGAGATTATATGCTAACTGGGCATGCTAGCGAGCCACGTAAGATTAAGAAATTAATAAAATATGGCCAGTCGGATTTCCGGCGACCCATATCGAAGTTAACACTTAAATGATCTTTGTTTAAAAAAATGACACTTAAGTAATTCGAAAAAAACTTTTGACACTAAAGTGAGGACCGTACACAACTTTTGACACTTCTAATATCTTTTTTCCAATGATTGCAATAGACGAATCACATTTCCTCCTACTTTCTCCTCTTACGCATCTTTTCTTTTTTCTTTTTTGGAATTTTTAAATTCTTTATTTTGAAATTATATCCCTTTCCATATATTTTCCTTTTATGTAATTACTCTCGTATAGATTTTCCTTTCCAAAGTTGTCTCGTGACATCACGTGCTCAGAGCACGTACAGAAAACTAGCTATGGTCAACAACAGAAGGAACAGGACAACGTCACACGTTGCAAAACTCGAATGATCAAGGAGTGAATTACAAGAAGCAAAAACTCATGATTCGTAAATCTTCATTTAGCAGACAACTTATGATACTTTCATCGTTTCCTTCATCCTTCATCAATCACACTCTTACCTCAAAAACTAGCTATGGTCAAGTTAGAGAATTACAGGACAATGTCACGCATTTTATAATATCGCTTATAATATCGCTTTTGACGTTGCAAAACTCGATCAGGGTGAATTGCAAGAAGCAAAAATTCAAAATCCAAATCTTCATTTAGCAGACAACATAAATGATACTTGCGTCGGTTTCACTCATCGATCACGCTCACACCTCTCCCAATCTCACGCAAAAATGCGAAAACAGGACGATCCCTGCACTTTACGAGGTTTCTCCGATCTGGTAAACGGGCACGGGCACGAGTTTCCTCCATGTCGAAAGCAAAACAAAACCAAACCAAACCCAATCTACCCAAAGAAAACTAAGTTCTGTCATCTCTGTTTTTCCCCTTTGTAAGGATCTGATTGGGATCAGAATAGAAGATAAAGACGCATGAAGTCTCTCACACTCATGTTGATGACCTTCTTCGTCTTCTCCTTCTGAATTCCTTCCACTACCGGCCTGAAAAGATGTTTTGCTGATCCTTTTCCGCTATTGCTGGACCTAATGAGCATAAAGATAACCGCTTTCAGCATCAGAGACTTCTCTTCCCTGGAACAACCTTCTTTCCGTTTTCCATTGCTAAGGTTTCTGGTCCCTCTTCCTTATTTTCCAAATGGTAATCAGATTGGGCCGGAATCTCTGCTTTCCAAAGCCGCAATTCGCCTTCTTACAGTCCGGCGTTTCCGGGATCCGTCTCTTCTGCCCCCTCCTCTTCTTCCAACTTCTCACCGTAGAAGATCCTCCAAGCCGGACTGAACTCGCCGACTTCCGCTCTCAGCCATTGCCCGAAACAGCTCTCGATCTCACCATCCAATCCTGCTTCTTCAAAAGGCTCCTCCTCACAATGCTTCGCACAGTGCCCAATTCTGCCACAAGAACTGCAAAAGCGAGGCAATCTTTCGTACTTAAAATCCGACCGGAGCTTTCTTCCTCCACGAGTGGCAACCATAATCCCCGATGTCAGAGGATCCGCCAAGTTCATCCTGATCCTCGCCCTCGGGACATTACACAAGGCCGGTCCCTTCACTTCCACCTTCACCTCTAAAACGGTTCCTACTTCACTCGCTACTCTACGAACATTTTCCTCCGAAACCCACTCGCGCGGAAGACCATGGATCTGAACCCAGAACGCGCAAGAAGTAAATTCATAGCACTGAGGAGGAGTGTCGGGCTCCCATGGTTCGAGCAACACAAGATGGTCGGCGAAAGACCAAGGCCCGCCGTCTAGTATTCGTTCCTTTTCCGCTTCGGACTCGAGGGTAAACCCGAAGACTCCATCGTAAAACACATCGGACGTCACGTTCTCGTTCCGCCATGCCCTTCTCATGGTGCGCTGGAACGCTTCGAGATCGATGGTGGGGTTCGCGTGGAGCTGCCCGAACAGGGTACGCCGACATTCGTACAGCTTCTCGGCGGGTACTTCTCCGTCTATCACGACGATGTAATCGTCGGACCAGAGGTCGCCTAATCTCTTGATGAGACGGGCGAGCCGAGCGTCTGCATCGAAACCCTTTCGCATGGCGCAGCCGGAGAGAATGCAGAACAGGGGAGCTTCGGTTTCAGAGGAGAAAAAGCGCCGGGGAGGGAGACTGGAGATGGAACATGCTGAAGAAGACCGCTAGGGTTTGATGGGCAAGTACGAGTAGGGGTTTTGAGAAGAAACTACCACTAAAAATTCAAGATTTGGAAAATAATTTTCGAAAATTATATGACTTATAAAAATAAATGAGTGAAAAGTATTTCCATCACTCGCGAATATAATTGGGTATGAATGGTTATCGATAGTGAAAATATTTTCCGTTGACTAATTTTTATAAGCTATATAGCCAATCATTTTTCTAGAGAACATTTTTCGAATCTCGAATTTTTCACGAAATAAATATACCCAGATAGAGAAAAGCTACAAGGCGAGAGGATATTTAAAGACCAGTTTTGGAGTAAATAAAATAACATCCATTTATACAAAAATCGAAACTAGTAAATAAACATAAAATCGGCTAAAAAGATAGTGGTGTTTGGAGCCGAATTTTGGAAAGAGTCGAAAATAGATCGAAAAATGTGAATTTAAATTGCTGTTGTCCAAGAAGAAAATTTTCATCGTTCAAAAAAAAAAATACTTAAACGTACATTACTAGCATCAAGTAATCATTCTCAACAATACAATTGATCATTTTTAGGAAAATGTTCCCTAAATCATGCATTTTCTGCGAAAGAAACGGAACCTAAAATGAAAATGAAAATGGCCTTAAATGTCGTAGCACCAAATCTTGGGGGGCAAATTGCACCATTTGACGTGTATGTGACATGGACCGAAATTACACAAAATGACGCCATTTTTACGGAAGAAAACGGCATCGTTGCTTGGTCAAGTGACCCTAAAAAGGCTCCAATTTTTTTTATAAATAAAAGAAATGATTTTACAATCGAAAGGAAATAATTTACGTTAAGAGAAAAAGAAAGCCCTAGCCGCGCATCTTCATCCTCAACCGGCAGACTCCGCTCCCCCCACCTCTCCTCGCCGTGTGCCGACGCCGCAGCCGCCACCGTGGTGGACATTCGACAGACCCCCCCCCCTCGCCGGTAACTTGCTTCAATTGCAAAGCAACGTCCATTCGCGCGCGGGAAATCGAAAACATCCGCCCCTCACAGCTTGATGGAAATCATAGGCCCTAGAACTGAGAACACAAAACTCGATTCAAGTGCCATGAACAACCTAGTCGTGCAATTGAGTCTTCGTATCGACCGTAAACAGATTGGTTTACACGATAATGAATTCAATTTAGACATGTACTAAGAAATCGACGTCCGATTTGAAGTTTGCCAACTCCGTCGGGAGGTAAAGTTTCCGAACAATTCCATACCCGAATTCAGAATACACAGTGCACGTCATGGTATGAATTTCTATCGGTGAAGCACAATGGCATGGCGAACGAAAGCCCTCGACTCATTTTCCATGAAAGTAGCCAGAGAAGTCCGGATTTCGAAGCTTGGATTTCTGTCCGTACACCATACTCGACTTCAGCCGAAACTTCAAGTATGAAATTCTCCATGCACAGATTGAATCGTGCCACGACATGTTCGGGGCGCATTCTTCATTAGGGGTGTCAATGGGTCGGGTCGGGTCGGGCTTTCTTAATACCCGACCTGACCCGAAAACTACAGGGTCATGCTTGACCCGCCCAGACCCACCCAAGACCCTGTTCCCCGTACACCCCAAGGCCCCGGGTCGGGCCGGATCGGGTCGGGCCGGGCTATGGGTTTTTTTTCTCTCTCCTCTCTCCTCTCTCTCTCTCTCGGCCGAACCCCCCCTTGCGCACGTTACCCCTCCCTCTCTCTTCCTTTTTCTCTCTCTCTCTCTCTCTCTCCCTTTTTCCCCCTCTGCGCACGTCCCCTCCCCCGCTCCCTCCCCCTACGCACACGTCCCCTCCCCCTGCATGCACCCATCCCCTCTGTCTCCCTCTTCTCTCTCCTCTCTCCTCCCTTTTTCCTCTTCTCCTTCGTTTCTCTTTCTCCTTCTTCGGCTTCTCTGGTTCTGCTTCGCCCCGCCCCCGCTCGCCCAGCCGACGCCGCGCCACCGCCTTCCGCCTGACTGCCGAGCTCCGCCGCGTCGCGCCGCTCCGCCGCCGTCGCCAGCGAGCTCCGCCGGTCGCCCCGACCGCCCCGTCGCCGGCCTGCCCGCGAGGCGCGCACAGCGCGGCAGCGAGCTCGTCGCCGCTGCTCGTCGCGCTCGGAGCCGGCCCAGCTCGACGGCGCGTCGTCCGGCCGTCGCCTCCGCCCCGTCGCCGTCGCCGCCGCCCTCTGCAGCTCCGCCAGCCCCCCTTGCCTCCCCCTTCCCCCGGTCTCATTCCTGCCCTGTTTTGCCCGAGCCCGAGCCGGCGAGCTCGTCGCCCGCCGGTCAGCTCGTCCGGCCGCCAGCTGCCGCTGCCCGCCGGTCACGGCTCGGTCGGGGAGGAGCTGGGGTGGCGCGACGGCGCGAGGCGGCGGTGGCTGGGCCGGCGAGGGCAAGCCGGCGACAGGGTGATCGGCGGCGACGGGCTCGGGCGAGCAGAGGAAAACAGAAGCAGAACTCGTCGGGGAGGGGGGGAAAGAAGAAGGAAGAGAAAGGAAGAGAGAGAGAAAAGAGAGGAGAGAGAGTCTGACAGGGGTGGAAAACGCGTGCGGAGAGGAGAGAGGAGAGAGAGAGAGAGAGGGGGATGGGCCGGCCCAGAGTGTTAATGGGTCGGCCTGACCCTACCCAATCCTAATGAAACCTCAAATTTTAGGGTCATATTCGAAGAAAATTAAGGCCCGACCCCAAAATACCCTAAATTTTAGGGCCGGACCGGGTCGGCGCGGGTCGGGCCGGGCCGGCCCGGGTCTTATTGACACCCCTATTCTTCATCCTATGGGTAACAAAAGGGCTCGATTGATTGCACAGAATAATGAACGCTGGTCTAATTCCGAACCGTGATTTTCTGTCCTCATAACCTAAATCCGAGTACTGCCCACTAGTTCCCATCAAGTGTGTGCACCAATTAGGATTCTAAATCTACTTATGCGAGCTCTGCTACCTCGTGTAAGAAAATCTAATATCTAAGACCTAGTGGTGTCAAATGGGTGGATTAGATCAGGTTTGGGTCGGGTAGACCTGTCAAATGGGTGGGTCGGGTTGGGTTTGGGTCGGGTCATAAATGGTCCGATCCAAATTGACCCATTAACCCGTTTATGACCCATTTATGCGCAATGCAATTTTGTTGACCCATACCCGACCCGACCCATACCCAACCCATACCCGATTAGACCCATATTGCTAAAATACTTTCATATTTAATTAAATATAGGAAAATTCATACCCAAGCTGAAATGAGAGTGCAGAATGAGTAAGTGCAAGATTGAGTGAGGGTGAGAGAAATGCGTTGAGTTTAAATCAGTTGTAAACTCATTTGTGACTCATTTGCGACCCATTTATGACCCATTTAACACTAATATAAGACTTCTACCCATTTATGACCCATTTACTAAATATAACTAACCAATTTATGACTCATTTACTAATGAATGGGTTAAGAAATGGGTTTATGACCCATTTTGACAGGTCTAGGGTCGGGTCATAAATGGTCCAACCCAAACTGAGCCATCAACCCGTTTATGACCCATTTATACGCAATGTAATTTTCTTGACCCATCAACCCGTTTATGACCCATTTATAAATGGCGGCATGCAGCAATGAGACAGTGAGAATCACAACCCAATAAATCAACACAAGAGGGGCGAAACTGAGCTATAATCAAAGTGAAGAAGAACGAGAGCTCAGTCGCAGGAAGTGGCCCTACCCAGCTCGGCGACGGCGAATAAAGGGCGAACTTGAGATGTATCGGACTTAGTCTGGTCGCCTCGCACGCCCCCGAGCCGGGATCCTCGGGGAATCGACCTAAAACCCCAAAAAAAACAAATCAAAACCTACCGCAGCATTGGCTCAGGAGAGGGAAAATGTTGGACGAGCCTCGTCGACGAAGGCTCGGGTGCAGTGGCTATCGGAGGAACACTCTAGCTCTCGGCCTCTTTTCACTTGGTCAATCTGTCGCTCCCCCAAACTCTCGGGCGATATTGAGTCGTCGAAGAACCTCAGCTATGACGGAGATGGGCAGTGCACCGGAGAGGGGCGGTACAAAGTTGGCGATAGCGGCGGAGGTGGCTGCGAAGAAGACGGAGAGAAGATCGTGAAGCGAGAGGGAGACATCAGCCAGGCTTTTCATAATAGGTTATCAAATGGGTCGTTAATGGGTTCAGAATATACCCATTTAAGACCCATATATTTTGACCTTTTTTTGTTTGAAACCCATTAAGGCTGATCTGAAAAAAAAAAAGAATGACCCATTAGCGACCCATTTAAACAAACGTGGATTCATAAATGGGTTCTGGACCCATTTGACAGGTCTACTAAGACCCCGTGTATAGAATTGAGAATACCTACACTTCGAACCCAAATCACATATACCTATGTTAACAAATCGCCATCCTGGGATAAGCCGATACGGCTAGAGCCGTGCGGATCCGTGACTAAATTTTTCCTCTCCTTCTCCTCGTTTGGACGGTCTTGATGGAGGGGAGAGAGGATCGCGGGGTTTATCCATCACGGGTCACAATCAAAATAATGGCCCGCACTGACCCATCCAACCCCGTTTCATAACACGAACCAAGATGCGTTAAGCCCTCTCTAAATTTGATCACACGACCGTATTTACGCTACCGAAAAAAATTGTCTTTGTGAAAATTTCCAACAAACTAGTGGCAATAGATGGTAGCAGTATATGCATATAAGGTGTCCAAACGACACCCCAACACCACAACATTGAGAGCTTTAGAGTGATTTCACTTGCCTTATAACATTTTATCATGCCGCCTCGCATCTTTCTGGTGAAGTCTTTCTTCTCGAGATAGTAGGTCACCATCAATCGAACCATTATTTCATGCAACCTTTTTTTTTATTTTTTTTTTTAGATGTAAGTCTATAAGGGCAGCATGTACAAGGGCGCAAGCAAGATACATTACTCAATAAACATATGATTAAAGAAAATGTGAAAGCAACTCGAGTCATATCGGGTAAAATTAATACAAAACTTCATTATAACGCGTTGAGATAGAACCTCCATGAGGTATGCATAAAAGTAAATTTGTATAAAACTAAAATGATAGTATTACAACTCACAACGCCGAGAAGGGCTAGCGGAGGCCTCGTCCTGCCGTGGGTGAGGCCCGGCCGGCCCTAAATCAAATTTGGGACGAGGGTCACACCCTCTCCCAAATTTGGGCCAACAGGCACTTGCCAAGGATCACCAAGGCCTCGCCCAGGGCTAGCGAGGGTCGCCGAGCTTTGGGAAGGCCCAGGCGACCTTCGTCGGCCCTTCCCGGCAGCTATGGCAACGGTCACCGATGAGAGCTTAGCCGCGGCCGTTGGTGAGTTTGTGGTTTTCCTTTTTCTTACTTTTGGCTTTTTTATTTTTTTTAAAACTAATTTACTTTGTATTTTTCGAAGTTTTCGAATATTTGTTTCTGACGTGGCGCTTGGTGAGAGCCACACATCGCCATGCGGTTTTAAAAAGTGATAAAATAAGACCCGTCAATATTTTCCGTAGCTCAGTTGGACGGAGTTAACGGAAGGACTCAATTGCACTGACTTGACAAGTTTTAGGACTTAATTGCACTCTTTGTAAGTTTTAGGATTTAATTACACTTTCGTGGTTAGTTTTAGAACTTCAAATGCAAAATTCCCAAAATGATTAGGCACACCCATTGTTTTTTTTAGCTATCCCAACCTCTCTTAAACAAGAAAATAATCTTAATCACATCCGGTTCACGAGAGCTCGACCCGCGCGCACTGTCGGATCGGGTGGGCCCTGCACGAAACTTGTCGGATCCGACGGCGAATGTGAACTGGACTTATGTTATTCGAGCGATCTCAATATTTGCTCCTAAGACACGGGCAAGAGTGGCAAAAACGAGCAATTGCTGCTTGCCGTTCCGTTTATCTTGTGTAAACAAATTAGTAAAAATTACTCCTAAGACACGCATTACAAATGTTCGATTTAAGTAATAATTACTCCGCACCACCCGCAACTAAAACATACGAGATTTGCAAATCTGTCACGGCAGTTTTACCAAGATTCTAGCAATCAAGAAGTCCCTCGATACGTAACAATTAGGCGAAGTCTGCTCACAACATGAATCGAATCCGTGATCTCATGGAATACGGGTAAATCATTTACCACAGCGTTATCACGACCCTCTTGAGATGAACCTCAAGGGAGTTTAACGGAATGATGGGCGGGCGCAAATAATCCCCTCGCAAGATGGCATCTACACTTAGCACAAGCTCTCTCAAATCATATCGGTTGCAACTTCCTTTTTCACATTCATTCGTGATTATGTTGGAGTCGCCATTGCATTTATACTAGGCCGGTTAAGAGAGCATGGTGGAGTACTAGAGACCACTTTTTATCTCCGCGGATCAAATAATCGAGCCTGGGAACCTGGCTACGCTAGATTAAATTAGCGCGTATGGATTGGTACCTTTTTCTCTTTTAAGGAAAACCTTTGAGATGCAATCTTGATTGGTTTTATTTCCTTAAACGTGCAAATTTAAATGTTCATGCATAAGGGCAAGTGCAATAAGAATTGAAGCGATGTAAAAATTAACACGAGCTACATCGGGCAAAATTAGTATAAGCCTTGTAAACGATGTGATAAAAGATCGAGAAACGGGTAGGAGGCTCGCATCATAACCCCCACGAAACGCGAGACTTCGAACCCGAATCGCTCGCCTTCACCCGGGACGGCCGATGCCGGGCGGGGAGGCGTCGGAGCAACGGACCGAATTGGCCCTCGAAGCTTTCTCGAGATTTTTTTCTCTCTTTCTCACGATTTTTTTTTTCTCTCTTCCTTTTTTTGCTCTCAATCTCTCCCCCTTCACTTCACTATGGGCAACTTCTCTTTCCTTTCGCCTGTCCTTTTTCCTTGTTTGCCCGTTTCTTCTCCGTTCTGGCCACGAATCAACAGAGTTTTGTTCCCTTATCCTCTGTTTTTTCCCTGTTCAGCTCCCACACCCTACTCTCTCTCTCTCTCTCTCTCTCTCTCTCTCTCTCTCTCTCTCTCTCTCTCTCTCTCTCTCTCTCTCTCTCTCTCTCTCTCTCTCTCTCTCAACATGGGCCTTGGTGATTTACGGTAGGGGCGTGCAAAACGGACCCGTGCAACTCGGGAACCGCCCGTATCGGACCGGCCGGTTTGGTCCGATTCCCGGGGGTATCGGTCCGGTTCCCAATTCCTAAAAGTGAAACTAGTGTCTGGGCAATCAGGTTACCGGTTTCAAGGAGGAGCTGGACCGACTGCATATACTTTTTATTATTTTTTATTATTTCTTCAAAAAAAATTAGTAAAATGCGAATTAAACCCCAAGTGAACTTTATTAACATAGATCCATTGACAAAAATTAGTAAAATCCGAAATAAACCTTAAGTGACCGGTTCCATTAGATCGGACCGGTACGGTCCGATCCCTAATTCTCAATTTTGAGGACCGGTCCTTCCAGTTCGATTCTCAGTTTCGCTTCGGAACCAGATTGGACCGAGAACCCGATTATCCTCAGTTTACCGAGGGGAAAGAGAAGGCGAACGAAGAAGAAGGAAGAGTGTGGAAAGTCGGGTTGCGCTGGGGGTTGCCACTCGCGCCATGCGCGGAAGGAGAGGAGCACTAAAAGATTCCGAGCGAGTGGCCGACGAGAGGATTCAATCATTCTCCTTTGGAGTGCTCCGTAATCGTCCTATAATGAACAAGAAAGTGTAGATGCGAGCGAGATCAAAGTTGGGCCGAGCTTTGTTCGCTCGAGTCGAGCTTCGGGCTAGGTTAAATTCGACGCCGGAAAATTCGGGTCGGTTCACAAAAAATTCGCTATCTCGTTAAAGGGGTGCGTAATATTTTTTTTTTTTTTGGTTTAGGAATTCCGTTATTGTCAACGGATTCTATTTTTAAGGTACGTCTATTTCGCGGAAAACGAAATAGTTTAGGAAATATATTCACAAAAATGATTGGCTTGTATCTTTTGTAAAAATAAAAAAAAAAATATTTTCGTCGTCCATAAAAATTTCTAAATGCAAATTATTATTAATAATAAATTTATTTTTTTTATCGATTAATTATTTTAAATAATGCGATCGATTATTTTTAAAATGATATTCCGCGAGCGTGAAACGTCCGTGGTCAGCTGGAGTTGCTCCAGCTGCCCATCTAATGATTGTCATATTTCATACACATTGTGTGGGACCCACCGTGTTAGATCTCCAGAAAAAAAAAAGCGCACGGCTTTCAAATGATTTGTTCTCCCACGTTGTTGCGTATCGTTTCTTTTTTTTTGGGTCGAACACGTTGTCACGTACGTGCTACGTAGAATACATCGCACGATGTTCCGTAAGGCATTCAAAAATGCTGCGTCGTTAACCTTTCATCGTTTTAAAAGATGGCGCTTGCCGTGAAATTCATAAAAATATCTCAAAATTCCAGAGTTCATTTGTCAAGAAGAATAAAGACAAAGTTGGTGATTGACCATCCCATCGTCATTTTTTTCCTAATTAAATCTAGGCATAGAAACGTACAATACTTTTAACACGTAATCTCTACTTTTAATAAGAAATTTGTTGAAATCACGATCGCAAAAAGTTTCATAACGCATGACCTATAATGTATAATCATATGATCGTCGTGTGAAACGTCACGGGACTCAAAATCTCAATGGGTGAGTTGCAGTTATCCCAAAAAATAACTAACTAAGAAGGAAACTAGAAACTCGTACATCGTTCTTTTAAAAACAGCATGAAAATAACATTTTTGTCGGTTTCACTCATCGGTTACTAAACTTGTTAAAATGGGTTATTTCTTAACTCATATTTGATTGGTTTAAGTGTTATATACGTTAGTTATATCCGGCAAATGAGTTCAGAATGAAAACAATATAGGCCTTAAATGAGTTCACAACTTACTTAGGTGCTGCATGAAAACCATTCTGGTTCTGTCCAGAACTGGTTTTTTGCTCCCAGAATCAGTTTTGGACCAAAAACCCGTTTGGTAAAGCAATTTCATTTTTCTATTTCCGGGACAAGTTTGCTTCCAAAACTGATTCTGAAACCAGAAATGAGAACCTAAAAAAAGTTGGTTTTTCATTTCTGGAACAAAAGTGAGAACCATTTCTGAGGAATTCATTTTCTTCAACACACATATTCATATAGAAGTCACGATCTTTGAGGTGAGGAAAAAAAGCAAAAAATCAAAATTTTCAAAACTTAACAGAATGGTTTAGAATCTGTGGCTACCCACTTTCGGTAAAATTTAAATTTTTTTAGGTACCGAAAAAAATAAAAAATAAAAATAAAAAAATAAAAAAATAAAAAATTTCAAAATTTCACAAAATAGCTTTAAAAAACCTATGGCCACCCACTTTAAGCAAAATTTAATTTTTTTAGTTGCCAAAAAAAATAAAAAATAATAATAAATTCTAAAATTTAAAAACTTCACAGAATATCTTAGAATACCTGTGGCCACCCAATTTGAGTGAAATTTTATTTTTTTAGGTGTCGAAAAAAATAAAAAAAGCAAAAAAGCAAAAATTTCAAAACTTTACAGAATGGCTTATTAGAATACTTGTGGCCATCCACTTTGAGTGAAATTTTAATTTTTTTAGGTGCCGAAAAAAATAAAAAAAAATTTCAAAACTTCACAGAATAGCTTAAAATACCTGTGGCCACCCACTTTGAGTGAAATTTTAATTTTTTTATATGCCAAAAAAAATAAAAATAAGCAAAAAAGTAAAAATTTCAAAACTTTACAGAATTACTTAAAATACCTGTGGCCACCCACTTTGAGCGAAATTTTATTTGCCGAAAAAAATAAAAAAAATAAAAAATTTCAAAACTTTACAAAATGGCTTAGAATACCTGTGGCCATCCACTTTAAGCGAAATTTAAATTTTTTTATGTGCTGAAAAAAATTAAAAAAATAAAAAATAAAAAACTTCACATAAGTGCTTAAAATACCCGTGGCCACCCACTTGAGTGAAATTTAATTTTTTTTAGGTGTCGAAAAAAAAATAAGCAAAAAAGAAAAATTTTCAAAACTTCACAGAGTGGCTTAGAATACATGTGGCCATCCACTTTGAGTGAAATTTAATTTTCTTTAGGAACCAAAAAAAATAAAAATAAAAATAAAAAATACCATTTGGGCATCTAAAAAAATTAAATTTTACTCAAAGTGGGTGGCTAGAGGTATTGTAAGTCATTCTGTGAAGTTTTGAAATTTTTGATTTTTTGATTTTTTTGGGCACCTAAAAAAATTTAAATTTCACTAAAAATGGGTGGCCACATGTATTCTAAGCAATTCTGTGAAGTTTTGAAATTTTTGATTTCTTGATTTTTTTTGAAAAAATTCAACAAATTTCCTATTTTCTCGAAATCTAAATTTTTTTTATTTTCTCGACATTTTGATGATTTTTTCTGGAATTTTTCAATTTTTTGGGATTTTCTGAATTTTTTTAAAGATTTTTATTAATTTTTCGGATTTTTTATTATTTTTATTCCATTTCTTAAAAAATGTATTTTTGTTCCTGGAAATAGAATTTTCTGTTGTTTATCAAACGGGTTTTTATTTCAGGAAATAGAAATTTTGTGCTGTTATCAAACGGGTTTCTGTTCTAGAAATAGAAATTTTTTGTCATTATCAAACGGGTTTTTTTTCTCAGAAACTCATCCAGGAACCAGAAATAGAAAAATCTATTTCTGATTCAGGAACTCGTTCCGGAACAGAATGGTTATCATTCTCTACCTTAAACTCAATTCACTACTTGACCCTTTCTTCACTTTTTCCCACCTTCACTTTTTCCTTTGCTCGCTCACCCCGCAATCTCACCTGTTTTTCCTAGATTGGGAATATGAAAGTGTTTTACCAGTATGGATCGGTCGAGCATAGATTGGATCGGGTATGCGTCACTAGATTTGAACAGATCGAAACAAGTTAAATTGATCGATTTAGGTCGATCCATTCTCGATCCGATCCACCCATTCGACGGATCCGTGACCGGATGATCCCCGCGGGGTCTTCCTCGAATGGGTAAGCAAGCACGTGAGAGGCCTTGCGAAACAAATGAATTTTCTTGTCGTCTTCGTTGCTTTGCCCCCCTTCCTTCTGACGAGCATCTGGCTGTCGTGGGATGCGAATGCGAATGGTGGTGGAAAGATAAGACGTCTGCTGATCGAGCCGAAGCTCATCCCCCACACTCTCTTTCTCTCTCTCTCACTCAAAAGCTCGTGCTCTTCTTCTGATCCCCGCCAGGAAGATATGGGGAGCAACGGAGGAGGCCGCCGCCATGGCCGCCGCCGCCTCCTCCTCCTCTACTCTCTCTTCCCGTTGATCTCGTGCCTCCTGCTGTCGCGTCCGTCGGAGGCCGGCGCGTCGGGCGGAGGAGGAGGCGGGGGGACGGCGCCGCCCCCCGTCGTCGTCGGGTACGGATACGCGGTCCGGTCGGCCGCCATCGACCCGTCGGGAACGGCGTTGACCGCCGAGCTCCGCCTCATCGGCCGGACCTCCGTCTACGGGCCGGACGTCGAGAACCTCCGCCTCGTCGCCAGGTCAGAGCGGAAAACGCACGGCGATTTGCTGTTGGCTAAGATAAGCCCTTCCTTCTTTGTGCTTTTTTGGCCTGTAGTAGTAGCTCCATGAGTTAGACCGTTTGGTGAGCGGCTTTTCTGTGGAAAATATTATCCCATGTGGAAAATTGCCAAGGGATAAAAAAATACATCAGGTAGTTTCGCGAAAAATAGTAATTGTGAAAATATTTTCTTAAAAATAATCGCATTCATCGCTTAAATGTTTTCTTAGATGGTGAAAAAATTATCGGTTCATTCATTTTTGTAAATTTGCTATATATGATTTTTAGGAAAATAGTTAGCTATGGTTTTTTTTTACAAGAATTCGTTTTTCAGAAATGAACTCATCAAAGCGTACTCATAGCAATGGTAGAAGTAATCGAACGATGAAAAGAAATTATTGAATACACAACGAAAATGTATAGCGTTTTATATCTTTATGTGAAACGAGAGATATTTTGAAATTCGAATTTTCTTTCTAGGAAGGTTGTTGCAGAAAGAAGATAATCAAATTTAAATATCGATTCATGTGCGACATCGAATGTTAGAAGGAAAACAAAACAACCGAAAATAACTTCAATATTTACAAATATAATAATAAATATGTAGATATATATTTAGTAGATTAATTTATAATATGCTTTTTTTTTGTTGCGGTCCATGAAAAATAGCTAATTTTGGCTTACGTCATCGTCGTCTCCTTTCCAGCTTCGAAGCGGGCGGTCGTCTTCGAGTCCGGATCACAGACGCCGACCACCGCCGATGGGAAGTCCCCGACGACCTCATCCCCCGCCGATCTCCCTCCGTTCCCCACCGCGCTCTCGCCGGACAAGCCCTAACCCCGCCGCCGCCGCCGCCGTGCCGCTCCCGATGCCGCATCTCCGCCGCCGCCGCCTCCGACCTCGTCTTCGTACTCCGAAACTCCACCCCCTTCTCCTTCGCCGTCGCCCGCCGCTCCTCCGGCGACGTCCTCTTCGACACCTCCGCCTCCGACCCCTCCGCCTTCCTCGTCTTCAAGGACCAGTACCTCCAGCTCTCCTCCTCCCTCCCTTCCCGCCGCTCCTCCCTCTACGGCATCGGAGAGCACACGAAGCCGTCGCTCCGGCTCCAGCCCAACCAGACCCTAACCCTGTGGAACGCCGACATCGCCAGCGCGGACCTGGATCTCAACCTGTACGGGTCGCACCCGTTTTACATGGACGTCAGGTCGTCCGCGGGCGGCCGCGGCGGAGGAGCTGGGGCGGGCACGAGCCACGGCGTTCTGTTGCTGAACAGCAATGGCATGGACGTGGTGTACACCGGGGACAGGATCACTTACAAGGTGATCGGTGGGGTGTTAGATTTGTATTTCTTCCCGGGGCCGTCGCCGGAGGCGGTCATGGAGCAGTACACCGAGCTCATTGGCCGGCCGACCCCAATGCCGTACTGGTCCTTCGGTATGCTGGCTTTCGTGGGTTGCTTTCTATTGCTGATGCTGACATTTCGATGAATTTGATTCCGCTATTGTGCTTCGGCTTCTGTAGCTTATTCTGCAGTAAATGTGAGATTTTGAGCATAATTATGTGGTGGTAGCATATGATATAAAGAGGATGGAATTGAAGATTCTGAGTTTATTGCCCTTGACTAGCTTTATGAGTTTATTCTCTCATGGATATGACACTAATCAACGCTATTTGACCAATTAATCAACAAATTGTGTATGTTGTGCTCAATAGGGAACAAATCTTAGAGACATTACATGTTATTTTTCTTTGAAAACCACTGCTTCCCAACCCCCAGCTGATCCTACCACAATGCTCACTGATGTTCAAGAAACATGGTTACTTTCCTGGTATATGGCTAGATGTAGATCAGTTATAAAGTTTGATTCGTGGTAGATGGCCTCTTCTGCACTTTTTAATCGACAAGTTCGGAATGCAGTTTTACTGAAAGTGTCTGTGATTTACTTTCTAGGATTTCATCAATGCCGGTACGGTTACAAGAATGTCGCAGACCTAGAGGGCGTGGTAGCTGGTTATGCAAAGGCTCATATTCCACTGGAAGTTATGTGGACTGACATTGATTACATGGATGCATACAAGGACTTCACTCTTGACCCTATCAATTTTCCGGTGGAAAAGATGAAAGAATTCGTCAGCAGCCTTCACAAGAATGGTCAGAAATATGTCCTGATACTTGATCCAGGTATGCTAGTGGGGAAATTGTTGTGGTTGAAACTTGGTCTTTTAAGTTCTTTCAAATTGCCATCATAATACTTCTTTCCTTTTCTTTCAAATGGGTGATCTTTCACAGGCATTAGCGTGAACGAGACTTATGGGACCTACATCAGGGGAATGCAAGCCGACATCTTCATCAAACGTGAGGGAGTACCATATTTAGGTGTTGTTTGGCCGGGGCCAGTGTATTTTCCCGACTTCCTTCACCCATCGAGCGAGAGTTATTGGGGTGGTGAGATAAAGAGGTTTCACGATGTTCTTCCTTTTGATGGCCTATGGCTCGACATGAACGAGCTGTCCAACTTCATAACTTCTCCTCCTCTTCCTTCCACTCTCGACAATCCCCCCTACAAAATCAACAATTCAGGAGTTCATCGGCCGATCAACAACAAAACAATTCCTGCGACGTCATATCATTTTGGTAATATTTCAGATTACAATGCTCATAACCTCTATGGACTCTTGGAAGTCAGAGCAACAAACAAGGCCTTAGTCAATGTTACTGGTAAAAGGCCGTTCATTCTCGCGAGATCAACTTTTGTGAGCTCTGGCAAGCACACTGCACACTGGACTGGAGACAATGCTGCCACATGGAATGATTTGGCTTACTCAATTCCCGCAACTTTAAATTCTGGACTCTTTGGAATTCCAATGGTAGGAGCTGATATATGCGGTTTCTCTCGGAACACAACTGAAGAGCTCTGCAACCGATGGATTCAGGTAAAATGATTTGTGCCTAATCTTAATTTATATTAACTGAACGGCTCTGCAACTGAGTAGTTTTAAGCTTTTTCTGAATTTATATTCAGAGATAGGAATTGATGAATTTTCTTTTTCGTTTTTTGGGGGAAATTTTACCTCCTTTCGAAGACAGATATAAACTACATAAATGTTGTTTTGGGTGAGGGGAAGTTCGGTTATCTTTTGTGCTTCTACTTCATCCTATGTTGAATATATCTCAATCTTCTACGGGTGGGAAGAATATCAAGTAGAGACTGAATAGAGGTGTAAATCATGTTTTTCTATCATACGTATTTAAGCACTTATTTTTAGAGCTTTTACTGATGCAGCTCGGGGCCTTTTATCCCTTTGCAAGAGACCACTCTGAAAAGTACAGTCTTCGTCAAGAGCTCTATCTCTGGGAATCGGTTGCTGCATCCGCCAGGAAGGTGCTCGGGCTTCGTTATCGCTTGCTCCCATACTTGTATAACTTGATGTATGAGGCAAACAGAAAGGGGATGCCCATTGCCCGGCCCCTATTTTTCTCATTCCCTGAGGATAAGATGACTTACGATATCCATTCCCAATTCTTAATTGGTAAGGGTGTGATGGTGACTCCTGTACTAAAATCTGGTGCCCAAACCGTGGATGCTTATTTCCCGAGTGGAAACTGGTTCGATCTCTTCAATTACTCAAATTCTGTGAGTACAGCCTCAGGAATGAATGTGATGCTCGATGCGCCACCTGATCATCCTCATTTGCATGTAAGGGAAGGAAATATATTGGCCATGCAAGGAGAGGCCATGACTACGGAAGCAGCTCGGAAAACGCCATTCGAGCTCTTAGTTGTGGTTGATGGGAATGGGAATAGCTCAGGGCAAGTGTTCTTGGACGACGGAGAAGATGTCGAAATGGGAGGGGAAGGAAATAAGTGGACTCTGGTGAAGTTTTATTGCGAGAAAACAGGGAATGATGTCTCTGTCAGATCAGAAGTTGTTAATGGGGAATTTGCTCTGATGGAGAAGTGGGTAATTGATAAGGTGACAATTATAGGATTGAGAAAAGGAACTGGGATGGCCAGACTGAGAGGGCATGAGTTATACAATGATGTAGAAGCAAAGTCCGGACAGAGAATAGTGAAAACAGTGGGAAAATCAAGTGAAGGTGGAGAATTTGTGATTGCTGAAGTCTCAGGATTGTCACTTCTGTTGGGAAAGGAATTCAAGTTGAAAGTGAAATTGAGCCAATCTTAAGACAAAACATTATCAGAATGGTGTAATAAAGAATCAAAGCTTGTCTCCAATAAGTTTTTGTGTGTTTCCAAAAGGGAAAAGCACACCAGTATCAAGCCACTTCCTTTCCATCACTGGCTCTTTCTTTTCCCCATTCTAATGGGATTGTGCAGCTTCTGAGCTGGTTAAGATTCCTAGATAAAATTTCTTATGTTTTCTTAAGAGTGAAAATGATACAAATGGTCCTTAAATTTTTTGCCCAATGTGGAATGTCGTCCCTAAAGTTCAATTAGTAGAAAGACAGTATAAAACATATTCGTAGAGATTAGGGATTAAATTAAACATATACCAAAAGTATAGAAACCATATTAAACAAATTAAAAATTTAGGGATAACATTGCACATTGAACTAAAGTTCAAGACTTACGTTGAACAAATTTAAAATTCATGGACTACATTGTACATTGAGCCAAAATTCATGTGTTATTATCTCAAAAAATGTCAAGGCTTTCACATGATTTCCTCTCTATGATGTTACACACTTACTATGTAGAATACATCACATGATACTCTTCAAGCTAATCAAGAATAATGCGTAGTGTACCTTTAATCGTTAAAAAAAAGATAGTGCTTGTCAAGAATTTCATAAAAAATCTCAAAATTCCAGAGTTTATTCGTAAAGAAGAATAAAAACAATATTAGGGATTGACCATTTTGGAGTCATTTTTTTCTAATTAAATCTAATTATAAAAAATACAATACTTTTAGGGCGGCGCTATTTCCACTCCCATTTTGGCTAAGACAATCCTTTTTTCAGTTAAATGACTGAAATACCCTCCTCTCTCTTCAATTTATTATTTCTTTTTTTATCAAGCTAACAAAAAAAAACTGCCTTAATTTCTATCATCTCTCTTTTGAGTTTCACAATACAAATGCTCCATTATGCTCGACGGAATATCATCTTATCATGCATTATTTCACTTTACTAGGAGAAAGTTATTAAATTTATTTTTTGTGTTATATTTTTAATCACAAAAGTTGCATATATATGACGGCTTATAAGCACACAATTATTTGCCTATTTTTAATCATATAGTTTAAGACTATATTTCAAAGTTGAAGCTTAAAATTCAATCTAATTATCTTCCCAATTTTGATCAACAAGGGAAAGGAAAAATTGATCAAAATATGGAAAAATAATCAAATGTTAAATATGTTTATGTTTAGATCATATCTAAATATTAAAGAAAAATAAGCACAAAAAGGAAAAAAGGGAACTTCTTGTTGCTCTACTCCTACCATGAAGAAAGTAAGTAATATCGATTATAAATTCAATCTAATGGCAAGTGGATCAAAATTTTAAAATATGTTCATGTTTAAAACTTTCATTTATAATAAGCTGATGTTAGCTTAAAAGTAAAGAATGTGTAATAAGATTCTCAACCCCATCTTGAAATACAAATTAAAATGTTTAACTTTAAAACTCCACAAATTTTTATTACAGAAAACACCTACAATGTCAAGATTGGCAAGATATGCAGATTGAATTTTAATTTACAACTTTGAAACAAAATGTCGGTCAAATTATTTGATAAAAAATAGGCAATTAATTATGTGTTCATATGCCTTGTAGCAGTCATAAATGGAAATTTATAATAGTCTATGTAGCTTTTCTGATTTGATCATATATTAAAATTAACAAACTTCTCTAGGCAAAGTGATAACAAAATGCAAGATAAGATGATATATTGTTGAGAATAATTGAGTTTTTGTATTGTGAAACTAACAAAAGAAATGACAGAAATGAGGCAATTTTGTCGGGTAGTCTAATAGAAAAGAAACAATAAATTGAAGAGAGAGAGAGAGAGAGAGAGAGGGGGAGGGAGGGAGGGAGATAGAGGAGGGTATTTTTGTCATTTAACTAAATAAAGGAGTGTCTTAGCCAAGATGGAAGTGGAAATAGTGCCGCCGTTTTTTTTTATTAGCTTGATAAAAAAAGAAACAATAAATTGAAGAGAGAGGAGGGTATTTCAGTCATTTAACTAAAAAAGGGAGTGTTTTAGCCAAAATGGGAGTAAAAATAGAGCTGCCCTACTTTTAACACGTAATCTAAACTTTTGATAAGAATTTCGTCGAAATCATCGCTAAAAAAAGTTTTGTAATGTATGACCTATAATTTATGATGATATGTTCATTACGTGAGATGTTACAAAACTCGAAATATCGACAGGTGAATCGCAATTACCCAAAAAAAAATAAAAAGCTAAGAAGAAAAATACAAATTCCTAAATTTTCATTTAAGCTCCGTTTGTTTAACAGAAAATAAAAGTTTGGAAAATATTTTATTAAAAACGATTACTTTTCCTCTTACAAAAATGACTAAACAAAAAAATATTTTTCATCATCCATGAAAATATTTAAATATAATTTTTTATCGACAATGAAAGCTTTTTTCATTGACTAATTATTTCAATCGATACAAGTGATCGTTTTTAGGATAATGTTTTTCGAATCATTCATTTTCAGCGAAACTAACGAATCCTTCGAAGGCAACATAAAAATGACATTTACGTCGGTTTCACTCATCCATCGCACCTGATACGCGGAGATCGGATGGTCCCCGCACATCCCGAGGTCTTCCCCAACGGGTAAGCAAGCACGGGCTCGAGTTTCCTCCTCGTCGAAAAATTAGAATAAAAAGCCAAAAAAAAGCATGGGAATGGACATGAAAGCGACGAGCACGTGAGAAGCACGTGAGCGGCCTACGAAGCTGATGAATTTTTCAGTCCTGCGGTGCCCCAATTTACCCCCCAAAATGAAAACTAATTTTTCACTCTCTCTCTCTCTCTCTCTCTCTCTCTCTCTCTCTCTCTCTCTCTCTCTCTCTCTCTCTCTCTCTCTCTCTCTCTCTCTCTCTCGAACTTCTTCGATCTCTTCTTTTGATCCCCACTAAGAATATGAGGAGTAACAGCGACCGCCATGGCCGCCGCCGCTGCCGCCACCTCCTCCTCTCGCTCTTTCCATTGTTCTTGTGCCTGCTGTCGCGTCTGTCGGAGGCCGGCGCGTCAGGCGGAGGAGGCCGAGGAATGCCTGACGACATCGTTGGGTACAGGCACACGATGCGGTCCGTGGCCGTCGACCCGTCGGGAGCAACGTTGGCCGCCGAGCTCTGCCTCATCAACAGGACGTCTGTCTACGGGCCGGACATCGAGATTCTTCGCCTCGTCGACAGGTCAGAGCAAAATACACGTTGATTTGCTATTTGCCAAGCTAAGCCCTTCCTCTTGTTTTAAACTAATGCTACGTTCAGCAGAGGATTCAACTCTAATTAGCACTCCGTACCTCTTTATTACATTATGAGGTAACAGTAGCTATTCATGGGTCAAAAGCACAAACTACCGATAAAATACAGATTCAAAATATAGAAGCTCTCTGGCTTCGTGAGAGCATTGCCCCTATGACCCCCGCCAAGGCGGCCCTTCAGACCCCTACCCGCTCGCCAGGGAACGAGATTCATGTGCCGTCCTATCGAAATAAAGTATGAATCACAGCCCCAACAAAATAGGATCACGGATCGCATAGCAAAATATAAACTTTTGACAAGTAATGGATATGTTTCTTCCGGACAAGGGAGTAACTACAAGAAAATGACTTCTTCCATTTGTCAGCAATTGCTGGTGGCCGGTCCATTTCAATTAGGCAAACAAGCTAAAGATCATACGGTATTTCATTCAGACCACAAAAGCAATAGATAATTGGACGTCTTACATGAGTTGCAAAATGCTCCCGTTTAAGCTATAACTATTCCGCACCACTGCGGACCCAAAAATTCGACGTTGGAGAATCCGTCACGACGGCCATATCAAGAGTCTAACGATCGATAAGTCTCTCGATATGTCGCAATTAGGCAACACGGCAATAGCCGTTCAGAAATCTGCTCACTATGCGAATCAAACTTGCGATGCTATGGAATACAGGTGACACACCTACCGTATGTCATTGAACCGTGGTGGTTTGAAAAAAATAGTGCTTGCCATGAAATTTATAAGGTATCTCAAAAGTCCTCCGGCCATTTTTTAAATTAAATCTTGATTAGAAAAGTAGAATTACTTTCAACATGTGAATCTGTTTCTTTTAGTGAAAATTATGCTGAAATCACGGTCGCAAGAAGCTTCATGATGTACATGATTATGTACGCGTCGCGTGCCACTATACGGGTCAAGTTTGGGTGGATCGGGTCGAGTTTGGGTCGGGTCATAAGTGGTCTGACCCAAATTGACCCATTAATTCGTTTATGACCCATTTATGCGCAATGCAATTTTCTTGACTCATACCCGACCCGACCCATACCCGATTAGACCCGTATTACTAAAACACTTCCATATTTAATTAAATATAAGAAAATTCATACCCAAGCTGAAATGAGAGTGCAGAATGAGTGAGTGCAAGATTGAGTGAGAGCGAGAGAAATGCGTTGAGTTTAAATCAGTTGTAAACTCATTTATGACCCATTTGTGACCCATTTACGACCCATTTAACACCAATATAAAACTTCTACCCATTTATGACCCATTTACTAAATATAACTAACTCATTTATGACCCATTTATTAATATATGAGTTAAGAAAATAGGCTTATGACCCATTTTGACAGGTTTACGTGCCACGTTGCGAAACTCGAGATCTCGAGGGGCGAAACGCAATTATCCAAAAAATAACGAGGACTAAGAAGAAGCAAACTAAAAATTCGTAAAATCGGCCGCTCAGCAGACGACATAAAAAGGGGATAATATCACAAACGGTCCCTGAAGTTTGGCTCACGTGCAATTTGGTCCGTGAACTTTTAATCGAGTTTCTTCCACGTGCTCTTTTTTGTTTTGTTTTTTTTTTGTCTTTTGTGTGGGTCGACGAGCACGTGAGATGCCTTGCGAAACAAAATGAATTTTCCTGAGCCACGAAAAAGAAAGCTGAATATTGTCTTGTCGTCTTCGTTGCTTTGCCCCCCTTCCTTCTGACAAGGATCTGGACTGTAGTGGGATGCGAATGCGCATGCGCATGCGAACGGTGGTGGAAAGATCATCCCACACTCTCTCTCTCTCTCTCTCAAAAGCTTGTGCTCTTCTTCTGATCCCCACCAAGAAGATATGGGGAGCAACGGAGGAGGCCGCCGCCGTGGCCGCCGCCGCCGCCTCCTCCTCTACTCTCTCTTCCCGTTGATCTCGTGCCTCCTGCTGTCGCGTCCGTCGGAGGCCGGCGCGTCGGGCGGAGGAGGCGGCGGGGGGACGACGCCGCCCCCCGTCGTCGTCGGGTACGGGTACGCGCTCCGGTCGGCCGCCATCGACCCGTCGGGGACGGCGTTGACCGCCGAGCTCCGCCTCATCCGCCGGACCTCCGTCTACGGGCCGGACGTCGAGAACCTCCGCCTCGTCGCCAGGTCAGAGCGAAAACGCGCGTCCGATTTGCTGTTGGCTAAGATAAGCCCTTTCTTCTTTGTGCTCTTTTCCGCCTGTAGTAGTAGCTCCATGAGTTGCACCGTTTGGCGAGCGGCTTTCCTGTGGAAAATATTATCCCATGTGGAAAATTGTCGAAGGACAAAAAAAAAATTATCAGATCGTCTTGCAAAAAGATGAGTAGTTTTGAAAATACTTTCTTAAAAATAATCGCATATACCGCTTAAATATTTTCGTAGACGGTGAAAAAATTATCGGTTCATTCATTTTCGTAAGTTTGCTATGATTTTTAGGAAAATAGTTAGCTATGGTTTTTTTTTTACAAGGATTCGTTTTTGAGAAATGAACCCGTCAAAGCGTATTCATAACGATGGTAGAAGTAATCGAACGATGAAAAGAAATTATTGAATACACAACGAAAATGTATAGCGTTTTATATCTTTATGTGAAATGAGAGATATTTTGAAATTCGAATTTTCTTTCTAAGAAGGTTGTTGCAGAAAGAAGATAATCAAATTTAAATATTGATTCAAGCGCGACATCGAATGTTAGAAGGAAAACAAAACAACCGAAAACAACTTCAATATTTACAAATATAATAATAAATATCTAGATATATATATTTAATAGATTAATTTATGATATGCTTTTTTTTTTGTTGCGGTCCATGAAAAATAGCTAATTTTGGCTTACGTCATCATCGTCTCCTTCCAGCCTCGAAGCGGGCGGTCGCCTTCGAGTCCGGATCACAGACGCCGACCACCGCCGATGGGAAGTCCCCGACGACCTCATCCCCCGCCGATCTCCCTCCGTTCCCCACAGCTCTCTCGCCGGACAAGCCCTAAGCCCGCCGCCGCCGCCGCCGCCGTGCCGCTCCCGATGCCGCATCTCCTCCTGCGACCTCGTCTTCGTCCTCCGCAACACCAACCCCTTCTCCTTCGCCGTCTCCCGCCGATCCTCCGGCGACGTCCTCTTCGACACCTCCGCCTCCGACCCCTCCGCCTTCCTCGTCTTCAAGGACCAGTACCTCCAGCTCTCCTCCTCCCTCCCTCCCCGCCGCTCCTCCCTCTATGGCATCGGTGAGCACACGAAGCCGTCGCTCCGGCTCCAGCCCAACCAAACCCTAACTCTTTGGAACGCCGACATCGAAAGCTTGAACCTCGATGTCAACCTGTACGGGTCGCACCCGTTTTACATGGACGTCAGGTCGTCCGCGGGCGGCGGCGGCGGCGGCGGCGGCGGAGCTGGGGCGAGCACGAGCCACGGCGTCCTGTTGCTGAACAGCAATGGCATGGATGTGGTGTACACTGGCGATAGGATAACTTACAAGGTGATCGGTGGGTTGTTGGATTTGTATTTCTTCCCCGGGCCGTCGCCGGAGGCGGTCATGGAGCAGTACACCGAGCTCATTGGCCGGCCGACCCCAATGCCGTACTGGTCCTTCGGTATGCTGGCTTTCGTGGGTTGCTTTCGATTGCTGATACTGACATTTCGATGAATTTGATTCCGCTATTGTGCTTCGGCTTCTGTAGCTTGTTCTGCAGTAAATTTGAGATTTTGAGCATAATTATGTGGTGGTAGCATATGATATAAAGAGGATTGTATTGAAGAGTCTGAATTTATTGCCCTTAACTAGCTCTATGAGTTTATTCTCTCATGGATATGACACTAATCGACGCTATTTGACCGATTAATCAACAAATTGTGTATGTTGTGCTCAATAGGGAACAAATCTTAGAGACATTGCATGTTATTTGCCTTTGAAAACCACTGCTTCCCAACCCCCAGCTGATCCTACCACAATGCTCACTGATGTTCAAGAAACATGGTGGCTTTCCTGGTATATGGCTAGATGTAGATCGGTTATAAAGTTTGATTCGCGGTAGATGGCCTCTTCTGCACTTTTTAATTGACAAGTTCGGAATGCAGTTTTACTGATAAAGTGTCTTTGATATACTTCCTAGGATTTCATCAATGCCGGTACGGTTACAAGAATGTTGCAGACCTAGAGGGCGTGGTAGCTGGTTATGCAAAGGCTCATATTCCACTGGAAGTTATGTGGACTGACATTGATCACATGGATGCATACAAGGACTTCACTCTTGACCCTATCAATTTCCCGGTGGAAAAGATGAAAGAATTCGTCAGCAGCCTTCACAAGAATGGTCAGAAATATGTTCTGATACTTGATCCAGGTATGCTAGTGGGGAAATTGCCGTGGTTGAAACTTGGTCTTTTAAGTTCTTTCAAATTGCCATCATAATACTTCTTTCCCTCTCTTTCGAATGGGTGATCTTTAACAGGCATTAGCGTGAACGAGACTTATGGGGCCTACATCAGAGGGATGCAAGCCGACATCTTCGTCAAACGTGAGGGAGTCCCATATTTAGGTGTTGTTTGGCCGGGGCCAGCGCATTTCCCTGACTTCTTTCACCCATCGACCGAGAGTTATTGGGGTGGTGAGATAAAGAGGTTTCACGATGTTCTTCCTTTTGATGGCCTATGGCTCGACATGAACGAGTTGTCCAACTTCATAACTTCTCCACCTCTTCTTTCCACTCTCGACAATCCTCCCTACAAAATCAACAACGCAGGAGTTCATCTGCCGATTAACTTCAATACTACTCCTGCGACGTCATATCATTTTGGTAATATTTCAGATTATAATGCTCATAATCTATATGGACTCATGGAAGCCAGAGCAACAAACAAGGCCTTAGTCAATTTTACTGGTAAAAGGCCATTCATTCTCGCGAGATCAACTTTTGTGAGCTCTGGCAAGCACACTGCACACTGGACTGGAGACAATGCCGCCACATGGAATGACTTGGCATACTCAATTCCTGCAATTTTAAATTCTGGGCTCTTTGGAATTCCAATGGTAGGAGCTGATATATGCGGTTTCGCTCATGACACAACCGAAGAGCTCTGCAACCGATGGATTCAGGTAAATATCTACCTTTTCTTC
Organism: Syzygium jambos; assembly: GCA_031216235.1. Taxonomy (NCBI): domain Eukaryota; kingdom Viridiplantae; phylum Streptophyta; class Magnoliopsida; order Myrtales; family Myrtaceae; genus Syzygium; species Syzygium jambos. The sequence continues at coordinate 19,202,272 of CM062224.1, forward strand.
ATTATATTAACTGAACTTCTCTGCAACTGAGTAGCTTTAAGCCTTCGTTGATTTGTATTCAGATATAGGAGTTGATCAACTTTCTTTTCGTTTCTTTTTCTTCTGTGGGGGGGGGGTGTGTTGGAGAATTTTACCTCCTTTTGAAGACAGAAATAAAAATGTTCTTTAGGGTGAGGGGAAGTTCGGGCGTCTTTTGTGCTAGTAATTCATGCTATGTTGAATATGCCTTTATCTTCTATGGAAGGATATAATATCAAGTAGCGATCGGATAGAAGTGTAAATCATGTTTTTCTATCATACATATGTAAGCACTTATTTTTTGAGCTTTTGCTGATGCAGCTAGGGGCCTTTTATCCCTTTGCAAGAGACCACTCTGAAATCTATACTATTCGTCGAGAGCTCTATCTCTGGGAATCGGTCGCCACATCTGCCAGGAAGGTGCTAGGGCTTCGTTATCGCCTGCTCCCATACTTGTATACCTTGATGTACGAGGCAAATAGACAGGGGATGCCCATTGCCCGGCCCCTATTTTTCTCATTCCCGGAGGATAAGATGACTTACGATATCCATTGCCAATTCTTAATTGGTAAGGGTGTGATGGTGACTCCTGTACTAAAATCTGGTGCCCAAACCGTGGATGCTTATTTTCCGAGTGGAAACTGGTTCGATCTCTTCAATTACTCAAATTCAGTGAGTACAGCTTCAGGAATGAATGTGATGCTCGATGCGCCACCTGATCATCCTCATTTGCATGTAAGGGGAGGTAATATATTGGCCATGCAAGGAGAGGCCATGACTACGGAAGCAGCTCGGAAAACGCCATTCGAGCTCTTAGTTGCGGTTGATAGGAATGGGAATAGCTCAGGGCAAGTGTTCTTGGACGACGGAGAAGATGTCGAAATGGGAGGGGAAGGAAATAAGTGGACTCTGGTGAAGTTTTATTGCGAGAAAACAGGGAATGATGTCACTGTCAGATCAGAAGTTGTTAATGGGGAATTTGCTCTGATGGAGAAGTGGGTAATTGATAAGGTGACAATTCTAGGATTGCGAAAAGGAACTAGGATGGCCAGACTGAGAGGACATGAGTTATACAATGATGTAGAAGTAAAGTCCGGACAGAGAACAGTGAAAACAGTGGGAAAATCAAGTGAAGGCGAACAATTTGTGATTGCTGAAGTCTCAAGATTGTCACTTATGTTGGGAAAGGAATTCAAGTTGAAAGTGAAATTGAGCCAATCTTAAGACAAAACATTATCAGGAGGGTGTAATAAAGAACCAAAGCATGTCTCCAATAAGTTTGTGTGTGTTTCCAAAAGGGAAAAGCACACCAGTATCAAGCCACTTTCTTTCCATCGGTGGCTCTTTCTTTTCCCCATTCTAATGGGATTGTGCAGCTTCTGAGCTGGTTAAGATTCCCTGATAAAATTTCTTATGTTTTCTTGAGAGTGAAAATGATACAAACGGTCCTTAAATTTTTTGCTCAATGTGGAATGTCATCCCTGAAGTTCAATTAGTAGAAGGGCAACATAAAATATTTTCATAGAGATTAGGGATTAAATTAAACATGTACCAAAAGTATAGAAATCATATTGAACAAATTAAAAGTTCAGAAACGACATTGCACATTAAACTAAAGTTCATAAAAAATAGGCAATTAATTATGTGTTCATATGCCTTATAGCCATCATAAATGGAAATTTATAATATTCCGTGTAGCTTTTTTGATTAAAAATATGGGATCATATATTAAAATTAACAAACTTCTCTAGGCAAAGTGATAACAAAATACAAGATAAGATGATATCTTATTGGGAGTAATTGAGTTTTTGGATTGTGAAACTAACAAAAGAAATGACAGAAATGAAAGCAATTTTGTCGGTTAGTCTAATAGAAAAAGAAACAATAAATTGAAGAGAGAGATAGAGAGAGAGAGGGAGGGAGAGAGGAGGGTATATTTGTCGTTTAACTAAATAAAGGAGTGTTTTAGCCAAAATGGAAGTGAAAATAGCGCCACCCGTTTTTTTATTAGCTTGATAAAAGAAAAGAAACAACAAATTGAAGAGAGAGGAGGGTATTTCGGTCATTTAACTGAAATAGGGAGTGTTTAGCCAAAATTGGAGTGGAAATAGCACCGCCCTTAACTAAATAAAGGAGTGTCTAGGCCAAAATGGAAGTGGAAATAGGGCCGCCCGTTTTTTTATTAGCTTGATAAAAAAAAAGAAACCATAAATTGAAGAGAGAGGAGGGTATTTCGGTCATTTAATTGAAAAGGGGAGTGTTTTAGCTAAAATGAGAGTGGAAATAGCTCTGCCCTACTTTTAACACGTAATCTGAACTTTTGATATGAATTTCGTCGAAATCATCGCCACAAGAACTTTTGTAATGTATGACCTATAATTTATGATGATATGTTTATTATGCGAGATGTTACAAAACTCGAAATATCAATGGGTGAATTGCAATTACCCAAAAAAAAAAAACGATCAGAAGAAAACTAGAAATTCTTGAATTTTCACTTAAACTCCGTTTGTTTAACAGAAAATAAAAGTTTGGAAAATATTTTATTAGAAAGTATTACTTTTGCTCTTACAAAAATGACTAAAAAAATATTTTTCATTGTCCACGAAAATATGTAAATATAATTTTTATGTCGATCATGAAAGCACTTTTTATCGATTAATTATTTCAATCGATACGAGCGTTCGTTTTTAGGATGATATTTTTCAAATCATTCATGTTCCGCGAAACTATCGATACCTTCAAAGGCAACATAAAAATGACATTTACGCCGGTTTCAGTCATCCATCGCACCCCATATATGGAGACCGGACGGTTCCAGCACATCCCGAGGTCTTCCCCGACGGGTAAGCAAGCACGGGCTCGAGTTTCCTCCACGTCGAAAAATTAGAACGAAAAGCCCCAAAAAAAAAGGCACGGGAATGGAAACGAAAGCGACGAGCACGTGAGGAGCACGTGAGCAGCCTACGGAGCAGATGAATTCTTCAGCCTCGCGGGGCACCAATTTTCCCCGCCCAAAATGAAAACTAATTTTTCACCCTCTCTCTCTCTCTCGCTCATGAACTTCTTCGAGCTCCTCTTCTGATCCCCACCAAGGACATGGGGAGTAACAGCGACCGCCGTGGCCGCCGCCGCCTCCGCCGCCACGTCCTCCTCTCGCTCTTTCCGTTGTTCTCGGGCCTGCTGCCGTGTCCGCCTGAGGCCGGCGCGTCGGGCGGAGGAGGCACAGGGGAACGAACGCCCGACGGCGTCGTCGTCGGGTACCGGGTACACGGTGCGGTCCGCGGCCGTCGACCCGCCGGGAGCGGCGTTGGCCCGCCGAGCTCCGCCTCATCAGCCGGACCTCCGTCCACGGGGCGGGCGTCGAGAATGTCCGCCTCGTCGCCAGGTCAGAGCAAAACACATGTCGATTTGCTGTTTTGCCAAAGCTAAGCCCTTCCTCTTGCTCATGCAAGTAGCGGCAGCTCTGTAAGGTTGACCGTTTGGTGGGCGGCGAAGCACCGGGGTTTGCCCCGATGCCCGCCCTTCCTATCCGAGAAGGGGACTCTCCATACCTTCTCAGGGGGTCTAGGGTTAGCGACGTTTAGTTTTAGATACTGAGTGCAAAAATTTTCGAGTGTGAATTGAGAGTTTGAATATGACGAACGAAAAAAGAATAAACATGGAGGATCTGTCGAAAGAAAAAGGAATATCATATTCCGTTTTTAGTTTTGCAGAAAATAAGTAATTTTAAAAATATTTTCTCTAAAATAACCACTTATGTCGCTTAAAATAATCGATTGATAAAAAAGTGTTTTATTGTCAATAACAATATATGCCTAATTATTTTTGTAGACAGTGAAATTTCATTCGTCCGTTCATTTTCGTAAGCGTCACAGAACCATCAATCTTAGAAATTTTTTTTTATAAATATTTATTTCCTGCGGAACAAATGCACCGAAGTGTGCTTATAACAATGGTAGGAGTAATCGTTGTTGGGCCTGAAGGTCGGGCCTATCGCATTACATAAGCCCGCCCTTAACGTGAAATTACATCGAAATGTTCGCACTGTACTCAAACTAAAGTTGGGAGCGGGCTTTCTCATTCGATTGTGTTGCCCATACCAATAAGGATGGAAGGTGGGCAGGTATAATTGGGTAACCCGACCTAACTATAAGCACTTCATTGTAAAATTTCTGATTATCGAACAACGAAAAGAAATTATTGAATCCTTACCAAAAAAAAAAAAGAAATTATTGAATACACAATCAAAATATATAGTGTGTATACATATGTGTATGGAAGGAGAAATATTTTGAAATTTGAGTTTCCGTTTCTAAGAAGGTTGTAGCATAAAAGAGAATAATCGAATTTAAATATCGATTCACGTGCAAGATCGAATTGAACTGTTAATTTATACATTATGCATGCATGCATGCATACAACATATATAAGATAAATATTCAAGGATATTGGTAGAAGAAAAAAGAAATAATTGAGAGTAATTTTCATAAATATAACTATATGTATATATATACACACGCATAACGAAAAACTCTAAACTGGTACATTTATGATAAATTCATGCTAAACTAAATTTTTAATCACCAAAAATCTCAAATCAGTACACTTGTGATAATTTACAATTCCTTAAATTAAATTAATATCGCGAAAAATCACAAAGTGATAAATTTGTCCTTAAATTGGTATATCTGTAAGCTACCACATCTCATTCAATTTAGCAATTTGATAGTAAAATTTAATGGAAACTAACGAAAGGTAAATTTATCATGGATGTATCAGTTTAGAGTTTAGTTTTGGATAAATTTATCATAACTATATTAGTTTGGGCCTTTGGTGGTATTAATTATATAAATATATATAGTAGATTAATTTATAAGATGTTCTTTTTTTTTTGGCTGTCCATTCCAAATAGCTAATTTTTGCTTACGTCATCACGATCTCCTGCCAGCTTCGAAACGGGCGGTCGTCTTCGAGTCCGAATCACCGACGCCGACAACCGCCGACGGGAGTCCCCCCCGACCTCATCCCTCGCCGGTCCCCGTCTCCTCCCCACCGCGCTCTCGCCGGACAAACCCTCACTCCGCCGCCGCTGCTCCGCCGCTCCTCCCAATGCCGCCTCTCCTCCTCCGACCTCGTCTTCGTCCTCCGCAACACCACCCCCTTCTCCTTCGCCGTCGCCCGCCGCTCCTCCGGCGACGTCCTCTTCGACACCTCCGCCTTCCTCGTCTTCAAGGACCAGTACCTCCAGCTCTCCTCCTCCCTCCCTCCCCGCCGCTTCTCCCTCTACGGCATCGGTGAGCACACGAAGCCGTCGCTCCGGCTCCAGCCCAACCAGACCCTCACTCTTTGGAACGCCGACATCGCCAGCGCAAACCTCGATCTCAACCTGTACGGGTCGCACCCGTTTTACATGGACGTCAGGTCTTCCGCGGGCGGCCGCGGCCGCGGCCGCGGCGGCGGAGGAGCTGGGGCGGGCACGACCCACGGGGTTCTGTTGCTGAACAGCAATGGCATGGACGTGGTGTACACTGGCGATAGGATCACTTACAAAGTGATCGGCGGGGTGTTGGATTTGTATTTCTTCCCGGGGCCGTCGCCGGAGGCGGTCATGGAGCAGTACACCGAGCTCATTGGCCGGCCGACCCCAATGCCGTACTGGTCCTTCGGTATGCTGGTTTTCGTGGGTTGCTTTCGATTGCTGATACTGACATTTCGATGAATTTGATTCCGCTATTGTGCTTCGGCTTCTGTAGCTTGTTCTGCAGTAAATTTGAGATTTTGAGCATAATTATGTGGTGGTAGTGTATGATATAAAGAGGATGGAATTGAAGATTCTGAGTTTATTGCCCTTGACTAGCTTTATGAGTTTATTCTCTCATGGATATGACACTAATCAACGCTATTGGACCGATTAATCAACAAATTGCATATATTATGCTCAATAGGGAACAAATCTTAGAGACATTACATGTTATTTTCCTTTGAAAACCACTGCTTCCCAACCCCCAGCTGATCCTACCACAATGCTCACTGATGTTCAAGAAACATGGTCGCTTTCCCGGTATATGGCTAGATGTAGATCAGTTATAAAGTTTGATTCGCGGTAGATGGCTTCTTCTGCACTTTTTAATCGACAAGTTCGGAATGCAGTTTTACTGATAAAGTGTCCGTGATTTACTTTCTAGGATTTCATCAAAGCCGGTACGGTTACAAGAATGTCGCAGACCTAGAGGGCATGGTAGCTGGTTATGCAAAGGCTCATATTCCACTGGAAGTTATGTGGACTGACATTGATTACACGGATGCATACAAGGACTTCACTCTTGACCCTATCAATTTTCCGGTGGAAAAGATGAAAGAATTCGTCAGCAGCCTTCACAAGAATGGTCAGAAATATGTTCTGATACTTGATCCAGGTATGCTAGTGGGGAAATTGCCGTGGTTGAAACTTGGTCTTTTAAGTTCTTTCAAATTGCCATCATAATACTTCTTTCCCTCTCTTTCGAATGGGTGATCTTTAACAGGCATTAGCGTGAACGAGACTTATGGGGCCTACATCAGAGGGATGCAAGCCGACATCTTCGTCAAACGTGAGGGAGTCCCATATTTAGGTGTTGTTTGGCCGGGGCCAGCGCATTTCCCTGACTTCTTTCACCCATCGACCGAGAGTTATTGGGGTGGTGAGATAAAGAGGTTTCACGATGTTCTTCCTTTTGATGGCCTATGGATCGACATGAACGAGCTGTCCAACTTCATAACTTCTCCTCCTCTTCCTTTTACTCTTGACAATCCCCCCTACAAAATCAACAATTCAGGAGTTCATCGGCCGATTAACTTCAATACTACTCCTGCGACGTCATATCATTTTGGTAATATTTCAGATTATAATGCTCATAATCTATATGGACTCCTGGAAGCCAGAGCAACAAACAAGGCCTTAGTCAATGTTACTGGTAAAAGGCCATTCATTCTCTCGAGATCAACTTTTGTGAGCTCCGGCAAGCACACTGCACACTGGACTGGAGACAATGCTGCCACATGGAATGATTTGGCTTACTCAATTCCTGCAACTTTAAATTCTGGGCTCTTTGGAATTCCAATGGTAGGAGCTGATATATGCGGTTTCTCTCGGAACACAACTGAAGAGCTCTGCAACCGATGGATTCAGGTAAAATGTTTGTGCCTAATCTTAATTTATATTAACTGAACAGCTCTGCAACCGAGTAGTTTTAAGGTTTTTCTGAATTAATATTCAGAGATAGGAATTGATGAATTTTCTTTTTCGTTTTTTGGGGGAAATTTTACCCCCTTTCGAAGACAGAAATAAACTATATAAATGTTCTTTTTGGTGAGGGGAAGTTCGGGTGTCTTTTGTGCTCATACTTCATGCTATGTTGAATATATCTCAATCTTCTACGGGTGGGAAGAATGTCAAGTAGAGACTAAATAGAGGTATAAATCATGTTTTTCTATCATACGTATTTGAGCACTTATTTTTAGAGCTTTTACTGATGCAGCTAGGGGCCTTTTATCCCTTTGCAAGAGACCACTCTGCAAAGGGTACCATTCGTCGAGAGTTCTATCTCTGGGATTCTGTCGCTGCATCTGCGAGGAAGGTGCTCGGGCTTCGTTATCGCTTGCTTCCATACTTGTATACCTTGATGTATGAGGCAAACAGAAAGGGGATGCCCATTGCCCGGCCCCTATTTTTCTCATTCCCTGAGGATAAGATTGCTTACAATATTGATTCCCAGTTCTTAATTGGTAAGGGTGTGATGGTGACTCCTGTACTAAAATCTGGTGCCCAAGCCGTGGATGCTTATTTTCCGAGTGGAAACTGGTTTGATCTCTTCAATTACTCAAATTCAGTGAGTACAGCTTCAGGAATGAATGTGATGCTCGATGCGCCACCTGATCATCCTCATTTGCATGTAAGGGAAGGTAATATATTGGCCATGCAAGGAGAGGCCATGACTACGGAAGCAGCTTGGAGAACGCCATTCGAGCTCTTAGTTGTGGTTGATGGGAATGGGAATAGCTCAGGGCAAGTGTTCTTGGACGACGGAGAAGATGTCGAAATGGGAGGGGAAGGAAATAAGTGGACTCTGGTGAAGTTTTATTGCGAGAAAACAGGGAATGATGTCACTGTCAGATCAGAAGTTGTTAATGGGGAATTTGCTCTGATGGAGAAGTGGATAATTGATAAGGTGACAATTCTAGGATTGAGAAAAGGAACTAGGATGGCCAGACTGAGAGGGCATGAGTTATGCAATGATGTAGAAGCAAAGTCCGGACAGAGAACAGTGAAAACAGTGGGAAAATCAAGTGATGGTGGAGAGTTTGTGATTGCTGAAGTCTCAGGATTGTCACTTCTGTTGGGAAAGGAATTCAAGTTGAAAGTGAAATTGAGCCAATCTTAAGACAAAACATTATCAGAAGGGTGTAATAAAGAACCAAAGCATGTCTCTAATAAGTTTTTTGTGTGTTTCCAAAAGGGAAAAGCACACCAGTATCAAGCCACTTCCTTTCCATTAGTGGGTCTTTCTTTTCCCCATTCTAATGGGGTTGTGCAGCTTCTGAGCTGGTTAAGATTCCTAGATAAAATTTCTTATGTTTTCTTAAGTGTGAAAATGATACAAACGGTCCTTATATTTTTTACCCAAAATGAAATGTCGTCCCTGAAGTTCAATTAGTGGAAGGACAACATAAAATATTTTCATAGAGATTAGGGATTAAATTAAACATGTACCAAAAGTATAGAAATCACATTGAACAAATTAAAAGTTCATGAACGATATTGCACATTGAACTAAAATTCAAGGCCTACATTGAACAAATTTAAAGTTCGTGGACTACGTTGCATATTGAGGTAAAGTTCATGTGTCATTATCTCAAAAAATGTCCAACCTTTCACATGATTTCCTCTTCTACGATGTTACACACTTACTATGTAGAACACATCACATGATACTCTGTAAGCTGATCAAGAATAATGTGTAGTTTACCTTTCATCGTTTTAAAAAAAGATAGTGCTTGTCAAGAATTTCATAAAAAATCGCAAATTCCAGAGTTTATTTGTAAAGAAGAATAAAAAAAATATTAGTGATTGACCATTTTGGAGTCATTTTTTTCTAATTAAATCTAATTATAAAAAATACTATACTTTTAAGGCAGCGGTATTTTCACTCCCAGTTTGGCTAAGAGACTCCATTTTAGTTAAATGACTGAAATACCCTCCTCTCTCTTCAATTTATTGTTTCTTTTTTTATCAAGCTAATAAAAAAAACCGCCTTAATTTCTATCATCTCTCTTTTGAGTTTCACAATACAAATGCTCTATTATACTCGACAGAATATCATCTTATCATGCATTATTTCACTCTACAAGGAGAAAGTTATTAAATTTGATTTTTCGTGTCATATTTTTAATTACAAAAGTTACATATATATGACGGCTTATAAGCACACAATTATTTGCCTAATTTAATCAAATAGTTTAAGACTATATTTCAAAGTTGAAGCTTAAAATTCAATCTAATTGTCTAGCCAATTTTGATCAACAACGGAAAAGAAAAATTGATCAAAATATGGAAAAATAATCAAATGTTAAATATGTTTATGTTTAGATCATATCTAAATATTAAAAAAAATAAGCACAAAAAGGAAAGAAAGGGGAACTTCTTGTTGCTCTACTCCTACCATGAAGAAAGTAAGTAATATCGATTATAAATTCAATCTAATAGCAAGTGGATCAAAACTTTAAAATGTTTATGTTTAAAACTTTTCATTTATAATAAGATGATGTTAGCTTAAAAGTAAAGAATGTGTAATAAGATTCTCAACCCCATCTTGAAATACAAATTAAAATGTTTAACTTTAAAACTCCACAAATTTATTACAGAAAACACCTACAAGGTCAAGATTAGCTAGATATATAGATTGAATTTTAATTTACAACTTTGAAATAAAATGTTGCTCAAATTATTTCATAAAAAAATAGGCAATTAATTATGTGTTCATATGCCTTATAGCCAACATAAATGGAAATTTATAATAGTCTATGTAGCTGTTCTAATTTGATCATATATTAAAATTAACAAACTTCTCTAGGCAAAGTGATAGCAAAATGCAAGATAAGATGATATCTTGTTGAGAATAATTGAGTTTTTGTATTGTGAAACTAACAAAAGAAATGACAGATATAAAGGCAATTTTGTCGGGTAGCCTAATGTTCAATGTAATCTCTGAATTTTTAGTACATGTTCAATTTAGTCCCTGAACCATATGAAAATGTACAATATATTCCTTGAACTTGATTTAATGGAAGGACTACATTTAACATTTTTTATAAAGTTTAGGGACCACACTAAACATGTACCAAAAGTTTAGGGACCATATTGAACATTTTTATAAAGTTTAGGGACTACATCGAATAAATTAAAAGTTCATAGATCAAATTGCACATCGAGTCAAAGTTGATGGATTGTTTGTGTTATTTTTCTCCACATAAAAAATGACGTTTAGAATGGTTTTGCTCATCAATCACACTCGCGCCTCTCCCATCCCATGTGATATGCCGGGATAGGTCGGGTCGATCCCAAAGAAAAGGACCTAATTCCCAAAAAAAGCACCAATTTTAGGTCAAGGGACAATTCTGGCTCGAACTTTTTTTGTTCCATAAAAAACCACCAACTTTAGGTGGAGGAACAATTCTGGCCCAAACTTTTTTTTTCCATAAAAAAGCACCAACTTTAGGTCGAAGAACAATTCTGGCCCGAACTTTTTTTTGTCCCGTAAAAAAGCACAAACTTTAGATTGAGTGACAATTCCGGCCCCAATTTTTTTTGTCTCATTAAAAATCACCAACTTTCATCATGATCCCAAATCTGACCCCCCGTTGACTTTTACCATTGTTTGAGAAAGAATGTTATGGTGATGAGCCTGGCGAATCTCGTCCATGGTATCTGTCGACAAGCAGTGGTCGATTTCAGATTACGTTTTGCCAGAGAGATTTAATCTGGAGATATTTTTGACTTGTCAGTGAAGTGAAGGAGATGAATAGTTTTACCGTTAATCTTCAAATTGTGGCTTATAGAATAAGACAATAAATATTGCTTCAAATCCAGTTAGCAAGCCACATGGATTTATTGCTAATGTGGAATAGTCAAGTTAGATAATCATTGGTTCTAAGTCATTGGAGGCCAGATTTGGGATTTAAGTCAAAGTTAATACTTTTTTACGAGACAAAAAAAAGTTGGGGCCAAAATTGTCCCTCGACCTAAAGTTTGTGCTTTTTACGGGACAAAAAAAATTTGAGCCAAAATTGTCCTTCGATCTAAAGTTGGTACTTTTTTACGGGACAAAAAAAAGTTCATACCAGAATTGTCCCTAGACCTAAAGTTGGTGCTATTTTATGGGACAAAAAAAAGCTCGGGTCAGAATTATCCTTAGACCTAAAGTTGATGTTTTTTTTTTAATTAACCCCAAAGAAAAGAACGTTCTTTTCATCTTCGCTTTTCTACTGTGTGAGACGGCGAATGGAAGACCAAGACCAAAGACCGTGCGAAGTCCGCCGTGGTGGGTGAAACCTCATCCGTCGCCCCCACACACCCTCACACACACGCTCTCTCTCTCTCTCTAACCAAGAACATGCCGAGAAGCAGAGACCGCCGCCGCCGTCGTCTCCCGTCTCTCCTCCCATTGATCTTGTGCCTGCCGTCGTGCCCGCCGGACGCCCGCGCGTCGGGCGGCGGAGAAGGCGAGGGGACGACGCCCGATGTCGTCGGGCACGGGTACGCGGTCGGGTCCGTGGCCGTCGGCCCGTCGGGAATGGCGTTGGCCGCCGAGCTCCGCCTCATCAACCGGACCTCCGTCTACGGGCCCGACGTCGAGAATCTCCGCCTAGTTGCCAGGTCAGAGCCCAAACAGAAAAAATGAGGTATACAATATCGAAATCATCTGCACTGTGGAACTTATGTTTATTATTTTTGCTAAGTTCATTTTTGCAATGGAATATATGCAAAAAAAAATAGAATTTGAAGTCATTGTATTATTACGAAAATTTAATAAACAACAATACGTAAAAATATTAGTAATAATGCACAAAAAAATTCATAAATATACGTAAAAGAGAAAAAGGAGGAAAATATTCCGAAGTTCGAATTTTACTAAGACGGTTGCTGCTGAAAAGAGAATAATCGAATTTCAATATCGAAACGTCGCGCGAGATTAAATTAAGATGCCAGTTTGCATGTTATTTACGCGATATTTTGTGCGATAAATAATTAGGGATATTTGGTGGAGAATATAAACAATTTGAGAATTAATTTAAATGGTATAGATATAATATAATTTTCTTTTTACCCGAGAAAAAAAAATGGCTAATTTTGGCTTACGTCATCACGGTCTTCTCCTTCCAGCTTCGAAGCGGGCGGCCGTCTCCGAGTCCGAATCACGGACGCCGACCACCGCCGATGGGAAGTCCCCGACGACCTCATCCCTCGCCGGTCCCCGTCCCCTCCCAACCAAACCCTAGCTCCGCCGCCGCCGCCGCCGCTCCCGCCGCTCTCCGGCTCCCGCCGCCGCATCTCCGCCGCCTCCTCCGACCTCGTCTTCGTCCTCCGCAACAACACCCCGTTCTCCTTCGCCGTCTCCCGCCGCTCCTCAGGCGACGTCCTCTTCGACACCTCCGCCTCCGACCCCTCCGCCTTCCTCGTCTTCAAGGACCAGTACCTCCAGCTCGCTTCGTCCCTCCCTCCCGGCCGCTCCTCCCTCTACGCCATCGAAGAGCACACGAAGCCGACGCTCCGTCTCCAGCCCAACCAAACCGTAACCCTGTGGAACGCCGACATCGCCAGCCGGAACCTCGATGTCAACCTGTACGGGTCGCATCCGTTTTACATGGACGTCAGGTCGTCGGCGGGCGGCCGCGGCGGCGGAGGAGTTGGGGCGGGCACGACCCACGGCGTTCTGTTGCTGAACAGCAATGGCATGGACGTGGTGTACGCTGGCGACAGGATCACTTACAAGGTGATCGGCGGGTTGTTGGATTTGTATTTCTTCCCGGGGCCGTCGCCGGAGGCGGTCATGGAGCAGTACACCGAGCTCATTGGCAGGCCGACCCCAATGCCGTACTGGTCCTTCGGTATGCTGGTTTTCGTGGGTTGCTTTCGATTGCTGATGCCGACATTTCGATGAATTTGATTCCGTTATTGCTCATAGACTTCTGTAGTATTTAACATAATGAGCTTATGCTCTCATGGAGACGACACTGGTCAGATTGTGCATGTTATTATGCTCAATAAGGAACAAATCTTGAAGGCATGTTATTTTCCATTGAAAAACCACTGCTTCCCGACCCCCAGCTGATCCTATCGCAATGCTCACTGATGTTTGAGATATTGCATTGCTAGGCGTAGATCGATTGTAAAGTTTGATTCACAGTTGATGGCTTCCTCTGCGCGTTTTCCTGGACAAGTTTGCAATGTAGTTCTACTGATAAAGTATCTTTGATATACTCCCTAGGATTTCATCAATGCCGGTGGGGTTACAAGCATGTCGCAGACCTGGGGGGCGTGGTAGCTGGTTATGCAAAAGCTAATATACCACTGGAAGTTATGTGGACTGACATTGATTACATGGATGGATACAAGGACTTCACTCTTGACCCTATCAATTTTCCGGTGGAAAAGATGAAAGAATTCGTCAGCAGCCTCCACAGGAATGGTCAGAAATATGTTCTGATACTTGATCCAGGTATGCTAGTGGGGAAATTGTTGTGGTTGAAACTTGGTCTTTTAAGTTCTTTCAAATTGCCATCATAATATTTCTTTCCTTTTCTTTCGAATGGGTGATCTTTCACAGGCATTAGCGTGAATGAGACTTATGGGACCTACATCAGGGGAATGCAAGCCGACATCTTCATCAAACGTGAGGGGGTCCCATATTTAGGTGTTGTTTGGCCAGGGCAAGTGTATTTCCCTGACTTCCTTCGCCCATCTAGTGAGAGTTATTGGGGTGGTGAGATAAAGAGGTTTCACGATGTTCTTCCTTTTGATGGCCTATGGGTCGACATGAATGAGTTGTCCAACTTCATAACTTCTCCACCTCTTCCTTCCACTCTCGACAATCCTCCCTACAAAATAAACAACGCAGGAGTTAATCGGCCGATCAACAACAGAACAATTCCTGCGACGTCATATCTTTGTTACTGGTAAAAGGCCGTTCATTCTCTCGAGATCAACTTTTCTAAGCTCCGGCAAGCACACTGCACACTGGACTGGAGACAATGCCGCCACATGGAATGATTTGGCATACTCAATTCCTGCAACTTTAAATTTTGGGCTCTTTGGAATTCCAATGGTAGGAGCTGATATATGCGGTTTCGCTCAGGACACAACCGAAGAGCTCTGCAACCGATGGATTCAGGTAAATATCTACCTTTTCTTCATTATATTAACTGAACTTCTCTGCAACTGAGTAGCTTTAAGCCTTTCTTGATTTGTATTCAGATATAGGAGTTGATCAATTTTCTTTTCTTTTCTTTTTCTTCTGTGGGGGGGATGGTTGTTGGAGAATTTTTCCTCCTTTTGAAGACAGAAATAAAAATGTTCTTTAGGGTGAGGGGAAGTTCAGGTGTCTTTTGTGCTAGTAATTCATGCTGTGTTGAATATGCCTCAATCTTCTATGAGTGGATATAAAATATCAAGTAGCGACTGAATAGCAGTGTAAATCATGTTTTTCTATCATACATATTTAAGCACTTACTTTTAGAGCTTTTACTGATGCAGCTAGGGGCTTTTTATCCCTTCGCAAGAGACCACTCTGCAACGGGTACTATTCGTCAAGAGCTCTATCTCTGGGAATCAGTTGCCACATCTGCGAGGAAGGTGCTCGGGCTTCGTTATCGCTTGCTCCCATACTTGTATACCTTGATGTATGAGGCAAATAGAAAGGGGATGCCCATTGCCCGGCCCCTATTTTTCTCATTCCCTGAGGATACAATGACTTACAATATCGATTCCCAGTTCTTAATTAGTAAGGGTGTGATGGTGACTCCCGTACTAAAATTTGGTGCCCAAACCGTGGATGCTTATTTTCCGAGTGGCAACTGGTTTGATCTCTTCAATTACTCAAATTCAGTGAGTACAGCTTCAGGAATGAATGTGATGCTCGAAGCGCCGCCTGATAATCCTCATGTGCATGTAAGGGAAGGTAATATATTGGCCATGCAAGGAGATGCCTTGACTACGGAAGCAGCTCGGAGAACGCCATTCGAGCTCTTAGTTGTGGTTGATGGAAATGGGAATAGCTCAGGACAAGTGTTATTGGACAATGGAGAGGACGTCGAAATGGGAGGGGAAGGAAATAAGTGGACTCTGGTGAGGTTTTATTGTAAGAAAACAGGGAATGATCTTACTGTTAGATCAGAAGTTGCTAATGGGGAATTTGCTCTGATGGAGATGTGGGTAATTGATAAGGTGACAATTCTAGGATTGAGAAAAGGAACTAGGACGGCGAGACTGAGAGGGCATGAGTTAGACAATGATGTGGAAGCAAAGTCCGGACATAGAATTGTGACAACAGTGGGAAAATCAAATGAAGGTGGAGAGTTTGTCATTGCTGAAGTCCCAGGATTGTCACTTCCGTTGGGAAAGACGTTCAAGCTGGAAGTGAAATTGCGCCAATCCTAAGACAAAACATTATCAGAAGAAACAGGTCAGGGTGTAATAAAGTACAAAAGCGTGTCTTCAATAAGTCTCGTGTTTACGAAAGGAAAAAGCACACCAGTGGCAAGCCACTTCCTTTCCATCACTGGCTTCCTCCTTTCCCCATTCTAATGGGAGTGTGCAGCTTCTGAACTGCTTAAGATCCCTAGATAAAAGAAGAAATTGGGTATTCTTAGAAAAGCATGTGGTGATATTTTTGTGCAGAGAGACTCCAAAATTACATGAGTGGACTAATTTGATTTCTATACGATTATTGACATGTAGCATTCTAAAATTATTCGAATAAATAGTGGAAAACCCAAGCCTCGAGGAGAGCCATTTGAATGAATGAAACTGTTTATGTAGGTGCTACCTGCGAAACCGACATGGCCAAATAGGTTCTAGGGTGGATAGTGGTCACAGGATATGTTCTAGGTTCTAGAATTCTAAAACCGATAAGTACATGGTAGGTTCTAAAGTTTGGGATCATCTCCACTTTGCACACTATATTTTGTACTCTATGCAGGTAAACGTACATAGATACATAAATAAATGTGTATATGTATATGTATTGATCTATTTATAGTTTTCTCTTTTCTCTATAAATTTTTTCACGTTCAGATATGAGAAATGGTGGAAGGAAGATTTATTTTTGGGAATTTCACTTTTTGATATATTTTTAAATTACGTTAACATTAGATACGAACATGTGCTTTATCATGTAATGCACTAGTGTTTTTGTGTTACTATTGTATTCGTATCCAACGTTGATGGGTTAATAATTAGAATCGTGTGAACTTTTATTTATTTTTTCTAAAGAAAAAAGCGAAGGATGTTCTGAAATCTATGGAATCGATAAATTCCAGGTTCCGACGTAGTTCTATGGAGCAATACCTTTTTCTCTTTTCAGGAAAAACTTTGATATGCAATCTGATCTATATTATTTCCTAAACATGCAAATCTATATGGTCATGTAGCAGTGCGCAAGCAATAAAAATCGCTCGATCATAATAAACACATCACTGAAGCAATGCAAAAACAACCCCGACCCTTGTCGAGCAAAATTAGCACAAGGCCTTGTTGTTACGATTTGGGACTGGACCCCGTGAGTTATGCATAAAAAGTAAACGTGCATTGGTATGGAAAAAGAAAGTTTCCCAAATTTATGTGATGAGAAATAAATTCTAAACAAGATTTATTAATTAACCAGATGGAAAAATGTCTGATCGAGTATAAATCTCGCTTGCGAAAAATCACACAACTTTCTTGATGGTGGTAAGTCTACTGACAAAAGATTAAGGCTGCGTTTGTTTTGTGGAAAATGAATGATTTGAAAAATATGTTCAAGAAAATAATTACTTATACCACTTGAAATAATTAGTCAATGAAAAATATTTTCATTATCGACAGCAATTTATATTTAAACATTTTCGTGAACAATGAAAATATATTTCGTTGATTCATTTTTGTAAACAATACAATCTATCATTTTTTAGGAATTTTTTTTTCAAATTATTTATTTTTCGCGAAACAAACGCTCTCTTGAGAATCGAGTCATAGGCTTACGTCATAAATCACAAGAAAAACCGAGACTTCGAACTCGAATTGCTCACAACGAAGAAGAGTGGCAAGAGGTCTGGTCTTTGTGGGGGTGCCAATCATATTTCCTTGGGTGCTCTGTGACTGTCATAATGAACAAAAAAAGTGTGAATGAGAGAGATCAAGATTAGGCCTGAGTTTTACAGGCTAGAATCGAATTACAGGCTTGTTTAAATTCGGCACGAGAAAGATCCCAGACGAGTGACATCGGTCGGTTCACCAAAAAAAAAAAGAGTGTTATATAATTAAAAGGGTCCCTAAATTTTAAATGCGGAAAAATCCAGTCTAGCATAAGCATGCAAGACCGTGCAATATAAATAGGGCTAATTTTTTTAAAAAAAGCACCAACTTAACTTTATCTTGAGCGACAATTCTAACCCGAATTTTTCTTTATCTAAAAAAAGCACCAACTTTTACTCAAGTCCCAAATTTGACCCCCGTGATGTAAAATTTTCAAACTGTTTAGGCCAGATTTAGAATTTAAGTGAAAGTTAATGATTTTTTATGAGACAAAAAAAAGTTCGGACTCACTCAAAATAATTTGTGCTTGTTTTTTTTTGGAATTAAGCCAATATAAATATTTTTGGTTAGGAGTCAGATTTTGTCATGGTCGGCAGATTTGATCTTTAATTTTCATCAAGTGCAGGAGAGGTTTTTGGGCGACAAAATTTAAGTGCAAACACGAGCCAACCATTTTAGTGATTGTTTGTCTAATAGAGAGAAGGTTCGTCCCTTTACGTTTTACACAAACGAACTTGAGATGAAAGATCACTAACTAGTGGCGTGACCAATCGCATTTTTCATCTGATGATTGTGACGGACAACGACTCACGTTTTGTAAGTCACGCGTGGAACTCATTGTGTTAGATCTTAAAATAAAAAAAGTATTAAGCTTCCACGTGATTTCTCTTCTACGCTATTACGGACTCGCAATGTAAAATAAGTCACGTGAAATTCCTTAAGCTATTTAAAAACAATGTGTCATTGAAATTTAAAAAGTCCAGAGTTCATCTCCAGTCATTTTATAATTAAATCTTGATAAAATACAATTACCTTCAACATGCAGATCGGGAAAAATACCGAAAGAGTCATCAACCTATTGCATTTGTGTTAATTCAATCCTAAACATTTTAATTATGCCAGTTTAGTCCTAAACATTTTCACATTTTACCAATTAAGTCCATCTGGTCAACTCAGACTAGAAATTGCTAATATAGATGCCGGCGGTCCTACGTGGTATAACCAACGCTGATGTTGACATTTTTTCTAATAATTTTTTGAATTTTCCCTTTTTTCTTATTTTTCTTTCCCTTCTTTTTTTACTAGGGGTCGGCCATCGGCTATCAACCACAAGCTATAGCCGGAAAGGGTTGGCCTTGCCTGAGTAAGGGTCATCCTTGCGAGGGCTAGGGCAAGTGCCAATGAGGGCCCCCCTCGCCAGATGTAGCAAGGGCAAGCGCTAGCGAGGCTCGCCAGGCCTTGTCCTCGCCCAAGCAAGGCTCATCCACCAGCCATTGGCAAAAAGAAAAAGGAAAGAATAAAAAAGAAAAATTATAAAAATATATAAAAAATAAATAAAAAATTTGTTCACGTCAGCATAAGCTGTGTCACGTAGGATGGCCGACATCCACGTCAACAATTTCGGCTTAAATTGGCTAGATAGATTCAATTGGAAAACATTGAAAAGTTTTTGGATTAAATTGACATAATTGAAAGTATTAAGACTGAATTAGCACAAATACATTAGGTTGAGAACTTTTTTTATAATTTTCTCTATGTGATATTTTTTTTTACTCTGTTTATTACAAACCGTGGGAGTTGAAACCCACATCTGAAACTATACATCCCTACTCCTAGCCTCCCCTAGAAGGTGGGCTAGGAGGATGGAAATGTTCAATTTCGCGGGGCAGCTCATGTGCTTCTCACGTGCTGTCGCCTTCATTTCTTTATTTTTCGGAGGAAACTCATGCCCGCGCTTGTTCAAACGGTCGAGCGATCATTCCATCTCCGCGTATCGCGTGGGATCGGGAGAGGATAGACTAAAAAAAAAAAAAATCAACAAACGAAGTTTGTTGAGAGTTAGAGGAGGATAGACTAAAAAAAAAAAATCCTCGCAGCGCATAGTTGACGGAAATACATATGAAATGTATCATCAACAAACGAAGACAAAGGCGGACGAACACTCGTTTCTGCTCTGCCCTTGGACGAATCATGCCCTGCAGATCAAGATTTCAAGTCAAGGACTCGCCAGAGTTGAAGAATGGCTAACGAAGTGTAGACAGACCTCAGTAAGTTTCGATTTACTCGCAATGGTCTTTTAGCACCGTAAGAATAATTAAATATTAAATTACGTCTTCATCTAATTACTCAAACTTTTAGAATAGTTAGATGTGATCCCAGAAAATCTCACTTGGTATCAGAGTTAGAAGTTTTGAGTTCAAATCTTTTCAGACACCATTTGGCTCCCCAATTAAATATGCCTACGCTTAGTACTAGGCAAAAAAAGACCAGACTAAGCATGAGAGGGAGTGTTAGAATAATTAAATATTAAACCACGTTTTCATCTAACAGCTTAAGCTTTTAGAATAGTCAGCTGTGATCCCACAATATCTCACCGCATCTTAAAAGTCAGAAATATTTCATCCTTCGCAAGCAAAAAGCGGACCCGCAGCAACTGATGAGCTATGCTGTAGCCATGCACCAGAATATCAGCCGATGGACTCTAGTGGAGAAGGAAAGAAGCTCAAAAGGCAACGAATTACCTCAGATCTAGGAGAGCCCGAGAAGGGGCGTTCTCAGAATCAACATTGATGGATCCTGTAGCGAAGGTTCTACGGAAGGCGCGATCAGCCGTTTGTGTGTAGCAACTCGAGGGTAAACTAGTTGATGGCTTCGCGAAACTGGTGAAGGCGAGCCCGGTTGCACAGATAGAGGTGTTGGCAATGGCGGAAACCTTAGATTTCCTCAAAGCACTTCAGTGGAGAAGCACTTCGGCGGGAGTCGGACTTCTTGCCTTTGATGAGGACACGTGTAGGCGCAGATCACTTTAGTTTTGAGGTAGATCCGCTTATCATGGAGGTCAAGCAGAAGATGATGGGCTTTGGTGACTCATCTTTGGCTCATGCCAATAGAGAGTCAAATACATTAGAATTCTTCGCACAATCACAAGGAAATAGAGAAAAGAAAATTAAGGCACAAGGTTTTTATCCCGATTCATTCTTAAACTAAGACTACATTCAACAAAGGATTCAACTCTAATTAGTACTTTGCACATCTGTATGATGTCCCTCAATTACAAGGTAACTGTAGCTATTCATGGGTGCAAGTCTAAACTATCAATAAAATATAGGCTCAAAATATAAAAGTTCTTTGACTTCGCGGTAGCGGTGCCCCCCTACGACCCCCATTGGGCAGCCCCCCGGACCCCTACCCGCTCATCAAGGAGTGAGACCCCGGTGCCGTCCTGTTGGAGCAAAGTATGAACCACAACCCCAACAAAATAGGGTCACGGATCGAGTAGCAAAATATGAACATTCGATAAGTAATGGATATGTTTCATTCTGACCAAAAAAAAAGAAACATGGGCAAGAGTGTTGCAAAAATGAAATTAAGACAGAGATAACTACAAGAAAATGACTTCTTCCATTTGTCATCAATTGGTGCCCGCCGTTCCATTTAAATTGGGTAAACAAATTAAACATCATATGATATTTTATTCATACAACAAAGCAATAAATAATTGGACAAATAGGATAAGCCATATTGTGCGATGGCGCGATAGAGCACATTGTCGGTGGTAAAAATTTGACGACAAAACTCTAGCAGAGTGGACCCGGCCCAAAAAGGTTAGAAAAGTGATCGGTTTTAGCGATTTCTTTTGGGCTCTGTCGTATTGGTCTTACACGAGTTGCAAAATGCTCCGTTTAAGCTGTTTAAGCTGTAACTATTCCACCCCGCCTACAATTCACTTACTGTGTGCATCGAACTTGTGATCTTATGGAATACATAAAACGCATCCACTATCAGGATGTCGTGACTTGGCCGGGGGGCCGAGGGGGGTTTAATAGACTGGTAGATGAGCTCGAATAATCCTCTCGCAATATGGCACCTACGATTAGCGTGGAACTTTCCGGTCCCTATTGATGACGATGTTGTTTCTCTCATTCATTTATGATTATTTTAGAGTCATAAATTCTATCATGAAGTGCGAGAGACACTTTTATTTTTTTGGTCTGTTTAAACTTACTTTTAGACTTTTACTCTACCTCTTACAAGGCGTGGGAGTTGAAATCCATATTTGAAATTATACGTCCCTACCTCTACCTTTTCTGAGAATGTGGGGACTCGAACTCCCCACCTTCTATTTCCTAAGTTCGAAAGGTGGACATTGGAGCAAATCTCAGTAGTTGCAAGAGGCACTTGAATGCATCATAAATGACTAAACTCCATAGGACTAAACAATGTTAGAGAAATCGACATTTATTCACGCTCCGATTATTCGCAAAAAACGAATGCTATAGAAAACATTTTCCTAAAAATTTAATAAAAAAAATATTTCTATCATTCACAAAATGTTTAAATATAAATTATTGCCGATAATGAAAAAAATATTTTTTTTGTTAATTATTTCAAACGATATAAGTAATCATTTTTAGAAAAATATATTTCAAATCATTCATTTTTCGTGAAGTCCCAGTCTTGTTTTCACTAAAGTGGAAAATAACAAATCTTAACTAGATGGAAAAATGCAAAAAATTACATAACTTTGAATGCGGAAAATTACATAACTTTCTTGATGGCAAGTCTACCGGCAAAAGATCAAGAAATGGGTGGTGGGCTCACATCTAAACCACATGAAACACCATACTTTCGAACTCGAGTTGCTCACAACGAAGAAGAGTGCGAAGTCTAATTTTGTGGGCGTGCCCAATCGCTTTTTCCTTTGGGAGCTCTGTGATTGTCCTAATGAACAAGAAGTGTGAACGAGAAAGATCAACATTAGGCCGGGTTTTGTGGCTCGAGTCGAGTTATCGGGTCGGTTTACCAAAAAAAAAAGTGCGATCTTACTAAAAGGGTCCCTAAATTTTGAATGCGGAAAGATGCAATAAAGCATGAGAATGCAAGACCGCATGATACAAATATTTTCGATTAGGTGTCGGATTCCGTCATTGTTGGCGGATTCGGTCTTTAATTTTTTATGAAGTGCATGAGAGATCTCTGGACGAAAAATTTTGGGTGCAAACACGGGCCAACCGCCTTGGCGATCGCTTGTCTAATCATGTGGCTAGAGAAGGCTCGTCACTTCACGTTTTACACCACCCAACATGAGATAAAAGGTCACTAGTGGCGTTACCAGCCGCATTTTTCATCTTATTATTGTGACGGACGACGAGTCACATTTCGTAAAATCTCAAGACAAAAAAGGCATTAATCTTCCATGTGATTTCTCTTTTATGCTATAACGTACTCGCAATGTAAAATAAGTCACATGAAATTCCATAAGCTGATTAGGATTCGTTTGTTTCACGTAAAATAAATGATTTGAAAAATATTTTCCTAAAAATAATTAATTATATCTCTTAGAATAATTAGCTAACAAAAAACTATTTTCATATTTCTAAACATTTTCGTGGACAATGAAATTACTTTTGTCCATTCAATTTTCGTAAACGATACAACCGATCATTTTTAGAAAAATATTTTTCAAAACGTAGATTTTTCGCTAAATTAACGAAATGAAACTTTAAAAATGTGTCATTGAACTGTGGTGGTTTGAAAAAAGGGTTAATACCACCAAAAAACCCAAATTAATACGCATGTGATAATTTTACGCAGAATTTTTTTTTACCATAAAAAACTCAAAACTGGTATACTTGTAACAATTTTACCTCTCTGGCCACTTTTGGCCGGCCGGTGATGACGTGGACGCCGGCTGGCTGATATGGTAATATTTTAATATTTTTTTTTATTTTTTTCGAATTTTTTTCTCCCTTTCTTTTTTTTTTTGGCTATCCGGCGACGGCCACAGTTGAGGGGCGAGGGCAAGCCTCACTGTCGCCGTCCCAGTCGCAGGCGAGGTTGGCCGAGCGGCGGCCATGGTGAGGCCGCTCGGCGTCGCCCACATCTGGGCGACGGCGAGGCGAGGTTGAGGGGGGAAATCGGTTCGGCGATCCCGGCTATCTCCGTTCGCCGGCGCTTGGCCGTCAATGACGCCATCAACGATGGAGTTCTGTGAAAGGGTTTCTGGGTTTCCCTTGGACAGAGAGGGAGGGGGTGGGTTTCGACGAGGCTTCTGGGTTTCTTGGAGAGATAGAGAGAGAGAGAATGGAGAAGAGGGTTTGCAGAGGGAGGAGGGCAAGGAGAGGGGAGGGTTTTGCAAACGCGGTTCCGCCTCGCCCATGGCCGGGCTCCACTCCTGAGTTTCCACTACAAATGGCCGAGTCCTCTGGCGAACTCCAGAAACCATGGCTGTCCACGAAGCAAAATCCTCCAAGTTTCCACCGCCAACGGTCGAATCCTTCGGCAAACTCTAAAAACCATGGCTGTCCACGATGCAGTCCTTGCCGTCGCCCAGATCTGGGTGAGCGGCGGCCATGGCGAGGCCGCTTGACCTCGCCCAGATCAGGGTGACGGCGAGGCGAGCGGCGGCCTCGCCATGGCCACCGCTCGCCCAACCTCGCCGGCGACGGCGACGGCGACGGCGAGGCTCGCCCTCGCCCCTCAGCCTTTGGCTGGTGGCGACCGGCGAAGAAGACAGCAAAAAAAAAAAGAGAACAAAATATTAAAAAATATTAAAATATTACTACGTCAGCTGGCTGGCATCCATGTCATCGCTGGTTGGCTAAAAGTGGCCGAAAGAATAAAATTGTCACAGGTGTACCAATTTAGGATTTTTTGTTAAAAAAAATTCAGGATAAAATTATCATACGCGTATCAATTTGGAGTTTTTGATAGTATTAACCCTCGAAAAAAATAGTGATTGTGATGAAATTTATAAGGTATCTCAAAAGTTCTCCGGTCATTTTTTTAAATTAAATCTTGATTAGAAAAGTACAATTACTTTCAACATGTGAATCTGCTCCTTTTAGCGAAAATTATGCTGAAATCACGGTTGCAAGAAGTTTCATAATGTACATGGTTATGTATGTGTCATGTGCCACGTTGCAAAACTCGAAATTTTTGAGGGGTGAATCGTGATTATCCAAAAATAAGGAGGACTAAGAAGAAGCAAACCAAAAATTCCGTAAAATCGGTCATTTAGCAGACGACATAAAAAATGACGTTTAGACTGGTTTCGCTCATCGATCACACTCGTGCCTCTCCCGATCCCACACGATATGCGGGGACGGGACGGGATGATCTACAGGTGAATTCCCTAAAAAATCTCAAATTTTAGATCAAGTTTCAAATCTGCCCCAAACTTTTTTTGTCTCAGAAAAAATCCCAAACTTTTGGTCCAGTCTCAAATCGGTCATGAACTTTTTTTTGTCTCACAAAAAACCCTAAACTTTAGGTACAATCCCAAATCTACCCCGAATTTTGTTTTATGTAAAAAAATTAATAAATTTCAATTTATTTTAAAAAATATGCCTCCGTGATCTAGATGTTATGGATCGAATCTTTTTATTTTGTTGGAAACACGTGTGGGTTCGGGTAAAGGATCTCCCGAATATTGGTTAGCTGTCTTTAAACTAGGTAGAATATTTTATGAAATGGGCGAAGTAGCAGAAAATATAGCCAAAAAGGTTATTTCAATAGCAGGGTCAGATTTGAGACTTGACCTAAAGTTTATGATTTTTTAGGAAATTAGGCCACGATTTGTGCGTGTCGTGAGCTTTGCTGGACCGGTAAACGTGACCGGCCCGCCCCCCACCCCCCAAGAAAACAACGCTCTTGTCATCTTCGCTTTTCCACCGTCTGAGACGGGGGAATGAAGACGAATAGATGCGGCACAGTGACATAATCTCTGTAAATATAGTTTTAGCTCGTATAGGTCTAGGTTTGGCATGAGGTTGCCGATGCGCCTGTTGGCTGCCGAGTTGAACTCACCAAGTAGCTTGGTTGCGGGGAGTCACAAATCCTGCTGATAATTTCTGCTAATCATTTTGTGGGCTGCTGCTTGACAGTATCACGGCGTTTTTAGATTTTGCCACACTCTCTTTGGATGCTGCTTTAGATCAAGTAATTGGAAATTACCTTCTTCATCTCAGTGGGGTTGTTGTTTTACACACTTCACGTTAGTCAGTCTGTTTTTAAGCATTGGAGCACGATTGAAGACGAGTAAAATTTGACCGGTAGAACTTTCGGAAGAGAACAGAAAGTTAGTGCAACACATTGGCATGATACAAACGGCCAGGGGGTGATTATTAAACTTAAAGATTACAACCGATTTTCGTTAATTTCCTTATTTTCCTTGATGCATTGAATGTACCAGGATATTATGTCAAGCATTCTGTCTTCAAGCGTAGTTGTTGTTTATTTTCTGTCTTCAGGTTGGATGTAGGGGATGGCAAGGATCTTGATCATAAGGACTGTCCGAGATCCAAACTTAGACAGCAGTGCATTAAGTATCTAGGACCTGTATGAAACTCATAATTGACTGCTTAAATGGCGAATTCCTTGCCTCCAATTCATATCCGCAGTTACTGATTTTGTTTTTCTCTTTCTTTGCTCAGCAAGAGCGAGAGCATTATGAATGTGAGATTTTGGTAGGGCCACAACTAACCGTTCTAAAAGTTTAAGCTGTTAAATGAAGGTGTGATTTAATATTTAATTACTCTAACAATGAATATGTTGTTACTGAAAGGGAAAATCATACTTAAGCTGAGTGGACAATTCCTGGACACAAACAGAGGAACTCAAGGTGCTAAATGGATATTTGTGGTGAGCCCTTCGCATAAACTTAATGCTGGTGAGGTATGCATATATATTGCTGGAAGTTTAACCGTAGGCGGTTCTTTGTGTGTTTATCATTTGCTGAGTCGGGACTGCTAACTGTCCAGAAAAAGAAGGGAGCATTTCATCATTCCAGCTTTCTCGCTGGAGGAGCCGCATTGGCTGGGGGAAGGCTAACGGTCGAACAAGGAATTCTCAAGGTAATTAACTGCGTAGCGAGTTGAGCAAGATGGTGTACATTGCTTATGTGAAAGTTCCATTTTTTTTATGCTTGCACTTCATGGATTGATATGCGCAGTCATAGACAGTAGCTGCAAACATTCAAATTTCCTGCTCCGGTTTCAGACTCTTGATTACGTTCTGCTTGTGATGTTCATTTTAATTCAAAATGACTCCTTGATCACGTAGTTTCATTTGTTTTCACTTCAATAAGAGGCAGTATTGGCCGGTTTGTACGGGGGTCATTCGTCTAGGCCAAATAGTCAGCTGTGGAATCTAGCAATGTGAGCGCATTTGTTAAATAACATATTTGCATGGGAGAGAGAACTTTTGCACAAAGAGATGGGTCATATAGAAAAGAATTGCTTGTTAAGCCAAGTGTTAATTTAGAGGCTCAAGTCAATAATTTTATCGCTTGCTCATTCAATCTAGTTCTTCGCAATTGAAGAAGTTGCGCCTGAGACCAATAGGCATGTGCATGATTTTGCATCTAAATCATCATCTCGTGCAGTTAAAGAGTTACGATCTCTTTTATGGCATCTGATCCTTACATTTCGTACATTTTTCAGTCAATCCCCGCACGCAGTGGACACTACTGACCGACAGCTGATAGCCTCAATCAACTTCTATCCTTTCTTAAAGAAAAGGGAGTAAATTTAGATGAAGTTCAAGTACGATGCACATTCTTTGTCCGGTCATCAATTTAGCTTGGTGCTCTGAACTTCGAACAGAGCTTCTTCTGTCCACCGGAGTTTCTCAAATTGTCCATTTGCGGTTCTCATTATCATCTTCACAATCTGCCGCAGATCTTAAAGGCAGATGAAGATTCTGAAGCTGATGAAGACGGGAGATTGAGAATTGAAAAGGTTTCGGATGAAGGCCCTCGCAAACCAGAACATCTAGCCATTGAAATTCTCAGCAACGCAGAAAAGATTATTCTCTTCAAGTCATCCTGAGGGGCGACCCCTCAAGCAGAAAACAGTGATGAAAAGACCTTACACGGTGGCCTTCGGAGCCCGGGAACCCCAGTGCCTAGGAATGCAATCCTGCAGAGAATCAACTCAAAGATATCGACAAGATCGTACCAACTGGGGCACCAGCTCTCTCGTAAATGGTCGACAGGAGCTGGCCCTAGAATCGGCTGCGTGGCCGACTATCCCATTCTACTTAGAGAAAAAGCATTGGATTTTTTTAAACTATCCCCTGTATATCCATCTACTCCAAACACAAATCACCCCGTTCCGACTTTTATGATGACGGTTGGTCCCGCGTCGGGCATCCACAACGGCTTCAAGCAACTTTGGCAATCCGATTAATCTGATTATTCTAAGTACCCCTTGTAGTCTTTTGATTTTTTTCAATTTTGTGAAATCTGATGCTGTTAATGGATGTAATGTGCAAATGTGCGTTGCATCTTTTAATCAAATGGACCAATGACACTGAAAGAGTAGCTCGCGATCCATTTGCCTATGCATTTAACCACAAGCGAGGCTACTAAGCGTCTGTGTTTAGTGCAGTTTCCCGCTATAGTTTCAGCTATAAAAATGGACGATGGAACCTTTACAAGGTGCTTGGCAAGAACTTTACAATTGCAGCCCACTCATTTTTTAAGGTGCTGCAGCATTAAAACACTTACCACCAGATACATAAATAACAACACTTCAAGTAAAGTCACATTACAGCACAGCTACAGTTATACCAATCTAGTTCTAAGCCGAGTATGTTCTTGATTGTATAAGACGATTCTCTTTCCAATTATCTCGTTTATGTAATGAGTACACACTGTATTCTTCTTCTATGTGCATCGGATGATTAGATGGAATTGAATAGTGCAAAATTCCACATTCCCTAAATGGTGGGAGCACTTGTACCTAGTCGGGACAATTCATGATCATATCAAACGGCATTGCATTGATTCAGTAGGTAAGGTGCTACTTTGCTGTAACCCATTTTTCACAATGTCATTGCTTAACAAGTAATCATGATTGAGGATTTCAACACCAAAATACGAGCTAAATGTTAAAGATACTTGTGCAAATCTTGTATGTATGTAGACCCACATTCTTGTACTTAAGTAAGAGAAAAAGTACAAGAATACGGGTGTACATACATAGAAGATGAGGGAATTGGAGGGGATGAAATCGAGAGAGAAATATAGGAGGAATCACGAAATATTCAGGAGAAAGAAACGTAGGTAAATTTCAAAATTCACCAGTTCTCCCCCTCCACCAATTTATGATCTTCTCCTCGTTGGTTTCCAAACAAAGCATACCATATTATAAAGGGATAATAGACGCCAGAAGTTTCTAAACTTTTTCAAATTGTTCAATTAGATCCCTCAATGAAAAAAGAAAGAAAGATATCTTGATAACATGGATCGGCACATTAGCTAGACAAACTAGTTGTTATACGTATTCTTCATGTACTGACTAGATAAAACATTAAAAAAAGTAGGAAAAAGGTCAAAGAGAGATCACCGTTGGGCCGTTAAGGCCTTGCTGGCCTCTAGCAGTCGCCTCCGAGCACATTCGCACACAAACGAAAGAGAAAATAGGTGGTGGCATTGCAGCCAACACCTTATGTAGCATTGCTGAGTTCAGGCAACCGTAAACCCGCAGTCAACGAGGTTGTATGCCCTTAGCTTGTGTGTTGCCTACGGCCCCTCCGACCGCGCGCACACAATGAAAGAGAAAATCGGTGGTGGCATTACAGACAGTACCTTGTGTAGCATCGCTGAGGTTGGGCGACCCTAAACCCGCGCTCAGGGAGGTTGTGTATAAAGGTAAAGTAACCAATTGCACAAAAAAAGTATAACGATTTGATTGAAAATTTTAGTAATTCAGATGCCTCCAATGTCTTCATCTCAATTATAAACGATAACTAAAAAAAATGTGATTTCTAGTGAGAAATATTTACGATGCACGCTCTCATTTGAGTTTAACCAATATGGTTGTGAAGAAAGCGACTCTTGTTGTTAGTGATTCCTCCGTTTAGGGCAGATTGTTTCGTTTGCAATTTCTACTTGTGATTTTTTTTGTAAATGAACAAAGTCACTTTAAATTTCAAACAAATAAGGAAATGAAATTTATGAGATTGTTTCGCCGGTTTTATCCCATCGAAAATCTTTCACCGAACGCTGCGTTTCGGATTTTATTAGAGGAGATCAAGGTCTTGAATCAAGCTCGGACAGAGAATGTCAAATGCATCTATTAAACCCAACTTGTGTCTTACAACTTAACTCTATAAAACAACCAACTCAGCAATACTAACAATGGAATAACAACTAAGAGAATATGGATGGAATCCAATCAACAGCTATGTTCCAAGCATAACGTCGAAATCTAATTGACGACGTTGAACTGGTGGCACAGCACTGGAATTTAATCAACAACGCTGGACCTGATAAAGACTCTCGCCGAAATTGAATCTGTGACGTGGAATCTGAGAACTACAGCTATTCCTAATGTATTGAAAATAAAGACAGATAAGAGATTTGCTATATCGCTCGGGGGGGCTCAATGTCGGAAATCCTTGAGTATTTATAGAGCAGCCTGATAACTGTTGACCGGTCACTTCTCCTTGGAAGTCGTTTTCTACTTCCTTACGTTTCGCACTTTAACCGCTTCCTGACTTGTCGATATTGCCTACGCTCCTTAGGCATCATGTAATAGCTGATTTTTTTCCACGTGTTCCCACGTTTCATTATTTAACTTCCTTGATCTTCACGCCCACGGTCATGTCTTTACTTTTTGACACGTGGAAATGAATTTCTTTATCACGTGTCACCATGATTTCAGACTCATCGACATCACGTGCAAAGCTCGTGATTTTGGACTTGTCGACGTCACGTGCAAAGCTCGTGATTTTGGGATTATCGACGACACGTGCAAGGTTCGTGATTCTGGACTTGTCGACGTCACGTGCAAGGCTCATGATTCTGGACTTGTCAACACTTTTATGGCATGTCTTGTCAATAATTGCTCCAAACCTTCCCAATGCCTCTGGGCCTAATTCACAGCCTTTGTCCGGATTCATATTATGTGGGTCATGTTTTATATCTTTTGTGACTCGCAACCGGCCCACTCTCACTAGAAATAATTTTGAGTGTCAATATATGCCCCATTTTAAAAGGAATAAATTTGAATTTATTTTTTTTAAGATGTACCTTGTCCATGTACGAATCTCTAGGCGATGATCATGCTTTTCTGCCCCTAGACGTCCTTTCGAGTAGTCAGTATGGATTTTTCATCCAATATTCTTTTGACACGTTACCTCGTATTTTCGTGGCTTTTCAAATTGTCTTCTTCATCCTGTATTTTCGCAAAAGCTTCGTTTCATTGTCGCATCTTCTTCTTCAAACCCTAAAAATCCCTTCTTGAACCCTTTTCCGATCTTGATCCATCATCTCTCATGGCATCCAAAAAGTCTGACTATTTCGCCAATGACTATATCGCGGCTTTTGACAAGTTCAAAGAAGATCTGCGCGCTGATAATTGCTCTTTCCATTTATTGAAAGCTGTCGAGGATGAATACAATTGTTTCTCTCTGGGCCCCAGCTTCATGGACCATCTCAATATTCCTGTGAATCTCTAATTTCATTTCCCGTATAAGCATAGTGAGACTTTGGCATTGCAACATTCTTCTCTTACGGATGTTTGATCCACCAGGTCTTCTTGATTTCGAAGTTTCCCTTCTTACGAAGAGGATTTTTATAGATGGTTTATTCGCTCAAAGGCTGACCAAGAAACTCAACTTTTGTGGACAGCTGCCGGGATCGACATCGCTCTCGAGGTTAGTATGTCATCTTATGACCTAGAACGTGGGTTATTGGGCTTTGCCATCACTTTCTGGTCTTCTTCTAGCAATTGCTTCTTTTTTCCTTGGGACACATGTCCATCACTATGCTCGATGTATTCACCATAGCGGGTTTTGAACTGGTCGATCATGTTGTCGAGGATTTACCTGTACTGTCCACTCCTTTTATTTTTTAGGATGCTCTGGCATATAGCAATTTCTTGTCTCGATTTTTCCACGCTTCGAGTCCCGTTACCCAGGACGAGCGTCTCCTTTTCTTGTTCTTTTGGCTATCAAAATGTGTATTCTTTAGTCCTGCCCTTAAAGTTTGCAAAGACTATCTGCAAATTGCCGCATCCATAGCCACGGGAAAACGCCTTGCATTGGCCCCTCTTGTTCTTGCAGTTTTGTACAGAGGCTTTACTCACGCTTCTCGGGCAATGAAATTTGGAGATTCTGGAACCATTTTAGGCGCTTTTTGGATACTTCAAGCATGGATGGCTATGTATTTCCCTTCTCTTTTTAGTAGAGGTGATCGTCATCTCTCCCATCTGTCCTTGCAAGGATATAGAGGACCTTTACCTTTTCCCATAGGCTGTCGATTGCTAAGTCGTGCTCCTCAGCATATTGCTTCTCAAGCGCCTCCTTTTGTCTTCTACCTTCGAGCCTTTCTTGAGCTGAACCATGACCGAGTTGTTTTCTTTCAATACAGCTATGGAGAGTTTGACTACTTATTCGATTTGGCTCGATTCAATTTCTACGGGCCTTTCTGGATTTGTGCCTTGTCTGCTGTAGATCTCCCCATATGGACTTCATTAACGGGTCGATTCTATCCTGAATTTGAGGTATATTCTCCACAATATTATGCTAGGCAATTTGGACTCTAGCAAGTAATTCCCATGCCAATTTCCTATTCAATGGGCTTCTCGGAGGGTACCAAGAAGAAAGAGTACTCCCTCAAGAGCCGAAGTCCTCTTCTCTATTGTATTGAGATTGCCAACACAATGCGTGCCCGTTTCAATGCAGACCTCCCTAATGGTTTAGAAGCCCACCCAGGGCACCTTGCTGAATGGCAAACTCGGTGGTATCCCTTTGCATTTGAAAGTGCATACGAGGAGGCACTCCAGTCCACGATTAATCGTGTGAAGCGAAATAGTTCTAAGAAGCCGATTACCCAAGGTATGGACATCACCACTCTATGTTCTTCTGTTTCAATTCGGTGCATTTCCTAACTTTCATTTCTTAACTCAGAAATAGAAGTGGATTCTAACGTAGAGGGTGTTGAAGCTGCTGAAAATCCGACTGATGGTAAGCCTCTATTTTTCTTCCTCTGCATCAGCCCACTTTATTCTCTTCTTTATACTAGTTTGTTACTTATAAGGTCTTCCTCCTCTTCGCATCATCTCTGGACTAAATGAAGAAGAGACATTGGAAGAACTGGTATCATCATTGAAAAAGAAAAGGAAGAGGTCCTCTCCTCATTTTCCAAGAAAGAAACCCAGAACTTTATCTGTCGAGCCATTTACTGAGCCGGCTGTACACAATATGGCCTCTTCAGAACTCCTTACTTCTTTCGATAAGAGTTAAGGAGATAGTATCTTTGCTCCTATGATCCAGGATCCTGTCACTACCTTGGCTTCAATTGGTCTTCATTCTATCAAGCGGGTCAGCAACATTTCAATTCCATCGACTGACATTCCCAACACACCACTAGCCATTGTCGAATTGGTGCCTTCCGGCCCTTTTGTTACCAGATCAATGGCATCTCCAGTACAACTCATCATCTGGCCTGGTTTATCCACTATTGTAACCCCTGGTAAGCTTTTGTTTTGGCTGGCACATTCTGCTTATCTAATTTTTTGGATCTATTTATTCTCTTTTTCTTTTCAGTTGAACCAGCAATTGTTCCTCCACTTGTCCAAACTGTTCCAATCTCTGACTCTTCTATAGAAACCACCATTGCTCCCAATCTAGCTGGGTGCGATACGGCTATGCCTGAGACAGGTACTAATCTTTCAAACATTACTTTGTCTTCAATTCTTATCTAACTCTGATACTGAGATATCATTCTAGTTTTATAGCATGTGGTCCATCGACAAGTGTCATGGTCCGACGAACCACTACTCCAGCCACTGTGGTCAATCCTTCCACAGCCTTATCATCGACACCCACTCTAATGCTCGTGGTCTCGACTTCCACAGCT
Source organism: Syzygium jambos (assembly GCA_031216235.1). Classification (NCBI taxonomy): domain Eukaryota; kingdom Viridiplantae; phylum Streptophyta; class Magnoliopsida; order Myrtales; family Myrtaceae; genus Syzygium; species Syzygium jambos. Next base: position 19,235,709 of record CM062224.1, read on the forward strand.
AATCCTACCGAGGCTTCATCATTGACACCCGTCTCATCAACTCCTTTGCCTGATCATCAGTTGGCCACTTCATCTATTGCATATCTGGGCAAGGCAACGCACGCTATAGACGAAGCTGAATTTGTTTTGGCGTCTAATCCATACGATTTGTTGCCTCACTCTAGTCAATCAAAAGTGGCTATAATCAAGAAGAAGATAGAGCCGGCGCACTTTATGGACTTCTTTATAAGAGGACTCGCGAGGATGTCGTATGATGCTACAACCTTGGAGCAATTCAAACTCCTCATTGATCACCTTGGAAATGAAAACGTTGAAGTTGGATCTATACTTTCTTTAGCACTCAGGGAACGACTCAAGACTTTCTCCTAGGAATTCCAGACTATGTTCAATAAATTCCAACAACTCCTAGGCCAAGTACAAGAGACGGCCATTCCTGCAGAAATACATGAAGAGCCGGCCGACATTGTGAAGGAGGCTAGTGAGGAGGTAAACACCCGTTGCGAGTCTCTTCGGATCATCATAGACGAAATTGGTGTCCTTGTTGAAAAAGAAAGACTTCTTGCTGCAGCTTTCCAAGAGACTCGTCGACGGCGTGACGTAAAGCTCTGTCAACAGGCAGAGGTTGAACAAGAATTGCACCATCACGTCGGCGTTTTGAAGGGCTTGAAACAAAAGGAGCATATATGAGTGTTGCACCTTGCAGTGGAATAACGTCAGAATAGAGACGTATGCATCTCGGAGATGAGTAGATTAAAATCTCAATTATTCATGCTCCAATGAGGGGTTCACAATTTTTTGTTTGACAGACCTTCTTCTCCTCAATAAAATACTTTTTATTTTCCTTGGATGTCTACGTATGCCACGATTACTCATAACCAACTTTGATAATGGATCTCGAGCCTTGCGCCTTCATTCATATGCACGTTGCCAGTTAGTGGGCCTAATTCATTGGCTAAATAGACTAGTATAAATACCTAGTAACCATAGTTGAGCTTCATCATTCGGCCTATCATAATGGCTAACTTTTCTTTTTTCCCAATCAATACTCAAGCCATCCTTCGCCTGAATTGTTTTGAGAACCTTCGGGGTTTTGAACGACAAGGGCGCCTCTCCCTTTCCTTTATGGATCATGATGCGGAAACACACCGTGTGACCCTAGGCCCGTATCTCAAATCAACACCTCCGCCTTCCATCTTTACTGAGCATTTTCCATGTTATTATAAGGAGGTTCTTCCCATAAGTCGAACCCGAGTTAGCATCTCAACTTGGGCATCACCGAATTCTCGTTTCAACTTGTATCCATGCTACGACGAACAATTCTCTCGGTGGTACCAAAGGATGAAACAAGAAATGTCGGTTATCTGGAAGGCAGCGAAGATAGAGGAGGCTTTGTCACTAAGCTATCTTTCTATAGATCCTGTTGAATATGGGCTCGTCGGAGCTCTTTACCGTCTCTGGTTACCATCAACGAATTGCTTTTTTTTACCCCCTGGTCCGGTAACCATTACTTTGCTCATCATGTGGTCGTTGACCGGCCTATCACCTTTTGTGCAATTTTATAATCAGAAGTCGTAGTCATGTCTAGATTTTTATGATACTTTTTTCGTTGATCTCTCATTTCATGACTTCATCAAAGAATTTAGCAAGTCACACGGCCCAATAACTCCTCAAGAACACATTGCATTCTTGCTTTGTTGGCTTTGTCAATATATCTTTTGTACTACTTCCATATCATGTGGGCTTGTGGACCTCGAATATACTCTTACTCAGGGTGTTGATGTGGGGTTAGGTCGAATGGCTCTGTCTGTTTTATATAAAGGCCTTTCCGATGCATAATCTTCATTATTTAGTGCACATCCTGACTCTTTCATTGGCCCGCTGTGGATATTACATGGTTGAGTTCGATCATGCTTCCCTCAATTGTTCACGTCTTATGGTTCTACACCTGTCGATTGGTATGATACACATAAACAGCCTATGGAGACTGCTTTTGGCTCTTGAAAATTTTGTAGCATTTTCCTCCAGCCAATCGGAGGACTTCCGATCTTAGAGTACTTCCTGGGTGTTCTGCTTACCCTAAAGGACTTCATCTTTCGTAGTTTTAGTATAAACTTCATGTGTGAACCATCGACTGCTCAATATGACACCTAAATATTTTGGGGGAAGTATCCTCATCCCTACCGATCTTCCATTAGAATTTACTTTTGAAGGGAGGTTTCCTATTGGCTTCGAGGCATACAACCCTCGTTACCGTGCCCGTTAATTCGGGTTGGTCCAAGGTATTCCCATGTCAATTGTCTACTCAGTGAACTTCCCTTCTTCTTTATCTCCAAGGAATGATGCTCTAACGTATTATAATGAGGTTGCTAAATATATCCTTGGACGGCTCAAGCTTGTTGACAATTTTAGAACCTCATATGGTTCAATGTCATTTAATCAATGGTGGGATGAATATAAGGTCATGATTTTTCCTGAAGACCTGGATTCAGTCTTGTTGAGGATAACTCTTCTCCCAATGGGATTATTACATCCTTCCAGAAGGTTTCCTATGTCCGATATGGCCTCATCTCTAAGCACACCATCATTATCCTTCTCTGATATGGATGAATTTTTAAGCGCATCAATGGATGAAATGAGCTCTACCATGGATCATCCCTCCCTTAAAACTCCTCAGGTTAATAACATTCGAGTCATTGGAGGTAAACGTCCTTCGAAAGACAGCCTTTTTTCCTTCTGTTAATCATGATGAAATTCACGCGAAAGGAGCTCAACTTTGTAAGCTCTTAAAAGAAGGGTACGACGTTATTTGTGATGTCCCAGAATTCGAAAGTAAAGTCAGGTCCTTGCTTGACTATCTGACCAGTTTACCTTATCCCTTGCCTTGTCGAGCTCTAGACTTTGCTCTTCATAAATTCTCTGATTCATTTGCTGTAACTGTGAAGGCCTTTAAGGCAAGACTTGCATATGTCAATGCCATCGAGGACAAAGAGAGGGCCCTGAGCCTCAAAGAAGAAGAGCTCGGTGAGGCCCGTAAAATCTTTAAAGCATTTCACGTCGACAAAAGCATTTCTCTGTCGACGCTCTTAGATCAAAGCAAGATCATTTTAGACCTTGAAGCAATTGCGAAGCAACTGAGCACTGAGGTGGAGGACAGCCAGGCCAGAAAGGACAAAATTATGGAATCCAACTTTAATAGAGAAATCCAACTTCATAGCTTCATCCTAGGTCTTGAACAACATTTCATTTAATTTACATCTAGCACCATCTTTTCTTTCTTTTTCCATGTCATTAATTGTCATGCCCCGATCCCTCGAAGCGCGATCATCCCACGTATCGGTCGATAATAGTGCGGCGTTCCCAGGTTACGTCACCGACCCAACGCCTGCATCAGAGATCACAACACATGCGGAAACGACGTATATAAATATATATACACTTGTAAAAATAAACAACATAACCAAGGATAGCTCAATAACAATCAATCATTAAGATTAAAAACATATACACTTCATTACTAATAAAAGTAGATACAATATCGATTTGCAGGGAGTACACACTACCACAAAAAACGATCACAGCCACTAAGGTCAAAAAGGGTCAGTGGCTAGGGTACTAAACCAAGGCAGGGCTTCAATCAAAAAGGTGCAGCCCGCTCTGTCTAAGGTTAGGGTCAACCTAAGGAACCCAGTCTGGGTCAGAACCTAAAGACTCTGATGAAGAAGAACTATCTGGCAGCTCCTCCTCAGAATCTAAAGAGTCTAACTCAGACTCAGCCTCCTTCGGCTCGTCCTCTGCGTCCTTCCCCTCGGGCTTGAGGTCCTCCTCCATCGGCTGCTCTAGCTCATCATCAACCGGCTCCATGTCTATCGGCTCAATCTCATCAACCTCGTACTCCATAGGTACGTCATCAGAACTCATACTTTCCTCGTCTGAGGTGTCGGGGTCTATCACATGTCCATCGGGGCACTGCGGTACGAATTGGCCCACCACCGTAAACGGAATATCGAACGTCCAAAGGGGTCCCTGCTCCACTCCGTCTGCATCTCTAAAACACCACGCCACATACGCGTGGATATCATAATATGCCTTCCCGACATCTACCCATACTAAAGTATAATACCTAATGTACATTTCCCCATTCCCTATCGAAAACACTGCCATCGTCTTCTCGATGTGCTGGGCAATCCCAAAACGGATTGGCACCTCAGCCATCCTCACTGCCGGGGGTCTGAAAAGTCGATTTCCAACAACCGTGAGATGAATCTCAGCAAGTATAAACTCCCTATACCTAAACTAGACTAAAGCGCACCTCCTGACAAGCAAACCAAATGCAAACAATGATATAAAGCACAAACGATCCGGCCCCTCGAGCCCAGATCCCAATCACAAATCACCCTGCAGGTTAGGCAGTTTATCATAGTAATCACGGCACATACGCGTTCGTACTCAATCACACGTACGCCATATGCATGCTCACGCTCATCAGTACCTATCTCGCACACAATTCACCGAATCGCACAATCTCGTACATTGGCCGATACATAAGTTACATGTATACCGTCTATATGCTCGTGCTCATGATCCGGCTCACAATGCACACTTGCATTCCATTTCTTATTTAAAGCTCAACCCACGTAAAACGCATCAGGTTTGACCCGTGCCATCCGTATTAGGTCTATATTTTCAATATCAACACTTCCCGGCCCGTATAAAACGCATCAGGCCTAGTGTCTCTAGTCCGCGTAAAACGCATCAGGCGCAACACTGATCTCCTTACGAACCAAAATCCACGTAAAATGCATCAAGCTGGTCGTCTTCTGGACCAACCAGGCATCATCCCGCGTAAAATGTATCAGGGTATTTCGTGATCACACGTTCACACAGCCAATTTTATCTAGTCCCCACGTAAGACGCATCAGGGCATTTTTAGGTGATCACGCCTCATGTCAGGCATGCATATTCGCACAATCTCAATTTCATGCTCATTCTTGGCATACAAATGCATGGCCATGCGATCAGACATTTGGACATGCACATGATGCGAAATGAGCATTCAATTTGCATAAGTAATTAGCCAATAGTATCGCAAACACATGCCTAATCACTCAATTCAATGTCACTCAGCATGGCATAAACTCGACATCCACAAACATCTTCCAAGTCATAGAAAATTGTGCCAAGACTTGGCCAATCACATGCCGCACTTAGTCGATCATACGAACACTCGGCATGGTAATTGCCCAATCGGGCCTCAACAAACAACAATCAGTGATAATCAATCAACCCGGGCACACCCGGCAATCACACAATCTAACTTTCAACTTACCGATTTCTAATCCACCGAATGTTCCCAAAACGGACAGCCACTATCTAATCCTTTATCGGCTTCCAATTAAATTCTAATTCTGCACATTAATCCCCGCAACTCCGGTTGCGCTCCACAATCCACAATTTATTTCTAAATCGCACTAATCTACCCGAACCCATCTAGAAATGCCCAATTTCCTAATTCGGGTTTAGGAAATTATACTTACAAAATCTAAATCGGGTCGACGGGAATGAGCAGCCAATCGCCGGTGAACGGCAAGATTAGCGGCGGCGTTCCGGCGGTACAGACGGCGGCGCAGCGTACGGACGGCGGTCCTCGGCATATGGACGGCAGCAATGATAATGGTCGGCGGTGGCCAGGTGGTGGTGTGGCAAGGCGACTGGTGGCAACGGCGAACGGCGGTCTTACGGACGGCGGACGGTGGTCGGCGGCGATGGCTTGGCCGGCGTTCTCACGGCCAAGGGTTGGTCCAGCGGTCCTTTGGCCCGAATGAAAGAGAGAAAGAAACGGTGAGAGAGACGGTGGCCGGATGGTAGTGGTGACTGTGGTGATCGGCGGCGATGGGAACGGCGGTGGTTCACACCCGGCAGACGGTGGTTTGGCGGCCAAGAAAGAAGAGAAAAAGGAAGAAAGAAAGGGAATGGTCGGCTGGGGACGACGAGCTGGGGTGGTCCAGCACAGTGGCACGGCTGGATGGCGGCGGCGTGCGGTGGCCGGCGCCGGCGTAGTTTCGGTGGTGGCTGGTCGAAGGAGGGAACGGCGTAAGGGATAGAGAGCATGAGAGAGAGAACGGGGAGAGAGTGGCCGGTTAGAGAGAGAGTTGGGGTCAAATGGTGGTCAAAGTTGGACTTAGAGGAGTCCACATGTCACTCATCAAAGGGGTTGGACCAAATTGCCTCTCATCTAATGGCTTGCATTCTTTCTTATCTAATAATGCAAGGGCATTTTTGTCCAATGGCCTCAAATGTTGGGCTGATGTAATACTTAAATAATTTCCTTAATTAAACTCCAATTTCAGCCCAAAATTCGGAATAATAAAAATAGGGCATAAGGGCATTTTGGTAATTTTTCGGTCCCGGTCGAAATTCTATTTTTCGACCGTACTGACCCCAAATATGTGTGGCCACTCAAAAACGACGTCGGCCTCGCAAAATAGTCGCAAACATCCACGAATTTTCGACATCGAAGTTCGGGTCCAATTTAGCAATCAAATTTGCTCATTTTCAAATTTTAGGGCTTCTCACTAATGGACGGCTGTTTAGTGGTTATACGTATTGACCTAGGGTTGTCCGAGTCGTGACGGTCTCGATTTTCGGGAGAACATGATGACTTATCACTAGTTCCGGAGGCCATAATCGTTCGGATTAAGTTCGAGATTCGTTTGCCACGTGTATTCTCGGTCGTGCAGAATCACCCACGATCCGATCGCACGTCGTTGGCTAAATCGAATCCGTCACTTTCCTAAGATCGGCCCGCATTGGCCCAAAATATTTCCTTGTCGTTTCTCGAAATCGGTGCCCAATTCGCGATCGGGTTCCTGATCCACGCACCATTTTTCCTATTTAGCCATGCCCATTGGGTTAGTATCCCGTGATTGATCAAGTCCGGGCGAGACTTACTAAAATTAAACGAGAATTAATATACACTTTATTGGTCCTGGAAATGGGTCGAAATTCGGGATGTTACATTAATGACAAGGATGGCACTGCTGTAAATATCTTTGTTACTTGGCTTTTCCTTTTCTTGAGCATTATTCGAATAATCATAGCCTGCGCCTGCTTTGATGACCTGTGCAGTGTTACTGACCACACCACCCTTTCTTTATGCTCTCGAAAAGACGTCTGTGTACAACCCCCTTCACTTGCATGATACGCAATCAATTTGTACTGATGTAATTCAAGTTCTACCATCGCATGGGCATACACCTGAGTGGCAGTTGGATCCCATTAGTACACGTGTAAATCATCAAACGGCTAGGAGTGATCATCGGCACGTTTTTCCTCGAATTTTGCTTCGTGTCCTTCAAGAAATAAATGGCCATTACTTGCAATGTTCCAATCCTTGTATCTTGGGTTCATCAAACGAATACAACTGTGCCGGCCAAGATATTCGTCACGTCAGTTGATCTTCTCGTACCGATTCGTGACAATTTGGGTTTCCAGTCGCGGGCTATAAGTAGTGTGTCAAGACTTATACTTCGCCTCTCAACTTTGAATTTTGACTCCCCACTTTCTAGAGAAATTTTGTTTCTTTTGCTTTGTCCAGCAACGATGGAATCCAGCGCCTCATCACTAGCTCTGAACACTCACCAATTTAAGGCTTTGTGGAAGGAGATTATCTCCTACTTGAGCCTGACCTACGCCTTCTTGGTCATCAAGCCCGAGGCGGTGGCTAGGGTCGAAAAGTTGATCGCAAAAGGAAGCCTGAGGACCTATCCTCCGATCATCCTTTCCTTGTTGACTACGAAGAATTTGTGACCGTCTTCGAGTACGGGGTGTCCTAGTTCTAGGCCAATGAGAGGGCCATCTCCGCACACTTCATCGCAGAGCACATATTCGAGAGTATCAAGGAGGAGATCGGGCATGTAGATGTGGTATACAACATGCTGTGTGATGTGCAGGGCCAACTTTACTCTTCCCGAGAGCACCTCGACAGGTATCAGGAGCCAATTATTGAGCAGATTCGGGGGGCGGAGGAAAGACTGACACAAGGAGTTCCTTGTCCTGAATGGGATGAAATCGAGATTGGACTCTCGATGGATTCCCGTTTTGAAGTTTTTGTCAACTCCACTTCCACATCCTTGGGCACAATGGCTGAGAAGTCGGATGAACTGGTGGGGTCCCATCTTGAGCTTATCCGACAGCTCAATAAACGGCTGTCGAACCTGGAGGAGATGCTCTCCAAGCTCGAGGAGGCTAAAGAGCAGGCTGAGGTGGTGAATCAGTGCCTGGAGGATCGGATGCAGCACTTCGTGGCCCTCTTTAGGGAATACGTTGGTCTCGGCCTGAGGGAGTGAAAGCAGCTGGCAGGTCTGAGCTTGGAAGGAAAGAAGGAAGGAAATGAAGAAGAAGAAGAAGAAGAAGAAGAAGAAGAAGTAAGAAAGAAAGGGAGAGAGAAGGAAAGAAGGAGAAGAATTTGTTTTGTTTTTTGGATAATCTGTCTTTTGTTTATGAATAAACTTAGACTTATTCAGAACCTTCAGTCTCTTTTTCCTCCATATCCCGCATCTCCTACATAGTAGGATAGTAACTTTTTAAATATTTACCGTTGATAGTACGGGGAAACTCTTTTCCCTTGATATCCATTCATCGATATGCATATCCAACGAAAGCTTTGGTTATCATAAATGGTCCTTCCCACGTCAGTGACCATTTACCAAACTTTTCATTGTCCAAACTTATTGGCAAAATGGTCTTCCAGACTAGGTCACTAATTTCAAACTATTTACACTTTACATGTTTAATATATGTTTTGGCAACTCTATTTTTCTGGAGGATCAACTTTTCCAAGGCAGTCGCTCTGTTTTCTCCCAATTCATCGACATTGGCATGTATTAACTCATCATATTCTTCTTTAGCCAACTTGTTTTGAAGTCTGACTCGTAGAGATTGAACCATAACTTCAACAGGAAGAACTGCCTCTTGTCCATAAGTGAGCATATATGAGCTAGTTCCTATAGTAATCTTTTTAGATGTCCTATAAGCCCATAATACAGTCAACAACAGCACATCCCACTCATTGGGATTACTTTCCAGATGTCGCTTAATCAGTGCGATAATGGCTTTATTAGAGTCTTCAGCCTGACCATTAGCTTGGGCATAATAAGGAGTTGAATGAATCATTCTGATGCCCTTAGTTTTGGCAAAACTAATCACATCTTGTCCCGTAAAGACTGTGCTTTGGTCTATAGTTATAGATTCTGGGATGCCAAATCGATGGATAATACGTTCCTCGATAAACTCCTTCACTATCTTCTGTGTTATATTCTTGTATGAGGCCGCTTCAACCCACTCGGTAAAATAATCAATGGCAACCAAAATAAAACCATGTTTTCTCAACGAAGGGGGGTAAATTTTCCCTATTACATCCATGGCCCAGCCTCTAAATAGGCAAGGTTTGATGATAGGTTTCATTACGGCCGCAGGAACATGTTGAATGGGATTATGTCTTTGACAAGCTTCACATCCTTTAGCATAACTTATGCAATCTTGAGTAATAGTTGACTAGAAGTAACCGTGTCGACAGAACAACCAATTCATTTTTATCCCTGATTAATGAGCTCCATATATGCCTTCATGAACTTCAGCCATTGCTATCACAGGTTCTTGCTATCCTAAACATTTGAGCAATAATCCATCCACAGTCTTGCAATATAACCCATATCCAATCATCAGATAATTAAAGGCTTTTTTTTGGAAATTTCTATCACTAGAGACTGGGTTGTTGAGATACTCTATAAATGAAGTTCTCCAATCTTGAGATACTACTTCGTCGACAATCGCGTTGTCGACAAAAGTTTTTGTCGATTGCGTAAACATGATTCTGTTGTTTATCGACAGTAGAACCTTGGTCTGAGTAATAATACATACGGTCAGCAAGCTCTTTTGATATTTTGTAATCGGAAGCCATTTGTGCTAAGTCATTGGCCTCCGTGTTATCATCTCTTTTGATATAGACCAGCTCAAAGTCATCAAAGTGTTCTAGGAGCTCTTTGGCCAGTGAATAGTAGGATATAATATTCTCAGTAAGACAATGGTATTCCCCATATAATTGTCTTATTACCAATTGAGAATCCCCTATGACTTTGATGAAACGTATTTTCATGTTGGCCATGATGTTTAGGCCAACAATTAAGGCCTCATATTCGACCTAGTTATTGGAGCACTTGAAATTCATCTTGAACATAAGTTTCGTTTTTTTTCCTTGAAAGGATATTATCATGATCCCAGCCCTAGCAATCTAGGGGTACTAGATCCATCGAAGTAAAGCCATCATGGGACCACGTGAATGCATCCCTCACTATTTTCATCTCGTGCTTCAGGATATTCCAGGCAAAAAGACACTATAAGTGCCATAACTTGTGTACGGCGCTCACTTTGGTGCCATAACTTTTTTTCGGATCACTTTGGTGCCAAGTCGGAGGAAAAACGATCACTTAAGTGTCATAATTTTTTTTTCGATCACTTTAGTGCTAAAAATTTTGAAAAACGATCACTTAAGTGCTAAAATTTTTGAAAAACGATCATTTAAGTGCTAAAATTTTTGAAAAACAATCACTTAAGTGCCAATCTCCGGCGAGACTCCGGCGAGACTCCGGCGAGACTCCGGCGAGCCACGTCAGCTTCAGAAATTAATAAAAAAAATGCCACATCAGATTTCCGGCGAAAAATTGTGTACGGCACTGGAGTTGGCACTTAAGTGATCGTTTTTCAAAAATTTCAGCACTTAAGTGATCGTTTTTCAAAAATTTTAGCACTAAAGTGATCCAAAGAAAAGTTATGGCACTAAAGTGAGCGCCGTACACAAGTTATGACACTTGTAGTGTACTTTTGCTGGATATTCTATAATGAAATCTGCTATGGCTTGCCCTTTTATTGCTTTAAGTGGAACGTAGACCAAATTTATTTTAGTCAAAGCAAACGCCCACTTGGCAATTTGGCCTTTAATAATAGGCTGAGTCAATATGTACTTAATCACGTCTATTTTACATATCACATGCACCATAGTCGGCAGCATATAATGACGTAATTTTGTGCATACATAAAATAATGACAAGCATAGCTTCTCAATTGCTGTGTATCTTATTTCAGGATCATTCAAAATCCAACTCAAATAATACACTGCTTGCTCTTTCCCTTCATTATTCTCCTGCGCCAGCATGCATCCGATGGTAGTATCGATAGCGGCTAGGTACAACTTCAATGGTTGACCGACTCTCGGCGGCATCAGTGCTGGTGGATTAACCGAGTACCACTTGACCTGGTCAAAAGCATGTTAGTGTTTGTCTTCCCATATGAACTCTTCTTGATTCTTCAACTTCAATAATGGGGAAAACACCTCAATCTTTCTTGACAGGTTAGCGATGGATCGATGCAAGAAATTTATCTTTTCTAAAATCATCTGAAGTTGCTTTTTGGTTGTGGGGGGAAGTAATTCTAAAATGGCCTTAACTTTATTCTTATCAATTTCAATTCCTCTTTGATTAATCAGGAATCCTAAGAAATTACCAGCTCTTACTCCAAAAGAACATTTCAACGAATTCATTTTCAGATTAAATTTCTGCATCCTAATAAAAGCTTGTTCCAAATAATTTAAATGACATACCTGGTCCGATTTGACGATAATGTCATCGATGTAGACTTCCATAAAGTCCCTAATCATGTCATGAAAGATGAAGTTCATGGCTCTCTGGTAAGTTGCCCCTGCATTCTTTAATCTAAATGGCGTGACGAGCCATTCAAAGGTGCCAATAGCCCTAAGGCACCTGAATGCAATTTTATGGATATCCTCTTTAGCAATAAATATTTGATTGTAGCATGAATGACCATCCATTAATGACATAATTTCATTCCTAGAAGCCGAATCGACTAACATATCCGCCATTAGCATTTGGTACTCGTCATTAGGTGTGACTGTGTTTAAGTCTCGAAAATCGATGTAGACACGTAACTTCTCATTCTTTTTCTTTACCGGGACTATGTTAGATAACCACTCGATATACCAAGCCATCCTAATAAATCTAGCTGCTAACAATCGCTCCACTTTTTCTTTTACTTTAAGGATAACTTCCGGAGTGAATCGTCTGAGCGACTGTTTATGAGGCCTGAACTCCTTCTTTATGGTCAGTCAATGTTCGACGACATCTCTGCTTAATCCTAGCATTTCTCTATAGTCCCAAGCAAAATAATCCCTATACTTCTTCAAGAGTCTTACCAATTGGGATTTAAAGTCATCGTCAATTAATGAACTTACGTAAATAGGTCGATGTTCATTGCCTAGCCCAAGGTTCACCTCTTGTAACAGGTCTTGAGCTTTAATTGAATTTTCAATCTCTTTTATGGGTGACTCTTCGAATTCAGGGATTCCATCAACAGCTTCTATAGATTGTTCTGCAAGCTCAACTCGATAGGCTAAGTACCTCTCAATGATGTCTTTTGACAATGTAAGGTTCTCCATGGATAACCTTATTTAATTGCGCCTCTAGTTGACTCTTCGAGACCCACTCAATGATCCCTTTGTCGAAACGGCAGAATGCAATACTATTAGGGTCAACGAGAGGTGGCTTGCTAATGGATATATTGTCTGTGACTTGGTGTTTGCTTTGATGTATTCTACCTTATCCCCATTCCAAAATGCTAGCATATGATGGAGGGTCAATGGTATGCACTGATTGCCATGGATCCAATCTCGACCTAATAGTAAATTGTAAGACCATCTGCATCAACCACACGAAAGGATGTCCTGGAAGTTTTGGTGCCAACGGTTAGATCTGCGATGAAAATCCCTTTAACCCTTGAAACTTCTCCCGTAAAGTTAGACAATTGGATGTTCGATGGGATAATCTCCTCGTCGTGCCTTCCCAGTTTCTTGTAGAAACGATATGGGATAAGATTGAGTGTAGATCCCCTATCTACTAGCACTCGAGATACAGGTCGGCCATTAATCTTTGCATTAATATTTAAGGCCCTTAAGTGGTTTGAACCCTTGGATGTAGGTTTCTCAAATTCAACCACTTCCTCGATATCAAAATGAAATTATGCTCTTTCTTCTTTATCCATTGTGACTTCTGCAAGATGATCTAGCTCCACCGTCATAACCCGAAGGTTCGATAGAAGGCAAACCTGAACCATACAAGAACTTAATGATGAGATTGATTTCGACAATTGCTGTGGTTCACTCTGGGCAGGCTCAGTGTCTTGGTTTGGTGAGAATTGTTGAGGTCGACCAGATGTTGACGCTTGATTTTCAGGTTTTCTCTTCCGGACTAAGTTCCCACACTTAGGGTACTTTGGCCTAACCTTTTGTTCTGCGATCAAGGGTCTACTTAACTTGCTTGATGTGAACTTGACTCACTTGCTGTTAAAGTTGATACTCTTTTCTTTTCCTCTGCATTCTCCTTTTCTGAGTCCGTGTCAGATTTAGTTTGCGATTCTGAGTTCTGTGGACCTCATACCATTGACCCACAAGTGAGTCTCTCGGTACTTTCAGAATTTGTCGATGTGATGGTGAAGGATTTGTGTGGAGATTTTCTCGATCAGAGAAGTTAGAGCCCCATCCACTTGGCTCAATCTTGCTATTGTACAAAGGTGGTGGAGCATAACTAACATAGTAATCAAATTTTCCTCTAGGCTCTCCCAAAGTGCCAATGGTTGGATCACCTTTTTCATACCTTTACTTGAATGATTTAATGACTTTATTACGGCCTCGACGACCCCTATAACGATTGACACTCTTAGAAGAAGTTCGTTCATCATGTGAATCAATGAGGGACAAGTCGCGGAATTCGTTAGTAACTTCACTGGGCGGACGTCTTCGATTGCTGGAATAATGTTTCTTTCATTCCAACAATCGTCTACACTTTTTGCAAAAATGATACAGCTGATGCCCCCTGACCTTTGTCTTTAATGACACCATCCCTGTCATTACAAGAAAAGGATCAACATCAACTTCCATAGGGAACTTACCTTTGTCCTCCGCGAATTTTATCTTCCCTTATTTGATCGCTTCCTGGACGTTTCTTTTAAATACAAGACAGTCATTGGTGGCATGGCTCCATGAATGATGCCATTTACAATACTTTTTTCCCACCATCCTCTTTGGTGGGTAAAACTTGACCCTCCGTTAGTCTAATCTGTCTATCAGCTAACAAGTCAATTATTTCTTCTGTCTTATTGATATCGAAGAGTAAAAAATGGGTTCCTTAGCCTTAGTCATGAGGTTAGATTTTTCTTTAACTCTTGCCAGCTTTAATGCTTGGCAAACATATGGCTTATCAATCACCATTTTAGCGAGAGCCACATCTGCTATATCTGCTGATTCAGGTTCATCCTCGCTCTCGACAGCATCAGACCAACGAACTTCACCTCGTTGACCATACATTTTGTCTTTTTCACGAAGGAGGCTTTCGTGCTTAGTAGCTATGGTTGACAACTGAAATAGATCTGAATAAGGTTGTCCAACCATCCTTTCTCGAATTTCAAACTTTAGTCCGTTAGAAGCGAGGTCCGCAAAAGTCTTCTTGGGTAAAGGGACTAAACACTTATTTCTTACCCTTTTAAATTTGGAAATGAACTGATCAACAGATTCATTGGCTAACTGTCTCATAGTTGAGAGATCAGCTATCGACAAATCCGGCACAACTCTTTGAAATTGATAATGAAATAATCTTTCCATCTGTTCCCATGATGTAACCGAAATTGCAGGTAAAGCAGTATACCGAGTAAATGCGGTCTTCGACAAGGATAAGGGAAATAACCTCAATTTCCAATAATCAGCATGAGCCGCATCGCCACATTGGGCCAGAAAACGATTAACATGTTCAAAAGTGGATTGGTCTTCCTCTTCGGTAAACAATGTAGGCCTCATTTGGTTCAGCTTTGGGAAGGGGCTTTCAACCTCGAAAGCCCCTTCCCAAAATGCTGAACCATTTGGATCAGCATTTAGAGAACGGAAAGCCGAAAGCCAGCATTTGGAATGTTGAAAGCCTAAAACTGGTTCGGACTAGCTTTGGGCTTTCCGCATTTGTGGAATGCTGAAGCCTATTTTTTCCTTTCCAAATTACCCTCACTCAAATTTCTTTATTCTAATTTTGCCCCTATTATTGTTCATCTTCTTCACCGTGAGGGTGGCTGGCAAGGGTGGCCGGCGAAGGGCCGGCAAGGGCAGATCTGGCCGGCGATAGTGGCCGGCAAGGGCAGATCTGGCCGGCGATAGTGGCCGGCAAGGGCGGATTTGACCGGCGAAGGGCCAGCGAGGTCACCCGACCCAGGCGACAGCCGCCTGGGGTCGAGCGATCGCCCAGGCGCCGTCGCTTGGACCTAGGCAGCCGTCGCCTGGGTCGCGCGACCTCAGGCGACGGCTGCCTGGGTCGCGCGACCCCAAGCGACGGCGCCTAGGCAGTTGCCCAGGCGGCCGTCGCTTGGGTCGGGCGAACTCGCCGGCCCTTTACTGGCCCTTTATCGGCTAGATCCGTCCTCGTCGGCCATTCGCCAGCCACCCTCGTCGGCCACCCTCACGGTGAAGAAGATGGACAGTATTAGGGGCAAAATTGGAATATTAAAAATAAAAAGCCCTTTGCAAAAAAAAATTTACCTAACAGTACTTAGGCCAAAATAGCTTCACAATTTTTTTTTTTACCAAACACCACTTGCATTTTCCCAAGTAACTTTCACCTAAAGGTATTTGCATTCCCCCAAATAGTATTTAAAAAGCTGAGCCAAACGGGCCCGTAAACTCTGGCATTTTAAAACCCCTTTGATATAGTATGGTATCTATCCAGTCAGGATATGATTTTCTATAGACATTTAGGAAGTATCCCATATCATGACTATATCCTCTCATAACAAGATCCATTACTAACTGATTTCTTACTTGACCCACGACAGGCGGAGGAGCTACAATATAATTAGGTGACAATGGCTAGTTCAGATTTTGGTGAGGTAATTGATAGAGTGGTTTTTGCGGTAACTGTGGCTGTTGTTGAGGTTGTGGCTGCATGATTTGTGGTACGTTATGAGCAATCATAGGTGGATTAATTGGTGGGTTTAATTGTGTTGGCAATGGTAGCGGGACTTGAACATTTGGACCCATAGGGGGTGGAAAATGCTGACTTACGTTAGGTACTGCAAGCTGGGGTGCCTGACGTTGTAACTGGATGTTCATTTGTTGAAGCTGCTCTTGCCCCCTACGCAAAGGTGTTACAGGAGGATTCTGAATACCCAAAACTACAGGTGGAGGATTTACCTAGATCACGGGGGGACCTTACACCTGAGTAACTTGATATCATCCTTGGAGGTTCTCATCGATCATTGTTTGTTGAGCAACCCCTCCATTTGGGCCCACGTTAGCCTGATGAAAGCCCTCACTAGGTGCTACTTGCAAGGTTTCTCCCCTCGATAATATTCGAACGGGCGGGATCGTCAATGTGCCTTAGGTCATCGTCCCAAACTGTATTGTAGGACCTCCCAATGTTGACGGGGATCCTATTCCCGGTTAGGTCGGGGTAATGGACCCTCCATATTGACCTGGAGTGCATTCATGATAAGTATTGCTGATCCAAGGCCTAACCACCTCAGTCATACGCCTTATCACATAATTAGTGAACTCATTCTGAGTCTCATCAATAGTTTGCCTCATAGTAGAAAGTGCAACTGGTGTGAGCTCAATTTGCCTTCTATCTTCTGCCTTGACATATCAGTGACCTTCTCTCGAGATTGGTTAGCAACCTCGGTATGAAGAAGTTGGATGGATGATGTCTCAGCACGGGTATTACTTTTTGCCATCGATGCAGCTTGCTCATCAGTAGTATATCTGAGTTGGTCTGACTTCGGGTGCGTGGCATAGCACTCTCTCCGCTTAACTCAACAAGTGTCCCACCGGGCATGCCAAAAAGATATTTTGGCAGTTTTATCCCGTCGAAAATTTTTTACTGAACGCTGCGTTTCGGATTTTATTAGAGGAGACCAAGGTCTTGAATCAAGCTCCGACAAAGAATGTCAAATGCGTCTATTAAACCCAACTTGTGTTTTACAACTTAACTTGATAAAACAACCAAATCAGCAATACTAACAATGAATGACAACTGAGAGAATATGGCTAGAATCCAATCAACATCTATGTTCCAAGCACAACGCCAGAATCTAATCAACGACGTTGAACTAGTGACACAGCACTGGAATTTAATCAATAATGCTGGACCTGATAAAGGCTCTTGCCGGAATTGAATCTATGACGTGGAATTTGAGAACTACGGCTATTCCTAATGTATTGAAAATAAAGATAGATAAGAGATTTGCTGTGTTGCTCGGGGGGAGGGGGCACTATGTCGGAAATCCTTGAGTATTTATTGAGCGGCCTGATAACTATTGACCGGCCGCTTCTCCTTAAAAGTCATTTTTCACTTCCTTACGTTTTGCACTTTAGCCACTTCCTGACTTGTCGATATTGCCTACGCTCCTTGGGCATCACGTAATAGCTGATTTTCTTCCACGTGTTCCCACGTTTCATTATTTAACTTCCTTGATTTTCACGCCTACGGTCATGTCTTACTTTTTAACACGTGGAAATGGATTTCTTTATCACATGTCACCATGATTTCTATCACGCCCCGTACCCCACGAAGTGTCAACATCCCCCAGCGAGGTCGAATTTGTGGTGCGACATTCCCAGGTTACGTCACCGAACCGAAAACCCAAATCAGAGAAACATATCACATGCGGAAGCGACGTATATATAATATGTATATATATACACCCGTATAATTAACAACATAACCACGGATAGCACAACACGAGAGTTTCAGTATATCGAAAACACATTTGTATTCATTACTATTAACAACATGTATACATTATCCATTTACCAACAAAAAGATACAATGGTGGTAAGCCACTCGGTCAAAAAAGAATAAATGGCTAAGGAGGTCGATCTACAAAAAGAGAGGGCTACAGTCAAAAAGTGTTAGCCCTCACTTCTAAAACTATGATCTAGCCTAAGGTACCCAGTCAGGATCGGAAGCCAACGACTCTGAGGAACTCTCGGACGGCTCTGGCTTCTCATTAGAACTCATTGCCTCGGACTCAGTCTCCGGCTCGGGATCTTGCTCCTCGTCAACCTCTATGTCCATCGGCTCTGGGGCTTCAGCGTCCATCTGCTCCGGAATTGGGTCTAACACTTCGGGCTCGAAGTCTACTCCTCCTAACTCCTCATGCTCTTCCCTGTCCTCAACAATCTCATAGCCGCCATCAGAATCCGGGTCATCCTCCATATCAACATCAATCACATCACCATCTGGGCACTGTGGATCTAGCTGACCCTCCCCGTTGAACGAGATATCTACAGATCGGAGGGGTCCAAACTCATCACCAAAACAGTCTCGGAAACACCATGCTAAATACTCGTGGGTCTCATAGTGCGCCAAGTCCACGTCTACCCAAACTATGGCATAATGCCTAAGGTACATTTCCCCGTTCCCCACGGGGTGTGCAGTCATCGTACGCTCGACATGGTGGGGAATCCCAAAGCGTACTGGCACCTCTGCCATTATCACGATCGGGGGTCAGAAATATCGATTTTCTAATAACCGTGAGACTAAACTCAGCAAGTAAATAACCTCTAAACCTAAACTAGCTAACGTGCACCTCCTGACAGGCAAAATAAACACATAAAGCAGTGTACCATCAAATCAAATAATTGCCCTAGGCTCGTGGCCCAAATCATTTATACCACAACCCTGCAGGTTAGGCATTTGTCAACAATAATCACGTGTAAACTGTTGAACACACACACAAATAACGTTCTCGGCACACGATTGCCATTTTCATGTACAACACAATTATTCCGACCAAGGGCCAACAGATATACCGACCTGAAGGCCACGACCCAAAGGCCAACAACATTTAAACCGACCCAAAGGCCACAGTTTAGTCACATCAGGTACGTACATCTTTGTACTTACAATCCCAGTCATATCAAAACACAATATGCAAAATCACGCATGGTGGGATTTAATTAACCACGAACATCCAATTCACTAATGCCAACAAGTGTCCAAACACAAATAGTCACATCTCGACCAATTCAACATATTGTCGGCACGCCCAATTCATTCTCTTTTAGCCCATCTGAACCCGGCACTTATTTCACTTAATTAATGCCACGTAATTTAATACACTTGAGGCCCGCCATTAACAGGTCAAACTCAGCCATTAATCCCACGATCATGGTATCACCCAGTAAAATTCAACCAAGTCCTAATTAGCCAATGATTCACGCAATTTAAACAACCACCACATTAAACCAATTAATTCCCAACTTAGGCAAAATAATGCATTTTCGGTTTTGGTATGAACAGTACCAGAATAGCCCACATTTGGGCACTAATCCATGCCTAAATCATCTAATTAGGTCCCAATTACACCCCACAATCAACCAATACACATTAACCCATAATTAGAACCTAATCTAGTCTAATTAACCACTAATTCACCCACCTAAAGTGCAAATTATACTAATTTGGGTTTAGGAATTTAATACTCGCCTAATTCGACTCGGGTGGACGGAAACGAGTGGCCAATCACTGACAAGCGGTGGGATCGGCGGCGGCATTCCGGGGGACTCGCCGGCGGCTCACAGGGCGCCGATGTGGCTCACGATGACTCACGGCCAAAGGCAGGGGAGGCGGCGGTGGTGACGGGCTGAGGGCTAGGGACGCCGAAGACTGTGGCACGGTGACTTGGACGGCCACGGCGCGTACGAACGGCGGCCGATTTGGCGATCAGCGGATGGCGGTGTCCGCGGCGGTTCTCTCGGCCTAGGCTAATCGGCGGCTGAGGACGGCGGGAAAAAGGGATGAGGGTGGTCGTGGGGGCTAAGGGTGACGGTTGGGGGTGGTGGTGCACGGTGGACGGCACGGCGGCACTCGACGCGGCTTCCTGGCGATGGCGCACGGCCCACGACGGTCTGACGGTGGCGCTTGCAGGCTGAGAAGGAAAGGGGAAAAGAAAGAGAGAATGATGCGGTGACGGTGATAGGAGCGGTGAGGCGGGGCTACGCGGCGGCTGGTGTGGCTTCCGGTGAACGGCGGTGCTTCGGCATGACCAACAACCGGCGGAGGAAACGGCGTGGAAAGGAACGGCGGAAGGAGGAGAACAGAGTGGAAGGAGAGAATGGCCGGTCCAAGGGGTCCAAGGTGGGGTCAAAGAAGTCCTTAGTGGAGTCCATGTGTCAATCATCTAAGGCTTTGGACAAAAATGCCCTTAATCCAAGGGCTATGGTTCATCACCCACCAATAATTCAAGGGCTTTTTGGTCCTTAGCCCTCAATTATTGGGCTGACCACATATTATATCATTTTCCCAAATTAAAACCCAAAAAATGTCCAAAATTCGAAATAAGGGAAAATAGACCTAGGGGCATTTTGGTAATTTTCTGGTCCCGGGTTAAAATTCTAATTTTTGTCCATACTAGCCCCATATATGCGTGGCCAACATAATATGGCGTCTGTAAAAATCATCTTTTAAGCTCTCGAAAATCAGCCTGAAAGTTTTGAGGGGCAAAACTGTAATTTTTCACCCCGGGGTCGAAATTCCATTTTTCGACCGTACGCACTCCAAATATGCGTGGCCACTCTAAAATGACATCGGCCTCGAAAAATAATCTCGTACGACCTCAAAACTAATGTCGAAGTCTCCAGGGGCAAAATAGTAATTTTTTCAATTTCAGCTGAAATTCCAATTTTCGACTGTACTAGCCCCAAACGTATATAGCCATACTAAAATGACGTCAGCCTTGCAAAATAGTCGTAAATGCCCTTGAAATTTCGACGTCGAAGTTCGGGTCCAATTTCATGATCAAATTTGCTCATTTTGAAATTTTAGGGTCTCTTACTAACGGGCGATTGTTTAGGGGTTACACATGTCGATCCAGGGTTGTTCGAATCGTGATGACCTCGAATTTCGAGAGAACGCAATGAATTATCACTAGTGTCGGAGGTCGCGATCGTTCGGATTAAATTCGGGATTCGTTCGTCGCGCGTACTTTCGGTCGTGCGGAATCACCCATAATCCGATTGTATGTCATTGGCTGAATCGAATCCGTCACTTTCTTAAGATCGGCCCATATTGGCCCAAAATATTCCCTCGGCGTTTCTCGAAGTCGATACCCTATTCGCGATCGGGTCCCCGGTCCACGTACCGTTTCCTATTTAGCCCTTCCCATTGGGTTAGTATCCTATGATTGATCATGTCCGGGCGAGACTTACTAAAATCAAACGAGAATTAATATACACTTTATTGATTCCAGTAACGGGTCGAAATTCGGGATGTTACAATTTCAGACTCATCGACATCACGTGCAAAGCTCGTAATTTTGGACTTGTCGACGTCACGTGCAAAGTTCGTGATTTTGGAATTGTCGACGTCACGTGCAAGGCTCGTGATTCTGGACTTATTAACACTTTTATGACGTGTCCTGTCAATAATTGCTCCAAACCTTCCCAATGCCTCTAGATGCTATGTGGGTCATGTTTTATATCTTTTGTGACTCGCAACCGGCGTACTCTCACCAGGGGTAATTTTGAGTGTCAACAGAGATATTTGTTGAATTCAATGGCAAAAATGACAAATACAAAAGTGAAACCAATCCCATTATGGTCACTTGAGATCCTTCACCTCCGGGGAAGGATTAAACTAAATAAGGATAGAGCGTTTAGAGGTAATCTTGGGTTATTCCGAAATGAATAGGATGACTGGCTTGGCAGTTTTACCTCATTCATTGGAATATATTCGTCTTCACAAGTAGAACTATGAGTGCTATGATTGGGACTTATCATCGCAAAATAACATTGAGATGGACTCAAAAATTATCACCGAACTTATTAACCAAGAGAGTATTGCGGATAACACTGGATTGACACTACTTATAGATATCAAAAGATGTACGAACTCCCATTTTGAATTCAAAGTAATCATATTCCCTATTGATATGCTTGCCAATATTGAAGTAGCGAAGCGATTGGATACTACGTTCTACTGGCAACCTCCTGTTTTGTTTAGCAATGAAGTTGGGATAGTAGACTTTAGTATTTAACCTACTTAGTTTTGACCTTATAATTACCAAAAAAAAAGGAAGGTAAATAAAATAGGGGTGAGCACGATTCCAAGATAGAACCGGGAATCAAAAAATCGAACCGGCGGGTCCGATTCGATTCCCGAATCTAGGGTAGGAGGTTCCGGCTCTTGGTTCTAATTTTTTAGGAATTGTCAGTTCCGGTTTCGGTTTCCGATTCCAACCGGAACCGAACCAAACCCAGAACCGGAATCGGCGCTCTTTTCTACTAAAAAAATAAAAGCCCCAACTTTTCTTCCCAAATTTCCCCTGGCTCGGTCTCTCCTCAGTTGCGCTCTCTCTCCCACTCCCCACACCCACGACTCGACGAGACCCTCTCGCCTCTCCTCGCTCCGTTCAGTGTTCGCCTCGGCTCTTCCTCTTTCTTCATCAACCGTGGTCTGGCTCGTCCGCAGCGGGTTTCTAATTCTGGGTTTTTTCGGTGACCAATCGAGCGGCCTATGGCTAGAGGCGCAAGAAGGGAGCGAGCAAGGACAAGAGTAAGCGTTAGTTGAGTTTGGGCGATCTCGTTCTTGCCAATGTCAAGGGCCACCCTGCTTGGCCTGCCAAGGTTCGCGCTTTTTGCTTTGTATTCCCTTTGATTGTTTCATGTTTTTCTCATTTTTTTGGGTGTTCAAGCGCAAGTTTTTACTTTCTGTCTTTTTTTTTTTTGCCTTCTCGCGGTTGGAAAATGGTTGAGTTTGATTTAATTCTGCTTATGTTGTGAAGTGAATACTTGCGAATTCAACAGTTGGTATCTGAGAAACTGTAAGAAGTTTCTTATGAGTTTAAGTGGATTCAATGACTTTTTTTAACAGGCAGTGAAGTATATCGAATATGACTCATCATTTAGTGACAAGGAGAAGCAGCAGGCAAAGACCCTAAAGATCCCCTGCAACCTTGACAATGCAGCTTGCAAATTGAAACTTAAAAGACTTCAAGGAGGCAGAGAAATTGTACACTAAGGTGCAGCATTTAGATTTCTTTGAACTTCACTCTCTGGTCCTCAGTGAGTTGTTAGTCAATTGCTTCACAAGTCTTGTGAATGGCCTATTATGTTGGTAGGTATTGGAAGTTGACGGTAGAAATGTTAAGGCACTCTACCGGAGGGCTCAAGCTTACATACAACTTTGTTGATTTGGATCTTGAAGAGCAGGACATAAAAAAGGCATTAGAGATTGACCCTAACAACAGGTGTTTCTCTTCTCTGTTTAATATCAGCTGTTGATGGCACAGAATTTCCATCATATCATTAGTCCTAGGATCAAGTATGCGCCTCACAAGCATGTGACTTGTTGCATGCACAACACAAGGTAATATGGGAACACGAGCTGTGCATTGAATAGTTGGTCGGCAGTTATGTTTGGGGAGGCTAGTCTTTTTGGATTTTCTTACTTGCTCGCATTGTGTACTGTTTTTCGTGCTTTACCTTGTGGCTCACTAGTTAGGTTTGCCTCTGGGCTATTCAGTTAGATCCGAAGTAGCTTTTTGTCTTCATGGTTTCTGATTGAAGCCTGCTGTGTAACCGCTCATTGATTATATTGACCAAGAAAGAAAGGGGGTGTTTGTTGGTGATTGGTTGAAGCGGTATTGTGAAGGATGGGCAAAAGCCCCCTGTAGGAGGCATAGTGTTTATGTTGAGCCTATTGATGACAAGCTTTAAGAGTAGAAATAATGGGGCAATGTATGAGAAGCCGTCAACTGCATAATAATTTTGCCTATCTGATCTTCTTTGTTTTTCCCTTTTATATGCAATTCCTTAGCTTCAAAATGTGCACAATTTGTCTATCCTAGACTAGAGATAGAGACTGCACTTGATCATGACTTCTTCGAACTTATACTGATCTCGTGAACTATTTCAGTATTTGTTTCATCTTGCGGTTTTGTTACTCATGTTGTTATTTGTCAGTCTTATCTGCTAAGGACTGCAAGATCCTTGTTCTTAAGCTAGAAAATTTAATTTGTAAAGGTGTTTGATTCTCCTGCTGTTCCAGTACTGGTTGGTAAAAGAACTCGAAGGCGATTGGATCCCAAATCTATTGTTCAGTTGCTTTGGAGCTTGGATGCTCCAATTGGTAATTTTTTGAAGTTTGAATCCTGCGTTACACATTCTTTTATCAGTGAATCCTGCATCTCAGTGTTTGTGTTGTCGTGTTAAGATTAAGTTGTAGCCTGTTGTGCCAGCTTTTTGTTAGGTGTTGTGGTAGTTGTTAACTTGTCATACTATGTCATGTTGTTGTTGGTAAAGGTCATCCTCGCTGTCTTCTATTTTGCTGGTCTTGGGCTAGCTGCAGGCTACATATAATTTCTTTTGGACTTTATAGGTAGTCAATTTGCTTGATATACACTGTGGAAAAAAAAATGCAAAATGTTAGGAGGCAGATTGGCGAAATTGGAATGGAAAATTTTCTACTTTGGAGGAGCTTGGAGGGGAGCATGTTTTGTACTTTTTGTTGAGAAAAATGTGGCATCTTACTTTGAAATTTAAAGTCATATGTATTGCATCCCAACAATTGCTATTTATCATTCTATCCCCTTTCTATTAAGAAAAATGTGACTTTTAAATAACTAGTATTTTGTATTTTCTTTAATGAATGTTTACTTTCGTTTTGTTTAACTAAAAATAAAATAAAAAAAAAACTGTTGGAACCTGAAACCGACCCTGAAACCTGTAACAGGATGGGTTCCGGGTTCTAGGTTCCACGTTCCAACGGGTAGGTTCCACGTTTCAAAAAATGAGGAACTTGTACCCGAGGGTAGGTTCCAAGTTCCAAGTAGAACCTGTGAGAAATCTGAAACCGCTCATCCCTAAAATAGAATACCAACAGTGCATTGTGTGGACCTCTTCCTCCCATGTATGCCCCCACCCCGCATTGAAACAAGGAAGATGGACAATCCATGTCGTATAATCAGCAACTGCCACGAGGCGTCCCGGCGGCCCTCCACGTACTATTTCGCACCTCGAGAAGGCAACCAATTCCGCCTCATGTCTCCCGCCCTCCCCCTATCTGCAAGGCATCGGCACGTGTGCACCCCTCCTGCACGTGCGGCTCGTCCTATGTGGGTGTTGACTAGGGCAACATGGTGGGCGGATCAACATGGTGATTGGGAAGGGGTTTGGGCTCAACGGGTTACAAGTTAGAAAGGGGGTGGTGTGTCCCTATCCCGAGCTGTCCTGACACGTGTCACTTCCTCGCGATCCATGGGCATGCACTCAAACCCAGTCTTCTTTTAGTAGACGGACAAACGCACTCTCTCTCTCTCCATCTTGCCCTCTAGTATGCACTCCTTGCACTTCTCCGTTCTTTGCTTGAAGTATTGTGGCCCGTTTGGTTCAGTATTTCTAGGGGGCTTTCAACCTTAAACTCCTTTTGGGGAAATGTTGAACCGTTTGACAAGCATTCCCAATGCTAGCTTTTGGCCTCCCAATGTGCTTTCGGGCAAAAGCCTGCATTGGGGCTTTGACCATTCCTAATGCTGAAACAAATTTTTTTGTCCTCAAATTACCCTTACTTATTCTTTAATATTTTGATTTTGCCCCTCATTGTTATTGTTCATCTTCTTCGCTAGGGGGGGTTGACGAGGGCCGACGAGGGCTGACGACACCGAATTGGGCCGGCGAGATTGCACAACCCAAGCGATAGCTACTTGAGGTAGTACGACCGCCTAGGCACCGCCGGCCTGGGTCGCGCGACCTCGTCGCCTGGGTCGAGCAACCCCAAGCGATGGGCGCCTGGGTTGCGCGACCTTAGGCCTCGTCACCTAAGGTTGCGCAACCTCAACGAGGGCCACCTGGGTCACTCGACCTTGAGCAACGGCCGTCCGTGGTGGATATGGCTCATCGGGGGTTGCCCGATCTCGGGGATCTAGCTCGCTGGCGACCGTAACCCTTTGCTGGATCTGGCGAAAGGTAGGGTAAGCTTTTTTTTTCAAAAGCATTTTGCAAAAAAAATTTGTCAAATACTACTTGGGGCAAAATAGCTTCACAAAGGATTTTTTACTAAACACCATTTGCATTTTCCAATGAACTTTAACCTAAAGGTATTTATATTCCCCTAAGGCTCATTTGCAAAATTGAATCAAATGAGCTTGTAGTGCGCGTGGGCTATGCTTTATCCTGCGGCAGTGCCTCCGATGGACGCGGAGTGGCACTGCTCCCCACCGTCGCCGGCGATAGCTGGGGAGGGGTCCTGAGAGGCAGCAAGAGATTGGATGGTCAAGATCGAGATGGAGGCGGCGGAGGCCCTAGCGGGGCTCGGGCGGGAAATGGGGGAACAGGGCCAGGAGGATGAGGAAGCAGGTCAGGAGCGACTCGCCGCCCCCATGGATGCCAAGTCGGTTGGCGTTGAAGCCAGGTCCCGTGGCGGCAGCTCAGCACGGGGATCCTCCCGAGGTTAGTGTCTGTGAGATTTCGGCTTGAATTGTGGTTTCCAGTTATTCATAATTGTTTCCTATCGTTCTATTTTATTTGATTAGATTGGGCTTGGTTTTCAGTCATGAAAGTGTTAAACTTATGAGAATGATATGCTTCGGCGAGTCAATATTGAATGTTGGCATGTGGACTATGGATAGGTATTGTATCGTCATGGCAAGTTGAATGATTACCCAGTGTTGACAATGGTGGATACTTGTTATTTCGTCAATGGCGAGTCTTTTGGGCTATTGTAATTTGCCAATTCTACTGCATTGCCAAGGCTTGCGACCGATTAGATCGAATACGAGGAATCCTTGTTCTGTGGGAGGGGCATGCTGTCTCGTGTGAGCAGGAGCTTGAAAACACAAATCTGCATGTGAGAGAGTAGGAGTAGGAATAGGACTGACCAAAAAAAAAATGTAGTTGCGGAGCAAGTAAAGGCTGAAGAGAACACTGATGTGTTCAATGGTGGGAGCAACGTGTGCAACACAAGTTACTTGTCCTTAGGCGTCGGCCGTTCCGGACATAATCCAAGCGAGGTGATATATTGTCATTTAGCTTCCTCTTCTCGTGTCGTGTTTGTTAATGCTGAATTTGGATTTGTCTCTGCCGCTCAGGCTGAAAAGGAAGCGAAGAGGTTCCGGAGGGTGTTAGCAGACAGCGAATCAGCAAGGCGTACGATTCGGCAGGTGAAACACTCTCTTTCCGTTCATTGGGGCAATGTGATTTCTTTGGCTTTGGTTTTGTGTTCTGTGACCGTCTATGTCTGCGTACATTATCTCATGTGGTAGTTTCTTCTGATCTCGCAGGCTTGACAGTGACTATATTTCAATTTACCTTGAAGATTCTTTTTTTTTTTATTTGATCGAATAAACCTCATTTCATTACAATTAGCTAAAGTAGGATAACAACCCAACGGGACTTCTGAACAAAGAAAATCCAACAAAAGTTGGGGAGGGTTAGAGGTCCAGTTTGTAGGGAGGGACTGACGGAGTTGGACTTTGGTAACCCAATCCGCAGTTTTATTTTGCACTCTGAAACAGTGAGTTAAACTTAAATTTGGCAAAGAAGAGAGTGCGGCCCGGCCTTTCTTGATAAGTACAGTGACTTCCCACGGTTCTTGATCTGCTCCCAGAAGTGTCTAAACCAAAGTGAGACAGTCAGACTCCACAGTTATCACGCGTGTGCCCTTTCCTTCTCCCACTTGGCCGCAAACTTCAAACCCTCAATTACTGCTAGGGTTTCAGCATGCAGCGCTGATTGCGCCTTCACCTCTCGGGCGAACCCACCCATCAACACTCCGGAGGCGTCTCTGCACACTCCGGCGATCGCTCCATTAGAAGTTCCGGCAACGAGGGCGCCATCAACGTTGATTTTAAGCTAACCCAACGCCGGCGGAATCCATTTGAAGGTTGAGTTTTGATCTTCTGCTGAGTTAACCTTCTGGTTAGAGCACCGAGATTTAAAATTTTCATGCTTTACGAGTGTTTCAGACACAACTCCTTGTGGATCTAGCAGTTTAGCTCGGAAAATGGCCGCATTCCTCTTTTTCCAAATGAACCAGAGCACTTCAGCCACTACCTCAAGGCTTGGTGTATCAGGTAAGTCACTCTTGTAGTTTAGAAGCCATCGATCTATACTGGTTAGTCCTTCTCTCTGTATCCGTATGCGTAGATTTTGGTCTGACCATACTTCAGTTGTCCAGGGACAGAGTAAGAACAAGTGTTCTGCTGTTTCTGGGCTCGTTCTGCACAAAGGGCACATCGGGTCAGGTAAAGCTTTTCGTCTGAATAAATTTTCCTTCGTAGGGAGTGCATTTTGGCATAGATTCCACATGAAAATTTTGATTTTGGGTAGGGTCTGCAAGTTCCACACTTTGCACCACAAAGTTCTGGGCTTTTGGTAAGAGGACGATGCTTGTTTCTGAGTTAAGACATTGTCCCCTTTCCTGAGTAGATTATACTCACTTTTGACTGAATAGGTTCCAGACTTTGTTGCTGTCCATACTATTCTGTCTTCCTCTCCTGTGGATGGGATGGGGATCGCCAGTATTTCATTAGCAATTCTATCTTCAAACATGTTTTGGATTTTTTCTTCCTTCCATGAGTAGTTGTGTTTGTCTATCAACTCGGTAACAAGCTGAGGATCCTCTCGATTAGTAGGTCCTGTAATTATGCCCTGCTTCAACCATTTGTCCTCGCGGATTCTAATTGATTCTCCATTGCCTACTGACCATTGAACTGAGTCTGATATTACATCCCTTCCAATTAGTAAACTTTGCCATCCCAACGATGCTCGGTACCCCCTCCTTGCATGCCAGAAGTCTGTGTTAGGAAAATAGAGTCCTTTAAAAAGCTGAATCCACAGCGTAGATGGTTTTTCTATCATTCTACACGCTTGCTTGCCCAACATTGCCCTATTGAAAGTGATAAGGTCTTTGACCCCATTCCTCCGCTATCTTTCCTCATTTTCAACACTTTCCAGCTTTTCCAATGTATTCCAGCTTTCGAGTCATTGTTCTTCCACCAAAAAGGAGGCAATCTTTTGCTCAATAGCTTTACAAATGGATATTGGGATTTTGAAAATCAACATCGCGTATTGCAGTAGAGCTTGGACTGCCGCTTTCAAGAGAATTTCCTTCCCATCTTTAGATATCAACTTTTCCTTCCATCCTTCAAGCTTCATATTAAACCTGGCCAGTATCCATGCAAACATCTCTTTTTCAGAAGTTCCCCAGTTTGAAGGAATTCCTAGGTATTTCCCGGTTTTGTCAATTTCTGGGACTCTCAGCTCCCTGGCCATATTCCTTTTTAGGTTTTGAGGGCAGCCCGAGCTAAAAACAATCCTTGATTTGTTCAAATTGATTACCTGACCAGTAGCAACACAATATTGATTCAGAATATCAACTAGGTTTTGGCATTCACTTACCTTACCATCCAAGAAGAATATCGAGTCGTCCGCGAACAGCAGGTGGGAGATTGTTGGGCAATTTCTATTCAATTTGATACCTTTAATTCTCCCCTCATCAGTTGCCTTTCTCATAAGAAGAGACAGAACATTTGCAACAATTATAAATAGGTAAGGGGAGAGGGTCACCCTGTCTAATTCCTCGCGCTGGTTGAAAATAAGGTAAAGGTTCCCCATTGAATCTCACATTGAAAGAGACCATGGTCACACATTGCATTATCCACGATACCCATTTCGTATTGAACCCCATCTTCAACATACAAGCGTCCAAAAAGTCCCATTCAATTCTATCATACGCCTTCTTCATGTCAAGTTTGAGCACCGCCTGAAATTTTATCTTCCCTTCCCTGATTCTTAGTTGGTGAAGTACTTCTTGGACAATCAAGATATTATCTTGTATTTGTCTTCCACTCACAAAAGCACTTTGCTCCATTTCTATCAGTTGAGGCAGCCACTGCTTCGAACGATTTGCCAACACCTTTGAGATGATCTTATAAGCAAAATTACAAAGGCTGATGGGTCGAAACTGATCCAATCTTTCTGGACTGCGGACTTTGGGGACCAGTGTAATTTGGGTTTTACTGAGAATCGGGTTCATGTAACCTGTCTCCATGAAATCATTCACCATTTTGAGAACATTATTATGAATCTCCATCCAGTGATGTTGATAGAACTGTCCATTCAAACCATTCGGCCCCAGAGCTTTAACTGCTCCTAATTGGAAGACGGCATTTTTTACTTCCTGTAAAGTTGCTCTGGCTGTTAAGGCTTCATTCATTTCCTCCCTTACTACACTAGGGCATTGGTCAATGATGGGCTGAAAGTTACATGGACCACCCGAGCTGTACAATGCAGTAAAATAGTCTGTTGTCACCTCTTTCAGTTTTACAGGGTCATTACTCCGTTCACTATCCGAGATTTGGAGCATGGAAATTCTGTTTCTCTGTCTCCGTTGAATCGTGGTGGCATGAAAATATTTTGTATTCTTATCGCCCTATTTCAACCACATAATTCTCGACCACATTCCCCAATACATCTCTTCCTGCATCCACAACTCCTCAATCTTTCCTTTAATTCCTTGGATCCTCTTCCTGTCACATTCTGCCTCCCGGCCATTTGTGATAGATTCAAGTTCCATTTTTAGGATCTTGATTTGTTTTTGAGCATTTGAGAATTTTTTACTTCAAACAGCAAGAGATCCCATGACTTTTTGTAATTTCGGCCACAAACCTAGATTAGCTACGCTTGGACCATTCAAGGCTGAGTTTACGATACCCTCATATTCATTATCTTTCAACCAAAAGGCTTCGAACTTGAACTCTTTCTTCCTTTTCATCCATTCAGCCATGAGTGACAACATAAGAGGGCTGTGATCAGAACCTACTGCTGGCAGGGTGAACACTAAAGCTTGTGGGAAAGAGACCCTCCATTCCATATTACATATAGCTCGATCTAGTTTTTCTTTGATAAACTCATCTCCCTCTCGGTTGTTTGCCCTGGTGAAAGCACATCCTTTACCCTCCAATTCCATGAAAGAGCAATCATTAATAAACTCCTGAAATGCCACCATCCGATAATTTTCAGCCATTCTCTTTCCTACCTTCTACCGATGATATAGAATTTCATTGAAATCACCAAGACAAATCCAGGGGAGATGGTTGTAAGAGTTGATATACCTCAATTCATCCCAAAGCAGTATTCTTTTCTGAAAGGTGTACGGTGCATGCACAAGAGTAATTCTCATAACTGTCTTGTTTCCCTCCCATCTACAAGTGAAATTTATAAACTCAGCAGAGAACGAGTCTATTGATATCTGAACTTCTTCATTCCACATGAGAGCCAATCCCCCTGCAATCCCTACTGGATTCACAACAAAATGGTATTGAAATTTTAACCTATTCTTTATCTTGAGCACCATTGGTTCCTTGTTCTTCGTTTCCATAACACTATACTGGGCCTATTGAGAGCCACTAAGGCTCCTAGTTCCTGGATTGTCAGGGGGTTGCCCAGCCTTTGACAATTCCAGCTTAAGATATTCATTGGTACCCTGGTGGCTTATTAGGGCTAGCCACCAAAGCCCGTGCACCCTCTCCCTTTACAAACTGTGTTGGGGTTTCTAGGAGTTGAGTCTCATCAAAAGGTTGCTGGTTTACCTTCTCTGTACCATATGGTTTGAATCTTTTCTGTTTTTTGACTGTATGTTTCGCTATTTTCCCCTCTTTTTTTCTGGTTTGATTCAACAGTGAACCCTTTTTTCTGGCTTAGAGGTGCTTTCCCTTTATCTGGCCAAGTCAATAACAGAAATGGAGTATTGACCTCTCCCTGAAACAGACCTGAAGGATCTCTGTCTATTTCCTTTCTCTTGTCAGGTCTACTCATCTGGCTATTGTTGGGAGGCAGTTGCTGAAAAATCTCCATCTGATTCGATATTTCTGGAGTTTCGGGTATAATTTCCTCTACTATGCTCTCCTCATATTTATTTTCATAGAAGAACTTCCATATGGGACTAAACTCTCTTGCTTCTACCTTCAGCCAGTACCCAAAACGAAGTTCCGCCATTCTCTCCACATCTACAGGATTATCAGTGCAATGGGTAGTATAGTGACCCAGTTTGCCTCAGGCATAGCAAAAATGAGGTAATCTCTCATACTTATACTCCAACAAGAATTTTTTTCCTGCACGTCTAACGACATTTCCTTGCTTTAGAGGAGCAAATAGATCCATTTCGACTTTCACTTTCCCTAATACAAATTCAGCAGTCCCCCCTTTTTCTACTTTCAACTCCAAGACTATGTCTACATACATTATCTCATGAGGTAGTTTCTTCTGATCTCGCAGGCTTGACAGTGACTATATTTCAATTTACCTTGAAGATTCATATTTGTGTAGTTTTACAATTTTCTTATAGTGACCCTTCTTTTTCTGTTCTGTACAATCAAGAGGACTTTAAATGTTTTTGGTGTGACATGCATCGGTGGATGAACCTGACTGTAAGAAATTAATGCTCATAAGAAAAATTTGAAAAATGAAGTGATATGTGGCAACACTTTGGCAAATGTTATTTAATGGTGAAAAGGGTTTTGCTTGATTAAGAAACATCTGCAAGGACCCAAAATACCTCGGCTACATGAGAATCTAACCACCTCCTTACCCTTCAGATGCTTGCGTACCTATTAGTTTTCCCATTCTGAATACAAATCAATTTGGTATGTGGATGAGTAGTGCATGGTTTTTTGGTACACATATGGATGACAAACACTCAGTGTTGCTTGGGTTGCATGTGTTATTCATCAAGCTCTCTGATTGTATGCGACAGATTTTATACTTTTTGAGAGTTGATTACACATCCTTCTTTTCGCATAGATAGAGATTCCAGGCCATTTTAAAATGTGTAGGTTGATATTCTTCCTAGGAAAATTTTCTAGGTCTCCTTTTTATCAAGTCTTGATCTAGGTTGTCAAATCATTAAAATGTTTAATTCCACTGTTATAGGCTGTGCCACTGAATTCCTTGATAATGAATTACTTCTAGTTAATGCCAATGTCTCAATGCTTAATACGCTGTTCCCTTTAATCAGGTTAATCTTATATGTTGCTGGTAATTTTGTTTTCCCCTCAAGTGGAGAATTAATTTCTGCAGGCTTTATGTGAAGAATTGACCAGGAGAGCTGCTGAGCTTACCCAAGAAAATGAGAAGCTAAAGAAAGTAAGTGAGCCTTTTCTTTCCCGTGAAGGTTGATGACTGTGCATTTTAGAATGAATATCGAGTTTTGTGTTAATTTTGTTGAGCGAAATTCTAGGTATAACTCCCAATCTTTTCTCTCCCGTCTTCACAAATGTTAAATGCGGTTGAGAACCAGGAACTTGTTCGTTAATGCTTGTATCTTTGGAGCAGGGAAAGGAGTCAGCTTTGAGAGAGTATCAGTTACTGGAGACTACAAATAAGCAGCTTAAAGCACAGGTACGTATAGCTGAATTTAAAATGGTAAGTAAGATACCAAATTTTCTCTGGGGATGACAATCTCCTGATTTGGCAGATGGCAAAGGCAATGATGCCAGAGAAAGAGCTTACACCACCAGCTGAGCGAAGGCAAGCGCCTGCACAGATGTCTACTCCACAGCCAAATTGCCCAATGCTGTGGTATAGGAGTCCATTTGCACCACTTTTCTGGCCTCCAGTGTTTCAATCAACAAACTCGGGCCAATCACAAGAGGGTCCTCCCAGTAATCCTGGTGTCTCATCAAGTGCAACGGTGCCAGCAATTTGCAAGCTCAATACATTTCATGAACAAGAAAACCTGACAAACGAACTACACCAAGACCTCCTGTGTACATATTACCTTGTCTGTGGTTCTTCGCTGTTCACGATCCAGGAAGTGTGCAGCACCTAGAGGCTTCTTCTTGCCCGAAAAATAAAGAAGATGAAGACTCTGCAGTAAACCAAGTCAATGATAGTTCTTCCAGAACTGTTACACGGACCGAGGACAGCAATTCCCATGTCCCTATCATGGTCAAGTCAGAAGCTTCTAGCCCTACCAGATGCAGAATAAAGAATGATCTTAATGAAATCCCAGTCGAATCTCCATCAGATGGGGGTGGCCGGCATGAAGAAGTGACTCCTACACCTGTGCTTCCAAGTTCCATCGAGACTGGATCTTCCGTCAAATACGAGACTGACTCAGCGCTCTAATGCCTAGCTGAGTCGGTTTCTTCTCTATGTTTGGCATGAGAAGGTAGGAGAGGAGTCTTTCAGTGCCATTTTTATTTGGAAGCAAACCTGAAAAGTGAGAGTTTTTGCTCATTGTGACTTTTGAGGCTGAATTAACATGAGCAGGGATGAGAAAGATGATTAAGATAGCTCCTTGAGTTGTGCTTCAGATTGTAGTAGAAGCCATTGTATGGATTTTCGCGCAAGTTTTGCCTTTTTGCATTTTCATTTTCCTATTGACAAAGCCAGCCTTGAATGCATTGTTTTGGCTATGAGGCATGAGTACGATGCTGGTCCAATGTGACCATTTTTTTATAGTCTCAGTCCTATGTGTGTGCTCACGGGGATCGAACTTTGGACCCGATACTTTGCGGCTCAATTCCCAATCCTTTTACTAGCAAGGGTCATGTGACCATTAGCAATGCTTGTTTTATGTTTGGGAGTCTTTTTATATCAGATTATTTCTGCAACTTATTTTGGAAAACGGTTCATAAATTGCAAGTTAATATGTTTGCGCAATTTGGGAATGGGGTTTTAGGTTTTGTTTGTGTCGCGAAAAATGAATGATTTGAATAATATTTTTCTAGAAACTATAATAGTTAATCAATGGAAAATGTTTTCATTGTTAATAATAATTTATGTTTCAACATTTTTGTAAGCATTTTTGTGGATGAAAAAAATATTTATAGTTCATTCATTTTTGTAATCGGTGCAAATAACCGTTTTAAATTTGTTTTTTCAAAATTATTCAGTTTTGATGAGACATTGGTTGCCGCGATGGTTTGTGCTCAGTTCCTTTTATGAGAGGTTCTGGGTTCAAAACTCGTAGGTGTCGGTGATTTAAGTGGAGGGTCGTGGCGGTTGGATGCTGCGCTAGCTCCCTCGAGGACTAGTTGGGCTTCACCGCTGGTTTGAGCGCAAGCTTGCCAGCCGCGCGAACACCTCGATCATAAAAAAAAAAAAAAACAGTTCAATATTTTTCTTAGGGTGATACTGGAAAAACTTGAGTAAAGTGCTGGTCTCTTTTGTGACTGTTTGGCTTGGTTTTAATGAGTAAAATAATTTGGTTTGGTTTGATTTGAGGTTTCCATCTTTACAAATTGAGAACAAAAAAAAAAAGCTTTTATCTTTGAACTTGAATTAATTTTCTAATCGAGTCTTTAAACTTTATTTTCTTTAATCAGGTCCTTCCGACTCTTGTCAAATACCAGAACATTAGTTTAAGTAGTGAGATTTCTTAACGTAGACTCTCCGCTTGAGTTTTCTGCACTAGGATCCCTGCCGGCCACAATCGATGCCACGGCTTCAATTATCGGGTTTAGTATCGAGGGGACTTGATTAAAAAAAATACGATAATTTAAGAATTTGATTAGAGAAATTACAAAATTTCAAATAATTGATCGAAGAAAAGGCGCTTGTTCAAAGATCAAAAGTGGAATGCACCCAACGAAAATAAAAACAGGGTACGGTCTTTAACATTGAGATTTGAGAGTGCTTGCTTGTGGGCGGATGCTGGTTGCTTCAGTAGTATTGAAAGTTTTAAGACTTGATTGTACTAACAAATTTTAGGATTGATTGCACTTTTTGAAAATTTTAGGACTCCGTTACACTTTTTTACAAGTTTTAGAATTTAATTGCACTTTTTGAAAGTTTTAGAACTCATTTATAATTTTATGATAAGTTTTAGGATTTCCAATACATTTATTTTCCTAAAAAAAATTAACTAAAGATAATGATGTCGGAAAATCTTGAAATATTATAAAATATTCGATTAAGGCTTTTAAATTTGTATTTTGTAATTAGATTATTTATTAATAAAGGGTTAATACCATCAAAAACTCAAAACCGATATGCGTGTGATAATTTTACTCCGAATTTTTTTTTACCACAGAAAACTCCAAACTGGTACACCTATGAAAAATTTACCCCTTACTATTGTTTTGATCACCAAAAATCCTAAATTGGTACACATGTGACAATTTTACCTCGAACTAATTTTTTAATAATATATTTTTTTATTTTTTTATTTTTTAATTAATTTTTTATTTTTATTTTCATTTTTTTCTTCAGCTTCAACTTCTAGCCGATCGCATAAATAAAAAAATATTATTAAAAAATTAGTTCGGGGTAAAATGGTCACATGTGTACCAGTTTAAGATTTTTGGTTGTTGAAAAAATAGTTTCGGGTAAATTTGTCATAGATTTATCAGTTTGAAATTTTTTATTGTAAATTTGGGATAAAATTATCACAGGTATATCAGTTTGGAGTTTTTTGTGGTAAAAAAAAGTTCGGGGGTTTTTTGTAGTAAAAAAAAGTTTGGAGTAAAATTGTCACATGTGTAGTAATTTGAAGTTTTAAGTGGTATTAACCCAATTAATAAATATGAAAGAGATGCTTGTGTCACGGCCCGAAGAATTGGATCGTTCAAGAGGTTTCCTGGACGATGGACCGTGACCGAACCTTGAACGAGAAAGCAAGTCCCGAGTGTTCTAAGTCCTAGGGTTTCTTGATGTGTTCTAGAATACTCCTGGGGCGGGCGATACTGTAATTACAAACCTCTGTAATTAATGAGGTAGTTGGGTAGTTGGGGAGATACGATCTCCACCGTAAGATCGGGGAGAGATCTACGGATACGGTCAGTCCGGTACTTGTATAAGAAGGGGTCTCCTCCCCCTCATTGTATCACCTCATTCTTTCAAGAAGCAATAGAAATCCAGAGCTTCTCTCTCTAGAGTTTCTCTCTCTAAAAGAGTTCTTGTGAGTTGAGTGTGGGGAAGGCTGACTTGGGAAGAAATTCCTAAGGCCGCACGGGTCAGGGAACGCGAGATCGATCGGCCCGTGACAAGTGGTATCAGAGCTAAGATGGCCAAGGGCGCTGCAAAGCCACGATCCGATGTGTCGTCTCAAACCGAGAAGGGCGTGAGCGATGATCGTGGGAAGGCCCCCGAGAGGCAAGGTGCCGAGGCACGGGAAGACCGTGATAGCTCAAATTCGAGGGATATGGCTGGTGACTTGGAGACCCGCTTGGCGAAAATGGAGATCGTCGTGGGAGATGTCCAAGGAATAGTCGAGGATCTTGCTGTACGCATCGAAGGAGGCGAGTCCGGAACGGGAGAGCTTGAGGCCGAAGTGCAAGAGCTAAGTTCCGACGTGGGAGAACTCCGGAAGGCGATGCTGGGCAACTTGACTGATGCCGTCAAAGAACTTGAGCAACGGGACGATGCCTTGGAGGCCTTGGTGGAGGCCATGCGCGTAGAGATGGCCGAACTAAAGGCGAAGGTCGCCGAAATGGAAGGAGCACGTGTGAACGGGGTAGTCGCCGTGCAAACCGCTCCACGAGTGGATGCTCCGAAGCCAAAAGAGTTTAAAGGCTCGCGGACGCCCAAAGACGTGGACAACTTCCTGTGGTACATGGAGCAATACTTCCTAGCGATGGGAATCACCGATGGTGCGATCCGGGTAAGTACCGCAGCCATGTACTTAACTGATAATGCGCTATTATGGTGGCGTCGTAGGAGTGATGATCGGAGTGGTGCACCGATCACTACATGGGAATTGTTCGTCGAGGAATTTCGACGACAATACTATCCCGCTTATGCGGAAGAAGAAGCTCGAGATGAACTCCGGCGCCTTGATCAAAAGGGGGGAGCTCGCGAGTATGTTCGGAAGTTCTCGGAGTTGCTACTCCAAATTCCGTCCATGAATGACACGGAGGCCTACTTCCAATTCATGGGTGGTCTAAAACCGTATGTGAAGCAAGAGCTAAAGCGGTGCAATGC
Organism: Syzygium jambos; assembly: GCA_031216235.1. Classification (NCBI taxonomy): domain Eukaryota; kingdom Viridiplantae; phylum Streptophyta; class Magnoliopsida; order Myrtales; family Myrtaceae; genus Syzygium; species Syzygium jambos. The sequence continues at coordinate 19,273,729 of CM062224.1, forward strand.
AAGAGATCTTTCGACGGCCATGTCCGTAGCTGAAGCCATGGTAGAGTATAAACCTACTTCCGCAAGCAAGCCGGATGCCCGACCAAGGGACAAGGGCGTTGGTGGGGGAGATCGTAACAAATTCCACCGTCCAAGTGGAAGCAAACCATCAACGGCCCATCCAAGGGCGAAGGCGGAGTCGAGCGGAGGAGAACACAAGAAGGGACGTACCTTCAAGTGCTTTTTGTGCGACGGTGCGCACATGGCTCGTGATTGTCCAACTCGAGGCAAACTAGCCGCGATGGTCAAGGCACACGAGGAGGAACGAGAGGAGGCGCGACTCGGTACGTTGCGAATCCTAAGTTCCATAAAGTCCAAAAGGGCGAACAAGCCCAAGGGATTGATGTTCGCGGACGTGACGATCGGGAAAACCAAGATGAGTGCGCTCATCGACTCGGGAGCATCCGACCTGTTTATCTCGGAAGAAGCCGCGAAGAAACTCAATCTTCGGGTTGAGAAGGGGGCCGGTTGGCTCAAGACGGTGAACTCCAAGGAAATCCCTACCAACGGCTTGGCTAAGGATGTGGAGTTTCAACTCGGACAATGGAAGAGTAAAGAGACGATTGAGGTAATTCCACTTGACGATTATGACTGTGTCATTGGCTTGGGATTCCTTGATAGAATAGATGCTCTTATTGTCCCATTTGCCGATTGTATTTGTATCTTGGACGCACGTTGTCAATGTGTGGTCCCGGTCACCCGAGAGTCAGGTCGTGACCAGAAGATAATATCCGCAATGCAAGTTACTAAGGGAGCGAGGAAAGGGGAGGCTACTTTTCTAGCAACCTTGAAGGTCGAGGAGGCAAAGGGTGAAGGGAGTGATGTCCCAACGGAGGTAACCCGAGTCCTCGATTCCTTCAAGGATGTGATGCCCCCCGAACTCCCGAAGAAGCTTCCGCCTCAAAGAGAGGTGGATCATAAAATCGAGCTCGTGCCCGACGCTCGACCACCCGCCATGGCACCCTATCGCATGGCGCCTCCCGAGTTGGAGGAACTAAGGAGACAACTCAAGGATTTGCTCGATGCGGGGTATATTCGACCATCGAAGGCTCCGTTTGGCGCCCCGGTCCTATTTCAGAAGAAGCATGATGGATCACTCCGGACGTGCATCGACTATCGGGCGTTGAACAAGCTGACGATCAAGAACAAGTACCCAATCCCTCTTATTGCCGACTTGTTCGATCAACTTGGAGAAGCACAATGGTTCACCAAGCTTGATCTTCGATCGGGATATTATCAAGTGCGGATTGCAAAAGGGGATGAACCGAAGACCGCTTGTGTGACGCGGTATGGATTATATGAGTTCCTCGTCATGCCATTCGGCTTGACAAATGCCCCGGCCACATTTTGCACGCTCATGAACAAGGTACTCCACCCATTCTTAGATCAATTTGTAGTGGTTTACCTTGATGATATCGTGGTGTATAGCCGGACGCTCGAGGAACACATCGAGCATCTCAAACAAGTCTTCCAAGTTCTGCGGGAGAACAATCTATATGTCAAGCGGGAGAAATGTGCCTTCGCACAGCGGGAAGTTCCATTCCTGGGACACATCGTCGGGGGTGGACGTGTGCGGATGGACTCGGCCAAGATCAAGGCCATTGTGGATTGGAAGCCGCCGACCAAGGTGACGGATCTAAGGTCATTCCTTGGCCTCACCAACTACTATCGACGGTTCGTCCGAGGATATTCAAGCATCACCGTGCCACTCACGGATATGTTAAAGAAGGAAGAGCCGTGGGAGTGGACGACCCGATGCCAAAGGGCGTTTGATCGGTTGAAGCAAGCTATGACCGAAGAGCCGGTGCTCGTGCTACCCGATCACGCCAAACCCTACGAGGTAGAGACCGACGCTTCCGATTTTGCTATTGGTGGTGTTCTTATGCAGGATGGACACCCGGTAGCATTCGAGTCAAGGAAGCTGAATGATACCGAACGACGGTATACGGTCCAAGAGAAGGAGATGACCGCGGTGGTACATTGCCTTCGTACCTGGAGGCATTATCTCTTGGGGTCCCGGTTCGTCGTAAGGACGGACAACGTGGCCACGAGCTACTTTCAAACCCAAAAGAAGTTAAGCCCGAAGCAAGCTCGTTGGCAAGATTTCCTGGCGGAGTTCGATTATGTGCTCGAGTACAAGCCGGGAAAGGCAAATTCTGTGGCCGATGCGCTTAGCCGAAGAAGTGAGCTAGCATCGTCACTTGTAACTCGTCCCGAGAATCCATGGAACGAGCGGATCAAGGAGGGGCTCAAACACGATCCGACCGCCAAAGCACTCCTCGACCACGCTCAGGAGGGCAAGACCCGGCAATTTTGGTGTGAAGACGACTTGCTTTACACCAAAGGAAGGCGATTGTACGTGCCTCTTCACGGGAAGCTAAGGAAGGAAATCCTACGGGAGTGCCATGATTCTAAGTGGGCGGGTCATCCGGGGATCCACCGCACTATGGCGCTTGTGGAGGATCGATACTTTTGGCCTCACTTGCGCGACGATGTTGAAGCATATGTCCGGACTTGCCTTGTATGCCAACAAGACAAGCTTGAACAAAGGTCGTCGGCGGGGCTTTTGGAGCCACTTCCCATCCCGGAGCGTCCATGGGAGAGTGTCTCCATGGACTTCATTGTCAACTTGCCAAAGTCCGAAGGGTGTCGGACTCTCATGGTCGTGGTGGATCGATTCTCCAAGTACGCGACGTTCGTGCCCGCGTCGAAGGATTGTCCGGCCGAGGAAGCGGCCAAGCTGTTCTTGAAGCACGTCGTCAAATATTGGGGAGTGCCACAAACGATCGTGAGCGATAGCGACCCTCGATTCACGGGTAGGTTCTGGACTGAACTCTTTAAGTTATTAGGGTCGAACCTCAACTTCTCCACGAGCTTGCATCCTCAAATCGACGGACAAACGGAGCGAGTCAATGCACTCTTGGAGTTGTACCTTCGACACTATGTGAGTACGACGCAAGTGAATTGGGCGAAGTTGATCGATGTAGCCCAATTCTCCTACAATCTTCAAAAGAGCGAGTCCACGAATCAAAGTCCGTTCGAGATCGTGACGGGACAACAACCACTCACTCCGAGTACGGTTGCAACGGGCTATAAGGGGAGTAGCCCATCCGCGTTCAAGTTCGCCAAGGAGTGGCATGAACAGGCGGACTTGGCGCGAACGTGTCTACACAAAGGCTCAAAGCGCATGAAGAAGTGGGCCGATAAGAAGCGACGGCACGTGGAGTTCCAAGCCGGGGACTTGGTGTTGGCCAAGCTACACCTAGTTCTTCGATACAAGGACGTGCATAAAGGGCTTATACGTCGTTACGAGGGGCCATTTCGAGTGCTACATCGAGTCGGAAAAGTCGCATACAAACTGGAACTGCCACCAAAACTCAAGGTACACCCGGTATTCCATGTGAGTATGCTTAAACCTTTCCGTGTAGACGAAGAGGACCCGGATCGAGGGGAGTCGCAACGAGCGCCGCTTGGAGCAAAAACCTCCTATGATCGAGATGTCGACTTCATCATGGCGGATCGAGTCATACGGAAGAGATATCGTGCGCCGAAGCGAGAATACTTAATCCGATGGAAGGGTCTTCCGGAGAGTGAAGCAAGTTGGGAGCCCGAGGAAGCTCTTTGGCAATTCAAGAAACATATTGATGCTTTCCATGCCGAAGACGCGACGAGGGCGTCGCCCGAATAGGTGGGGGAGAATGTCACGGCCCGAAGAATTGGATCGTTCAAGAGGTTTCCTGGACGATGGACCGTGACCGAACCTTGAACGAGAAAGCAAGTCCCGAGTGTTCTAAGTCCTAGGGTTTCTTGATGTGTTCTAGAATACTCCTGGGGCGGGCGATACTGTAATTACAAACCTCTGTAATTAATGAGGTAGTTGGGTAGTTGGGGAGATACGATCTCTACCGTAAGATCGGGGAGAGATCTACGGATACGGTCAGTCCGGTACTTGTATAAGAAGGGGTCTCCTCCCCCTCATTGTATCACCTCATTCTTTCAAGAAGCAATAGAAATCCAGAGCTTCTCTCTCTAGAGTTTCTCTCTCTAAAAGAGTTCTTGTGAGTTGAGTGTGGGGAAGGCTGACTTGGGAAGAAATTCCTAAGGCCGCACGGGTCAGGGAACGCGAGATCGATCGGCCCGTGACACTTGCCTATTTTCCTCCAATAGTCAACTTCACTTTCCTCCACTCGCCTGAATGACGGGAGCTGACGTGCCCATTAAATGCTAAGGCGGCATGTTAAGTCATAGTACAAATGATTATTTTTTGAAATTTTAGAAAAAATAAATGTCTGAAAAAAGAATTAAATAAAGGAGAAAGGGAGGAATAGTGCAATTTACGAGGCGGCGGTGTTGCCGCCATCCAATGCACTAGTGAGGGGGCAAGTGTCTTTTGCTGGCCTCTGGCAAAGCTGGCATGGCCCTCGCTGCCACCGCCACCTCCACTGCAAACCAAAGAACAATGTGAGAGCAGAAGTGTGTGTGGCAAGTGAGCCGACAAGGTGGCGGCCCTTGCCAGCTCGCGACTTGCTGGAGAGGTTGGCCGCGAGCTATCGGCCTTGGCCACTCCGATGGGGAAGGCCGCCACCCTGGCCTAGATCTGCAATGAGGGGACGACCCTCCCTATGGGAGTGGCAAGGTTCAGTGGCACTCGCCACTGCCAGATAAGAAAAATATTGAAAAAGTCATAAACTTGTTGTAATTATGCCAATTTAATTTTAAATATTTTAATCGTGTCTATTTAGTCATAAACATTTTGATCTATTGTCAGTTCAATCTAATTTTAGCCGAATATTGCAGACGTTGAATTTTTTAATAATTTTCAATTTTTTCTTTTTTTTCTCTCTTTTTTCCCTCCTCTTTCCGGTGGCCTACGAGTTCTGGCCTCACCTAAGCAAGGGTGACTCTTGTCGCCACAAGCAAGGCCACCGTCGCTTGGGTGAGGCTAGCGTCGTCTATTGGCCTCGCCGGCACTCTCTCTCGCCCCGGTGAGGGCTACCTTTGCTTAGGCAAGGCTAGCGCTCGCCGGCCATGGCCGTGCCGGCCATAAGAAAGACGAGGAAAAGAGAGAGAGGAAAAAAAAAAAGAAAGGAGGAAAAAAAAGAAAAAAATAAAAAAAGAAAAATGTGCGAAAATTATTAAAATATTAATAAAAATGTCCACGTTAGCAATATCCGGCCAAAATTAGCCGGAATGACTAAATTGGCACAATCAAAAGGTTTAGAACTAAATTGGCACAAATACGATAGGTTTAGGGCTTTTCTCACACTCTTCCCGTTGTCAAATTGTATGCTGAAAATATTGAAGAGTGCAGCGACTATCGATCAGGAGGTGGTGGACGTCACGAAGCTCGGGGACCGGAGAGTCGTGTGTTCACAGGTGGCCTATTGAAGATGGAAGAGGACCAGCTCCATCTTCTTCATAAACTCCCCGAGCGAGTGTAGAGGACCGAGGTGAGGTAATGCAATCGTTTCCATTTCGAGCAAAACTTCAAGGAGACAAATGCATTCTCATGAATTTCATGAATTAATTTTGTTTAGGGATAAGCGTATTAGAAGCTTTAAAACTTGTCACGAAAGTGCAATTGAGTCCTAAAACTTAAAAAAAAAACAAATAAATCCTAAAATTTATCATAAAAGTGCAATCAAGTCCTAAAACTTTCACAAAGTGCAATCGAGTCCTAAAACTTGTTGCGAAAATGTAATTGAGTCATAAAACTTTTAAAAAGTGCAATCAAAAGAACTTAATGGGACTAACTTAATAGGTTTTAGGACTTAATTACACTTTCGTTACAAATTTTAGAACTTAATTACATTTTTTGAAAGTTTTAGGGCTCAATTACATTTTCTTGACAAGTTTTAGGACTTTCAATGCACTTGTCCCTTCTGTTTAATGCATAAATGAATTCTTCCAGGCCAAAACAAATGCAATCCAAAATGCAATTCAAAATTGGATTAGATGGAGACTGATGCATTTCTCCAAATTTAATTTCCGTTTGGTTGTTTTTTTTTTTCAGATGTGTTTAGGATTTTTATGTTTATAAAATTTCGAAAACAATTTTTTGTATTATAATTTCCACGCGGAACGGCACATGACATGCCATATCATCATTTAATGGTCATGTCAGTGTCTCCGTTAATAGAAGGACCAACTCGAATAAAAGAAGCATATAATTTAGGGAACCATATGCACAAGAAGTTTCGATTGAAAATTTTGCAATTATTGAAAGACTTCCAGTACCTTCATCTCCACTTGGTTATTCTCCCGTGTCATCGGCACAATATCAAGATTAAAGAGTGACACATATGTAATTATATTAATTAACGGCGAGACTATTTTCATTTTTCACTCATTATATAACTAAATTCATATAATTTTTTACTGATTTGATAAAATCACCTGTAATAATCCAATCAACATTTTAAAGTAGAAAATCCCAAAATTATTCACTTTCCTTTCTATTTTAGTTTTTCTATTTCTAGGCTTGATCTAGGGTGTGTTTGGCAAAATTTTTGTGCCTAGAAACTGATTCTGTTAAGAAATGATTATTTTTTATTTTATGCTTGGGAACTGATTATGAGCATTTGAAGACGTTTGGTAATAGCCTAAAATTTCAATTCCTGAAATAGAATGTATTTGGTAATGGCACAAAATTTATTTTTATTAATAATATTTTAATAATATTTTTAAATATTATTTTGTTTCTTTTTCCTTTTTCTTTCTTCCCTTTCTCTTCCCTGGCCATGGCCGGTTGCCGGTGCTGGCAACTGGCCACAGGCCAAGGCCGGTGAGGGCGTCACGGCCCTCGTCGCATCCCTCACTAGTCGCGATGGCGAGGCCAAGGCGAGGCCTCATCGTCATTGCCGCGAGGGTCGCCTTGCCTAGGCCACGAGCGCCCTCGTCAGATCCGGTGAGGGCGACGTCGAAGGTTGCCCAGGCGGCGAGGGGAACCCTCGCAGTCGCTGGCCACCGACGAAGGCCATGACGCTCTTGCTGGCTAGCGACCAACCACAAGCCAGTAAGAAGAAAAAGAAAAACAAGAAAAAAACCAAGAAAAAGAAAGAAGAAAAAAAATGATTCTCATTTTTGTTCCTAGAATCAAGAAGCTACTTTTTTTTATTCTTGATTTTGTTTCAAAACTAATTTTGAGAACAAATTTTCCTAAATTTGTGCCCATAATCAAAAAATTAAACAAACGGATTTCTGTTCCTAAACTGATTTTGAGAATAAAAAAATAGAAAATTTCACTATTTTGGCACGTTACCAAACGGGTCCTTAGCTGCCAGGATCAGGAACATTGCATATTTCTTTTAGAAAAAATAAAGTTCATGTTACGATGCATATTAAAAGCACTATATTTTCTTTTTTCATTTTTTGATTTCACATCTTGAAATATTTAGTCTTGTCAAATAGAGAAATTTGCAAGAAATTTAGTTTTGAGAAAATTGGTGAATCCTCAAAAGTTTGAGCATGAACAACATATTTAACGTAGTTATATTTTTGTAAACTTTAATTTTGGTTCTGCATATCATCACTCAATTTTTTTTCTTTTTAGTTATTCTTATATGCATAATAGCAAGATGATTGCCTATGCCTACTCAAGACTTTTGTGGCCATTTTTGCGCGGTGGAGCGGGTTATCCGCTTTGCCCTAGGTGGTGGTCAGCTGTAGAGGAAGGAAGGAGGAGAGAGGGTAAGAGAGACTGGACCATGGGGAAGAGAAGGAGGGAGTGGGTTGGGCTGGGCCCAACCCGTGTAAGAGAAAGGGGAAAAAAGGAGAGGATCGGGTCTACCTGACCCGATCTGAATTTTTTTTCAATTGATTAATTTTTTTATTAATTAAAAGAGGAAAAATATATTCTAATAATGCAAAATGTATCTATTGTTTATATGCAATGCAATTAAATAAATTTTTTTGGTTTTAATAATTAAGGACATTAATCCTTGAATTTTTGCATAATTAATTTTGGGCAAATTAAGAAAATAGGTGTCAACAACATAGGTACAAGTTTGGGATTTTTTTTATATTACAAGAAAATTTTTAGGGTCACGGTGAGTATAGTTCGGGGTTTTCAATGTCAAAAAAAAAATTCAAAGTAATTATGTCACAATTGACATAATTTAGAGTTTTATGTGACTTTTATCTTAATCATAATGAGGCGAGGGAGGCTGATACAAAGTGAATGAGGAAATTCGAATCGCAATTTGTGAGCAAAGAGAGACTAATTCAAATTAATGTTCGTTCCCAAAGTCTTCAAGTTTTAAAGCAGCATCTTTGGCCTCATGTATTTAATGCTGTGTTTCACCGAGAAAGTGAAAAGTTTTTCAACAAAAGATCGATTTTGGTTTTTTTTTTTTAATGGAAATGGGCTCTTTCTTAATCTTGGAAAGGATATCACTCAACTAGAAATTCGAAAGGAAACGAATTGCAAGTACTGAAATTTAAAGTACAGTTTGTGAGGAAATGATGAATTTTCAATGATCATTGCCTAATTATCAACTGTTACGAACAAATAATTAACACACTAACCATGCTTAGTGTTACACATTCTTTAAAATTCAAAACTTGCTTTTCGGCCGTCAATGTTTATCATTCATGAAAAGTTACAACTCCTGATACCACGAAATTACTCAATCGTGACTCGACACCGGAACCAAACATGTCCTCCTTATCTTCTATCTTCAACACTTTCTGTTGATCATCCCCTAGTTCTTGATCCCTTGGCCAAAGCTCCTCTGGTGCTCGTTCGACTCTGCCCACTGTCACTTGGACCTCCAGGGTGTGCTACCACCAGTCTGGACCTTTGCATTGTTACATGCTTTTTAACTAGAATGGCCCACCAGACATTTTTGTGTTGAGCCACCTGGTTAATATGTCCGCGAAGGGCAGGGATCTAAAGTTGTGCATTCACTCTAGCCTCAATTAAACCACATCCCACTCATAACTGAACCCTCGAACAGTTATCATATAACGATTTCCTTCACTCATGTATTTAGGTATTAGACTTTCTCATTAATTGACCTAGGTTCTTTCGAAGCAATTTGTGGCTATTGACACCTCAATTTTGGTCTTTGTGGGGAGGTCGCGACAGTGGCGACTCTAGTTCTGTATTTAAAATGGCCGTGATTCTCCCAATTCCACCCCCTCTTTCCTTCTTTCTTTGATTCCATATTGCCCACTTACCTTGGCTGTCATTTTGGCAACACTTTGGAAGAGGACTTCTTCCCAACAAAGAGCTGCACCTGTCCTTTTTTTGGCCAGAATCATACAGCGGTTAAATGAGGGAAGAGATCGATCCACTACCGCAGGTTCCAAAACAAAAGTTAAATCAAATAAAAGGAGGAGAAGAAAAAACAAACTCAATGAAACCAGAAACAGATTACTTTGATAAAATGGACCCCGACTAAAGCACAGATGAAGATCGCGCCACTCAACCGATTGAATTGACCGGTAGATCACCATGACATTAGCATGAGTCTCAACCAGTGTCAAGACTAGGGGGCAGGGGACAGGATCTAGACTTTGATGTAGGGGAGAAGGAGCATGCACTAAATTCTCAATGTCTCTTCTTTCTTATGAAAATCTTATAACAACAATTTGTTTGAAAGAAATGTCCACTTTTAGTCTATTTTCTTCGTTTTCATTTATAGATAGAGAGGATCAACAGCAATAGTGCAATCAAGACACTTCCTGACGACAGCCATCTCCTAGTCTCTTGATGCTACCTGGTTGATTACACGGTACAGTAATCTCCCTTGCATCGGGTAGGCACCGATATCAGACTCATGCACCGATCCAGACAAAGTAAATGTAATCGGAAGTTTAAGAGCAGCGCAGGTCCATCCGTTTTAGCTATACATCAAAATCCCATGAACGGCGATCCAAGTTCCTCTCTAGGCCAATTTTCTACACCTTATAAGCATTTTTACCCGGTACAGTTGACGGATCCCTGCTAGGAGTGTAATTCTGGCTCTGATAGTTTGGCATATTCCCAGCATCTCTTTGAGGCGTCGTATTGGACCATCCTTGATTCTGTGAAAAACCTCCAACGTTCTAAGCAGCACCCATGTCTTGGGATGGCATTCCACCCATATTGTTGTGAGGCATCCCTCCCATATTGCTCTGAGGTGGCATCTCACCCATGTTATTTGACGGCGGTCCACCCATGTTGCTTTGGGGCGGCATTCCACCCATGTTGTTTTGGGGTCGCATTCCACCCATGTTTTGGTGCGGCATTCTACCCATGTTGTTTTGCGGAGGCACCCCACCAAAATTGTTTGGTGGCATTCGACCTTGGTTACATGGAGGCATCCCGCCGTAGTTCTTTGGGGGCATTCCACCTTGGCTGTGCGGAGGCATCCCGCCAAATTTGCTCGGTGGGGGCATTCCACCGCCCATATTGGTGGGGGCATGTTGCCTTGAAGTGGAGGGTTCTGCAACCCTTGGCTATGCAAAGGTGGCATGTCCCTGCCTCGGAAATCTCTACTCTGCATATCTTCCCTCCTCTTTTCAAAGTTCCTCGATCTGTCGAAATTACGGGGTTGATCATTAGGCCTATTCCTCTCGTTAGCTCGAGCATTATTTCTCGCCCAACCTTCATGGTACTTGGGGTCATAAGGAGCTGCTTGCCCGTTAATAGAAGGTTCGCCTGACAAACGCGGAAAAAATGCATTATGACATGGACAAGAGATCGCACGAAAGAGAGGCAAGAATTTCACTAAAGCTAGGTCTTGACTGAGCTGCTGCTGCGCAAAGGCAGATGATAATAATACCTACAGTAACCAAAGGACTGACATGGAAGGATTACCTGTCGCAAGACTAAATAGGCCTCATGCTGCTACATAAACTCATGACTCGTTCATATAGTAACCATGAAGGAAAAACATGACATTTTTCTCCATTGCTAAGCCAAATTTGGCTAGATTTGCAGTCGGAACGAACTTTTCTCTTTCTAAACATGTTTCCATTAAGCAAACTTATCTGCTAAATAGTTAATAATTAACAATTCATGTCTTAATTACTATATTTAAATACTAATTAACATAACAAAGGAGGTGCAATATTTATCCATATAATAGTCAAGTAAGTACAGTCGACAAAGAAAAAAAAACCGAAGCAGCAAAATTGCCTCATGATGAATCAGCGAAATCAAAACTTTCGCAGCGGTTTTCATAAATGAGAGGATGTAATCCACAGGATGCAAATTCATCGCAGAATTAGAAGATCAAGCTTCCATACCCCCATAATCCTTATTCTCGTCATCAAGGTATGAATCAGGAAGAACCCATCGAACTCCAGGCAAATCTGTGTTACAAAACAGAACAAATTAGCAACACTTTCCAAAAAGAGAAGCAAAAGAGAACCAAGGAACTTTACCCTTGAGCTTGTGAGAAAGCTCTTCAGATACAAGGGCTCCAAATGCATAGTAGTGCCTTGTTGAAACTGAGTAGATCTTCATTCTGGCTTCTTCTTCACTGTAACAGCAAGTAACAAATTGTGATCAGACAAAATAAAAGGGAAAGCAATAAATCAAAATAATCAATAAGGCCAGGACTATCACTCCAAGTACCATTTGCACAAAAATTAACACGCAAGAGAAACTTTTGCTCCTGTACCCGCCAAATATCATTCATAAGCATTCTCATTATTATTACCACACTAGCTATGATATTGTGATGGAGACCGATTTCAAGAAGTGTTCACTTAACAAGAAAGGGAAATATGTCGCATCTGGCACTGAAAGAAAAAAAATAAAAAACCCAATCATCCCTACATGTCAAAACCAATTTTAAATCAAAACACAGCATAATAGTCATAGCAAACCAATACCGATCGGATTGAAAGTTTGCTTAAACCAGAGTGCAATATATCTTTGTGTCATCCTATTTTTACTGTAATATTTGCTTTTCTTTTGACCAGGTCAAAAGACTTAGGCTGAAGGAGAAAAACAAAAAAAAAAGAAAAAAAAAGTCAAAAAGTGAAGATAAAAAGGAAGAAGCAGGTCGGGAAAACAGAAGAGAAAAACAGAGGAGAAGAAAAGGAAAAAGGAGAGGATAAAGGGAAGAAGAGAAAGGGAGGGTTTGTGCACGCGGGTCCTCGCCGAGCCATTCCGACTACGTAACGCAACGACTAGTAAGTACTCACAACCCTCGTTAGTCCTATCGGAGTAATTTTTCGATTAGGGCTCGGAAATAAGAGTTATGTGGATTTGAGCTGCGTAGTCCAATTTTTTGGGTTGTCAAGTCTTAAATATCCATGAAAATGAAAGATTATGGTGTTGTGGGACCGTGCGTTTTGACGGATATCGATTCGGAGTTACGGTTTGTCCGGAATCAAATTTTCAAGTTGAGTGCATAATCTGGAATTTCGTGAACAGTACTTTCCAGGGCTTTTATTGTCGTTTTTGGGCTGTTGTTTGGGCTGGCTATGTTGGGACATCCATAGTATGCTAGATGAGCTTCGTTTTGACTATAAGAGCGCGCAAAACGGAGTCCGGTGGAGAAAGTTATGGCATGTGGAAATTTGGCGCGCGAGTTGTTCGTTGTGGTTGGCATTAGATTTTTCCATTGAGCAAGCCGTCGTAGGCACGTGGGTGTCGGATTATTGGCTAGTTAGCCTTAGCTTATTCGAGTCGCGCGTTAGGGGGAAATATTACTCGGTTTTGATTCGTTTTTCCGTATGTTTGATAGGATTTTGGAATCGTCGGCTCAAGTAACACATATGGGTTAGTTATGGATCACCAGGTGAGGGACATTATATCTTCTATGAATTTACAAATTCATATTTTGATAATGAGATATAATTTTTAATACAGTCGAGCATGTTTTCTGCATAAATTGGATCGATCATTTACTACCTCTTGTCGATTATGAAATGAGTTGAAAAGTCTTATGACATTATTGAAATGAAGCTTTTGTGAATGTTTATATTAAATGTTTTGTGAAGAGGATTAGCCGATGGCTACTCTTGTTGCGAAATGTTTTGTGAAATGGATTTATTGGTGTTGATTATGGATTTCTGGATTGAGTTATTAGTTGCTGTTGCTCGTATTACTATGTTGAGAACCCGTTGAGGGGGGAGTATGCATACTGTCAGGATATCCTTCTAGGCCGAACCGCCGGCTTATAATAGGTGGTAGACCTTGCCAAGAGGGGTAAACTTGGTCGCCTTTGTTACGGCATTAAACTTGACCATAGTTGATGACGAGCATGAGATTGGTTGATGGATAAACCATCAACGTGTTATGTAATGAGATTATTCAATGGATAGACCATTGATAATTGACTGTTGTTGTTAAGTGAGTTTTTATTGCGTAATCTGATACGGATGGCTTTTATTGAAAAGTTATTATATATTTGAGATATTTTTGGCTATATTGTACATTGAGTTTGAGTTATGGGTTGTGATATTTTTTATACTATTGCATAGTGATTGTTCGATCCACTTAGAAGAAATATGTTACTCACTGAGCCGTGGTAGCTCACCCCTTATCCTATATACCTTTCAGGTTCTTCTGCTGGCCGCAAGTAGGACGTGAGTAGGCGCTAGTCGGAGGATTTCTTTTGATTGTGGGATTTTGGGTACGTTGTACATAGTGTCGTGGAGCTATTGGAATAGTTTTTTTTTGTTGGGTTTGTATATATCCTTTTGATGGTTTTAGAAAGCTCTAATGTTTTCGGGTCTTGTTTAAGTTTAGGCTGCGTCATTTGAGTGAAAGGACGGCCGTGTTACGATCCCGTTTTGGTTGTGTTCGGGGTGTGACATTTGTTGGTATCACAGCGTAGGTTATGATTTTTGGGTGGGACGTTGTGAGATTGTGTGATAGACTTTAATGCGTTAGTTTTAGATACTAAGGTGTATTCTTGATTTTGGATTTAGGTAATCATGAGTTCCGACTCGGAGCCGCTCATCTCTTTTCGTAAGAATAAGGGAAAGACAGCCATTACCTTCGATTCAAGAGATGTGCCTCGAGGTCCGAGAGTAAGGTCTCCGATAAGAAGGCGAGATGACATAGGAGCAGACTCGCAAGAAATAAGAGGGAAAAGTCAACAGCCAAGGGCCCAAAACGTTGTAGTTGAAGCTGGTGAACCTAGGAGTGGCAGAGGCTACACCTTTTCCCAGTTTAGAAAGTCAAAACTGCCCACTTATGATGGGAAAACTGATCCTCTTGCAGTTGAACGATGGATTAGGAAGATAGAAGGAATATTCAGAGTTGAAGAAGTTTCGAATGATAAGAAGGTGGACTTTGCCACCCAATATTTGGAAGGTGAAGCTGAGTATTGGTGGGAAGGAAAGAGGTCCACTCTTGGAGATGAAGATGCTACTATTTCTTGGAAGTACTTCAAAGAAGCGTTCAACGCCCACTTCTTCCCACAATACTTCCAAGCAAAGATGAAGGGTGATTTTCTGCATATATCACAAGGTGATTCTTCTGTTTTAGACTATGCCGGTCGCTTCAATCAGATGAGTAGGTTTGCGGGGCATTTTATGGCAAATGAGAAGGAGAAAGCTGAACATTTTTTAAGAGGACTTCGACCTGAGATTCGTTTTACACTCGCATCTCTTTTACTCACCACTTATGAGGATGTCCTGGAGCGAGCAATTAAGATTGAACAAGAGATCATGGAGAGTGGCACCCAGGGTATTCCTCAGCCCAAGAGGCCGAAGTTCACTAATTTCCAAGAGATCCATATTCGTGACAACAACAAACAAAGAAGTACCAGTAGGTTTGAAAGGGGGAAGAGTCAAACTGTTCAGGATGCTTGCGTTACTTGTGGGAAATATCACAGTGGCCAATGCTATTGGAAGCGGGGAACTTGTTTTCTATGTGGGAAAATGGGACACATGCGGCAGAATTGTCCAATGCAGAGAGATACTCCAGCAGGTAGTAGATTATGCTTCGTATGTGGACAGCCTGGTCATATAGCTCGCTTTTGTTCCATGAGAAAGGATGTTCCCTTGGTTGGTAGGCCCCAAGAGAATCAGCCAAGACAGAGGGCGACAGGGAAGGTTTATGCGATGACGGAAGAGGATGCGGCAGCATCTAACACAGTAGTTGCCGGTAATATCTCAATTACCTCGCAATATGCTTATGCATTGTTTGATCCTGGTGTTACGCATTCTTTCATTTCTACTGAATTCGCAAAGAAACTTAATATGCTACCTGATCCTCTTGAATATGAATTGCGTATTGAGACTCCTACGGGTGACTTCGTTATGGTGGACCGTGTATTTAAGCGATGTATGCTTTTGGTCGATAATGTTCAAATGCCTGGAGATTTGATGTTGTTGAATATTCGAGATTTTGATGTTATTTTAGGGATGGATTGGCTATCAACATATCATGCTACTGTTGATTGTCATTCAAAGAAAGTTACCTTTCGACTCCCAAATGAGCCCGAATTCTCTTTTTCGGGAAGTTTTTTTTTTTTTTGGTAAGGTAAGCATTTGTATAACTTTTCAAAACACCATGTACAGCCTAAGCACAAACCCACTCCTGACCAAATAGGATAGACGGATGTCCAAACCAGGTCAAGAAGGGTCCAACAGAACTAGATACAAAAAGGCCAGCAGCCAGCTAAAGAAAAGAACAACTAAAACAGAAAAACCCAAAAACCAACCCGAAGGATGGAGGGCGACCCAAATCTTCGGCAGCAACAACTGGATAGCGAAGAATGAAGACCTATAGCTCCGAAACAGACCGGATCAGCAATAAGCCCGTGAATGTAGAAGGAGAGAGCCCAAACCCGCCCGGAGCTCTGGCTAGGAGGCGCACTAACAGCAGGATAACCTTCCACTGAACGGCCAAAGGAAGTCTGAACGCAGCTCTAGCCAAAAATAGATGGTGGAAGGTCCCACTTTCTCTGAAGCAGCCGATTCCTATAAGTGTCTTCAATTGTTCCCATAGATACGACTTTGTCCCTGACAACTTTGAAAAGGTGTTTACGCATCCCAGGAAGAAAGATGCTCTTGTTCCTGAATATCGCGTTGTTCCTCTCGGTCCATATGACATGGCATAAAGCCCCAAAGGAAAATCTAGCTATGCTCTTTTTCGGGAAGTTGTAAGGGTGCTTTTCCAAGATTAATATCGGCAGTGCAAGCGAGGAAGCTTCTAAGGAAAGGTGGTTATGTATATCTAGCTTGCGTAAAAGACACCAGTAAAGAAATTGTGAAGCTGGAAAATGTTCCAGTTGTTAGAGAATTTCCTGATTTGTTTCCTGAGGATTTGCCCGACTTGCCACCCGATAGAGAGATTGAGTTCTCTATTGATTTGATGCCTGGTACAAGACCTATCTCGAAGGCACCATATCGGATGGCACCATTTGAATTGAAAGAATTGAAAACACAGCTACATGAATTATTGGATAAGGGCTTTATTAGGCCCAGTGTCTCGCCTTGGGGAGCTCCAGTCCTATTTGTGAAAAAGAAGGACGGTAGCATGCGGCTTTGTATAGATTACCGTGAACTCAACAAGGTAACGATCAAGAATAAATATCCTTTGCCACGGATTGATGATTTGTTTGATCAACTTCAGGGAGCTCGGGTATTTTCTAAGATAGACCTTCGTTCTGGATATCATCAATTGAAGATTAAAGCAGATGATGTATCTAAAACTGCTTTCAGGACGAGGTATGGGCATTACGAATTTCTTGTCATGCCTTTTGGATTGACAAATGCGCTTGCTGCTTTTATGGATTTGATGAACAGGGTATTCAAACATTACCTCGACCAATTCATTGTGGTGTTTATTGATGATATCCTGGTATACTCGAGGAGTTTGGAGGAGCACGAACAACACTTAAAGCTTGTCTTGCAGACCTTGCGTGAGCAGAAATTATTTGCTAAATTCAGTAAGTGTGCTTTCTGGCTTGATCATATTAAGTTCTTGGGTCATGTTATCTCGAAGAATGGCATCGCAGTCGACCCAAAGAAAGTTGAAGCGGTTGTTCAGTGGAATAGCCCTACCAATGTAACAGAAGTAAAAAGTTTTCTTGGGCTAGCTGGCTATTACAGGAGATTTGTGGAGGGATTCTCCAAAATAGCTGGTCCACTTACTCGCCTAACTCAAAAGGGAGTTAAGTTTGTATGGTCTGATCAATGTGAGTGCAGTTTTCAAGAATTGAAAAGGCGGCTAGTGACGGCTCCCATATTAACCTTACCTTTAGGGGCCAGTGGCTTCACAATTTATTGTGACGCATCTAAAGAAGGTTTAGGGTGCGTTCTTATGCAGGACAATAAAGTGGTGGCCTATGCTTCTAGACAGTTGAAGACACACGAAAAGAACTACCCCACTCATGATCTTGAATTGGCAGCAGTTGTATTTGCTTTGAAAATATGGCGACACTACTTGTATGGTGAGAAATGTGAGGTCTTTACTGATCACAAGAGTTTGAAGTACATCTTTACTCAGAAAGAATTGAACATGAGGTAGAGGAGATGGTTAGAACTCTTGAAGGATTATGACTTATCCATCAATTATCACCCAGGTAAGGCAAATGTAGTAGCGGATGCCTTAAGTCGTAAATTTTCTGGAAACATGGCAATGTTGCTCACTTCTCAGCAGCCTATCCTTGAGGATATGAGGAAGCTAGATTTGGAGGTGTTGGTGCATCAATTGGATGCTCAGATAGCTAATCTTCGAGTACAACCGACATTGATTGACAAAATTAAGGCTAAACAGAATGATGATTCTCAGTTGGGAAAGATTAGAGAAGGCGTAGAAGCTGGGAGACAGTCGGATTTTAGTATTCATGTAGATGGGTCATTGAGGTTTCGTGGTCGGCTATGTGTTCCTGATGATCCTGAGTTGAAAAAGGAAATATTACAGGAAGCTCATAGCACCAAATACTCGATTCATCCAGGAAGTACTAAGATGTATAGAGATTTGAGAGGACACTTCTGGTGGCTTAACATGAAGAAAGACATTGTAAAGTTTGTCGATCAATGCCTGATTTGTCAGCAAGTAAAGATTGAACATCAGAAATCAGGTGAACAACTACATCCACTTGAGATACCTAAGTGGAAATGGGAGCATATTACCATGGACTTCATCGTCGGTTTACCGAGAACGCTAAGCGGTAAGAATGCTATATGGGTGATTGTCGACCGGTTGACTCAATCGGCACACTTTTTGTCGTATCGATTTGGCCTTTCACTTGAAGACATGGCTAAACGGTACGTCAACGAGATAGTTAGACTTCATGGGGTTCCAGTGAGCATAGTTTCTGATCGAGATCCTAGGTTTGTGTCCAACTTCTGGAAGAGCTTACAAGGGGCATTGGGTACTAAACTCAACTTCAGTACGGCTTTTCATCCACAGACAGACAGGCAATCGGAGAGGACGATTCATACGTTAGAGGATATGCTACGATCCTGTGCTATTAACTTTGGTGGTTCATGGGATGACCATCTTCACTTAGCAGAATTCTCCTATAATAACAGCTACCATTCCAGTATTAAGATGGCACCTTTTGAAGCACTGTATGGTCGAAAATGCAGAAGTCCGATTTGTTGGGATGATGTTGGTGAGAAGAGGTTGACTGGCCCTGAGTTTATACAACAATCAGAAGAAAAAGTCAGGTTGATTCGAGAGCGTCTGAAAACAGCTCAAACCCGTCAGAAAAGCTATGTTGACCTTAAAAGGTGCAAGATAGAATTTGATGTGGGAGATCACGTGTTCCTAAAGGCTTCACCTATGAAGGGTGTTATGAGATTTGGCACTCGCGGGAAACTAAGTCCAAGATATGTGAGACCGTTCTTGATATTGGAGAAGATTGGTGAAGTTGCTTATAAACTGGCTTTGCCACCAGCATTATCTGGAGTTCATAATGTTTTCCATGTATCTTTATTGCGAAAATATGTGCTAAATCCTGAACACGTATTGGATTTCACTCCTTTGAGGTTAAGGGAAAACCTGACATATGAAGAACAGCCTATTCGCATTGTGGATAAGAAGGAGCAAGTGCTGCGGCGACGCACAATCCCTTATGTGAAAATTCAATGGCAAAATCATACTGAGAGAGAGGCCACGTGGGAGCTTGAGGAGGAAGCAAGAAACAAATACCCTCATTTGTTTGAAAGTTAAGGTAAGGCTAAATTTCGAGGACGAAATTTTTTTAAGAAGGGTAGAATGTAATATTTGCTCTTCTTTTGACCAGGTCAAAAGACTTAGGCTGAAGGAGAAAAACAAAAAAAAAGAAAAGAAAAGTCAAAAAGTGAAGATAAAAGGAAGAAGCAGGTCGGGAAAACAGAAGAGAAAAACAGAGGAGAAGAAAAGGAAAAAGGAGAGGAGAAAGGGAAGAAGAGAAAGGGAGGGTTTGTGCGCGCGGGTCCTCGTCGAGCCGTTCCGACTACGTAACGCAACGACTAGTAAGTACTTGTAACCCTCGTTAGTCCTATCGGAGTAATTTTTCGATTAGGGCTCGGAAATAAGAGTTATGTGGATTTGAGCTGCGTAGTCCAATTTTTTGGGTTGTCAAGTCTTAAATATCCATGAAAATGAAAGATTATGGTGTTGTAGGACAGTGCGTTTTGACGGATATCGATTCGGAGTTACGGTTTGTCCGGAATCAAATTTTCAAGTTGAGTGCATAATCTGGAATTTCGTGAACAGTACTTTCCAGGGCTTTTATTGTCGTTTTTGGGCTGTTGTTTGGGTTGGCTATGTTGGGACATCCATAGTATGCTAGATGAGCTTCGTTTTGACTATAAGAGCACGCAAAACGGAGTCCGGTGGAGAAAGTTATGGCGTGTGGAAATTTGGCGCGCGAGTTGCTCGTTGTGATTGGCATTAGATTTTTCCATTGAGCAAGCCGTCGTAGGCACGTGGGTGTCGGATTATTGGCTAGTTAGCCTTAGCTTATTCGAGTCGCGCGTTAGGGGGAAATATTACTCGGTTTTGATTCGTTTTTCCGTATGTTTGATAGGATTTTGGAATCGTCGGCTCAAGTAACACATATGGGTTAGTTGTGGATCACCAGGTGAGGTGTAACATCCTGAATTTTGACCCGTTATCGGGACCAATAAAGTGTATATTCATTCTCGTGTAATTTTAGTGAGTCTCGCCTGAACCTGATCAGTCTCGGGACACTGACCATATGAGAAAGGCTAAATAGGAACAGGTACGTGGACCGAGAACCCGATCGCGACTGAACGCTGATTTCGAAAAACGTTGAGGAAATATTTTGAGCCAATATAGGCCGATCTTAGGAAAATGATTGGTTGACATTGTCAGTAACGTACGATCGGATCGCGAGTGATTTCGCACAACCGAAAGTACACCTGACGAATGAAACCTGATTGTAATCCAAACGATCGCGACCCTGGTGCTAGTGATAATTCCTCTCGTTCTCTCGAAATTTAGACCATCACGATTCGGACAATCTTAGGTCGATACGCGTAACACCTAAACAGCCGCTCGTTAGTGAGAGACCCTAAAACTGCAAAACGAGCATATTGAGATTACAATATTGGACCCGAGTTTCGATATCAAAATCTCAAGGGTAATTACGACTATTTTGCAAGACGGATGTCAATTTGGAATGGTCATTCATGTTTGGGATTAAAACGGTTGAAAACTGAAAATCTGTCAGAAAGTGAGAAAAAGACCATTTTGCCCCTAGGAACGCCGAGGCCGAATTCGGAGGCCGTTTGAGGTTATTTTTCGCGGCCAACGTCATTTTGGGGTAGCCAAGTGTGTTTGGAGTGATTCTGGACAAAAAGTGGATTTTCGACAAAAATTGAAAAATAATATTATTTTATTCCCGGAAACTTCACAGACGATTTTCGAGGGCCTAGAAAGTGAATTTCGCGATTCCGACTCTGGATTAGGTATCACATGAACATTTAGGACCGGTATGAGCGAAAATTGGAATTTTGGTCCGGGACGGAAAAATGACGGAATTGCCCCTAGGCCATTTTTGATTTATTTCGAATTTTGGATTAATTTTGGAGATTAACCAAGGTTGGTTAAGGTTAACTAGGGTTGGTTAACCATGGTTAGGGGCAAATGACCATTTTACCCTTGCATTATTGGATTAGAATGGATATGAACCCTTGGATCAAGGGCATTTTGGTCATTTAGGCTAGGATTATGACAAGTGTCCTCCACTCACTCTCTCTCTTGACCATCTTTGACCTTCTCTCTCTCTCCTCAGCTCTCTCTCTCCCCGCGTTTCTCTCTCTTCCCTCCCGAATTCCCTTCGGCAGCTGCTTCATTCCAGCCGATCAGCACCGCCGGCCACTGTTCACGCCGGAATAGGGGTCCTTGCCGGAGCTGCTGGCTGCCAGCCGCCGTGTCTCATCCCCAGCCATCACCCCCAGCCTAGTCGCAACATTTTTCCCCTTCTCCGCCGTCCACATCCGCCCGTTCGCAGCCACTCCAGCCGGGCGTGCAAGGACGCCGTCGCCGTCGCCGGGCTCGTCCGCCTGGCCGCGCCGCCGTGCATCACCCCAGCCGTCCAGCTTCGCCTCACCGTCTCCCTTTCAGTCAGCCTCAGCCCACCCTCACCGACTCCTCCCCTGTTTTGGCCGGGTTGTAGCCGTGAGTTTGCCGGACCGCCGTGAGCCGCCGGCTTGCCTTGGGACACCGCCGTCGATTGAACCGCTTGCCGGTGATCGGCCGCTCGTCCCCGTCGTCTCGCGTCGCTAATAGGCGAGTAAAACCACTAATCCCTAAATTAGTCTTAATTGTGCTAGATTAGAGGCTTAATTATGATAATTAGGGCCTAATTGAGTGTGTTTTGTGCAAGGGTTGATTAGTAGACTTAATTAAGACTAATTATGGTGGTTTAATGGTAAATTAGAGAGAAATTGATGGCTGAATTGGGATGGGCCTCATGGGCTCCGAATTTTGATTTAATGGGCCCAAATTAGAGAATTTTAAATGGGCCATGAAATTGGAAATTAAATGGGCCTTGAAATTAGAACTTAAATGGGCCCTTGATGTTGGACTCAATTGAAATTGTTTGAAGCCCAATTGGAAAAATTTAATGGGCCTTGATGTGGATTGACTTGAAATTGTAAAGCCCATTGGGATTTAATTGGGCCTTTGATTGTGAATGTTCACATTGGTTTTGATATGATTTATGAGTATAATTGTGACCGACGGGTCAGGCCTTCGGGTCGAGTATAATTGTGACCGACGGGTCAGGCCTACGGGTCGAATATAATTGTGACCGACGGGTCAGGCCTTCGGGTCGAGTATAATTGTGACCGACGGGTCAGGCCTTCGGGTCGAGTATAATTGTGACCGACGGGTCAGGCCTTCGGGTCGAGTATAATTGTGACCGACGGGTCAGGCCTTCGGGTCGAGTATAATTGTGACCGACGGGTCAGGCCTTCAGGTCGAGTATAATTGTGACCGACGGGTCAGGCCTACGGGTCGAATATAATTGTGACCGACGGGTCGGGCCTTCGGGTCGAATTAATTGTGATGACCATTGGGTCATGGCCTTCGGGTCGATTTATACAACTGTGGGCCTTCGGGTCGGGCCTTCGGGTCGAATGATTGATGACCATTGGGTCATGGCCTTCGGGTCGATGTTCTGTTTGTGAATTATAACGATGTGAAAGCTTAACCTGCAGGGCTGGAGTGGAAGAATTGGACTGAGTGTCCTAATGAATTTTGTAATGGCTAGTTTACTGGTTCAGTGTTTTATGTGTTTCATTTATTTCTGGAGGTGCACGTTAGCCTAGTTTAGGATTAGAGATTTTACTTGCTGAGTTTATCTCACGGTTGTGGTAAAACCGATTTTCAGACCCCCGTCCATAGCATGCCGAGGAACGGCCCTCTTTTTGGATACCCACACCGCATTCAGAGATCGTCTAGTGTACACCCGTGTGGGGATGGAACAGCTTATGTTAGGTTTCATTCAGTGGTGTTAGTAGACGTGGGAGAAGATTTCAATCATACTCAAGAGTATGTGGCGTGGTGCCGTAGGGGTGCAGACGGCGTAATAGGACCCCCGATGAGGACTTTTGATGTTCCAGTCGATGTTAATGGCGTTATGATTCCACAGATGGTGAGTGGTGAAGTCTCTGATCCTCCAGCCTCCCTTAGTGTGAGCAGTGTAGGTGATACCGTGGATGGACCGATACCCATGGATGAGGTGCAAGGAGATGAGCAAGTTATAGCTGAGGATGTGATCGAGGAGGAAGACGAAGAACAGAATTTGGAAGTGGTAGGAGAGAATGCTGAAGCAGCCGGAGAAATAGCAGAGGTTGGATCGGACGAAGAAATACTATCGGAGGAGGATTCTTCTGAGGAATCTGCAGCACCACCCGATCCAAACCGGGAGCAGTAGAGCTGGTTTCAGTGTTAGGAGTTAGGCTAACCGTCTTTTGTTGTATCCTCTCCCAGTTAGTAAGCTGACACCTTTAGGCCACCGATCTTTTTTGTTTAGTGGCCTTTTGATGTATTCTTTTTGGTTGTAAATAAATAGTTTGTAAAGTTTTTAAAAGGGTGCTTATATGATAGTTTTTCCTTAGCATATGATTGTCTATTGCTATTCATGGTTATAATTTCATGTCTGGGTGTATATATATATATATATATATATATATATATATATATACGTTGCTTCCGCATGTGACGTGCATTTGCTCTGATTCGGGTTTCGGGTCGGTGACGCAATCCTGGGAGCGTCGCACCTTAAGTCGACCTACGTGCGGATGTTCAGCCTTCGTGGGGTACGGGGTGTGACATGAGGGACAATATATCTTCTATGAATTTACAAATTCATATTTTGATAATGAGATATAATTTTTAATACAGTCGAGTATGTTTTCTGCATAAATTGGATCGATCATTTACTACCTCTTGTCGATTGTGAAATGAGTTGAAAAGTCTTATGACGTTATTGAAATGAAGCTTTTGTGAATGTTTATATTAAATGTTTTGTGAAGAGGATTAGCCGAGGGCTACTCTTGTTGCGAAATGTTTTGTGAAATGGATTTATTGGTGTTGATTATGGATTTCTGGATTGAGTTATTAGTTGCTGTTGCTCGTATTACTATGTTGAGAATCCGTTGAGGGGGGAGTATGTATACTGTCAGGATATCCTTCTGGGCCGAACCGCCGGCTTATAACAGGTGGTAGACCTTGCCAGGAGGGGTAAACTTGGTCGCCTTTGTCACGGCGTTAAACTTGACCATAGTTGATGACGAGCATGAGATTGGTTGATGGATAAACCATCAACGTGTTATGTAATGAGATTATTCAATGGATTGATCATTGATAATTGACTGTTGTTGTTAAGTGAGTTTTTATTGCGTAATCTGATACGGATGGCTTTTATTGAAAAGTTATTATATATTTGAGATATTTTTGGCTATATTGTACATTGAGTTTGAGTTATGGGTTGTGATATTTTTTATACTATTGCATAGTGATTGTTCGATCCACTTAGAAGAAATATGTTACTCACTGAGCCGTGGTAGCTCACCCCTTATCCTATATACCTTTCAGGTTCTTCTGCTGGCCGCAAGTAGGACGTGAGCAGGCGCTAGTCGGAGGATTTCTTTTGATTGTGGGATTTTGGGTACGTTGTACATAGTGTCGTGGAGCTATTGGAATAGTTTTTTTTTGTTGGGTTTGTATATATCCTTTTGATGGTTTTAGAAAGCTCTGATATTTTCGGGTCTTGTTTAAGTTTAGGCTGCGTCCTTTGGGTGAAAGGACGGCCGTGTTACGATCCCGTTTTGGTTGTGTTCGGGGTGTGACATTTACACCTCGTTTGGAAGCAAGCATAGAAAATTCACTTACTTCACTGTCCAGCATAGATAATTCTAAGCTGAAAAATGGCTGATAAATCCGATCGGTCTCAACCAACCTTGTTCATTTCATTGACAACCATAACAACACAAACAAACAAATTTCCACAAAGAATACAACCCTGACAAACAGATAAGACCACTAGGTGCAAAGGAATCAGGAACCGCTTGGAACCGGTGGCTCCCGTTAGAACTGGTCCGGTTCTGTCACACCCCAAAACCTACCAGGATAGGGGGTGACACGATCGTCCTTCCATCTGAAGGATGCAGCCTCAAACCACAAAGAATCCAACTCCCGAAAGAATCCCCATGATATCGCTCTCGCTCTATTGGCTACTAACTAAGGAACCTGAAAGATTAGGAAAAGAAAGGGGTGAGCAACCACAGCTCAGTAAGTAATGTGTATCTCTTCTAAGCAGATCGAACAACCACTATGCATAGATAAAGTAATGCTGAAAACTCATAATTTAAACCCATAATATCATATATATATATATATATATCATATCAAATATGAGTTATTTTCCTTTTCACAAAACTCTATACAAACTAGAAAACACTCATTTGATACACCATCACAATTCAATTATCAATGGTTAAGTCCATTGATTAATCTCGTCAAATCACATGTCAATGGTCCAATTCATTGACCAATCTCAATAACTCACATATCAATGGTATGTTTCATTGATTAATCTCATCATAAAAGAGCTTGTTCGGGGTACAGGCGCAGCCGCATTGCCATCTCTCAATCCGACCAGATATTATTCTTTTTGAGTCGCAGCCGCACTGCCATCGCTCTCAAGGATTTGCCCTGGCACAACAGAAAACACATCGATGGTCTATCCAATATCAAACCATGATCACACATCTTGCCTCGTGATAAGGCGACCAAGATTTCCCTCTTGACAAGGTTTTCACCTATTATAAGCCGGTGGCTCGGCCCACAAGGATATCATAAACTAGTATGCGCATACCCACAAATCCCTTAATGGGCTCATAGCGATATTGAGCACCAACACAAACTTACAACAATATTCTTCACAATTCATAAAGCCAATCCAGAATAAATATCACATTTTTGTTTTACAAACCAAAGCATTTAATCTTCAAAATACATTTCACTTGGCATTTCTCAAACTCTTTTAGAACCCTTCATAAACCAGTTCGTAAAACAGTTCATATCTATAACTTTCTCAACACCTTTGATCATAATTCGTTTCTCAAATCATTCTCAATTGCAAAAATGATAGTTGTCATGCCCCGAACCCTACGAAGCGTAACATCCCACCAATGGTCGATTTTGGTGCGACGTGCCAGGAAGCGTCGCCGACCCAACGCCCACACAGAGATCAAACACACACGGAAGCAATATTTAAACAAACCCTGACAA
This sequence comes from Syzygium jambos, assembly GCA_031216235.1. Classification (NCBI taxonomy): domain Eukaryota; kingdom Viridiplantae; phylum Streptophyta; class Magnoliopsida; order Myrtales; family Myrtaceae; genus Syzygium; species Syzygium jambos. The sequence goes on from CM062224.1 coordinate 19,299,929, forward strand.
TAATATAGGAGACCAGGATAACCAAACAACAATCAAACACTTCAGAAAATATATACACTGGTATTGCTATTGGAAAACCTTTTTTTTTTTTACAAAATATTCTTTAAACATAAAAAAGAGACACAACGCAGAAAACGGTCAGCAGCCACAAGATCAAAAAGGGGCAAGTGGCTAGGGGAACTAGGCTGGCTAAGAAGGCTTCAGTAAAAAAGGTGCAACCCGCTCTGTTTGTCCAAGGCTAACCTAGAGAGCTCAGTCTGGGTCGGATCCTGATGATTTCTCTGAAGAGCTCTAATGGGACTCGGACTCCTCCTCAGCTCCTATCTCTACGTCGGATCCAAGCTCCACAACTTCTCCCTCCTACTCTTGGTCCACCTCTATGGCCTCCGATTCAACCTCGTCATGAAGATCCAAGGGTTCCGGATCAGCGAATAGCACTTCAGGCTCCTCCTCAGCTTCTTCGACCATGGCAGCAGGTCTGTCCATGGTCTCGCCCTGGCTGCTCCAATTAGGCGGGGTTGGAGGATCTGAAATCTCACCACTTGCCTTTTGCGGAATCATAACATCATTCACATCTACCGGAACGTCAAAGGTTCTAAGCGGGGGTCCAATTACTCCGTCGGCTCCTCTGTAGCACCAAGCCACATACTCTTGGGTATGGTAGTATGTCTCTCCCGCGTTCACAAATAAAACTGAGTAGTATCTTACATAAGCTGCTCCGTCTCCACAGGGATGTACACTCGATGATCGCTGAATATGATGCGGTATCTCAAAAAGAGGTGGTGTCCTCTGCATCTTACGGCTGGGGGTCTGAAAATGTGGGTTATTACAACCGTGAGATCAATCTCAGCGAATATAACCCCCTAAACCTAGGCTAGGCTAACATACAATCTCCTGACTAACAAACAACATCACGCACAACCAATGATCTAGGCCCTCGGGCCCAGACCGTGCATCACATTGACCCTGCAGGTTAGGCATTTTATATAATTACAATAATCATGGCACATGCGCAATCATACTCAATTCACACGTGCGCCATACGCATGCTCATACTCAATCGTGATAATAACACGTCCCAATCGCCGAGTTCCGCACACTCGCATATCGGCCCATGCATTCTTATGCATGCAATGCTATCGTCACGACACACTCATGCCACGGTTCACTAGCCCACACTGGCACCCTGACACTTGTTCAATTTATTATTTATTACGACCCGCGTAAAACACATCTGATCTCTTCATTTAATCACAACACTCTGTGGCCCGCGTTAAAACGCATCAACTGGACCAGTGTCTCTAGCCAGCGTCAGAACGCATTAGGCGCAACACCGATCTCCTCACGAACCAGAGCCCGCGTAAAACGCATCAGGTTGGTCGTCTTCCGGATGTACCGGGCATCGTCCAGCATAAAACGCCTCAGGACGGCATACCCCGCGTAACACGCATCAGAGCGAAATTGTGATCACACATACACACAATCAATTATTATCTGAACCCCGCGTAAAACGCATCAGGGCATAATTAGGTGATCACATGTTCATGGCAGGCACGCATTCTCGCACAATTTCATCACACGCCTCATTCTCAACATTCACAATATGTGCCATGAAATGCAACATAATGTAACATGAGCATCAAACACAACTCAAAATATCCAGTCAAATTCGCGCCATAACAATTACTCACTTGGCCAGTTAATACCGTGCGGCCCAATTCCACAATGTATAATTCAGTAATCCATTCAAGCCATCATATGGTCAATTACATTCCGCACGAGTCGGCCACACAGTCACACGACATGGCATTATTCAATTTCCTAACAATTGGGTACAGAAATCAACCAGTCATTCAGCCCGGGCATACCTGGTAGTCCAATTACATAATCCCCAACTAATCCGTACTAGTTCAATAATTATCTCCAATAATCCCACTAAATTCCTTGGATTTATTTCCAACCACCGGTCCTCAATCCTGTCCTAAGTATACACCGATAATACCTAAGTCAGTCCAGAAAATGCACTATCAGTCCTAATCCGGGTTTAGGAAATATACTCACTTAATTTCTAGACCACAGCGACGAAAAACGAGCGGCCGATCGCCGGTGAACGGCGAAATCAGCGGCGGCATTTCGGAGGTGGCAACGGCGACTGTTCACGGCGGTACGGACGGCGGCCGACGACGTACGGACGCGGTGACTGTACGGACACTCACGTACGGACCTGTACGGGGACTGTACGGACTGCGGGGAATGATGGCCGGCGAGGCGGCGGTGGCTGGTGCGGCGGCCGTATGGACGGCGGACTGTACGGATCGTACGGACACCGTACGGTCACTGTACGAAACGGGTGCGGACGGCAGCGTACGGCGAGGCTGGATGGCTAGACGGTGGTGGAACGGCAGTCCAGCGGCGGACGGCGCTCCGGCGCTCCTTCGATCGGAACGGGAAGAGAGAGAGAGAGAAAACAAGAGAGAGAGAGGGAGGAAAATGTGGAGGAGGGGCTGCTGGTGGGGGTCTGGCCAACTGAGGGGAAGAGGAGGAGAGAGAGAGGGTCAGCTGGTCAAATATAGGGGCTAAAGGGGCACCATGTGTGGCGATCCTAGACGATTTGACCAAAATGCCCCTAATCTAACGGTCCTCGTTCGTTCCTATCCAATAATGCAAGGGTAAAATGGTCTTTGGTGCCAATAATGCAGCTGGTAATTATCCATAATTATCCCAAATTATTTCCCAAAAATTCGGACCCAAAAATAGCCCAGGGGCAAAACGGTCATTTTTCCGGTCCTGAGGCGAAATTTCAATTTTTGCACATACGGGTTCCATATGTGTGTGGCCAACATAATATGGCGTCGGATTCGTGAAAATAGCCTCTTAAGCCCCCGAAAATCGACTACAAAGTATTGGGGATTAAAATAATATTATTTTTCGCTTCCGAGCCAAAATTCCAATTTTTGACCGAAACAACTCTAAATGTGCGTGGCCACCCCAAAATGTCCTCGGCCTCGAAAAATAACCTCAAACGGCCTCAAAATCCAACATCGACGCCCACAGGGGCAAAATCGTAATTTTTTACTTCCGGGTCGAAATTCCTTTTTTCGACCGTACTTACCCCAAATATGTGTGGCCAGCATAATACAACGTTAGAATCGCGAAAATAATCCTTTAAGCCCTCGAAGATCGACACTAAAATCCGGGTCCAATTTCGTGATCAAAACTCGCTAGATTTCAAATCTTAAGGTCTCTCACTAACGGGCGGCTGTTTAGGGTTTACGCATATCGACCTAGGGTTATCCGAGTCATGACGGTCCCGATCACTCAGAGAATGAGATGAATTATCGCTAGTTCCAGAGGTCGAGATCATTCGGTTCAAGTTCGGGACTGGTTGGCCACGTGCACTCTCGGACTTGCGGAATCACCCGCGATCCGATTGTACATCGTTGGCCTTGGCCAGACCAAATCCGTCACTTTTCCTAAGATCGGTCCACATTGGCCCAAAATATTCCCTCGTCATTTCTCGAGATCGGTATCCGGCTCGCGATCGGGTCCCTGGTCCACGTACTGTTGTCCTAGTTAGCCATACCTTTTTGGTTAGTATCCCTAGAGTGATCAGCTCTGGGCGAGACTTACTAAAATGAAATGTGAAATATTGTCAATTTCATTGATTTCGGAATTACATCGAAATTCAGGCTGTTACAATAGTAATTGCTCGATCCTGATTTTTATACCCGAAAATACTTATTAACTCATACGATACTCAAATCTTTTTCACTTTCAAGATATGAGTTTATAAATTCATTGAAGAGATATCATCACTCATTTGGAATCCCCAAAAATCAAGCAATGATGCTTACTCGAATCGACGATCTGGTAATCCTAATAATTAAACGAGAATCGACGTCAACTATGAAACGGCTAAACAACGCTTGAACGTTAATAGGACAACTCAAAGGCGTCTACATATTGCTCATCCAAAGCGATTATCCAAACCGTCCGCAACACGGAGCTTGAGCGCGAAACTTGATCGCACCATAAATTCCTCCACCGAACTCCGTTTCAAGTGAGCTTATAGTCAATAGAAAGCCCATTCAGAGCACTACAAGAATCCCAACTTGGCCATCCCAAAATCGAGCAGAAAATCGGCCTAAAAGCCGCTGGTCACGCATTGTTCACTGCTTGCGCACAACTTCAAAAATTTATATCTGGTAAACCGTAAGTCCAAATCAAGATCCATAAAATTTCACGGTTCTACGACACCCTAAACTATCAATTTTATATATATATATACACACACACACACACATAAGTGCCCTAGGATCTGGGGATTATAAAGAGAGAAAGAATATATATAGAAGATGGAACCTAAGAAAGATTAGATCTAGGAATTTGTAGTAAAAAGAATAAAATAACGAAGACGTATGTAATTTTTAATCTTCTTTCTAAATATTCAAAATATTTAATATATTGATTAAATAAATAAAGTACTTCGGATATATTTCTATTATGAAGAGATCTGGCTGAAGAAAATATATATTCTAATATAAAAGTGCAGATTTCGACACAGAAAATTATTAAATAAATAAAATTAAATAAAAGCACGAGCATTATATACAATAAAAAAGCCGTAAGCAATATATAATACAAGAAGAAGTACTGCTAGGACTTCTAAACCAACCATGTAGGTGGTATAATATAGAAGGACAAAATGGTAAGAAGAAGTATGCAGTTGCTTTAATGTAAAATACAAACCATCCACAGGCGGTTCGACCTGCCGTTTATGGGGTTTGTAAATGCAAATGTGAATGTAAATAAAAGATAACTATTATTAAACAGAATGGAAGGATTACAACAACAATATCAAAACTTTACAACAAATATTGAAGTACAAGTGCAGAAGTATGAAAACTTCTCTGGTCAGAGACTAGAAAAGGGGTTTTGAAAGATCTTGAGGGTATGAGACAAGATTCTTTCAAAGGATAGAAACTTACAGAATAGGAGAGGGACTTGCAGAAATGAGATGTGAGATCTCTTATTCTTCTTCGAGAGAAACTGGAAGGTTTCAAAGAGAAAGGGTATCGAAGTGGTATCAAAGGAATGTGTGAAATGAAGCCTGTTCCTTTATGAAGGGAGAGGTCAGTTTATATGAAAAGTTGGGTTTCCTGTAGAAATTGTTCACGGGTAGTACTGTAGCAAATAGTAGTAAGTGCACAGTGTTACAGTGAACAGTAATCAGACCAAATTATGAAAAGTAGAAAAGAAGAAAAGAGGACAGACTCATTTCGGCTAGCAAATGATGATAACGCCAGAGTCTTTCGGCGCCTTTTCTTCAAGGAAATCTGGAGAGATCCTCTATTGGTTCAGGATCTTCTTCCTCATCTTCATCTTTCACACTTGCCCAATTATGTGGAATGGGGGCAAATCCTGGGATGCTGTAGCAATCATCTTCGTTGGAATTGCCACTATGATGAGACTGGGAAGAACTAGAATCTTTGAGCTGAGAAAGGGCTTGTTTTAGCATTCCTGCTAATTGTTGATGAGATTTAGCAGTTGCTAATTTAAAAAGCACAAACCCCTTGTCATGCAGAAATGGGGTGATATTATTAGAAGGTGGCACATTGCCTTTAGAAACTAGCCATTCTCAGATGGCTTGTTTGGTGACTCTATTAAAAAATTTGAAACCATTCTACCATTTGACTTTAAATCGTCTTATAAGAATGAGGATGCCAGTTTCAGGAGATTTTCTATAATCAAAATACCATCCGAGGACCCATGATACTCCAAAATAATAGAAAAAGAGCATCAGTTTGGGAAAGTTTTTCTCATAAGGAAGTGGTGTGAATTTTTCAAGGAAGAGTTCATAACTGGGTTGGATCTTTGGATGAAGGAGTTCATCAGTTGGTCCCAAGTATTCCCACCATCGGATGAACCAATATGGAACGGTTTTAATATCAAAATTTTCAAAAAAGAATAGCCAGGTATGAGAGTTATTAGCATTCTTTCTCTAGAAGGTGTTCCACCAGGCTTGTTGGTAGTCAAAATATGAAAAGGAGGATCTATATGGAAGGGCATCATCCATTTTGACATTGAATTTATTCAAGGTTAATGGATAAGGTTTCCATTGGGAAGGGTGAATGACCCTGTGAATTCTAGCCATGGAATAGTTCACATGGCTTTTGTCGAAAAAATGTCTGAAAGTAACAGACTTGGTTTCTTCCAAGATTTTTTCATAAAATTCAGATGTCTTGTAAACATCGTGGGGGGGTATAGAAGAATTTTTTAGAAAATAAATTTTTGGCAAAAACATAAGGGTTTTCATCATAAAATCCATTTTCAACATTACAGATGTTTTGAAATATTGTTTTATGGAAAATTTTTGATTTTGGTTCAGGAGGGGTTGTCTGAGAAGACTGAATAACCACCTCACTCGAAATCTATTTTCCCTTTGCCTTCTGGATGGGAGAAGGATCAGGGCTTACCTTAACCATAGAAAGTGGAGGATGCTCATTGAAAGCTTGTTGGAGAAGCTGCAAAGCTTCTTCCTTGGTTATATTCAATTGGGATATAGAATTAGAGGAATTTCCTGTGAGAGGAATAGGTTCTTTTTTATCTTCTGGGTAAGAAGAAATATTCAATGGCTATTGAGCAGCTTGGAGCCAAGTTAGTATGTTGGTTAACCTAGAGGGTTTCTTTTCAGAAGATGGTTCTACAATTTGTTTTCCCCTATCCCTTCTTGTGGGTTTGTTGGGAGGCTTGGGAGGCATTTTCCCTACAAGAATTCTCTGGTGAAAAAAAATGGGAGAGGATTCGAAGAACCACTGATAAACTCTATATCAAAATCAAAAGCTGAAAGTATTGCTTGCCATCTAGCAAAAATCTGTTTGGAAGTAATGTTTTGAACATCTTTTTGCAAAATATCTTTCGCAGATTTGCAATCAATTCTTAATAGAAATTTTTGATTCAAAAGTTCTCCTTGAAATTTAGAAATAAAAAGTACAATAACAAGAATTTCTTTTTTGATTGTGGAGTAATTCTTTTGGCAATCATTCCAATGTTTGGAAACAAACTGAACAATTTGTTCCTTATTGTCTTTTGATTGCTTTAGTATTCCTCCGTATCTAATATCAGAAGCATCTGTTTCAACGATTTTGAAAGCAGAAAGATCAGCAAGATGTAAGCAAGGAATTTCCTTGACAGTGCGTTTTATTTGTTTCACAATATCAGTATGGACCTGGGTCCATGGAGGAGGATCTTTCTTGAGCCTCTGATGGAGTAGTTTGCAAATTATATTTATACGAGGAAAGAAATCAATGATGTAATTCAAACTTCCAAGAAACCTCTGCAATTGGGTTTTGTCCCTAATTTCATCGGGAAATTTGTCAGAAAATAATATTGATCTTTCAATGGGTATGATGGTACCCTGATGAATGTAATGTCCTAGAAAACGCACTTTTGTTTTAAAAAGGGTTATTTTAGTAGGCGAAACTACTAAATCATTTTTCTTTACAATATTTATAAAATGATTGATATGCTTAAAGTGTTTTTCTATGTATGTGGAGAATATTAAAACATCATCAATGTAAATAATAACATAATCAGAACAATGGTTGAATATATCATTCATAATTCATTGGAACTCAGAAGGAGCATTTTTAAATCAAAAGGCATGACATTCCACTCATATTGGCCAAAAGGAATGGTAAATGCTGTCTTGTATCTATCCTTTTCGCTAATTTGAATTTGCCAAAAGCCTGATTTCATATCAAATTTTGAAAAGATTTTTGCATCATAAAGTCTATTCAACAAATCCTTTTTGTTAGGAATTGGATATCTTATCCATTTCAGGGCAGTATTCAAAGATTTGTAATTAATTACCAATCTTGGAATTCCTCTTTCTAATTCAGCATTTTTGTTGACATAGAAAGTATAGCAACTCCAAGGTGATTGGCTTTTTCTAATTAGCTTCTTCTCAAGAAGTTCCTGTATTTCTTTTTGACAGAAATTTAGGACTTCATGATTCATTTGAAAAGGTCTAGCTTTAGTAGGAATATCCTTTTCGGAAAATCCTGGTTCATAAGGTAGATCAACTATGTGACACTTACGAGACCAAAAAGCATTTGGGATATTAGAACATATGGAATTTTTTATTTGGTCTTCAAGAATAGAAATTCTTTTCTGAAGGCTTTTTTCAGAAAGATTTTTGTCAATCTCTTTGTATTCAAGATCTTCTTTAAAGAATTGGAGATGGGATTCCTTATTTTGAATTATACAATTAATCTCAGAAATGGAATGTTCTTGAAGAGTATTTAAGTTTCTGGTTTGTGGTTTAGAAATGAAATCAAAACATATCCTTTTTCCCAAGGCTTCTGTTTCAATTCCTTTTTCAGTAACTTTAAAAGGTTGGAGTAAATTATAAAAGGAGATCCTAGAATGACATTCTGTCTAATATTTTTTACAAGTAGAAAAGGAGTTTTAAAAGAGACTTGATTTTTCACACCTCGGCTTCGGGAATCTTAAAATTTATTTTCAATTTGTCTCCTGAAGCTGACTTAAGTGATTGGTATGTTTTTTTTCAAAATATTTGGTTGGTATAAGACCTTCTTTTATACAATTAAGATCTGCACCAGTATCAAAAATGGCTGTTGTTTCGAGGACAAATTCATTTTGGACTCTTATAGAAATATTAATAATCCATTTTCTGGTAGTGATTTCAGAAAGCATTAAAAGGAAATTTGTATCAGAAGAAGAAGGAAGTTGAGGAGGATCATCATTTTCTTCGGAATCTTCTTCCTTCTGTTTTCCTTTTAAATTTTTCATTTTAATATCTAAAATGTCCTTTTGTATATTTATCTGGGCAGCTTTGAGATCTTGGATCTCTTGCTTTGCCTATTGATCTCATGAGTAAGATCACTTATAGAAATGGGCTTGAAATTTGCTCTTTTGGTTTTTCCAAGTATGGTAGAAATATTGTAAGGATTTTCGATATGAAAAGTGGATTTGGAAACTAGTTTAGGATTCTGTAAACTATTCAAATATTTAATTTTTGTTTCGGGGTCAGTGATTTGATCAAAAGTTTGCAGAAGAATTTCTTCTTCTTTTGTCAAAACATTTATTTCAAATTTGTTTTCTTCATCATCTTCGCTGTCAGAGGTTGATGAAGAGGTTTCCAAATCATAAATCTATAAACCTTTTTCAAAACTAGATTCATCAGAAGAACTACTGTCAGTCTCAGCCATTAATTGATTAAGCTGGTTAATAGTATCTTCATCTAAATCTAACTCATTAACCTTTTTGCTGATTTTACAGAATCGAGAAGTGTAGCCTTTCTTACCACAATTGTAACAAGTAATATTTTTGAAATTCTTCTTTGGTTTTTTTATTTTTATCAGAATCATCTCTTTCTTTCTTCTTTGGAAACTTTTTATCAAATTTCTTTCTGTAGGGTTTTTTATAAAATTTCTTATGTTCTTTCTTTGAAGAACATTTTCCTGAACAACTGGGTTTATCAAAAGTTTCAAAAGATGGATCATATTGGGCGTAAAAATCTCCTAATCCTTTCTTAGAAAGTTTTTGCTCCTTTTTGATCTGTTTTTGAAGACGAATGTTGGTACACAATTGTGTTCCAATTTTATAAACATAAGAGGTAAGTTCTCCGTAAGAAAGATGGTCATACGGAATTTGATTTCCATATTCTTCTCTTATCTTACTGCGAACTTGTTCTCCTATCAGTTTTAATAAACCAAAAAGAAAATTTTCTTTCCAAAAGGATTGGTTACAATCTGTTCTTTGGAAAACTCTTTGTAAAAATATTTCTTTGTATTCCCTAAATTCTCCTAGGGATCCATATTTCATATTTGACAAGAGATCTTGGTTTTTATCAAGAATATGGGAAGAATCTCCTAGGAAATGCTGAGATATGGAAAATATCAAAGTATTAACAGCATCCTGGATTGGTTGGTCATCTTCATCAAGGATGTTTTGACCAAAAGGGTCAAGTTTATAAGCATTTAGAATTTGAGACCTTTGCTCTTCATTCAGATAGTTATTCCACCATCCTTTAAGCTGGCCAGTAAATCCAGCTATCAAAAGATATGCAACAGAATGATCTGAAGTATCAGGAATGGCTTTGCAGGTATTAGCAAGCATAACCATTTGGGTCAGAATATTTATGAGATTTTGCTCAGAAACACCATCTATGTTCCATTCATAAATAACATCAGAAGAATATTTATTTTGAACTTTAGAAAATGTTTCTTCAGTGAGAATATCTAGAGGAGTAGCACGAGAATAATACAATTTTTGGGGATCCTTCCAAGTAATGCAATTTATTTCAGGAATTGATTCAGTATCAAATTTATCTAAAAGATTAATCTGATTGGAATGTTCAACGCGCTCAGGGATGTCTTTGACACTTAGGTTTTGAATTAAAGGGGTGTCTAAAACTATAGGATTTTGAGGAATTAAAATCGTTTTCCCTTTGAGGAGCTTTCTTCTGTCCTCTAAGGCTTTAGCAAAATCTATACTAGGATTCTTAGGAATTTCGAAGTTTTTAAAAAGTGGTGGTTTTAAGTCCTTTCTTGGAATTGATATTGAAGAGGATGAGAAATTATTCTGAGTAAGGTTTTCAATCCGATCAAGTTGTCTTCCTGTCGTATGAAAATGTTGATTTGAAAAATTATTTTGTTCAACAATCTTCTTAATACCTATGCCATCTATTTCAGAAGCAGTTTTGAAAGGAGAGGCTATTATTTCAGTCTCTCGATGTTCAATTTTGACTTTTCTAAGAGGAGAATGATTAGATTCAATGTCCATCATCTAATCTCCATTTATAAAATTGGTCAAGAACAAAAATCTATTTATTTTTTAGAAATATATTTTCAAACCATTCAAAGAAGAATACTTCGATCTCATGTTGATACATGTAATCATAATATTCTTTTTGATTTCAAGTGCTTGGTTTTGGAAATTATTGAAAAACCATTCTCTAATTTGTTTGTTTTCAAAAGAATTAAATTCTTTATTCAACGCGATTCTATCGGGTTCAAAGACTATTTCCAAAACATTGATTTCAGGGTCTTCCATTTCGGAAGGAGTTGGATCAGGGAAATCAGGAGTATGCTGATAGACTGGTCTAGAAATTTCTGACTTGCTATCTATACCACTGATATTTGGAAGGGGAGGAGCACTTGCAGATGCTTCTTCAGGATTATTCAAAGAAATATTAGAAATGTTGTCCACTGATCTTCGGGAAGAAGTAGAATGCCAAGAAGGAATTGATCTAATGTCACAAGATCTCCTGGGTATATCTAGAGATTTCCTAGAAAATTGAATTGTAACTCTTCCTTCAGGATGTTGAATAATATTGTTAAGATCAGAATTTTGAACAATTGGTTGAGGTATCTGGTTTTCTAATTCCCATTGGTCGGGAAGGGTGATTTGGTTCCAAGGAATGGTTTTGGGAATGGTAATATTTGCTTTAGAAATATCGGTTTGCAAGAGAAGGGTTTCTCTATTGGAATTTAATTTGAAAGCTTTGCTACCAAAAGCAGAATTCATTACTTTGTAATAAACTCTATAAATGAGTGCTATGGGTATAGATCCTTCAGCTATAGAATAATTATGAGTTTTTATTTGAAGGTTAAGAGATTTTAAAATATTTTTATCTTTAAGAGAGACAGTAAGACCGGGACGACTATCAAAATGAATGGGTCCACTGCAGAGACTAGTTTCTACGGCTCCAAGAATGGATTCATCGTATTTTAAAAGTCTTGCATCTCTTAAAACGAGGAGTAAGGAGGTATTTAATCCTTCTTTGGTAAGGGGTTTTGCAACAACCTGTACCAAGCCTATATGCATGTAATTCCATTTTTGGGAATGTTTCTTTATTGAATCTTTATTCAAAAGTTGTATTTAAGCAAAAGAATCAGAAAGTGTGATATCTCTTTCTTCAGTAATAATGACATAATCATTATTTCCAAAGAGTTTAAACTTTAAATGTTCATAAATTTTATCAAGTTTAACTTTAGGAATGAACCAATTTTCAATAGATTTATTGAAATCTTCTATATTAATTTCTTCTCTATTTATTGGTCCTTGATCTAAAGACATTTGTGATAAAGAACTAGAAGAAGACTCGGATCTTCTTAATAAGTTCATTACAAAAGACTACTTTCTTCTGTTCAATAGATTTCGACGATGCTTACCAACGGACTTACTACCCTACTGGGCTTTACTGCCTGGAACACATCCAACAATCACGCGAAAAGACCTCCACGAAGGAAATCATCTTTACTGCGAATGAAATTATAAAGAATATCTTTATCTACCCCTTGGCTCTGATACCATAAGTGCCCTAGGATGAAGATATTATAAAGATATTATATATATGCAACTCAACGACTCAAAAATTGGGCTTCGCTGCTCGAATAACACCTAATTCCAAAATATGAGCCCTAACTTGGAAAAATATTCTAATTGAACAAGCGAGGGGCGCGAATACTTACTGGACATTGCTAATTGAAGTCAAATTGGCTTGGCGAGACCCCGTGGCACAAAACCGTCTTCTCTTTTTTCTTTTTCTTCTTCCTCTTTCCTTTCCTCTCTTTTCTCCTCTTTTTCTCTCTTTTCTTTTGTTTCTCTACAACTCCCGGCCCCTTTTAAATATCAGAAGATGTCCTCTGTAGCTTTGTTGACTTGTTGACTTTTTTTTTCAAATATTACAGGTTCCCGGTTCTAATTTCCTAAAATCGGTGAGTACCGATCCGGTTCTCAGTTTCAAGCATGGAACCGCCCATTTGAATCGGACCGGTAATATATATACATATATATATTTTTAAAAAAATTAAATAAATAAAATAAAATATTTTTAGAAAAATGAAAACCATAAAATTTTTAATCTAAGACTCAACTCTCAACTCCCAGTAACTAACGGCTATGCCTTTAGCAGTTCATGGCCTTCCTCTCTCACTCTCGGTCACTTCTATTTTCTTGAAGCTTGATAGGACCGGTTCTATGGATTCAACCGGAAATCGAACATGACCGATAGTCCTTTTCTTTGGTAGATCCATGAAACTAACGGGTGGTTTCCGGTCTTAATTTTCAGAACCGATCCTTAGTGAGCGGTTCCCAATTCTCGGACCACTCTTACCCCTAAAGACCACTATCTCAAACCACTGACCTTCCAACAACCTACACAAGTGTCTTAATATAAGAATCGATGATGTCATCCCTAGTAGGATTGCCCTCCGGCTCCGCCATCATGACGAGCTAGTGCTCCAAGTCGCAACCGTCCAGCCGGTTCGACCGGTCGGGATTCAGGTTGTTGAGCGACGAAGAAGCCGACCTCATCGCAAAGGAGCGGGCGGGCAGAGCCGCGGAGCTCGGCGAAGGCCGCGGTGACTCGGCGGTGGAGCTCGGCAAAGGCTATGGACAGGGGGCAGAGGGGGCTATGGCGGAGGGGGAGGGCGGGGGGCGAGGCGCGGAGGCTGGAGCGGAGAAGGAGAGGGATCGAGAGAGGAGGGAGGTGAGGACTTGCCGTTGTCGAGGCTTGGCGAGGAGGAGGAGGGAGCGGGCGTAGAGCCGAGTCACCATGGCAAAAGGGCTTTGGATGTGCTCTAAAACCCTGAGTTGGAGACGATGACTGATGAGCGAGAGAAGCGATGATTGCAGGGATTGTCACGTCCCGTACCCCACGAAGGCTGAACATCCGCACGTAGGTCGACTTGAGGTGCGACGCTCCCAGGACTGCGTCACCGACCCGAAACCCGAATCAGAGCAAATGCACGTCACATGCGGAAACAACGTATATATATATATACACCCAAACATGCAAATATAACCATGAATAGTAATAGACATTAATATGCTAAAGGAATACTAACAAATACGCACCCTTTTAAAAACTTATACAAACTATTTATTTACAACCAAAAAGAATACATCAAAAGGCCACTAAACAAAAAGGATCGGTGGCCTAGGGTAACGACTAACCAACTAGAGGAGGGTTACAACAAAAGAGGGTTAGTCTAACTCCTAACACTGAAACCTGCTCTATAGCTCCCGGTTTGGATCGGATGGTGCTGCAGATTCCTCAGAAGAATCCTCCTCCGATAGTATTTCCTCGTCCGATCCAACTTCTGCTACTTCTCCTGCTGCTTCAGCATTCTCATCTATCACTTCCAGATTTAATTCTTCATTCTCCTCAGGGTTTTGATCGACGGCTATCACTTGCTGATCTCCTTGTTCCTCGTCCATGGCTATAGGTCCATCCACTGTATCGCCTACACTGCTCACACTAAGGGAGGCTGGAGGATCAGAAACTTCACCACTCGCCATCTGGGGAATCATAACGCCATTAACATCTACTAGAACATCAAAAGTTCTGATCGGGGGTCCAGTTACACCATCAGTTCCCCTATAACACCAAGCTACATACTCATGGGTTTGGTTATATTGCTCTCCCACGTCTACCAGCACAACCGAGTGATATCTAACGTACGCTGACCCGTCTCCACATGGATGAACGCTAATATCTCGCTGAATCCGATGTGGATATCCAAAACGAGGGGCCCTCCTCGGCATCCTAGGTACGAGGGTCTGAAAATCGGTTTTACCACAACCGTGAGATAAACTCAGCAAGTAATAACCCCTAATTCTAAACTAGGCTAAAGTGCACCTCCAGAAGTAAATAAAAGGACATAAATCATTGAACCAGCAATAATACACATTAACATAATTCGGGCCCTCAGCCCTAATTTCGTTTCTCCAGCCCTGCAGGTTAGGCTTTCAGTAGCAGTATAATCTATAAACAGTTTAATCGACCCGAAGGCCATGACCCAATGGTCATAAATCATTCGACCCAAAGGCCCGACCCGAAGGCCCACAGTGGTATAAATCGACCCGAAGGCCATGACTCAATGGTCATCACAATTAAATCGACCCGAAGGCCTGACCCGTCGGTCACAATTATATTCGACCCGTAGGCCTGACCCGTCGGTCACAATTATATTCGACCCGTAGGCCTGACCCGTCGGTCACAATTATATTCGACCCGTAGGCCTGACCCGTCGGTCACAATTATATTCGACCCGTAGGCCTCGATGTGCCAAGCATCATGAATCACAAATTCAATTCCTATAGAGCATTATTGGCACGTCTAATTCGTTATACTATTTTCAATTGGGAATTTAACATGACCAATCGATCTCAAGTAATAATTCCGCAAACATGGCATCATCCCATAGCCTTCCAACAACTTCCAATGGGCCTCAAACAAGTCCAATTCAAGTCCTCACTCAAAAGCCCATTTACCTCTCAATTTGGGCCATTTATGCAAATTCGGATCCCTTGAGGCCCACCCCAAAACAGCCATCATTTCCTCTCTAAATCACCATTAAACCACTATAATTAGTCCTAATTAGGTTCACTAATCATCCCTTGCACAAAACACACCCAATTAGGTCCTAATTAGCCTAATTACCCTAATCAAACCCCTAATCTAGCACAATTAGACTAATTCAAGGATTAGGGATTTTACTCGCCTAATGTCGACGCGGGACGACGAGAGCGAGCGGCCGATTACCGACGAGCGGTACAATCGACGGCGGCGCTCCAAGGCAAGCCGGCGGCTCACGGCGGCTCCGGCGAGGCCCTAGGCCACTCGGCCATGAACAGGGGAGGCTGGCTGGTGGCTGAGGGTGGCGGAAAGGAAGGCGGCGAGGGTCAGGGTGGTCGGCGGGAGGCGCACGACGGCGCGGCCTGGCAGGACAGCCCGGCGACGGCGTCCTTGCACGACCCGGCTGGAACGGCTGCCGCGGGCGACGGGAGTGGGGGTAAGCCGGCCGACGGGGCTGGGGGTGAGGCCTAGGGGTGGCACACGGTGGCTGGTGGCTAGCAGCTCCGGCGAGGCCAACTGTTCCGGCAAGAACAGTAGCCGGCGGTGCTGGACGGCGTGAACGAAGCAGCTGCCGAGGGAGAATCGGGAGAGAAGAGAGAGAGTCCGGCGTGGAGAGAGAGAGAGACAGGTCTGAGGAGAGAGAGAAGGTCAAAGGGGGTCAACTTAATCCATGGGTGGGATCCACTTGTCACAATCCTAGCCATTATGACCAAAATGCCCTTAATCCTAGGGCTAAAATTGCTTCTAGGCCAATAATGCAAGGGTAAAAAGGTCATTTGTCCTTAACCATGGTTAACCAACCCTAGTTAACCTTAACCAACCTTGATTAATTCCAAAATTGCCCCCAAAATTCGAAATAAATCAAAAATGGCCTAGGGGCATTTCCGTCATTTTTCCGTCCCGAACCGAAATTCCAATTTTCGCTCATACCGGTCCTAAATATTCATGTGAGACCTAATCCAGAGTCAGAATCGCGAAATTCACTTTCTAAGCCCTCGAAAATTGACTGCGAAGATTTCGGGAATAAAATAATATTATTTTCCAATTTTTGTCGAAATTCCCCTTTTTGTCCAGAATCACTCCAAATGAGCTTGGCTACCCCAAAATGACCTTGGCCGCGAAAAATAACTTGAAACGGCCTCCGAATTTGGCCTCGGTATTCCCAGGGGTAAAATTGTCCTTTTTCTCAAATTCTGTCAAAACTTCAATTTTCAACCATTTTAATCCCAAACATGAATGGCCATTCCAAATTGACGTCCGTCTTGCAAAATAGTCGTAATTATCCTTGAAATTTTGATATCAAGTCCGGGTCCAATATCGCGATCTAATTTACTCGATTTGTCGTTTTAGGGTCTCTCACTAACATGCGGCTGTTTAGGCGTTACGCGTATCGACCTAAGATTGTCCAAATCGTGAGGGTCTCAATATCGAGAGAACGAGAGGAATTATCACTAGCACCTGAGGTCACGATCGTTTGGATTAGAATCGGGTTTCCTTTGTCAGGTGCACTTTCGGTCATGCGAAATCACTTGCGATCCGATCGTGCGTTGCTGACAATATCAACCTGTCCTTTTCCTGAGATCGGCCTATAATGGTTCAAAATATTTCCTCAACGTTCGTTGAAATCGGCGCCCTATCACGATTGGGTTCTCGGTCCACGTACCTGATCCTATTTAGCCTTTCCCATTTGGTTAGTATCCCGTGATTGATCAATTCCGGGCGAGACTTACTAAAATTACACGAGAATCAATATACACTTTATTGGTCCCGATAACGGGTCAAAATTCAGGATGTTACAGGGATCCTCCCATGTCGAGGAATCCGTAGATGCCCCCCGAGTTATCGTGTAAATTGCATAAATGCCCCTGGGCTATCGGGGAAAGCACTGGCCCAAAAGCCCAAAATAAACAATTGGGCCGATGAAATTTAGCCCACAATTCTAGGCATGATGTGAAAGAAAATTATTTTATATGACTAAAACAAATTGGTCGACGAGAACATTTCGTCACATACACGAGATTGGTAATGCTGGAGGGGTTGTTAGGTTGATCACCCCTTGGCTCCTTTTTTTGTTAATCAAAATATTGATCCGACATGAGCACCGTATATTTTTACTAGTGCGGATATAACAACAGGAGGTTGAAGGAGTTGACAATGTTTGTCGAGGCATTAATTTATTAAGAATAACTTAAATTCAACGGAAATCGAAAAAGATTAGCTCAAAGCTGCTGTTGAGAGCCTTTGGCAAATCCTCTTGGCGGGCATGTTGGGCTTGTTTTTGGTGGCTGTGGCAGTGGCGATGGTGATTCTCTTGCAGTCCCAGACGTAGGGGTCGCAGGTGGATATGGCGGTCTCGTCACATTAGTTGAGATAACCCAAGACAGGACGATGACCTTGATGTTCGGAGATTATGGGTCGAGTGAGGAGACGGTGAGGAACGACGGAGATAGGAGAGAGGAAATGATGAAGCAGGTGAGACTAGTGTTGACACCTAAATTTTGCTAAACCATTTAGGGTTTTATTGCATAAAATTAGGGTTTAATTTTTAACCCCTAAATCAAAAATATTTTCATGGCATATAGACATTAGGCGCATTTGCATTAATAGATTTAGTGAATCATATTTTCACTTTATTTTACTTCTTTTTATTTATTTAAAATTATTACAAAAAATTAAAAAAATTAAAAATTAAAAAAAAAGGGGAGAAAGGCCAGCGTTGAATCAGTCAACGCTGGCCCACTCCTCTGCCCCCTCTTGCGTGAAAGAGGAAATGGAGAAGGCAGCAGAGAAGCAGAAAAAAAGCAGAGCGCAGCAAGAAACAGAAGAAAAGGCAGCAGTCGCAGGCGAACCGAGAAAAAAGCGAACAGGGGAGAGTTCCGAGAGGGAGGAAGAAGGAGAGTTCCGAGGGAGGAGAGACCCACACAGAGGCGAGTTCGGCGAGGTCAGAGAGAGGGAGACCCACACAGAGGGAGTTCGGAGAGCAGCGTGAGAAACAGAGAGCGAGGGAGAGAGATCGAGATCAGGGAGTAGAGAGAGAGACCGAGAGGGCCGGCGAGTGAGACCCGAGGTCGCGCGAGCTCCCGTCGACGACCGCGGCCGGCGAAGCTCCGACGTCTGTCACGGTAGGTTCCGGTCGAAGCTCGCCGGGTTTTGCTTCTATTCAGGGTCTTTTCCTGAGGATCCCGGCTCGGGTGGTGTGCGAGGCGCGCGGGTATAACCCGATCTACCGCGGTCGCCTTCTAGTCGCCATCGCCGAGTCGGGTAGGGGCCGTGGCCGCCTCCCCTGTTTTTTTGTTGTTGTGCTCTGTCTCTCGGGGTGGTCGCTGGCCGGAGCTCGCGGCCGTCCGGCTTGCGCGAGTTCCGGCCCGTGGCACCTTGAGCTGAGTCCTGCTTGCTCGTGCATTATCGTGTGTGAACCTCGGAGACGTTTGAGTCTCGATCGAGTCTAGAATCTCTTGTTTTTGCCGTGCACGCCAACTGTTTGACGTTTTGCCCAAACCATCTCTTTGTTTGTCTCTGTGCTGGGGTGTTCTTTTTGGGGTGTCGGTCGGTTCCGGCACACCGCCGGTCGTCACGGCGGTCCGGGCGTGGCCACGCGGGGAGCGAACAGCCAGTCCCTGGTCGGGACTTGGCCGGTTCACGTTCGACAGCAAGCCTCGACCGCGGAGGTCGAGGTGTGACGCCCGACGGCCGAGCAAGGGCTCGGTCGCCGGGCCGTAAACCCCCAGCCACAGAGGCCGGGGGGGAGAGGAACCGGCGTTCCGGTCAGTCGGTGTCGGACGGTGGCACAGGCGCGGCGTCGGGCAGCTGGCCGTGGAAGGCGGAGGCCTCAGGTGCGGCGCGGCTGTGAACCGGGTCAGACGAGCCGGGTCGGGTCGGGCGCTAGGGTTTTCGCGTAACCGGGTCGGCGAGTCGGGTCGCGATCCGGGTAGGGTTTCTGGAGATTCGGGTCGGCGGCTAGTGACCGGGTCGGGCAGGTGAGTCGGGTCGGGCGTTAGGGTTTTCGTGAGTCGGGTCGGTGAGTCGGGTCGGCGAGTCGGATCCGCGGGTCTGACCGGGTCTTGGGCCTTTCGCGGTTGGGCCGGGATTTTGGGATTTGGGCTGAAGCATTGTTTTTGTTTTATTTTCTTAGTGGGCTGGGCTCTTATGTTTCTTTTTAAAAAAACTCGGGCTGGGCTTTTCTTTTAAAAAGGAATAAAATTTTCAAAAAAATTTTAGCCGGGCTCAACAAACGAGCCTGGTCGGCCTTCGGACCAGGGCCGGCGTGCCCGGGTCAGTCCCGGTCCGGGTCGGATGTGGAGATCCGACCCGGATCCGATTTCTTTTTTATTTATTTATTTATTTTTTTATGCTGTGTTATTTTAATATAAAAAATTAATTAATTAAAAAAAATTTTAAAAAAAAATTTAAAAAAGGGAAAAGCCCGAATTTCTTTTTTATTTATTTATTTATTTTTTTCTCGGAAAAAAATTTTTTTTTAAAAAATCTTCAAAAATTTCAAAAAAATCCCAAAAAAATTTTTCGAGAAAATTTCAAGAAAGTTTCGAAAAATTAAAAAGAAATTTTAAAAAAAAATTTAAAAAATCTAAATTAATTTTTTTTTTAAAAAAATTTTAAAAAAAATTCAAAAAAAATCAAAAATCAGAATTTTCATTTGGGTCTAGGAATTAGGTTTTCTTGCCCTATTGTGTGATTAATGTCATATTTGATTGCACGTCACCTGGTTCACACACTTTGAATTGTGCATTTAAACTAACCTCGCATGTAGTTGATTATGCGTGTTTAGGTTTAGATATTAATCGTTGCTTCCGTTAGTTTAGTTAGGAACGGAATTTTGAGACTCCCGATTAGCAAGAGCATGTTAAGTGGTAAATTGAACAAGATTAGGTACCGAAAGGGCACTAATTAGTCGATTAGTGTAATCAAGTCCCCGTACCCATTGAATCTCTGGTTCGTAGAAGTGAAGCATTTCTCCCGCGCTTCGCTTAGGTGTCTAATCGACCTACCAGAAACTGATTAGTGGCGACTCCTAGTTGAAATCGGTTTGCATGTTAATAACTTAAACTTAAGTCGCGAATTGGTATGAGCTTGGGAGAGCTCGAGCTAGGTTTAACTTAGTAATCCATTAGCCAAACCCCCTAGGCGGCGGGGCTGTTTCGGGGAGGTCGCGACAGTTTGGCGACTCCGCTGGGGACTTCTTAGTGGACTTAGGCCGTTTTTCTTGTTCAAATACACCTCTAACGTGAATGTTTTTGCCATTGACCCCCTATTTTGCAGGTTTGAGATTTGGGAAATAAGTGTTTATTTTTCGAATGCTTGAGGCATCGTTTGCTTATAAACTGTTGTGCATGCTTTAAATGTTTTAGCACTACACTGTTGCACACACAACCATGCTGCCGGACCTGGGCTGCGCTAGGAATGTTTAGGATGGTATTGAGTTGGATACGACTTCGACCGCGAGGCCGCGTAGTAGAGGTTGCCCGACTCAATCCTGAAAGTTTCTTTCTTGGTGTCAAAAATGCTTACCTTTGCTCGCGAGGCCGCGTTGCATCGGGGTATCATTCTTGACCAAGCCGGAGTTACGAGAACTTGGCTTAGCGCGCGAGGCAGCGACTAGTCATCCCACTCTCGTAATTCCAATTTGTTAAGCCGTCTAGAGTAGAAGTCCAGCCGCACGTTACATTTGCATGTTTGTGTGATAAAAGTTTGTCATCCACTGTCACCCACTGTAAGTATGGTTCCTCTCTTTACTTGTTTACTTTTGAATTGAAACTTTCATTTTTGAAATTTATGGAAATCAATCGAATGCCCTAGGTGATCTAAGCTTATAATTGCAAAATTCCTGGCAATCACTTTTGATAGCGAGCCTTGAGCATGAATCTCAAACATCTCTAATTTGGCCCTACAAAACAGATGGTCTTGTCTAAATTTTCAATCATGAGTTTAAAATCACATTTTGTACAAAAATTCTTTCAAGTCAAGATTGCATCTTGGGGCATAAAATTAAAATTCTTTCTTGTTCACATTTCAGAATCAAAATTCAAATCTTTTTTTGTATATTAATTTTGTAAATAGGAATCACCTCATTTTTGCAAAAATGAAATCGCAAATTAGTCTTTCAAATTTGATATGCCGCATTTTGCGATGAGACTTTTGGAATATAAAGGGCACTCGATTGATAGCCGCGATTTGATCTTTTAATGATGTCTCCACTTACGATGAAATCTTGGTGAAATACTAAATGCCCACAAATAGGAACCATGAGGGCATGTATTGTTGCCTCGTTTTCGTCATAAGAGGCAGCATCAATAAAAGATCACCTTTTCATTCACATACTAACGTTATCTTTCTTTTGCAGGTTATGCGTAACAGTCGTTCCTTAGAATTCTCTTGCTTAGTCATGCAAGGAAGCAGAGTTTAGAGCTAGAACGTGAATTGTTTGTTTACACTCATCCATTCAAAAGTTTCTCGAAATTCATCCTTCTATTATCGTTGGGAACCACGTTTTCCATTTTGGGTTTTAATGTGAAACCAATCCATGTTTTTGAAAATTACGCGACTCACGTCTCTGAGTAGTGAGATGCTAATTTGTAGCATTGTTCTTTGAAAGTACTTGGAATTTTCCAAATTGAACCCTTGAGTTAAGCTTTTATGCTTTACTTTCAAAATGTCTTGAAAAAAAAAAAAATAAATAAGAGTTTCAAAAAGTTTTGCATAAGATTTTATCACTCTGCTTGATCATTTCTTAGGTTGGTCTGCAAAAAGATACTTTGAGATGGTAAGGTTGTAATCGTTCCAATAGGAATTTCTCGTGCAACAACTGATTCGTCCATCCATTTTTGTCAAATAGGTAAAATGAATGACTTGTTCGACATTTATATCCTCTAAAAGGCAGAAGTATAAGCACTTAGAACCCGAGTCAAATGTAACATGGCCTGATCGCCAATTGAGTGCGCCACGGGGCAACACCTCTTGCCAACAAATCACAACAAGACAAAGGCGCACATTCTCCCTTTCCTTCACGAAGATATGATAGGATTGCCAAATCGCTCGACTTTGAAAAAGATGGACCCCAAATAAGAGCCCGCAAGCAAGCATGGCAAAAGTAGCATGTGTCAAGGAAACTTGATTCGGCATAAGATCAGCGTCCCTCACCAAGAGAACATGATCGAAGCGTTCACTTCAGCACAAAAAGAGTTGTATCGTTCCTAAGTTAGTTCAACAGAGAGTGGAAATGATTGGTGCCATCTCTCGTTTTGCAGGTGAAATAATGTGTTTGACCATGGTGACAACTTCTTCCAAGAAAGTATGATGAGGCAACACACATTGAAGGGGGTGATAGATAGGGCAAGTCACTCAAAGGGCAATAATCCTCACTCATGATGCCTGATAAAGAGGAGTCATTCGATTCAACACAAAAAGGGTGTATCGTTCCTAAATTAGTCCAATTCAATTTTGGGATTGAACTAACATGTCTCCTCTCTTATAGACAAAGGCACACATTGACCACGGAGGCGACACCTCCTACCAAGGAAACATGCAGTAGACAGGGCAGGGTATCCAAGGGACAATGCCCTTAAATATCGAAATAATGCCGAAAAATCAAGGCGAAGATGCAGATGAAAGGAGTTGCCAAACATACATGGAAGCAAATTCAAATGAAGGGAGTTGTCAAACACCCAGGAAGGCAAATTCAAATGAAGGGAAGCATCAAAGACTTGAAGGACAAATGCCAACGAGGGGTAATGTTGTATCGTTCCCAATTTTTCAATCTTTAAAGGGTCTTTAACTAACACATTCCTTTTTATTCTTTATATGTTTACCAAGTCGCCATGACGCAGGTAAGTACCCTTCTCCCAAAATTCAAATGGAAATCAAATGGATAATTTTCATCACAAAGAAAAAGTCTTTGATGGTTATGAAAAAAACAAGCACTAAAGTGGAGACTGAAAAAGCAAGCTCTTCACAAAAATTTTAAATATCATCCTTATTAAAAAAATTATCTTTGTGCTTGACGGATCATTCATTTTGAATCAAAATTCCTTGTGGAGATTAATCAATTCGTGATGATCTCAACAAAACGAAAGGGAGGTGTTAATAATGCCAAGTGAGAAATACTTAGAATGAGGAAAGGCAAGCCATTCCCAAACACATCCCACAAACACTTTGAGAGTTGAGTGGAAGAGAAAATTAGTGTTGTTTAAGAGCAAGAGATTCATTCGCAAGTAGTACATGGATCGAAATGAAAGGAGGCATTTTCTTTTTCTATCCTATACACTACAGGTGATCATAGTTAGCCCCATTTGAGCCATTGAATGTGAAGAGTTTGCAAAATACCCCTGTCAAGAACCACCCTACAACGGGGCAAATTTGGAGGTTTTGGTTGACATGCTTTGGAGGAAATGATGAAAAAGACTTCTTTGCCCTTACTTGTATTAATCTTTTTGTGATAACTTCAGGTGAGTCCTTATGGAAGCTTAAAACATCCCAAAATGAAGAAGAGCATTCATTTCTCTACCCAAACACACTTATACCTTTTGCTTAGCCAAGTTGAGCCTAAATATTCATTTCTAAAACAGAATGGTGATTATCTCCCTACACTGGGGCAAAGCTCAAAAAAAAAAAATGAAAACTAGGGGACATGAAAACTAGTGTGAAGAGCATCTCGAAAGTTTTGAAAGCTCAAAAAAAAAATGAAAAGAGCAAAAGCCAAATGAAAACTAGGGGGCATGAAAAAGCAGTGTGCCTGGTAAAAGCAAGGCCAATGCCCAAAGCAAAAAAAGGGTTGCATCAAGAGAAAAATT
Organism: Syzygium jambos; assembly: GCA_031216235.1. Lineage (NCBI taxonomy): Eukaryota > Viridiplantae > Streptophyta > Magnoliopsida > Myrtales > Myrtaceae > Syzygium > Syzygium jambos. The sequence goes on from CM062224.1 coordinate 19,324,124, forward strand.
CTCATGAAAAAAAGGGGGAATGTCAAAAGCAAAATGCTTGCAAAAAAAAAATCATTGCAAAAGCAAAAGTCATTAGAGAAAGGAGCAAAGCTCTTACATTAAAACGATTAGTCAATGGACTTTCGAGACGAGTTGAATTTCAGAAGTCGAGTGCCTTCAAAAGATTGGATGATATGGTAATGATGCTATGATAATCACCAACTCCTAAACCCCTTTTGAAAATTTCTGAGCCTTTCGAGCCTTTACCCAAACCAATGTTATAACCTTCTCCAAAGTCTCTTCAGATTAGGATGGTCTAAGCAGAAATTTGGATTCCCAAACAAGTTATCGCTTGAAGAAGTTGGGGCAAAGTTGTCTTATCTTATCCTAAGGTTTCTTGACTTGTAAACCTGATGGAGATGCTGATTGAAAATTATTTCATTCCTTAGCCGATGATGCTTATCCGTTGTTGAAACCATGACTAAACCCACATTACGGTCCTTTAAAAGACCTCTTAGATTGGTCAATGTGTACTTATTGCGAATGATTCTCGAAACCTTCGACACTGGTAGTGTGAGGTATATAGAGAGATCATGTTTACTTCCCACATCAATGGATGGGATCAAACAACCTTTTTAAAAGTATGTGAGAAGCCCTTTCAGACTAAGGAATTCTTGTTTGGCATGCTTAATGGGCTCTCTTCATAAGTTAACATCATTTCGATAAAAAACTTTCTCCTAAGGGAACTTGATGATTAATGACGTCCTCCATGCATTAAGGCAATTTTGTAATATTGAAGGATGTTGAATGCTTTCCAAACAGTTGAGTCTATCCTAAATTGCTCGTGCAATCAATGCTTTTTTATTGATGATACCATTTTGATATGGCCTCTTGTGTTGTTATCTTGCCTGGTACGCACTCGCTACCAGAGCACTTATTATAACACGTACCTGTTATTATTAATCTGTGAGACAGGTGACGTTTCCTCGAGCACCAACCTTCAAGCTGATCTCGGAAATGCTAAGATGTATCCAAGCATTCATGAATTCCCAAGATCCTGCTAGCAAGGACACAATAGGCGATCTATCAAACCCTCAGACAAGGACCCCTAAGGGTTTGAGTCTTTTCAAGCCTCGCTGACAGAGGGCCTTTAAGCAATCCGATCTAACCTACAGGTATGTACACCTAGGTACTCTTTCAAAAGGTTTGTGGTTCAACCTTAAACCACGCTTTTCAAAAAGGTTTGTGGTCCAACCTTAAACCACTGTTTCAAAAGGTTTGTGGTCCAATCTTAAACCACGCTTTTCACAAAGGTTTGTGGTCCAACCTTAAACCACGCTTTTCAAAAAGGTTTGTGGTCCAACCTTAAACCACTCTTTCAAAAGGTTTGTGGTCCAACCTTAAACCACGCTTTTCACAAAGGTTTGTGGTCCAACCTTAAACCACTCTTTCAAAAGGTTTGTGGTCCAACCTTAAACCACGCTTTTCACAAAGGTTTGTGGTCCAACCTTAAACCACGCTCTTCAAAAAGGTTTGTGGTCCAACCTTAAACCACGCTTTTCACAAAGGTTTGTGGTCCAACCTTAAACCACGCTCTTTCAAGAAGGTTTGTGGTCCAACCTTAAACCACGCTTTTCAAAAAGGTTTATGGTCCAGCCTTAAACCACGCATCAAAGGTTCCGGGTCATCCTTAAACCCTGATTTCAAAAGGTTGCGGGTCATCCTCAAACCCTGATTTCAAAAGGTTCCGGGTCTATCCTTAAACCCCGATTTCAAAGGGTTCCGGGTCTTCCTTTAAACCCTGATTTCAAAAGGTTGCGGGTCTATCCTTAAACCCTGATTTCAAAAGGTTCCGGGTCTATCCTTAAACCCCGATTTCAAAGGGTTCAGGGTCTTTTTCAAAACCCTGATTTCAAAAGGTTCACAGGGCTTTAGTTCCTAAGCTAAATCTTCAACGTTCATAGGGTTTTAGTCCCTAGGCGTACTTCCTGGGTTTTAGTCCCTTCGTCGTTCATAGGGTTTTAGTCCCTAGGCGTACTTACTGGGTTCTAGTCCCTTCGTCGTTCACAGGGTTTTAGTCCCTAGGCGTACCTGTTGGGTTTTAGTCCCTAAACAGAATCTTTGATGTTTTTAGGGCTTTAGTCCCTAGGCGTTCATTCTGGGTTTTATTCCCTCTTCCGTTCAATAGGGTTTTAGCCCCTAGGCGGAATCTTAGACGTTCGTAGGGTTTTAGTCCCTAGGCGGGATCTTAGCTGCTCATAGGGTTTTACTCCCTAAGTGAAATTTCTTATGTTTACAGGGTTTTAGTCCCTAAATGTCATCAGTGTTCCTCTTTCCTTGCCTGGCGAGCTTTCGCAGCCCGGAGCACCCAATCGATTTGGCGAGCTTTCGCAGCCCAGAGTCTTTCTCTTTCCTTGCCCGGCGAGCTTTTGCAGCCCGGAGCACCCAATCGATCTGGCGAGCTTTCGCAGCCCAGAGTCTTTCTCTTTCCTTGCCCGGCGAGCTTTTGCAGCCTGGAGCACCCAATCGATCTGGCGAGCTTTCGCAGCCCAGAGTCTTTCTCTTTCCTTGCCCGGCGAGCTTTCGTAGCCCGGAGCACTTCATCGACCCAGCGAGTTTTCGTAGCCCAGAGCTTATTTCTTTAAAAAAAAAAATCATCTCTCATACATCTCCCCGTGCCCTCTGTGAACAAAATTTAAGTGTCTCTTATCTTTGAAAGGAACCTCTTCGAGCTCCCCTTCAAAGAGGGGCAGCTGTTGACACCTAAATTTTGCTAAACCATTTAGGGTTTTATTGCATAAAATTAGGGTTTAATTTTTAACCCCTAAATCAAAAATATTTTCATGACATATAGACATTAGGCGCATTTGCATTAATAGATTTAGTGAATCATATTTTCACTTTATTTTACTTCTTTTTATTTATTTAAAATTATTACAAAAAATTAAAAAATTAAAAATTTAAAAAAAAAAAGGGAGAAAGGCCAGCGTTGAATCAGTCAACGCTGGCCCACTCCTCTGCCCCCTCTTGCGTGAAAGAGGAAATGGAGAAGGCAGCAGAGAAGCAGAAAAAAAGCAGAGCGCAGCAAGAAACAGAAGAAAAGGCAGCAGTCGCAGGCGAACCGAGAAAAAAGCGAACAGGGGAGAGTTCCGAGAGGGAGGAAGAAGGAGAGTTCCGAGGGAGGAGAGACCCACACAGAGGCGAGTTCGGCGAGGTCAGAGAGAGGGAGACCCACACAGAGGGAGTTCGGAGAGCAGCGTGAGAAACAGAGAGCGAGGGAGAGAGATCGAGATCAGGGAGTAGAGAGAGAGACCGAGAGGGCCGGCGAGTGAGACCCGAGGTCGCGCGAGCTCCCGTCGACGACCGCGGCCGGCGAAGCTCCGACGTCTGTCACGGTAGGTTCCGGTCGAAGCTCGCCGGGTTTTGCTTCTATTTAGGGTCTTTTCCCGAGGATCCCGGCTCGAGTAGTGTGCGAGGCGCGCGGGTATAACCCGATCTACCGCGGTCGCCTTCTAGTCGCCATCGCCGAGTCGGGTAGGGGCCGTGGCCGCCTCCCCTGTTTTTTTGTTGTTGTGCTCTGTCTCTCGGGGTGGTCGCTGGCCGGAGCTCGCGGCCGTCCGGCTTGCGCGAGTTCCGGCCCGTGGCACCTTGAGCTGAGTCCTGCTTGCTCGTGCATTATCGTGTGTGAACCTCGGAGACGTTTGAGTCTCGATCGAGTCTAGAATCTCTTGTTTTTGCCGTGCACGCCAACTGTTTGACGTTTTGCCCAAACCATCTCTTTGTTTGTCTCTGTGCTGGGGTGTTCTTTTTGGGGTGTCGGTCGGTTCCGGCACACCGCCGGTCGTCACGGCGGTCCGGGCGTGGCCACGCGGGGAGCGAACAGCCAGTCCCTGGTCGGGACTTGGCCGGTTCACGTTCGACAGCAAGCCTCGACCGCGGAGGTCAAGGTGTGACGCCCAACGGCCGAGCAAGGGCTCGGTCGCCGGGCCGGAAACCCCCAGCCACAGAGGCCGGGGGGGAGAGGAACCGGCGTTCCGGTCAGTCGGTGTCGGACGGTGGCACAGGCGCGGCGTCGGGCAGCTGGCCGTGGAAGGCGGAGGCCTCAGGCGCGGCGCGGCTGTGAATCGGGTCAGACGAGTCGGGTCGGGCGCTAGGGTTTTCGCGTAACCGGGTCGGCGAGTCAGGTCGCAATCCGGGTAGGGTTTCTGGAGATTCGGGTCGGCGGCTAGTGACCGGGTCGGGCAGGTGAGTCGGGTCGGCGAGTCGGATCCGCGGGTCTGATCGGGTCTTAGGCCTTTCGTGGTTGGGCCGGGATTTTGGGATTTGGGCTGAAGCATTGTTTTTGTTTTATTTCTTAGTGGGCTGGGCTCTTATGTTTCTTTTTAAAAAAACTCGGGCTGGGCTTTTCTTTTAAAAAGGAATAAAATTTTCAAAAAAATTTTAGCCGGGCTCAACAAACAAGCCCGGTCCGCCTTCGGACCCGGGCCGGCGTGCCCGGGTCAGTCCCTGTCCGGGTCGGATGTGGAGATCCGACTCGGATCCGATTTCTTTTTTATTTATTTATTTATTTTTTTATGCTGTGTTATTTTAATATAAAAAAATTAATTAATTAAAAAAAATTTTAAAAAAAATTTAAAAAAGGGAAAAGCCCGAATTTATTTTTTATTTATTTATTTTTTTTCTCGGAAAAAATTTTTTTTTTTTTTTAAATCTTCAAAAAATTTCAAAAAAATTCCAAAAAAATTTTTCAAGAAAATTTCAAGAAAGTTTCGAAAAATTAAAAAGAAATTTAAAAAAAAATTTAAAAAATCTAAATTAATTTTTTTTAAAAAAAATTTAAAAAAATTCAAAAAAATCAAAAATCAGAATTTTCATTTAGGTCTAGGAATTGGGTTTTCTTGCCCTATTGTGTGATTAATGTCATATTTGATTGCACGTCACCTAGTTCACACACTTTGAATTGTGCATTTAAACTAACCTCGCATGTAGTTGATTATGCGTGTTTAGGTTTAGATATTAATCGTTGCTTCCGTTAGTTTAGTTAGGAATGGAATTTTGAGACTCCCGATTAGCAAGAGCATCTTAGGTGGTAAATTGAACAAGATTAGGTATCGAAAGGGCACTAATTAGTCGATTAGTGTAATCAAGTCCCCGTACCCATTGAATATCTGGTTCGTAGAAGTGAAGCATTTCTCCCACGCTTCGCTTAGGTGTCTAATCGACCTACCAGAAACTGATTAGTGGCGACTCCTAGTTGAAATCGGTTTGCATGTTAATAACTTAAACTTAAGTCGCGAATTGGTATGAGCTTGGGAGAGCTCGAGCTAGGTTTAACTTAGTAATCCATTAGCCAAACCCCCTAGGCGGCGGGGCCGTTTCGAGGAGGTCGCGACAACTAGTGAGATGGAGGAGGTGATGGAAGCGGTGGTGGTGAAGAGGGAGGACATGAGTTGCAAAAACATTGACTTCTGTGAGAAAGTGTGGTGTGCAAGCTTGATTTATTAGCTGTTTCTTTTATTTATTTCCTTCTTTCTTTACAAGGTTAAGAAATTTGAAGAAAAGAGCTGTGAAATGAAAGCATTTCAAAAACTTGGAAATTTGGGTGCGGCTCTTGATTTTTGTATGCTTTCTTCTATGAGTATATATATAGTTGATGTAGTTAGCAAGTGATACAATAAGCATGGATAAATAAAGTTTAGTGTTAGAAATCAATAAATAAAGTCTCAAACTCCAATGGCGAGACACTTCGATATCCATACAAAGAAAGAGAGTCTTGTAAATAAAAGTCCAATCAAAATTGGGCCTAATTATGTTGATTGAATTCATTCAGCCAATTTTAGATAAAAATCGATGACGTGAATGCTAACCGTACTATGTGGCACCGCTAGCACTGACGCGGACAATTTTAAATAATATTTTATTATTTTTCTAATTTTTAAATTTTTATTTTTTTTCCATTTCTCTTGTTTTTTTTTCTTCTTCCTCCACGGTTGTCGATGACCAACCACAAGGGAGAGCCCGCAAGGACCAACCTTACCAACCAAGTGAGGCTCGCCTCGCAAGGGCGAGGTCCTCTTGGTGGTATTTGGTGAGGGCCGACCTCGCTGGCCCCAAGCAAGGCCTAGCCTCACCAGCTTCGGTCAAGCCTTGTCAAATTCTCGTATTATTTTGCAAAGTCCCATCGCCTCGTAGAGCCTCGTTTCTCAACCAAAGCTAGCAAGGCCGACCCTTGCCGGTCTTTGGGAAGGGTGAGCCTCGCCAGCTCTCTCTTGTGGCTGGTTGCCAGCCATTGAGAATGCCGGTGACTGCGACGGAAGAAAAGAAAAGAAGAACAAATTAAAGATGAGAAAAGAAAAAAAGAAAAAAAAAGTATAAAAATTAATAAAAATTTGAAACAATAAAAAATATAATTAAAAATTGTCCACGCCATGTTAGCGGTGCCATGTAGGACAGCCGGTGTCCACGTCACGATTTTTTGTCAAAATTAGCCGGATGGACTCAATCGGTAAAACGTGAAAATGTTTAGTACTCAATTGGCAAAATTGAAAGGTTTAGGACTATATTGACAAAAGTACAATAGGTTTATGACTTTTTGGATAATTTTTCTTGTCATTCGAGGGGAGGGAGACTGGCCACCACGGTGGATGAAAATCGAACCACCTCCTCCCACCCACACACACACACTCTCTCTGTGAAAATCGAACCACCTTCTCCCACCCACACACACACACTCTCTCTCTCTAACCACGAACATGCGGAGATGTTAGTGGTCTGCCCTAGAATCAATCAATGTTGATACTCTAATATTAGTTGTGGATTAGGTTGTGTCGAAAAATTCGATCTTCACTATACTTAGATAGTCATAATGTCTTGCTAGAGACCGCTTATGACTTGTGGGCCAAAAGGGTTTTGAGCACACTGCTAATGTTTAGTGAACCTACAGGGTCGCACACAATCGCAAACGGACTTAATATTTTCTGTGCGCCTTGATCTGCTTAAGAAGTAGATTTTAATTTATTCTCTTATTTAAATTATCTATGCGGTCGTGCGCGTTATGAGATAATGATTAAACGTACGATTAAAGGTGGCTGGTTTGGCAGGCCCAAATCGCCTGGCCTACTTCTTTTAATTCCGCTGGATAATGAGACTATATAAATAGATAAAGAATCATTCTCTATCTAGGGTTTTTTTTTTCGACAGAGTATCGAAAAAAAAAGGCGTTCAATTGAAAAGGAACTTCAAGATCTTTCGCTAGCACGTGGATCGTTGGAGAATTCCCTTCGTGTGTGTAGATACCGGTAGAGGCGCAACACTTGGGGCGCTAATCCAGACACAATCGGTTGCCGATTTATCTTCGATATGCAAACGGTACGTTTCGAAATTCCTTTTCGATTTCAATATATACATGGATCCTGTCTAGGGTTCTATATTCCGCTGCGTTGTTTTTCGTTAATGAACCCTACAGTGGTATCAGAGCCACTTGTGATATATTGAAGTTGAATCGGAAACCCTAATTGTTGATACATATGATGTATGCCTGAAGTGAGTCTAAATTAGGGTTAGATGAATTTGAAATACGAATTGATATGATCAATTGAGAAGGAATGAAGTAGGGATGGGTCGATCCTATTCCGCTCGCGTCGAGGCAGAAACGGCGTCACGCCTGGGTTGTTGCCCTAGGCGGAGACGGCGGGCGGAGACGGCGGGCGGAGACGGCAGCGCGTCTAGGCCTGTTGCCCGAGGCGGAGACGTCGGGCGAAGACAGCGGCGTGTCTGGGTCTGTTGCCCGAGGCGGAGATGGCAGCGCGTCTAGTCATCCTGCGCGTCAAGGACTCGAGGCGTCCGGCCAGATGAGTATGGTGAAGGCGCGGGAGGCGGCAGCAACGGATAGTCTCCCGAGAACACAGAATTGAGAATTCTATTTAGTTTTCGGGGGCTCTCCTCAAAAAATAGAATTGAGAATTCTGTCTAGCTTTCGGGGCTCTGCCCCTCGACCCCGCAAGGGGACGTTGCCCCCTTGACCCCTGCATGGAATTGGTCGTTCCCATATGATTGATATACCTTTGTTATTATAAGTGATGTTTCGTTTATGTTTATAACATGCATACATTCATCGCTAAATAAACAAAGGAGTCCCTAATAAAATTAAGTAATAATATGATGCCTTTTTAATCATACACCTATTAAAACTTGAATCGTCAATAGATGGGCCTGCCAAAGCAGGGTGTCTTTAACTATTTGAGTAAAATAGGATGGATAATGGTTATCCATAAGTCAAGATTGGTTTACTTAACGAGGCTATCAAAACGGTTTTGGGCCTTGAGGCATAGTGTTTGGGGATAAGATATGAGATGTCAACCCCAATAACCAAGAGTTGTATTCGATACAATTGACAAAAAGTTGTCTACCTAAATAACTTATTCTTGAGCGGTAAGCCAAAGTTTACTCGAGTCTTGGTAAAATATGGATCTTGGTCCACTATACTTATTGGGACACATGTTATAAAAGTATAGTGGGAGTTTATTATTTATAATATTAATGAACAATTCACTTTGCATATTTGTTGTAGATAATGGCAAATAGCTCTACATCACATTTTTCACTGCGATCTGTCCTTGAAAAGGAAAAATTGAATGGTTCAAACTTTTTGGACTGGTATAGAAGCTTGAGAATTGTTCTCAAGCAAGAGAAAAAGGATTATGTTCTGGAGAAACCACTCTCTCAGAAGGCACCTCCTTCCAACGCTCCCCATGCCGAAAGGAATGCTTATCAGAAGCATAAAGATGATGCATTGGATGCATCATGTCTAATGCTAGCTACCATGAACTCAGACCTTCAGAAGCAATTTGAGAACGTGGATGCCTATGATATGATTATGAACCTGAAAAATTTGTTTCAGGAGCAGGTACGCACTGAAAGATACCAAACGATAAAAACCTTAATTGAGTGTAAGCTAGCCAGTGGGAGTTCAGTTAGCCCACATGTCATAAAGATGATAGGTTATATTGAAAACCTGGAACGACTAGGCTCTCCCATTAGCCAAGAGTTGGCTACTGACATTATTCTTCAGTCATTGCCTCAAGATTATGACACGTTTGTTATGAACTATAACATGCATAATCTGAATAAGTCTTTGACTGAACTGCATGGGATGCTCAAAACTGCTGAGCAGAATATCAAGAAGGACCCTATCCCTAATGTTCTCATGGTTCAAAAGGGGAAAGGCTTGAAGAAGCCAGGTAAGGTTAAGGGTAAGGGCAAGGGCACTAAGCCTAAACCCAACTCCAAGACCAAACCGGGTCCGACTACTGATGTTGTATGCTTCCATTGTGGTGAGAATGGACATTGGAAGAGGAATTGCAAGAAATATTTGGAGGATCTGAAGAAAAAGGGAAGTGAGACTTCCGATTTAGGTATTTATGTTATAGAAGTAAATGTTACTACTAGTTCTACTTCATGGGTATTGGATACCGGTTGTGGTACTCACATTTTTATGGATGTAGAGGGACTAAAACAAAGTAGAACACTTGCAAAAGGTGAAGTGGAACTACGAGTTGGAAATGGAGCAAGAGTTGCTGCATTAGCCGTAGGAACATATGATGTAGCTTTACCTTCTGGCATGATTTTAGAACTGAATAATTGCTACTATGTACCTGCTATACGCAGGAATATTATTTCTGTTTCTTGTTTGGACAAGGAAGGTTTCTGTTTTGATATAAAGAACAATAGTTGTTCGTTTTATCTTAATGGATTATTTTATAGTAGTGCCCATATTATGGATGGAAATATGTTCTAAATCTTGATGTGACAATCTATAATATAAATACAAAAAGATTTAAATCTAATGATTTGAATCCAACCTATCTATGGTATTGTCGATTAGGCCACATAAACGAGAAGCGAATTCACAAGCTTCATAGCGATGGACTATCAAATTCATTTGATTTTGAATCATTTAATACATGTGAATCTTGTTTAGTTGGAAAAATGACAAAAGCTCCTTTTACTAATCAAAGTGAGAGGACAAAAGAATTATTGGCCCTTATACATACTGATGTGTGTGGACCACTAAGTTCTACAGCCAGAGGAGGTTATCAGTACTTCATTACATTTACTGATGATTTCAGTAGATATGGATATGTTTACTTGATGAAACATAAGTCCGACTCCTTTGAAAAGTTCAAGGAATTTCAGAATGAAGTACAGAATCAACTTGGCAAGAATATCAAGGCTCTTTGATCTGATCGAGGAGGAGAATATTTAAGCCAAGAGTTCAATGACCATCTCAAAGAGCGTGGAATTGTTTCACAGCTCTCTCCTCCTGGAATACCACAATGGAATGGTGTTTCTGAGAGGAGAAATCGAACTTTGTTAGACATGGTTCGATCAATGATGAGTCATTCAGATCTTTCATTATCTCTCTGGGGTTATGCACTCGAGACAGCTGCGTTTACACTAAATAGAAGTCCATCAAAAGCTGTAGAGAAGACACTATATGAGATGTAGACAGGAAAAGTTCCTAGTATGTCTTTTCTAAAGATTTGGGATTGTCAAGCTTATGTAAAACGTTTACTTTTTGATAAGCTTGGACCCAAATATGATAAATGCTTCTTTGTGGGATATCCTAAAGAAACAAAAGGATATTACTTTTACAATCCATCAGATAACAAAGTGTTTGTTGCTCAAAATGGTATCTTTTTAGAGAAAGAGTTTCTTACTAAAGGAACCAGTGGGAGTAAAGTAAACCTCGAAGAAGTCATTGTGCCACAAGAGGGTGTTCCAGTTCATGAGGAACCTTAATTAGATCTACAAAGAGTTGTAGAGTCTACTCTAGTGGCACCTATAGTTCGTAGGTCTGAAAGAACACATCGTGAGCCTATGAGATATGATTTTCACGTGACAGAACATCGTCATCTATTGTTAATAGAAAATGACGAATCTACAACCTATACAGAAGCTATGATGGGACCAGACTCCGATAAATGGCTTCAGGTCATGAAATCCGAAATGGACTCAATGTATCAAAACAAAGTTTGGACTTTGATTGATCCACCCGAAGGTGTCAAACCTATAGCGTGTAAGTGGGTTTTCAAAAAGAAAACTGATATGGATGGAAATGCTCATATCTACAAAGCACGGCTAGTAGCTAAAGATTTTAAACAAACTCATGGTATTGACTATGACGAGACCTTTTCGCCAATGGCCATGCTTAAGTCCATTCGGATTATTCTAGCGTTTGTTGCATATTATGACTATGAGATATGGTAAATGGATGTAAACACAGCTTTCCTTAACGGAAATCTAGAGGAGAATGTGTGCATGACACAACCTAAAGGCTTTACAGTATCAGATAATACTGGGAAGATATGCAAGCTTCAACGTTCTATTTATGGATTGAAGCAGGCATCACGGAGCTAGAATATTCGTTTCTCTGTCAAAGAGTTTGGCTTCATTAGAAACAAAGAAGAAACTTGTGTATACAAGAAGTCTAGTGGGAGTGCAATTGCGTTTCTAGTGTTGTATGTGGATGACATACTGCTCATTGAAAACGACATTCCTATGCTTCAGTCAGTTAAGACATCGCTAGGAAAATTTTTCTCCATGAAGGACATGAGAGAGGCAAATTATATCTTGGGAATTAGGATCTATAGAGATAGATCTAAAAGACTTATTGGACTGAGTCAAAGTACATATGTTGACAAAGTCATCAATAGGTTTAATATGCAAGACTCCAAGAAATGTTTTCTCCCGATGACACATGGCATAAGTCTTAGCAAGACTCAATGTTCTTTAACACAAGATGAGCGAGACCGCATGAGTAGGATTCCTTATGCATCGGCTGTGGGATCCATCATGTACACTATGTTGTGTACTCGTCTCGATGTTGCTTATGCATTGAGCATGACAAGTAGATATCAGTCAGATCCAGGGGAACCTCATTGGATTGCGGTAAAAAATATCCTTAAGTACTTGAGAAGAACTAAGGATTTATTCTTAGTCTATGGAGGTGAGGAACATATCACTGTAAGTGGTTACACTGATGCTAGTTTCCAAACCGATAAAGACGACCTTCGATCGCAGTCAGGTTTTGTCTTTTGCGTGAATGGTGGAGCGGTGTGCTGGAAGAGTTCCAAGCAGGACACTCTTGCAGATTCTACGACAGAAGCTGAGTATATTGCTGCTTCAGAAGCATCAAATGAAGCTGTTTGGATTCGAAAGTTCATAGAAGAACTGGGAATCAGTCCCACTAGTTCAAATCCAACGGACCTCTATTGTGATAGCAATGGGGCCATAGCTTTGGCTAAAGAGCCTAAGTCTCACCAGAAGACCAAACACATACTCAAGAAGTATCATCTCATTCGAGAATTTATTGAAAGAGGTGATGTCAAGACGTGCAAAGTTGCAACGGAGTTGAATACAGCTGATCCATTGACGAAGGTTCTTCCACAACCTAAGCATGAGCGTCATTGTAACGCTTTAGGCCTTAGACACATTAGTGATTGGTCTTGATTTGAGTGGGAGTATATGTGATATACATTTTCATTGTTCATTAATAAAATATATATATATTATATTTGATTTCGATTTAATTTGAGTATATAGTTGAATGCGAAATCTTTATCCCCCGAATATTGAATATCCTTAATAGATAATTAAATACGTGATTTGATCGTGAAACTCTATTAAAAAAGTGGATATTAATATTCTAAATGTCCCTAGTCAATTGCCATTGTGCATTGGGAAGCAAATGGTGTTTGAGACTAGTATGTGAGTCAACTGATGATCAAGTTTCACGGGTCATGAATATAGAGATATAAAGTTTATCACATGGAATACATGTTAGAGAACATTGTATTGGATAGACCCACTATGAGAATATTGTAGGATTGTTATATAATGTCATAAGTATTTCTTATCACAACTATAGAGTATAGTCCTTTGACCTGAGTCTGCCATGGTTTACTGGACGTGGATTGGCATGCTTTAACATTGCCAAATGTCAGCCGTAATAGGTGATTATAAAGATAATGGCTGGGCATGTCATGAATCGTGCTGAGTGATGTGAGTAGACAAGATGGGATTTGTCCCTCTCATATAACGAGGGTATGATTTCCTGGCCTCCCGTAGAGTTGAGATTGTGAAATGCATGGCCATGCTCAAGTGAGTTGAAGAGTCAACTACTTGTTTTGACAATCTAACTGCGGTATCGGGAAAATGAGTTTAAGCTATATAAGAATGACACTTGTTCTGCCTTATACTTAACTCGGAAATCAAGTGACAAAGGGACTTAGTTTATATGATTGGTTCTAGTGCAAGTGGGAGATTGTTAGTGGTCTGCACTAGGAATCAATCAATGTTGATACTCTAATATTAGTTGTGGATTAGGTTGTGTCAAAAAATCGATCTTTACTATACTTAGGTAGTCATAATGTCTTGCTAGAGACTGCTTATGACTTGTGGGCCAAAAGTGTTTTGAGCACACTGCTAATGTTTAGTGAACCTACAGGGTCGCACACAATCACAAACGGACTTAATATTTTCTGTGCGCCTTAATCTACTTAAGAAGTAGATTTTAATTTATTCTCTTATTTAAATTATCTATGCGGTCGTGCGCGTTATGAGATAACGATTAAACGTACGATTAAAGGTGGATGGTTTGGCGGGCCCAAATCGCCTGGCCCACTTCTTTTAATTCCGCTGGATAATGAGACTATATAAATAGATAGAGAATCGTTCTTTGTCTAGGGTTTTTTTTTTTACAGAGTATCGAAAAACAAAAAACGTTCAATTGAAAAGGAACTTCAAGATCTTTCGCTAGCACGTGGATCGTTGGAGAATTCCGTTCGTGTGTGTGGATACCGGTAGAGGTGCAACACTTGGGTCGTTAATCCAGACACAATCGGTTGCTGATTTATCTTCGATCTGCAAACGGTACGTTTTGAAATTCCTTTTCGATTTCAATATACACATGGATCCTGTCTAGGGTTCTATATTTCGCTGCGTTATTTTTCGTTAATGAACCCTACAGGAGAAGCATAGGCCGGCGTTGTCATTTCCTATCTGTCCTCCCATTGATCTTGTGCTTGCTGTCGTGCCCACCGGATGTCCATGCGTCGGGCGGCAGAGAAGACGAGGGGACGGTGCCTAATGTAGTCAGGTACGGGTACGCGATTGGGTCTGTGGGTGTCGACCAGTTGGGAACGGCGTTGGTTGCCGAGCTCCGCCTAATCAACACGACCTTCATCTATGAGGCTTGACGTCGAGAATCTCCGCTTTGTTGCCAGGTTAGAGCCAAAAAAAAATGAAGTATACAATATTGAAATTATTTGCACTATAGAAGTTATGTTTATTATTTTTGCTAAGTTCATTTTTGCAATCGAATATATGCAAAAAAAAAAATTAGAATTTGAAATCATTGCATTATTACAAAAATTTAATAAAGAACAATTGGAAAAAAAATATTAGTAATAATGCACAAAAATATTATAAATATACGTAAAAAAAGGAGGAAAATATTTCGAAGTTCGAATTTTTCTAAGAGGGTTGCTGCTAAAAAGAGAATAGTCGAATTTTAATATCGAAACGTCATGCAAGATTAAATTAAGATGCCGGTTTACATACTATTGATTCGATATTTCATAAGATAAATAATTAGGGATATTTGGAAGAAAATAAACATTTTAGAATTAATTTAAATGGTATAGATATCATGGTATGAATGTAGACAACATATTTTGTAGATTAAGATATAATTATAATTTTTTTATGCAAGAAAAAAATAGTTAATTTTGGCTTACGTCATCACAATCTGCTCCCAGCTTCGAAGCGGGCAGTCGTCTCCTAGTTTGAATCACCAACGCCAACCACCGCCGATGAGAAGTCCCCAACGACTTTGTCCCTTGCCGGTGTCCCTCCCCTCACTACCAAACCTTAGCTCTGCTGCCGCTATCATGCTACTCCTAATACCGCTGCATCTTTGCCGCCTCCTCGGACCTCGTCTTCTTGTTCTGCAACACCACCCTGTTCTCCTTTGTTGTCTCCCGTCGCTCCTCCGATGATGTCCTCTTTGACACGTCCACCTCTGACCCCTCCGCCTTCCTTGTCTTCAAGGACCAATACCTGCAGCTCTCCTCCTCCCTCCCTCCCCATCGCTCCGGCTCCAGGCCCACTAGACCCTAGGGGCGCGCATAGAATCCATTCTACTTTAGAAATCAAATTCTTATCAAAAATTGATTTATGGAATTTTTCTCAAAAATTTATTTATGGAGGAGAAATCTGTTTGATAAAACATGACTAATTCTACTCCAGAAATTGATTTCTGGAAGAGAAACTATTTGATAAAACAGAAGGAAATTTCTGCTTTTGGAGATGCCCAAAAATTTAAATTTCACTCAAAGTGAGTAGTTATAGGTATTCTAAGCCATTCTATGAAGTTTTAAAATTTTTTATTTTTGATTTTTTTGAGCATAGCAAAAAATTTAAATTTTACTCAAAGTGGGTGACCACGGGTATTCTAAGCCATTCTTTGAAGTTTTGAGATTTTTATTTTTTGATTTTTTTAGTCACCTCAGAAAATTAAAATTTCACTCAAAGTGAGTGGCTATAGTATTCTAAGCCATTCTATGAAATTTTGAAATTTTTTATTTTGAAATTTTTTTTGGGCACCTCAAAAAATTTAAATGTCACTCAAAGTGGGTGGCCACAGACATTCTAAGTCATTCTATGAAGTTTTGAAATTTTTTATTTTTTAATGTTCTTTTGGGCACTTCAAAATGTTTAAATTTCACTCAAAGTAGGTGGTCACAGGTATTCTAAGCTATTCTATGAAGTTTTGAAACTTTTGTTTTTTTGATTTTTTTAGGCACCTAAAAAAATTTGAATTTCACTAAACGTGGGTGACCATAGGTATTCTAAGCCATTCTGTAAAATTTTAAATTTTTTTATTTTTTTTGGGCACTTCCAAAATTTTTTTGTGGCCATAGGTATTTTAAGCCATTATGTAAACTTTTGAAATTTTTTATTTTTTAATTTTTTTTGGGCACCTAAAAAAATTAAAATTTCACTCAAAGTGGGTAACCACAAGTATTCTACGTCATTCTGTAAAATTTTGAAATTTTTGATTTTTTGATTTTTTTGGAGCACCTCAAAAAATTTAAATTTCACTCAAAGTGGATGGCCACATGTATTCTAAGCCATTTTGTAAAATTTTGAAATTTTTGATTTTTTTATTTTTTTGGGCACCTAAAAAAATTTAAATTTCACTCAAAGTAGGTGGCTACAAGTATTATAAGCCATTTTGTGAAATTTTGAAATTTTTGATTTGTTGAAATTTTTGATTTCTTGTAAAGAAGGAAATTTGGGCTAGAATGCATTCTAGAAGAGCGAAGCTACAAAAAGTAGCTTTTTTTTTAGGCCAAAACTCTGGAAGCAAAAATTCATTCTGGAGCCAAAAAAAGAATGAAGTTTTATCAAACGCGTTTTTATTCTAGAATGCAAAAATTACTCCAAAATATATTTCAGAAATTTTTTAACAAATGCATTTCTGTTCCGGAATACATTCTAGAGCAGAATTTCTGCTCCAGAATGAATTCTATGTGCGCCCTATCCCTATGGAACGCCGACATCGCCAGCATGAACCTCGATCTCAACCTGTATGGGTCGCATCCATTTTACATGGACGTCAGGTCATCCGTGGGCGGCGGCGGCGGTGGCAGAGGAGTTGGGGCGGGCACGAGCCACGGTGTCCTGTTGCTGAACAGCAATGGCATGGACGTGGCGTACACTGGCGACAGGATCACTCACAAGGTGATCGGCGGGCTGTTGGATTTGTGTTTCTTTCCCGGGCCGTCTCCTGAGGCGTCATGGAGCAGTACACCGAGCTCATTGCCCGGCCGACCCCAATGCCGTACTGGTCCTTCGGTATGCTGGTTTTCGTGGGTTGCTTTCGATTAGAAGGAACAGGACAACGTCACCCATTTTATAATATCACTTTTCACGTCGCAAAACTCGAATGCTCAACGAGTGAATTACAAGCAGCAAAATATAAAACTTCGTAAATCCTCATTTAGCAGACTACTATGACACTTTCGTCGGTTTCCTTCATTAATCACTCTTACCTCAAAAACTAGCTACGGCCAAGTTAGAGACTTAGAGGACAGTACATTGTCATGCATTTTATAACATCTCTTTTGATGTTGCAAAACTCGAATGATCAAGGGGTGCATTGCAAGAAGCAAAAATTCAAAATTCAAATCTTCATTTTTGTTTTGGTCAAATAAATCTTCATTTAGCAGACAACATAAACGATGCTTGCGTCGGTTTCACTCATCGATCACGCTCACACCTCTCCCGATCTCACACAAATATGCAAAAACAGGACGATCCCTGCACTTTACAAGGTTTCCCCGATCTGGTAAACGGGCACAGGCACAGGCACGAATTTCCTCCATGTTGAAAGAAAAACAAAACCAAACCAAACCCAATCTACCCAAAGAAAACTACTTTCTGTCATCTCTGTTTTTCCCCTTTGTAAGGATCTGATTGGGATCAGAATGGAAGATAAGACGTATGAAGTCTCTCACACTCATGTTGATGACCTTCTTCTTCGTCTTCTCCTTCTGAATTCCTTCCATTACAGGCCTGAGAAGATGTTTGCTGATCCTTTTCTGCCATTGCTGGACCTAATGAGCATAAAGATAACCGCTTTCAGAATTAGAAACTTCTCTTCCCTGGAACAACCTTCTTTACCTTTTCCATTGCTAAGGTTTCTGGTCCCTCTTCCTTATTTTCCATATGGCGATCAGATTGGGCCGGAATCTCTGCTTTCTAAAGCCGCAATTCGCCTTCTTACAGTCCGGCGCTTCCGGGATCCGTCTCTTCTGCCCCCTCCTCTTCTTCCAACTTCTCACCTTAAAAGATTTTCCAAGCCGGACTGAACTTGCCGACTTCCGCTCTCAGCCATTGCCCGAAACAGCTCTCGCTCTCTGCATCCAGTCCTGCTTCTTCAAAAGGGACCTTCTCATAATGCTTCGCATAGTGCCCAATTCTGCCACAAGAACTGCAGAAGCGAGGCAGTCTTTCGTACTTAAAATCCAACCGGAGCTTTCTTCCTCCACGACTGGCAACCATAATCCCCGATCTCAGAGGATCCGCCAAGTTCATCCTGATCTTCGCCCTCTGGACATTACACAAGGCCGGTCCCTTCACTTCCACCTTCACCTCTAAAACGGTTCCTACTTCACTCGCTACTCTACGAACATTTTCCTCTGAAACCCACTCGCGCGGAAGACCATGGATCTGAACCCAGAACGCACAAGAAGTAAATTCATAACACTGAGGAGGAGTGTCGGGTTCCCATGGTTCAAGCAGTAGAAGGTGATCGGCGAAAGACCAAGGCCCGCCATCTAGTATTCGATCGTTTTCCGCTTCGGACTTGAGGGTAAACCCGAAAACTCCATCGTAGAACTTATCGACCGTCACGTTCTCGTTCCGCCATGCCCTTCTCATGGTGCTCTGGAACGCTTCGAGATCGATGCTGGGGTTTGTGTGGAGCTGCCCGAACAGGGTACGCCGACATTCGTACAGCTTCTCGGCAGGTACTTCTCCGTCTATCACGACGATGTAATCGTCGGACCAGAGGTTGCCTAATCTCTTGATGAGACGGGTGAGCCGAGCGTCTGCATCGACACCCTTTCGCGTGGCGCAGCCAAAGATAATGCAGAACAGGGGAGCTTCGGTTTCAGAGGCGAAAACCACCACGAGGGAGACTGGAGGTGGAACATGCTGAAGAAGACCGCTAGGGTTTGATGGGCAAGTGGATTTTAGGAAGAAACTACCACTAAGGTGCGTTTGTTTGAAATTCAAGATTTGAAAAATATTTTTCAAAAAACAATTATTTATATCGTTTGTAAAAATAAATGAGTTAAAAATATTTTTATTACTCATAAAAATAGTCGTATATAAATTATTGTCGATAGTGAAATACTTTCCGTTAACTAATTTTTATAAGCTATATGACCAATTATTTTTTAAAAAAATGTTTTCCAAATCTCGAATTCTCTGTGAAACAAACATACGCGGGATAGAGAAAAGCACTACATGGCCAGAGGATCTTCAAAGACCATTTTAAAAAATAACATCCTTTATCATTAAAAAAAAACTAGAAAACTCGAAACTAGTAAATAAACATAAAATCAGCTAAAAAGATAGTGGTGTTCGGAGTCAAATTTTGAAAGTCGTCGAAAATAGATCGAAAATGTGAATTCAAATAGCTGTCGTCCAAGAAAATATTTTCATCTTTCAAAAAACATACTTAAACATAAATTACTATTGTCAATGAAAAATGACAATAATATTTTTCATTGATTAATCATTTTCAAGAATACAAACGATCATTTTTAGGAAAATATTTTATCAAATTATGTATTTTTGGCGAAAGAAACAGATCCTAAAATGAAAATGGTCTTAAATGTCTTAGTACCAAATCTTGGGGGAAAAATTACACAATCAGTTATAACTTATTGTAAGAAATTGAATTGAGATTTAAACATTTAGTATTAAACCTTTTAGGGATAGTACAATGTCCTTTCATCCAAATTGTGTTGGATAGTCCGATCGTCACCGGCCATTTGACGTATACAAGTGACGGTGTGACGTGGACTGAAATTACACAAAATGACTCGGTTTTTGCTTGGAAAAACAGAGCCCCAAAATTTTTATAAATAAAAGAAATGATTTTACAATCAAAAGAAAATAATTTACGTTAAGAGAAAAAGAACACCCCAGCCAATCTTCATCCTCAACCGGCAGACTCCGCTCCGTCCATCTCTCCTCGCCGTGTGCCGATGCCGCAGCTGCCGCTGAAGTGGACGTTCTCATCAAGTATATGTGCACCAATTAGCATTCTGAATCTACATAGGCAAAGCTTTGATACCGCGGGTAGGAAAATCAACTATCAAAGGTTTCGTTTGTTGCGCGAAAAATAAATGATTTTGGAGAACACTTTTTTCTAAAATGATTGCTTGTATCGCATACAAATATGAAGAGATGAAAAAAATATCTTCATCGTCCGCGAAAATAAGGAGACATAAATTGTTATCAATGATGAAAACGCTTCTCGTTGATTAATTACTTCATCTGATATAAGCGATCGTTTTTAGGAAATTATTTTTCAAACTATCCATTTTTCGTGAAATAAACAGAGCCTAAGACCCGTACGTAGAATTTAGAATACCTACGACTTGAACCCAAATGACATACCTATGTTGACAAATCGCCATCCTTGAATAAATCTGTACGGTTAAAGCCGCGCGAATCCATGACTAAATCTTCCTCTCCTTCTCCTTCCTTAGACGGTCTTTATGGATGAACCGCAAGTGTTTAGTCTCAGGAGGGGGGAGAGGACAATAGCATATCTATAGTGTGTATTTTAACGGGTTAATCATCACAGGTCACTGTTGAAATAATGATCCATACTGACCGTCCAACCTCATTTCATAACATGAATCTAGATGCGTTAAGCCCAATCTAAATTGATCACATGACCGTATTTACACTATCAGACATTGTCTTGCAAAAATTTCCAACAAACTAATGGCAACAGATGGTAGTAGTATATGGATCTAAGGTGTCCAAATAACACCCGGAAACCATAACATCGAGAGCATTCAAGTGATTTATCTGCCTCGTAATCTGTTTTCATGCCGTGTCAGTTATTTCTAGTGAAGTCTTTCTTCTCGAGAAAGTTGGTCACCATCAATCGAATCACGTAAATATGAGAATTCGTTATTTCTTACTTTTTGTATAGTTAATTCGAGTGAAAGTTGCAAGCATTGATTTATTCTAACTAAGGGTGTATTTGTTTCATAGAAAATTTTTTCACGAAAATACTTTCCTCATTTTCCGGCGTTTGATTTGCTTAGGAAAATGAGTTTATGGAAAATGTTTTCCTAGTCAATGAAAAATGTTCCCTTACCAAAGCTTAAATTCAGGAAAATGATTTCTCCTTTGAAACAACCGGAAAACGTTTTCCGAAGCATGACTAACTATTAGCACTTGGATCCAAAACTCTATACTTGAGCACGAAAACTTAAACGTAGATTTTTGAGTCTCGACATTTAGGACCAAATCTTGGCGGCCTGGCTCGAGACCTCGATGTCCAGGGCCCGGGCCCTTGGCACCCACGCTCGAGTCCATTGAGGCCGAGCCCGAATCCCTAGTGCCAGTTCTCGATGCTCCGACACCTGAACTCGAGTCCATAAAGGCCATGCTCAGGTCCCTGATACTTGAGCTCTAGTCCCGACCCTCTGGCCCAAATCCACAAAGGCCATGGATAGGTCCTCGGCGCTCAGGCTCAAGTCCTTAATTAATGAAACGATTGTTTTTATAAAAATATTTAATTAAAAATGGAATTTTTATTTATTTATTTAAAAAATCAATTATTATTATTTTTTAAAAAATTGAATTATTTATTATTTTCTTTTCTTTTTCTTTCTTTTTCTTTTTCTTCTTCCTCAGGCCGGTCACTGGCCATGGCGACGGCCGGCGACCTCACAGCCTCTAGCAGTAATCCTCGAGCTCGGCCGAGGCTCGGCCGATCTAGGCGAGCTCACGACTCGCCAGATCCGAGTGAGCCCGAGCTCTACCGACCGAGCTTGGCCTAGGCCGGCAAGCTCGCGGGTCGCTAGATCCAAGCAAGCCCGAGCTTCGCCGACTGGGCTCGGTCAAGGCCGGCGAGCCAAATCCAAGCGAGCTCGAGCTCGCCTGTGGCCATCGCCGGGTGAGCCTTGAGCTCGCCTATGGCTGTCGCCGGCCGGTTCCGGCAGAGGAAAAAGAAAAGGATCGAAAAGAAAAAAGAAAAACGAAAAGAGAAAAAATAAAATTAAAAAATTAAAAAAATCCAATTTTTTCAGAAAAAGAAAAGAAAAAAAATTAGAGAAATAAAAAATAATTAAAAATTAGATTTTTTTAAAATTTAAAAAATTATTAAAAAATTTGATTTTTTTTCTTAGAATAAAATCATGAGATTGAAATCATTTTCTAATGAAATCCAAACATCGGAAAACGATTTCTTTTGTGTATCACCAAACAAAGGAAAATTAAGCATATTCCTGGAAAATGATTTTCTAGGAAACGTTTTCCTTTAACGTTACGTTTTCCGTGAAATAAATGCATTCTAAGTGTGTTTTGGATTGTAGGTCCAAATCAAAGATAACCTTAAGGCTGCGTTTGGTGAACCGGATAAAATTCCGGATACGATAACTTTTATCCTATCTTGTGTTTGGAGCGATACAAAATCCGAATATGACAGAATATAGACCGGATAAAAAAATTCCCATCTAGGGGGTAGAATAGATCCGGATAGGATATTTACCATTTGAAAAAATAGTAAAAAAGAAAAACGTGAGCCAGGTCGAAGCTTTCCTGAAGCTTCTCTCTTTCACACACGATCAGTCGTCGTTGCAGCCAGCCGTCCTCTCACCGCCAGCCACCTTCGCTGCTGCCATCTCGCCGCTGTCTCACACAGTTGTCGCCCTCTCTCACCGTCGTCCCCGCCTGGTTTGCACCTCTCAATTGATCTCTTTTCTCGCCATCACTGCCCTCAATTCTGGTTTGGTTATGGAAGGCCTAGAACTTTTGGATCTCCTCGGCTTGAAGCTTGGACAATGCGATTTAGAGAAAGAGCGAGGCAAAGAGGATGGATGATGGGATCGATCGAGAAGGACAGTGTAAAGTGAGAGGTGCGAGGCAGATAAGAGGGACGAGTGAGGGACAGAGCAAGTTTATGATGACCACATGGACTGAAGCAGAGGCGAGACGACATCATTGGCTGTTGCAGATGGTGAAGGTGGTTGTGGCAGGCCTGGGCAGCAGTCATAAACAGTTTCACGACTCCAATAATCAATTTTTTTTTCCAAATCTCAAAGAATTGATTTCTATGTTTTACGTTTAATCCACTTTTGTCCATGTATATTCTGATATCCCGACATTACCAAACGTTACATAGGATTTCAAATCCTATCCCATCCTTATCTTATCTGACATTATCCCATCCAATAAAATTGTCCGGATGACTAAACACAGCCAAAGAGATTTAACGGATTGTTAGGTGTCCGTGTGTAACCCTCTTACAGGGTGATGCTTACATTTCAACCAGGCTCTCCCAAACCCCAATGACCGCAAATTGATTTCTTGTTTATTATTAATTGAGTTAGATTAGAGTTGCCACTAGCCTATTGTAAGCCAGTTTGAAGCGGAGCAAGGCACGGGGGCCACCTTAGTTCAGCGAACCAGAAATTTCTAGTTTGTAGATTTGGTTACGCTAATTTTACCTAATGCCCGTTACTCATACCTTTTCTCTTTTAGTAAAACATTATTTTATGCAATCTTTTTCAATTTGTTTAAACATGTGGCCTATAAACTCTAATATTATAACCAACTTGTAGGTTTAACGTGTGTGTGCATTTTTTAATAACATGTTGTCGGTTTGTGTTTAAGATTGCATCATTAGGATGAAAAGACGGCCGTGTCCCCTATTCTTGTTAGAGTTGAGGTGTGACACCAATTTACTTAATTCAACAGCTCAGCCCTTTCACTGATATGGATTGAAGAGAGCAAGCTGCTGCAGCGGCACCAACAATGTGTCTTGCCACAGCCCGGAAGTGCATATAAAAGAACAATTGATGGGAGCCTTAAAGGTGTTTCTGCAAAAACATTTCATCAGGAAATGCAAGAATGATATACAGGAAGATCAAATAGGTTTACTTAACAAGTTGACATTAATCACATCATTAGCAAAGAGAGAGAGAGAGAGAGAGAGAGAGAGAGAGAGAGAGAGAGAAGGAAAGGTGTAATGAGTCACCAAAAAGAATAAACAAAAGCTACAGATCAGACACAACCAATGCAGTTAAATAAGCTTTCTTGAACAAAATCCATGCACGCTCGCTCACTCTCAAGAATGCATCAGGGAAACAATGGTAGGTAGTTATGCCCCATAGTCTCAGGTAATCCCATCATCATATTTAGATTATGAAGAGCCTGACCAGAAGCTCCCTTCACCAGATTATCAATCTGCTAAAAGAGGTGTAGACAGCTCTACCACCATAAGATGACTTAAATGTTACATGAAAAGTAACCCGCCCGATGGAAAACAGATACTTGGGAACGAACAGAGATTAGTACTGCTCATCTAGGAACTCGATCAGGTAAGACATCCATAAGACAATAATTGGATCCTTGAACAAGTTGAGTATGAGGAACAACTCCTTTTTCTAGCAAAACAATGAATTCCTCATCCTGCAAAGATAAAATGAAGTAAGGGAACAATCAGCATGAAGTATGTGGGAAGCAATCTCCAAAAACACTCCAGAATATGAAAGGAAGTTGCGGGTCTTTCAAGTTTCCCTCCCCCAACATGTCTACGACATGACTGACTTACCAAGCTCTACGAAATAAATTATATGCTTCGGTTAAACTTACAATGAGTACTGAAAATAATTACTTCAGCAAACAAAAGCTAAGGTTGATTTTTAGTACATTAAGGCATTGAATGCCCGAGCAGAAAATGACTGTCAGCCAGAAAAAGTTTACCCGGTAACAATTTTAAGTTGCTCATTTAGATCCCCAACCATTACATCCGAAGACATTTCACGATGAAGAGTTGATTGCATTCCACGACTCTGCATAAGTGGATGAAGAAAGCTAATAATTATGGTTGGAGAAGCAGAATTTCAACTTTAAGAATGTGAATATTTGAACATTGCAACTCTAACCATTGGCATCAAATGTGGAGTAAAGCTGACAGTCATCTTTGATCGTGCAGCATCAGATAATCCCCGCTGAATCTCTGTAACTGCAGGAAACAAAGAAGATACAAAAGGGAGCAATCTGAGTTATTGCATTTGCCTTATTTAGTTCATCAATGAGTCAGAGTCATCAAACTTCCAGACCCAGCTCAAAACAGGAAAGCAAAAGGAAAAAGAAAAAAGACATGGCATCAGCACAACAAACAAGAACTCAAAGAATGTAATTGTCTAATTGGGCAGATATTACTCTGTGAAGCTCATTTCATCTAGACCCAAACAACGAATCCGATGGAACTCGACTGGAAGTAATTCCAGGTAGGATACTTCTGGAGGGGCAAAAGGATCATATTGCTGCCATAACTTGTGTACGGAGATTACTTTGGTGTCATAACTTTTTTTCGGATTACTTTGGTGTCAACTTTTTTAAAAAACGATCACTTTAGTGCAATGCTGACATGGCTGCCGGAAATCTGACGTGGCTCTTTTTTTATTAATTTCCGATGCTGACATGGCTCACCGAAAATCTAACGTGGCTCGCCGGAAATCTGACGTGGCTCTTTTTTTGACCGGAGTCACTAAAGTGATCTTTTTTCTCCGATTTGGGCACCAAAGTAATTCGAAAAAAAGTTATGGCATCAAAGTGATCTTCGTACACAAGTTATGACACTAATAGTGCCCTTTTGCCCTTCTGGAGGTATATCGATCCTAGAATGCTAACTAAGCAGGAACACTAGATTTCATAACTCATGAAACAATCGCTCAAGTTAAACTCCTACGTTCGCAGAAATTACAATCAATTAATTCCCAAAGGTCAGAATACTTCCCTTACTCTTTCCTAGCCAATGTAGATCTCATTCATGCAGAATACTTCTCAAGGATATGAAAAATGCACTAGCAATATGAAATAAATCTTGCCCCACATCGCATCTCGATACCTTAGATTCAAACACAGAGAAACAAAAAAGGATGAATTTTCAGAGTTGGAGACTGACCATGCCAATGTCTGTAATACGATAAGAATGTATGCCTTCGGCTATTTCAATGTATAAGTTAGCTTCCTTAGCACCACGTCCTGCAGAAGATTTTCGATATGAGGCATAAGACATGCTTAAAAACACTCGATCATGATGCTCGACTAGGCTTTAGATCACCTATTGATCATCTCTACTGGAGTCTATGAGCGACTTATGCAATGAAGCTTACATTTACATTGAACCTTCTAAATCACCGTTTTATCCATCGTTTAGTATTATGTCGTTCTCATTCATCTTAATGTATGTTGTATGCACGAATTTTGGGATTTTTTTTTTTTACAAAAATTTGAGATCGAAGGATACTATGAATTTACTTTATAATATAGCTAGAGACCGTGATGTGTTTTATATATTTAAAATAATAGTACGTAAATTTCTTCTATGGACGTTTTTTTTTTTGGCCAAATTGTATGGAGAATTTTCTCACTCAGTTTCAAAACACATTTGCTATACTAGTCTTTTGAGGAGAAATTGCTTTCTTTATCAAGTTTATGGCAAATGTGGCGCATGCATCCTTAGAGTAGAAGACACTAATTGGTCTCACTCTATAGATCCTTGCACTTCAAAAAAAAATGTAAGAAATGATCTTCTTCCCTCACTATGTTTGGTAATTTAAGGTGGGAGGGGATGAACGAAAAGGAAAACAAACAGAGAAGAAAAATGTAATATCACTCCCCTTTGGAGATGAACATTAAAGAGAAATGATGTAGAGGAAAATCTGTTAGTTGATTGTGCAAAACACCTTGTCATACCAAATTTTATGTACCTCTTAGTATGCCTATTTTCTCTCCATGATAACCCATGAAATTTCAACGTTGACAATATCAGAAACTGAACAAGGCAAGTCAGTCACTCAATTCGTTTAATCAAACAAACTTTTAGCAACGCAACTGCACGCAAATTGAGTGCCAAATGATGCTATCTGCAGGCTCAGTGCGGACTTACCATCATCAATTGCCTTTGCCAAGCAAATGCTAAAGAATTTCTCCTTCTCTGTAGGACCGGTAAGGGCCATCATAATCGCGTAACCTCGGGCATTCTTCTATGGTGAGATGACAAGATGTGTTCATGTATGGAAAATTTGGCAAGCTCTCCAGCGATCCACACTGACGGAACACCAAGCTATTCAGACTTTGTAATTGAGACAGATCAGTTTCAGTTAACCTTCTAATGGAATCGCAATTGGAGAAGAACAATTCACGCAATGATTTCAACTCTCCTAAACCCTGAATCTCGGTTAGCTGAGGATTGTAGGCAAATGCCATACGCCGGATCTCCTTCAAACAAGGCAGAACAGGCAGCGTCTTGAGCAATGGACAGCTTTCCAGCCTCAAGTGATTGAATTTCCTTAGCTTTCCAAGCACATCGAATTGAATCTCCTCTAGCTGATATCCATAGAGAACCAGCGTCAACAAATTCTCTAAGTTGGAAAAGAATGACCAATCTATTGGTGACTGGACATCCTCTAAAATCAACTCTTGAAGGCTGGATGGAAGTCCGATAAAAGATTGGGGCTCAACATAACTTATTATGAGTTCTTGTAGCTGAGAGAGGGAACTCAAATCAATTGGAGGCAAGGTCATATCTTCAACCCTCAGGAGCAAATGCCTCAGACCACGTAGCCTCACAAGCCACTCTATGTTGGGTTTTTGTACTGGCCTTCCGAACATACATAGGTCAACTAAATTGGTCAGGTTTGAGAGATCAGGGATTGAGGTCAGCGACGTCAATGAAAAGCTTAGCTTTTTTAGACTCTTAGGAAGCTCTAGCAATTGTTGAATATCATTGCAATTGCTTAAATCAAGTTCTTGGAGATTTGTGAGCTGATTGATGGTTGTCGGCAATTTAGTAAATTTGCCATCGAATAAATTTAGAATTCTCAACGAGAATAGTTCTCCAATTTCACTTGGAATTTTCATCAGAAACGAATCGGCATTTAACTCTTCCAGATTTTTTAGCATTCCTATGGTTTTTGGAAGTTTACTTATGTTGGTACAATCCAGATCTATTACCTTCAACTTTTTGAGATTTCCAATACAATTGGGTAATCTCGTGATCTGTGATTCTGACAGAACCAACTCAACTAATGATTGGAGCCCCCCAATCGATTTTGGTAGCCTTTCTAATGCACATTGCGTGATACTTAAAACTTCCAACCTTTCAAGGTTTCCAATGGAACGAGGTAATATTCTTATTTTTGAAGGTCCGATATTCAGCTCAAGTAGTGACTCCAATTGTCCAATAGAGTCAGGAAGCTGTTGAAGCATTGGACATTGCAAGATTAGATGCTTCACCTTCGTTAAATTACCAATCGAGTGCGGCAGCACCGAAAGTCTCTCAGATTGTATTTCTAGGTAATCAAGATGTTGTAAATTACCAATGGACTTGTCAATCTTTCTTAGTCGAGTGCAGTTTCTAAGGATCAATCTCTCTAGGCCTGAGATTGCGGAGAACTTTGGCATCTTCCTAAGGGATGGACAATCCACGAGTGTTAGGACTTTCAACTGTTTTGCTACCTACAAAGCAATTAAATTGAAACTCATAAACGATAAAGAGTAAACGTAACACAAAAGTGTGTTGTGATACCATACCATGATTTGACACCATCCTCCCCAGCCTTTAGTAATGTTAATCCCAGAAAGCTTGAGAACCACGAGGTTCTCCAACCCAAAGTTGGTAGCTTCAAATTCCAGAGGGCAATTGCTCCAAGAGAGCCATCTTAACTCAGAGAAAAGATTTTTAAAGTCTCCTTCAAAGTTTCCCTGGTCCAATTGAAGAAACTTGAGGTTGACCAACCCTGTAAAATCCCTACGTTTCAATCTGTATGTCTCATCTGGTTCAGGTGTACCGAGATTGAGCGCTACTATCTTTTCAGTTCCCTAGAAGATAAAAGTAGCAACGAATGAGTGCAAGTGTCAATTTGACTTAAAGTCAAATAAAAAATGTGATGATGCCAGTGGATCAACTGGAAAACGTTTAGAGGTACAAGATACCTTTTTCTTCTTCACTAGATTGAAGGCATCCTTTGGACGCCACAATCTACTACCCCTTTGATCGCTGTTGCTGCTTTTTAAGTCGACGATATCCCTTCCGAGGTCTCTAAGTAGGTCATGCATCCATAGTTTATCACCGTCGATAATCTTTATCAAAGACATATGTGTGAGGAACTTGACATCTATTCCGGTGGAATACTCAAAAAGTGCATCCCAATATTTAATTGCAATGATTTTCTCTTGGTTGATGAAGAAACATGCAATATCAAGATAAATTTGTTGTCGATGAAAATCCAATGCTTCATAACTTATAATCAACTTCTCTTTGACATCCTTATCAATCACCTTCTCTAACCTCTGTAGGACTTCTTCCCATGTACTTCGGGATTTTCCCCGGAGTGTGGAACCTATGAGATTGAGAGCCAACGGAAGTCTTCCAAGAGCACTGATTAGTTCATCTGAAATTTTCACGTAACCAGGTGGAGGCTTGGCAAGTCCCAAGGCACGCTCACAGAACAGTTGAAGAGCATCATCTCGTTTCATCTCCGGCATATCATAGAATGAAAATTTTGGATAATATGAGGCACTATCGTCTTTACTTTCAGTTACCAAGAAATCAATATTCCTTGTTGTTATGATGATTCTACTTCCCCCACCAAACCAGTCCGTATGACCTGCAAGTCTCCTGATTTGGTCCGGTTTGTCGATGTCATCAATAACAATGAGAACTTTCTTGTCTTTGAACCTCTTCTTGATCATGTTAGTCCCTTCATCAATGAAGGAGATGTTTGTGCAACTGAGATTGAGAATGTCCGATAACAATTTCTTTTGTAAACTTAATATATCTTGACTCCGGACATCTTTAAGAAAGCAGCAACGATCTTGAAACTGAGAGAAGATTTGCCTGAAGACGGCCTCAGCCAGTGTCGTCTTTCCGATGCCACCCATACCATGAATCACAATAAACCTTACATCAAGAACTCCTAGATCTAACAGCTCCATAATGTCATCCTTTCGATCATTAATTCCCACCAAATCATCAGGCACATCTGTCGATCTTGTCCATAACAGGCTAGTAACCTCTTCCACCATGAGCTTTACAAGTTCATCTAGGCTGCCACATACATAACATGCAATCATCTCAGTTTGAAAAACCATATACAAAATCCTTGCACACATTTCGTGCCACTGGAAGGTTATCATCAAATTCAAAGTAATTTGCTTTCAAAGCAACCAGCATAAAAAAATGAGATCTTTCAAGCTGTGAGCCGTTTGGGAAAAAAAAACAAAAACAGATTTATTCAGGAGGAGGAGGAGGGACGTTGTTCACAGTTGAAAGCTATAGATAGGGTCGTGAGTGGACCTTTTAGTAAATGGTTGGAAAAGGTTATTTCGTGACAGAAGGTGGGCTTCAACTGAGTTCCGTCGGTCAAGCAAAGTATGCCCTAACTAGTGCTGCGGGCAGTTGCGTTTGAACGGGTTGTGCACCTCCTTTCGGTTCACTTCCATTTCGTTCCACATTTTTTTACTCCGGTTGGTTTCTTCTTGTCACACATAGCGAGACTTTGGAAGGTTGGCTAGACATCTAGTTTGGGAACACAAAATCGATCCACAACTTTCGGTTTGTGAGCTAAAAAAATGGGATAGTTTGTCAGTAGGTCAATCCCAAGGTGGGTTACCTCCATCAATTCTTCCTCTTGGCTATAAGTTTCCCGATATGTAATAATTTCTTTAAGTTTCCCACACATTTTCGTCTCCCAAAAGGGCATCAAACCCTAACAAGTATGAACTTATTATAATCATTTATTGCTTAGTACGTATAGCTCTCTTGTTTTGCCCGATTCTTATTCAGCTTTAATTATTATAACAAAAGGAAAAACGATCCAACATCCAACTCAATCGAATATTTCAGGAAATTATTACAGGCATAAAGTCTCGAAAATGCAAACACGAAAAAGAAAGCCAAAGGGAGAAATTGCTCTGAATATTATATTAAATCTCTAATAAGTTTGTGCTTCTGTCCTAATGCAGTATCAAAATATTAGTTAGATTTATGTGTATGGTTAAATGCGAAATTTCATAAAATGAATCCAAAAGATTCTATCGCCTGAAATTTTCTTTATTATTTTTATAGGTTAATATCACGGGAAACCTTAAACTAGTACACTTGTAACAAATTTACCTAAAACTAATTTTTTGACCACTAAAAACTCTAAACTAGTACATCTATGACAAATTTACTCAAAACTAATTTTTTGACCGCCAAAAACCCCAAACTGATTCATTTGTGACAAATTTACCTTCCGTTAAATTAGCTAATTCCACGAAAAATCACAAACTATTACACATGAGACAAACAGAGGGTGAAATCCCGAACCGATACACCCGTCAACAACCACATGTCATTTAACTCAGAAATTTGACAGTAAAATTTAATGAAAACTGACAGAGGATAAATTTGTCACCGATATACCAGTTTAGGATTTTTCGTGGTATAAATCCTATTTTTATCTCACTACAAATAAAATTGAGATTTGAAGTTAACAAATTTATTTTTTGTTAATTTCACATATATGATCTTACTATTTCATCATATATTAGATTTTCATGAATATGTAGGTTTGTTTTTTTTTTGCATTAATGATTAATTAATCAAGTTGATATACCTTAAAGTTATTGTTACCAAAACTTGGGATTAAAATGAAAAGTTAGCTGGAGAAAAAAACTGAATCAGAGCAAAATTAGTGGCCCCCTCAGTCCGTCCAATCCAACCATACACTACGTAAGATTGGACAGCAGCTAACTGAATCTAATTATTCCGGAAAAAAGTATTATAGGAATAAGGTCTCCATATGACAAAAAGGAAAGTAAAGTTAATGGAAGAAACTGACAATACCCGTGATCTTTTAGATTTTTTCCCTTAATTCTGGCAACCTTTTTTAAAGCCATCTTCCACTTCTTTGCTAAATCCTTCCCAGAGTCTCTCTTGTGCATTCGGAGGGCTTTCTGATATAAATTGGTCTTAAGCTTGACATCAGCCGCATCCACGTTGTGAAAGATAGGGAGGATCACTTTCTTATCGACGTCTCTCGATCTTTTCCTCATGCACTCCTCCATGTGCGTGAGCTCACGAAGGCACCACTTACTCGAAGCGTAGTCTTTGGAGAAAATCGGGATGTAAATCCTACAGTCATCGATCGCCTGGAAAAGACTATCTCCGATCTCTTCGCCAACTCGGAGATCTGGGTCGTCTTTGAAAGCTCGGATCCCCACATGGATCATGGCATTGTAGAGAGAATCTGCGACGGTGAAGCGGGCGTCAGGCCCTCTAAAGCTTATGAACACTTCGTAGCCCCTCCTTGATACGCCAACGGGGCTACTGCTTGTTAGGGCTACTATCGCCGTCTCTTCTATCTCTCTCTTTCTCTTCATTCCTGGAAGAATATGGAGAGAGTGATCTCTAAATAGACTCCACCCGGTGACTCGGGAAGTCTGAGTCTGCTCCTTCTAACGACTTGATAAAGCACCAGAGTGAGATCGCTCAGTTCCGCTCCGTTTGCGTAGTAGTCACCGGTGGCCTTCCTTCATAAGTAGGGAAAACCATTCAGACTCAGCCTTAAATGGGAATGTGTGGTTAGGAATGTGTGGTCAGGAGGGCTAGAAAGCACCGACACGCTATTTTTGCTTCTGAATCTGTGTCCGACACGCTCGGACACGCAGCCGACACGCTCTGACACGCGGTCAACGCTTGTCGGAGATCCGACACGCGGTCAATGCGCCGGACACGCCGGCGACATGCGTGTCTCTTCGTCACACAAAGAGATGAGGAAGAAGGTGCATCCAAGAGAAATGAGGAAGAAGGTGCAGATCTCTGGCGCCGAGGACGACACCCTCCATGCCGTCATCTCCTTCGCCACCCGCTTCTCCGGCGCTGAGGACGACGCACTTCACGCCGTCATCTCCTTTGCCTCGTGCTTCACCGGTGACGGAGGAGAAGGAAGAAGAAGGAAGAGGTGGGAGGAGCCTGCGGCCGGTGACGGAGGAGAAGGAAGAAGAAGGAAGAGGTGGGAGGAGCTTGCGGTCGTGTGGAGGAGGACGCTGGAGAGAGGAGGAGGCGGAGGGAGGGGAGGGATAGGGAAGCAGATGTTATTAGGGTTATGACAAAATGAAAGTGGGCTGGGCTTCCAACAATACGCTGCTGTTTTCTATTTTTGGTCTAGCTTGTATTTTCGTTTTTTTTAAATTTGATTATTTACTTTTAGTTTTTTAACTAATATATATTTATACATAATTATTTTTTGAAAATTTATGTGTATAATTATTTTAGGGTAAATTCATTCTAGGTTTTTATTATTATTTATTTACTTAATTGAATCAAATTTAAAAATGATAATTTATCATGTATATATAAAAATTTACTTTTTATATACAACGTGTCGCAACGTGTCGGAATTCTGTATTTTTGAGAAATAACGTGTCGCGTGTCGTGTCGGGTGTCGCGTGTCGCGTGTCGGTGCTACTGTCCTCCAAGCATTTCTCTTATATTATTGCCCGTTGATGGACGGTTAGATGTTGGATGTATCCAGATAGCTTAATATATGTTCCACTTGCCATTATTTTGTTATTATGTTCCATCTGCCCAGAAGTCACCTTCGGCCGGCCAAGTAAAAAATAAAAAAATCAGACTCACACCACATAGGAGGCTAAGTTGAGGAAATATTTTAAATTCGTCCTTGAACTCTTGGCTAATAGCTCAACTGGTCCTCGAAATTTAATGTTGGTTAACTTAGTCTTTAGAATCGTTGATGTAATCGATTTTAGTCCTTCTAACTAACATGCCATTCCATCTCTGTTAGAGGACATATATTTTCTAAGGTACGTGACCAAACGCAGCAAAGTTTTAAAAAAATTAAAAAGAAACAGAACAGCACGAGAGAGAGAGAGAGAGAGAGAGAGAGAGAGAGAGAGAGAGAGAGGTAATACACATGTTATGTCGATCGAGAGGTGGAAAGAAGGCAGAAACTTTACTTGTCAATGTTCACGCGAGTGCTAAAAAATGCATGGGGTTACGTCTCAGCCTCGATGATGGTGACGGTAATTGTCTCAACCTGATAAAACCCCCATTATCAAGATGGACTTTCATAGATTAATATTATGGTCGGCACCATTAGAGAATCTTATATTGTGGTTCCATCAGAACCCAATTAACTAGTAATGCAATTTGTCTCAATACTCTGAACCCTATGAGCTAAGCAACATACTGGTGAAGTAGTTGAGCGGTGTGCTTTGGAAGACATATTTGTTTTTAAGAGACCAGCGAATATGCTTTGGAATCCGATTCCAAAGCATAAATCTTAAGATCCTGGCGTCCGATTCCTCTGAACGCCTGTACTAACTGTTGGACGAACCTTTGCTGATGCTATCCAATATTATTATATTTGTTTGATGATGATTTATTTTTCGATAAAACCGACTTCGTTTTTTGTAAAATATTTGGCATCCACGCAGCGAATGTCATTTACTGAATTTTTGAATGTTGATTTGAGATGTTAAAATAATTAAATATTAAACTACGCATTTATCTAACAGCTTAAACTTTTAGAATAGTTGGCAGTGATTCTACAAAATCTCACATGGTATTAGAGCTGGAGGTTCTGAGTTTAAATCTTTCCAGACCCCATTTGTTTTTTCAATTAAATATGTTCACGTTTAATACTAGACAAAAAGACCATACTAAACGTGAGGTGAAGTGTTAGAATAATTAAATATTAAATCATGCATTCATCTAACAGCTTAAACTTTTAAAAAAGTTGACGGTGATTTCACGAAATCTCACGTAAAATATAAAATTTGATGGTTGCACGTCCTTGCATTAGGAGTGAACTATTACATTTTGCATCAATCCCGTCATGATTACGCACGTCCTTGAATGTTTGAAGACCCGGATGCTGCACCAACGAGGAAAATCCGAATTGGACTGGTTGGTGACTTGCATAGGTCGAGTCAAATTAGGAAGCAAAACACCGAAGTTCATCTTCGTGTTGGAGTCTGGAAAAACAAGGTTTCTTGATTTATATATTAAGATCAATATGGGCTTTTTTTTGGTCTTCAAAGGCCGTTTAGTGAGTGCCCTGTTTGTGAGTCATCTTCGTGGCGCTTCTCGTGGCATGAATGCGCAGAGGGTCATTGCGGATTGATTATATTCCGGAGAAAATTGAAGAATGTTTCAAAGCCGATAAATCTGGTGTTACGATTTGTGAATTTCATTAAGAGATTGAGAGATTATTGATGAGAGATTGCAAGGGCTAAACATTATATGGGTAGTTGGATGTTATTGGGGACTGCAAAAAATATTAGAAGCATTTAAATGACTCAAGTGTAATTGTAACAACTGTTGTGTCACGGCCCTTGCCGGCGACAGGGGAGGCTCACCGACCACAAGCCAGGTTTGTCCTCACTAGATCTGGACAGGGCTACCGTCTTCAATGGCCGACGAAGGCCGCGATACCCTCACATAGATCCAGTCACCTTGCAATATTAGTTGGCCAACCATTTCAGAAGTTTCTGACTTTAAATTGACTTAGTTATTCGAAAAATTAAAAGATATTGATTAAAGCTTTATATATTCTTTAATTTCGAGTCCAAACTAAATTTAATCTTTTATGCAATTTGAGTTTCGCTTTGCAAACTTCGTGTACAAAATGGATCTGTTTTATTGAGCTAAAAGAGTCCCGGGAGAGAGAGACTTTAGCTGGTTCTTGATGGAAATTGCGAAGAAAATGTGGTTTCTCATTTACAATGATGCCGGCGAAGTCGAGACTTTTGGAACATTTTTAATTATCGAATAAGTGTCTTTATGCTTTGTTTTATGATATCGACCCGTGCTTCCTGGTATTTTCCAAGGGCCGAAATAGCAAAACACATTGTGCTTGTGTGAACACACGAATGCACCAGTCTATTTGATGTGGAATTTGGCCATGTGCATATGCTAAGCGAATTGATGAGATAAAACATACTCTGAGTGCTTTTTTCTTTGCCTTCACAAGAGGGTCGGACAAAGACTAGACGGTGGACTCGTGCATGTTCTAAGCAAAGAAAAAAGGCCACAGATTTGTTTTTGAATTCGAACTATGCAATTCAACAATTGCGTGAATCACAGGATCCCAATCAAGACGCTTCCTTAGTGCCACTACAAAAAAACAAGGATTTAGCCACGGAAATTTGCGACGAAAAATTTTTCGTTGCTAATTTGCGACGGAATTTGCGACGAATTTTGCGACGGAAAAAAATTCGTGGCTAATTTGCGACGGAATTTGCGACGAAAAAAAATTCGTTGCTAATTTGCGACGGAATTTGCCACGAAAAAAATTCGTGGCTAATTTGTGACGGAATTTGCCACGAAAACAAATTCGTGGCCAATTTGCGACGGAATTAGCCACGAAAATATATACCGTGGCTAATTTGCGACGGAATTTTCCACGAAAATATATCCGTGGCTAATTTGCGTCGGAATTTGCCACGAAAAAAATTCGTAGCTAATTTGCGACGGAATGTACCACGAAAAAAAATTCGTGGCCAATTTCCCACGGAATTAGCCACGAAAATATATCCGTGGCTAATTTGCGACGGAATTTTCCACGAAAAAAATTAGTGGCTAATTTGCGACGGAATTAGCCACGAAAAATAAATTCGTGGCTAATATGCGACGGAATTTGCGACGAAAAATAATTCGTGGTTAATTTGCGACGAAATTAGCGACGAATTTTTTTTCCGTTGCTAATTTCGAAGAAAAAACATTTTCCGTTGCTAATTTGCAACGGAATTTGCGATGAAAAATTCTTCGTAGCTAATTTGCAATGGAGGTAGCGATGGATTTGTCCGTTATTTAGAGCCCGAACTTTGGTGTCAAATTTCTCGAAATTCTAGGACGGATATAATTGGACGGTGTCGATATTATTGTGGCCAGCCGCGATATTACTCGGGATAGGTGAAAAGTGAATTTTTGATCGGGTACTGATGTGGACTGATAGACCTCTCTCGCGGTGTGTTTTTATTAATACCATTTGGTCAAATCCTAAATTATTAATTAGAATTTTTCGGGACCGTTAGATCGTTTTTGAATTCGAATCGTGGCCGTTGGATCGCAATTATTGCGATTTGACTTTTCCTCTCTCTACCCTTTTTCCACGCCGGTCCCCCCCTTCATGCGCCTGACACCACCTACCCCCGTCATTTCCCATTTCTTCCTTTTCTTTTTCTTGTTTCCTTTTCTTCCTTTCTTCTTCTCCTTCGCTGGTCCTTTTTTTCCGCTCAGCTTCTTCTTGTGAAATTTCACAAGAAAATGTATAAGAAATATGAACCATTTGTATTGGCACAACAAGCAATTCAAGTATATTATGCATCATATCCTAGTTTGAAACGTGACAAAACTGATTGGTGGGCTGTATGTAAAACCAAAGCACGAAGAAAAATCGAGAAACATAGGAAGGATACATCATATCAACAAGAGGAAGTTTGTAACGCGGTTCAAACTGAGGAATATAACATTCCAACTCTACGAGATTCATGTGGAGCAATGATAGATGTAGATGTAACTGAAATTCGCGAATCAAATTTAGAAGGTATTGCAGAATCAGATTTTGAGACAGAGGATGATGATGATGATGATGATGATGACGACGACGACGACGACGACGACGATGACGACGATGACGACGACGCTCAAGAAGAAGATCAAGATGAAGACGAAGGTGAAGATGAAGATTTGGAATTTTGAGACATTTTACTAATTATGTCGTAATTATTATTATGACAAAAGTTCATTGTTGTTGTCATATTTATTATTATTGTTGTTGTTATTATTATTATTATTATTATTATTATTATTATTATTATTATTGTAATTGTTATTGAATATTATTATTGCTATTACTGTTAATGTTATTGTCCGGAAAAAAAAATGAATTACGCGAGTGTGGGATAGTAGAAATGAAATTCGTGGCTAATTTGCGATGGATTTAGCCACGAATTGTTATTTTCTCGCGGCAAATTCAAATCGAAATTAAAATTGTCGCGGCAAATCCTTATTTTTTGGAATTCGTGGCACAAATCCGTGGCAAATTAGCCACGGATTTTTGCCACGAATTTGATTAAAAAAATCCAAAAAAAAATTATTTTGAAGAAATCCGTGGCTAAAATCCGTGGCAAATTAGCCACGGATTTTTGCCACGAATTTGATTAAAAAAATCCAAAAAAAAATTATTTTGAAGAAATCCGTGGCTAAAATCCGTGGCTAAATTTAGCCACGGATTTTAGCCACGAATTTGATAAAAAACCAGAAAATTCGATTCTTTATGGAATTCGTGGCAAAAATCCGTGGCTAAATTAGCCACGGATTTTGCCACGAATTTGATTAAAAAAATCCAAAAAAAATTATTTTGAAGAAATTCGTGGCAAAAATCCGTGGCTAAATTTAGCCACGGATTTTAGCCACGAATTCGATAAAAACCGAGAAAATTCGATTCTTTATGGAATTCGTGGCAAAAATCCGTGGCTAATTTAGCCACGGATTTTTGCCACGAATTTCTTCAAAATAATTTTTTTTGGATTTTTTTAATCAAATTCGTGGCAAAAATCCGTGGCTAATTTAGCCACGGATTTTTGCCACGAATTTCATAAAGAATCGAATTTCCTCGGTTTTTATCGAATTCGTGGCTAAAATCCGTGGCTAAATTTAGCCACGGATTTTAGCCACGAATTTCTTCAAAATAATTTTTTTTTGGATTTTTTTAATCAAATTCGTGGCAAAAATCTGTGGCTAAATTAGCCACGGATTTTTGCCACGAATTTCATAAAGAATCGAATTTTCTCGGTTTTTATCGAATTCGTGGCTAAAATCCGTGGCTAAATTTAGCCACGGATTTTTGCCACGAATTTGATTAAAAAAATCCAAAAGAAAATTATTTTGAAGAAATTCGTGGCTAAAATCCGTGGCTAAATTTAGCCACGGATTTTTGCCACGAATTTCTTCAAAATAATTTTTTTTGGATTTTTTTAATAAAATTCGTGGCAAAAATCCGTGGCTAATTTAGCCACGGATTTTTGCCACGAATTTCATAAAGAATCGAATTTTCTCGGTTTTTATTGAATTCGTGGCTAAATTTAGCCACGGATTTTTGCCACGAATTTCTTCAAAATAATTTTTTTGGATTTTTTAATCAAATTCGTGGCAAAAATCCGTGGCTAAATTAGCCACGGATTTTTGCCACGAATTCCATAAAATAAGGATTTGCCGCGACAATTTTAATTTCGATTTGAATTTGCCGCGAGAAAATAACAATTCGTGGCTAAATCCGTCGCAAATTAGCCACGAAATAATATTCGTGGCTAATTTGCGACGGAATTAGCCACGAAATTTTATTCGTGGCTAATTTGCGACGGATTTAGCCACGAATTTATATTCGTGGCTAATTTGCGACGGAATTAGCCACGAATTTTAATCCGTAGCTAATTTCAGCGGAAATTGCCAAAACGGCGTCGTCTTTATTAGCCGGTAGAAATTAGGGTTCCGTGACTAATCTTCTCCTTCTCTGTCCCTTCTCGGTCTCGGTCTCGGTCTCGGTCTCTGTCTCTGTCTCTGTCTCTGTTGCAGGTCTCGGTCTCTGTCGAACGATTCTGGGCGACCTCTTCGGCGGCGATTCTTCGGCGTTCTTCGGCGGCGGACGCTGGGAAGCGAGGACACCCAACGCGCGGTCTGCTTCTGTTGGGTTCTGTTGAGGTCAGTCTGCTTCTGCTTCTGCTTCTGCTTCTGGTTGTGTTGGCTGGCTTCTGCTTCGTTCTGGTTGTGTTGGCTGGCTTCTGCTTTTGCTTCTGCTTGGCTTCGGTTCTGCTTCTGCTTCTGACTGGCTTTTGCGTTGGGTCTGTTTCTGCATCTGTGTTTCTGGGTCTGACTGGCTTCTGTGTTGAGTCAGCCTCTGCTTCGTTCCGTTCGTGGGAGAATGGTTCTGTTTCGTGCGAAACAGAACGGTTCTGTTTCGTGGGCGAAACAGATTGGGTCTGTTTCGCCCACGAATTTGATTCTGTTCGTGGGCGAAATAGACCCAATCTGTTTCGCCCACGAAACAGAATCAAATTGCTCATATTTAAGTTGAAAATTGATTGGATTTAGGTTGAAATTTCGTCGAAATAAGCTGAGATTTGGGTTGAAATTTAGTTGAAATTGATTTGAAATTTGGTCGGAATGAGGCGAAATGTGGTCGGAATGAGCTGAAATTTGGTCGGTCAAGTGGAAACGGCTCGCTGATCCAAATTCACCGCCTTTGGCTGTGACACAAGTCGTTTTTTGACCATCCGGAGTCGTTTAGATGGGTTTTTTGGCAAAAAACGATTCTGGTGAATAGTGTTTTCCGTGACATTTGTGTTTTTTTTTTCGTTTCGGAGTCATTTCTTTGAATTGAACCATCATTGGCATGCATCCCGTATCCCGTATACATTATTTAGATGAAAAATGTATTATGCTTTTATATTCATTTGTGTCAAATGCTTCTCTTATCAAATGAAATTTAGTTTGTTATCAAATGAAAAGAACTTGAGGGTCAATTGAACGGCATGCTCGGATAATCGGAATTTGAGCTTTGAGATTGGTAGAGAGTCAGAATTACTGGGTTTGGTTTAGCTTTATTGTCGTGCACGCAAATGACTTTGGCTTGGGTCAATTTCAGCCTTTTATTTTTCCCGGTTTTGCATGCTTAATAATGAACCCTTTTTGCGCTTTCTAATCTCCAGAAGATTTGCGCCTGCCCTTTTTAGTTAAGCCGTGTCGGAAAAAAGCCACTTGGCTTGTTCCCCTTTCTTTCTTAATTTTAATTTTTTGATTTTTTTAATTTTTGGATTGGTGAGGAATGTTATTGAATTAAGAACAAAAAGCAAGAGGATAAAGCATTGGTACCACCCCCTCTTTCATGATTAAGCCTCCAACAACACCTCAATGGCCCATGTTAATATGTAATCGGTTTGTGTCGTGGATCTTTTTGTAATTATGTTTGTATCTGTACCGTGATTCTAGTTAATTACTGTAATAAATACATATCGGGCAATCTCAATTGGGGTCAAGCCAACTTGTCCTTTTTCTTTATATGACTCTAAGGCTCCATTTATATCACTGTAGTTAGTGTTATTTGTTTCAATTAAAGGTAGTATATTCAGTTTAGTTATCACTACCCAATTGCAAAATTTACTTATGCTTTTTGAGTTCCCATTCTTTGCCCTTTGATTCTCTAATCTCTATTTATAGTCAACTACCTACCTTTCCATATTTAACATCAGTCAGCTGTTTGCTTTAGATAGTCCCATCCAGCCGTGTAGCTAAGGAAAGAAGGTCCATCTCTAGTCATATTTAACTTTTTTGTTTTGTGTATGTTGAAGTTGAATCAATCAGGCCTCTAACTGCCCCCTTTTTTCAGGGGCCAAGTTTCTCTCTCGCTTTCAATAACAAAATGGTAAGCTTCACGACGTACATCATTATGTTCTTTAATACATGTTCATAATTTTTTACTTTTTTGTCTAACCTTGCAACTTTTAGTATAAACGTGGAGGTCACATGCGTCGTGGTGATTCTTCACAAAGAAGACCAGGCCTTTCCACTTCCTCGGCTTCATCCCCGTCCCTTTCCGCTTCCCCTACCCCTGCCCTTTCATCTAATCCTCAACTAGTACATGGACACATTGGCCCTTCCTCCGACCCTCAAATGCCAACTGAATTTACTTCAGTTCCATCGCCTTCCATTCCACCTTCTTCTTCATCGCAACACTCGAGATATGAAGAAGATACCCGATTCATGATAGCCCCATTTGGAGATTCGTAAGTATTTCATTGTTTTAAGTATATGTGAATTATTATGGATGTCAACTGAATTGTCCGTATGATGCTACGTATGTTGACATTCTTTGTCTTTATAACCCGTTTGCATATTCACGGATGCTACGCAAGTTGTGAGGACACTTAATAAAATAATCAATAACTATTGGATGGGGCAATATCATAGTTGGACCACCGCTCCAAAAGAAGTGAAGGAATTGTGGTGGAATGAGTTCAAGGTAAGTTTTGTCCTTCTATTTCCTCACAAACTAAGTTAGATTTAGCATATTAAGTGTACAATTATTTTTCTATTGATTGCTTGCAGAGGAAGTTCAGGTGGGATGAAGTGGAAGAGAGAGAAATTAAAAGAATTTTTAAAAAGAAAGCCGGTGATCACATGCGCAATGTGATGAATAGAGCAAAGAGAAAGCAAGAAAAGCCTGATTTTATTACAGCTGACAATTGGGCGGAATTTCAGAGAACTTGGGACACCGAAAAGCATAAGAAAATCAGTGAAATTAATAAAAAGAATCGAGCTTCCAGTTCTAGTGAAGGGTCTGCCACGTATGCTGGGGGCTCTATCAACATCGGGGAGCATAGAAAAAGAATGGTAAGTCTTTTTAACATGTTGTAAGTTAAATCAATAATTACTCATTTATGTTTATATTTTGTAGGCAGCTGAATTGGGGACGGAACCAACGTTTATGGCTACATTTGAACGCACCTTTCAGAAAAAAGATAAGACATGATTTGGCAATCGAGCAAAAGCTATTAAGGTATGTATGTATGTATGTATGTATGTATGTATGTAAGGTTATATTTTGTATTATATATATAAAGTTTTTTTATTTGTATATATATTCTTAATGTAGGACAAATATGATGATCTTGTAATGACCACGACTGCTACTAGTGGTGATGGTGATGGTCATGGTCATGGTGATGGTGATGGTGTTGCTGCGTCCGAGCCGTCGGTAGACAGTATGGCATTATGGATGGAGGCATCGGGTGGAATGAGAAAAGGCCAAATATTTGGGATGGGATCCTTGTCAAGGATGTACAGAACGCCGGCTGCTGCAACTGCAACTCCATCCTCCAGTGCCGCTTTTTTAAGGGCACAAGACCAGCAGCGGGACCAAGAGTTGATCCACCTGAAACAATTACTTGTGCAGAAGGATGAAGAAATGATAGGAGTGAAAAAACGTTTGCAATTGATCATGGGACACCTCAACCTCCAAGCTGATGATGACGTTCCTCCAGTAGGTGATGGCCATAATGATGATGATAATGAGATTCCTGATGCTGCAGCTGATGACGATGCTGATGACGATGACGATGCTGATGATGATGACGTGGCTGATGATCCTTTCTAGTTTTAATTCCCAAGAGGTACTTATATCATGGCTGATGATCCTTGTTAACCAAATGCTGCTGATGATCCTTGCTATTGCTGATTAGGAGTTTGATATTGTGAAAAAAGTCCGTGATGTTTGCTGTTGTTTGCTGTTGAATAGATGTGATGTGAAAAAATTAACAGGGGTTAGGAGTTTGATATTGTGATGTTTGCGCTGCAGATGGCCAGGACTTCGATTCTTGGAGAACACTATCGACAACGTGAAAGCACTCTTCTTGGCAAGATGAACAGTTTGCGAACTGACTATCAACTCTTCTTTCTGATGTTTGTTTCATTTCTTTCTTTTTGGGATTTGTTTTTGTTAACTTAGAACTTTTCTTAGCAAGATGAACAGGATTTGTCTTGACTGTGATTTTCTATCAATGTTAATTAGATTAGATTTCAATTTGAATTCGTCCCTACACAACATTCGTCGCTAAATTATTCATTAAATTTCGCCGCCGCTACATTATTCATTAAATTTCGCCGCTACATTATTCATTAAATTTCGTTGCCAAATTCGTTTTCGAATAATGTCCGTCGCAAAAGTCAAAAAATTTTCGTGCAAAAAAAACTGACCCAAAAAAAAAATTGCAAATTAGCCACGAATTTTGCGTTAGAATTAGTTCGTCGCAAAAATTCGGAAAAAAAAAACGTCCCAATTTAGCCACGAATTTTGCCACGAAATTTTTTTGTGGCAAATTAGCCACGAATTTTGCCACGAAATGCGAGAATTTTGCCACGGATAATTAGCAATGCTTTTTGCGACGAAAATACTTCGTCGCACAAATTAGCGACGGAAATTTGCCACGAAAAATATTCGTGGCAAATTAGCCACGGAAATTTGCCACGAAAAATATTCGTGGCAAATTAGCCACGAATTTTGCCACGAATATTTTTCGTGGCAAATTAGCCACGAATTAAAATTCGTGGCAAATTACCCACGAACTTTGCCACGAATATTTTTCGTGGCAAATTAGCCACGAATTTTGCCACGAAAAATTAGCGACGAATTTTGCGACGAATT
Source organism: Syzygium jambos (assembly GCA_031216235.1). NCBI lineage: Eukaryota > Viridiplantae > Streptophyta > Magnoliopsida > Myrtales > Myrtaceae > Syzygium > Syzygium jambos. The sequence continues at coordinate 19,368,208 of CM062224.1, forward strand.
TTTTTTTGTTGCAAATTAGCCGCGAATTTTGCCACGAATTTTGCCACGAAAAATTAGCGACGAATTTTTGCAACGAATTTTTTCCGTCGGAAATTAGCCACGAAAATTGAAATTTTTCGTGGCAAAATTTTGCGACGACCTATTAGCGACGGATTTTTTTCCGTCGCTAATTTCGTCGCAAATTCATTTTGCCACGAATTTTGACGAATTTTTCGTGGCAAAATTCGTGACAAAACCCGGCTTTTTTTGTAGTGTGCATTTCCATGTAGACATACATTGGATTATGATACAATGAGATGATTTAAGTGGTATGATTCATAAAAGAGATTACTTCAATGGACCCTTTCGGTCCACTCAAATTTGGCGTGACCACAAAGGAAGCATAATGGATGATCCCCTTTAATCCTTTAGTCTGTTTTGTTTTTGGTATGAGGAAGCTCTTCCTTTTTTTCCAGGCTAGAAAGAGCAGATTTCAATTGCTTTTGTTCTGCTAATTAAATTTTACAAAAAAGGGTTAACGTTTCTCAGCTGGAGCCAAACTTCCATTCTGCTTTTGGGGATAAGAACACTAGGAATGTCATAATTTTTGTACGGCTCTCACTTGAGCGCCATAGCTTTTTTTTATCACTTAAGTGCCACAAATTTGAAAAAACGATCACTTAAGTGCCATCGGCCATTTGCCTCGCCTGAAAATCCGACGTGGACGCCGGTCATCCTACTTGCATCACTGACACTGACGTGGATATTTAATAAAAAATTAAAAAAAAATCACGTAGGAATGAAAAATTAATAAAAGAATCCACGTATGACAATTTGCTTGAAATGGCACTCGAATTATCGATTTTAGTCTGATGTGGCACTCAAGTGAGCATCGTACAAAAGTCATGGTACTTCTACTGTCCTTATCCCAAATATTTTTATTTATAAGTGAAAAGGTTGGGGAAGGCCAATCAATGCAGTAGTCCCTTTGAATTTTACCATAAGATTCCCATGTAGACAAATTCCTTGCTTTAATTAATTCTTTATAAGACATATTAATAGAAGTTGATACCATATATATAAACCTAGGTACTTCTCATGAATGAGGCATATTGCATATAAAATCCAAAATATTTTAAATTAATTTTCAACAAAGATCGAAATTAAAATATTATCGAAAAAATTATTATGTACTAATACAAAAGTAGTATTAATTATAAATTACATCATTCGCCTCTCCTTTTTCCCAACCACCGTACGGCTCTTGAATCTAGAAACCCATCATACTCTCTCCTTATTTTACTTGTATCAACTCAAATATAAATAAGTAGGTTAAGTTTAACATTTAAATGGGTAATTATGTGAAATGGATAAATGCATAAAGGCCTTTTGCCACCCATTTTTTGATTTCCGGCACCCTCTATTACCTTAAATTGACCATAATATCTCTTGCAAGTCCCAGATTTAATATTATTTTTTACATTTTTTTCTTTTCTTTTATTTGGAAATTCTGATAAATTTATAATTGACAAAAAATATGTATTTGCCAATAGTTTGATTGGATTGTCTTATAATGCAATTACAATTGTCATAATTTTTTCGTTAATAACTAATTATTCCACTTAACCTTTGTCAATGTAGTCATAAGCTTTTAGGCAAAATTTCAATGTAGTCTTTCCTGCCAATTGCCACAAAAAATCATTGACATAGCGTTTTGTCATCGGTGGCCGCCTAAATGGCATGCTGATGTAGGCAATTTGTTGATTTCCATGTCACAATTTGCAACAACAATTGGCAGGAAAGACTACATTTAAATGTTGTGCAAATGTGTAGAACTATATTGATAAAATTGAAAAATTAAAACTGAATTGACATCTGTATAATAGGTTTAGAACTAAATTGATAATTTTCCCAAATATTTAAATAATCACTCCTTTAATGGGCACATGTATAAGCATTTTTGAGATAAGTATACTAGGAGTGCCATAACTTTAATACGGCGCTCACTTGAATGCCACAAATTTGAAAAATTGATCACTTAAGCGCCATCGGCGATTTTCTTCGCCGGAAAATTCAACGTGGCATCGTCGGCGTGACATGGATGATTAATAAAAAAATTAAAAAAAAAATCCACGTCGAAATGGGAAATTAATAAAAAAAATCCACATAGGATGATTTGCCGGAAATGGCACTTAAATGATCGATTTTACTCTAATGTGACACTTAAGTAAGCAAAAAAAAAAATTATAGCACTTCAGTGAGCATTGTACGAAAGTTATGGCACTCTTGCTGTTCTTATCCCCTACTTTTGCTTAGCCAAACAAAGCAGATCTTCTTACTTTCAATCTAGACTCGCGCTAATCGGGGATAAGCAAGTAGGAGTGATATTACTTTCATACGGCGCTAACTTGATTGCCATAACTTTTTTTCCGCTCATTTAAATACCACATCATAGAAAAATCAATCATTTAAGTGCCACTTCCAGCAAATCGTAATATGTGGATTTTTTTTGTATTTTTTTGTTAAAAATTGATTTTTTACTTTCCTTTTTCTTCTTCTTTTTTATGTGCGCCGACCGTAAAGGCCTTGCCCTCCGCCGATGGGGCCGAGAAGGCCCTAGACGAGGCCATCACTAGCTGTGGATGAGGGCCTTTGCCGCAAGGCCACCTCACTCGCGGCCCTCGCTAAATCTGGGTGAGACTACCTCACCCACAGCCGGGCGAGACCGACAGCGAATTTTCTAGCGAGGCAAATTGTTAATGGTGCTTAAGTGCTTGATTTTTTAAATTTGTGACACTTAAGTGATCGATTTTTCAAATTTGCGGTAATTAAGCAAGTAAAAAAATTACAAAAATTATTTACATCGACGCCAACGGTATCACATAGGACAACCGACGTCCACGTCCAGTTTTCCGACAAGGCAAATCACCGATGGCACTTAAGTGATTGATTTTTCGAATCTGTAGCACTTAATTGAGCGAAAAAAATTGTTATGGCACTCATGTAGTTCTTATACCCTCTAATCGGCATGATCAATTGATTCTTGCCTTTATTCCACTTACTACGCATGATGTACCGTTAACAAGCCTATTGTTTGTGCTTGGTGTTTGCACAATCTTAAATCTTTCAATGAGAATTTTATTCACGACCGAAAAAAAACATAAGATCAAGCTCATTAATACTCAGTTTGAGAGACTCGCGATATTAATCAAGTTTCCATTATTTTATTCAGTTAAATATTTGATAGTTACGAAAAATAAAGGGCAAGATATATAAAATTTGTAATATACGTATATAATTACATAAATGAAAAGGATAATATTTGTACTTATTGAGCTCGAGCTTGAACTCATTTTATAACGTCATTGTATCGAGTCGACTTGAGCTCGATATCTCGATTTTCTTCTGGTCAAGCTCAAGCCGGAAATTGTCCATCACTTGAGTGGAGTTTCAAGCATCTAATATCCGATAGGATTTGTGCTCGAGCTTCGCACTACCGTAATTTCATACTTTTGAACATTGGTAAGTTACTCTTTCGGTAGAGTGAAAAGAAATGCCACAGAAAAGAATTCAGTAGTTGCTAAAACCATAGAAATCGGGAGAATGACACTAAGAGTGCCATTTTGTACGGTGCTCACTTGAGTGCCATAATTTTTTTTTCGCTCACTTGAGTGCCAAAAATTTGAAAAAGTGATCACTTGAGTGCCATCGGCCATTTGACAACCGGAAAATCCGACGTGGACGCCGGTCGTTCTACGTGGTTTTGCCGAAGCTGATGTGGACAATAATTTAATTTTTAATTTTTCATATTTTTTTGCAAATTTTTTTTCAATGCCGGTGAGGGTCACCGGCGACCCTCATTGACTGAGAAGGCCTCGCCCAAATTGGGCGAGGATCACCTTGCCCTTGGCCCTAAAGGCCCTGGGTGAGGCCGTCACAACCTTGCCGTCGGCGGGCGAGGCTGCAAAGGCCATTGCCAGATCTTGGCGGCTGCTGGTGAGGCGGCCTTGCCAAATCTGGCGAGAGCCTTCGTTCGTGACCATGGGCGTCGCCTCACCCGTTGCCAGCGAGTCCGTGATGGCCTCGCCAAGGGTATTCACGGTCGCGAGCGAGGCAGCCTCACCAAATTTGGCGAGAGCCTTCACCACCTCACCGGCGATCAGCGAGGCCGCGATATCCTCGCCAAGGGCTTTTGCGGCCGCAGGCAAGGTAACCTCGCCAGATCTGGCGAGAGCCTTCGTCGCCTTGCTTGTGGTCGGTGAGGCCGCGATGGCCTTGCCAAGGGCCTTCGCGGCCATACCGGCCAATGGCGAGGCGGCCCTCGCCCAATTTGGCTGAGGGTGAGGCCTGCGGCAAGGGTCACCAGCGACCCTCGCCAGCCTTGGAAAAATAAAGGAAAAAAAAGGAAAGAAAAATTCAAAAAAATTCAAAAAATAAAATAAAATAAACATTTTAAAAATCCACGTCGGATAGAAAATTAATGATAAAAAATCCACATATGATGGTTTGCCGGAAATGGCACTCAAATGATCTATTTTCATTGAAAGTGGCACTCAGATGATGTTTTTTACTCCGATGTGACACTCAAGTGAGTGAAAAAAAAGTTATGGCACTCAAGTGAGCACCGTACGAAAGTTATGGCATTCCTAGTATTTTTATCCCCATAGAAATCGCTCGTGTCACACGAGAACTATGTAGGGGTGGAAAGACAAGCCCGCGGAAAGGGAACATGAACATGCCAGCGACTCTTGAGTATCTGTACTTAATTGTTCCTTCGAGGAAAAAACATCACAGGAAATAAAAAATAGTCAACTCAGAATCGACAAGAAGAACAATTATTGCATGAAAACTCATTACAAAAAGAGAGGAACATATACCATCTCATTAAGAGGAAGTCGACTGACATAACCCCAATTTGTCCTTCATATCTCCACGAGCTCTTCAAAGAAAAAGGCATGCTGCCTCATGCCTTCAACAGCAATTGAACGTAGAAGTGGTTGTTCACCGAGCAGACCAGACCAGTCATGTATAGAGTAACAGGTACTGTATAAATGCACGTTTTGAGACAGAAAATTTCTGACATAAACCGTGTCATGAAACTTACATTAGGACAAATTACTCCAATTCCAAGTCTTGTTTGGTTTCTAGTTCAATTGGGACTGGATGGTGGCCGTTCTAAGAGGTTTAATGATATAAACAAATGCGAGGACGAATGGGTGATTGGAGAGATGAAGCAATAGGAAAGATAGAATGAAAGAAGGGTTGAGTTTAATATGAATTCAAGGGATTCGCAAGCCCCACCGTACTCGTCGATATAAATATATAATTGCTAAATGCGAAGAAATGCAGTAAAAAATGTGAATGCGATACCATGAAAGATCGACCTTTATGTTAGGCGTCAAATTCTGTCGTCATCGGCGAATCCGATCCCTAATTTTTTTTTTTATAAAACGCATGAATGATCTTTGGAGAAAGATTTTGGTGTCAACAGTCAGCTCGCACGATCTTTCAGTCACCGAAGATCACGGCTTTTCCTCCATTTTCGCTGAAGCTTTACTCGGCCCAATCTGTTAATTTTTTTTTTCCCATGCACCGAATGCTGTATTCTCTTTTTGTCTTCTACGTTTCGTCACGATCTCGCTAACTCGGTAGCTTTTTCAGATAAACCTTCAGCCGAATAGCTTAAACCCTCATCACAAATTCTATGGTTTTTTTCTCCTACAGATCTCGGGCCAGATTGCTCCAAATCACCCGAATTCATGGCTGTGTTTGCCGTGTCTGTCTCTCTCTCAGAAATCCATCTGTATGTCATCCCATCTCAATCGACCTGAAAATGCCGATGTCTTTCCTTCAATTAAACTTCCACAAATTTTGGAAATTGCGATCGTCTTGTCCACACTCGGCCAACTCCAACAATCTTGGAGTCATCAGATGCAACTCCAACAACATGAGCAACTCCCATCATTTTGAAGTTGAAGCGAATCCCACCATCTTGGAGTTAGGACCAATCTCACAATCCTAGAGTTAAGACCCCCTTATATGAGTTTTTTTTTAACTCGTATTGCACGTCGGGTTTTCTATTGAGCTCATTGAAATTCATAGCCAAGCCCTGTTTTCTTTTATGCGAAGTCACCTGCGGTCTTCCTTCATAAATAAAAGGAAGGGACAAGTGCACTACAAGTCCTAAAACTTGTCACAAAAATGCATTTGAGTCCTAAAACTTGTAAAAAGTGCAATTTAATTCTAAAACTTGTCAAATTAATTCAATCGAGTCTTAAACTTAACACCGTCAGATTTACTAACGGAAAACGCTGACGTGGCGCTGACGTGTCATGTTTTATTACTTTTCTTGGAACACGTGGCGCCACATTAGCAAAAATAAATATAAAAATTAAATTAGAAAAAAGCTATTAAAAAAACCAGAATTGGCTGCTGTGGCGGTGGCCAAGCCCTCGTCGGTGGCCACCGCCACAGCAGCCAGAAAGGGTCGACAGAAGTCGCTTGGGCCTTCTCAAAGCCCGACGACCCTCGTCGGCCCCGGATGAATCCCTGGCGAGGGCCTGCAGCCCCCGATCTGGGGGAGGGCGCGACCCTCGCTCAAATCTAGGGCGAGGTTCGTGCCCTCCCCCAGATCGGGGGCTGCAGGCCCTTACCAGGGACTTACCTAGGGCCAGCGACTCTCGCTCAGATCTGGGGTGAGGGTTGCGCCCTCCCCCAGATCGAGGGCTATAGGCCCTCGCCCAGGGCCGGCGAGGGTCGCCGAGCTTCGGGAAGGCCCAAGCAACCTCCATCGACCCTTCTCGAAGGTTGTGGCGGCGGCCATCGGCGAGGGCTTGGCCATCGCCGCAGCTGCCAATTTTGGTTTTTTTTCTTTTTTTTGTTTTTTTATAGCTTTTTTCTAATTTAATTTTTATTTTTATGTTTGTTGACGTGGTGCCACGTGTCTCAAGAAAAGTAATGAATTATGACACGTCAGCACCACGTCAGCGTTTTCCATTTCTAAATTTAACGATGTTAAGTTTAGGACTCGATTGAACAAATTTGACAAGTTTTAAGACTCATTTGCACTTTTTACAAATTTTATGACTCAAATGTACTTTTGTGACAAGTTTTAGGACTTGTAGTGTACTTGTTCCTAAAAGAAAAAAACCCTTTAGGCTCGCACCAAATAGGCGGCTAAGTTGAGGAAATAATTGATGAAAGTTTTAGGAGGAGGTCGTCTGGGAAATATTTTGTTATTATGTTGATGAACAGTTACATGTCCCACTTACTTTGTTGCTATGCCCAAAACACTATTTCAAGTTGTTGACATAATATAAGTATTTTTTGAAGGAAAATTATATTTTCGACAAAAAAAATGACAATTATATTCATTACTCAAAATTATACATAAGAATTGCCATAAGGATATCAAAAGTGCCAAAAATTGTGTACGACACTCACTTTAGTGCCAAATTTTTTTTTATCATTTAAGTGCCAAATTTGTTAAAAACGATCTTTTTAGTGCTAACTCCAATCTGTTTGGCCGAAAATCGAGCGTGGCCATTTTTTATTGATTTCTTAAGCCGACGTCACTTGCTGGAGGGTCCAGTCAACATCTTTCCCCCAAATAAGAACCTTAAATCGCCAAACTAAAAGAGAACCCCAATTTCAAACCCTAACCGGCCGTTGAACCAAAATTCACACCCTATTTTGGTTTGCCTCCAAAATTAATAGGTCAATCTTGCGCATGGAGGGTAGGAACATCAGCAAGGGCTCACAACCCCAATTTTTCCCCTCGCAAGCCCTAATTTTCTCTTATGAACCCTACTTTTTCCCATACGAACCCAAATTCTTCCCTCCAATTGAGCATAGAGAGAGAAACGCACCTTTTCACCATCGACAACGAGCAAGCGACGATGACCAACAAGTGACGGCAAGCAAGGGCGGGCGTATGACGACGAGAAAGCGATGGCGAGTGAGCGACAGGGAGAGATGCGACGAGGCTAGCCTTTTTACTCAAGTTTGAACAATGTCGCTTTTGCCATGGACGGCATGCGACGTCGTTTTTTTCATTACCCAGCCACGTTGGACTGAGCGACGTCATTTCCCATGTCCACATGGACTAAGTTTTTAAAAAATTATGACATGTCACTTAAAATTTTTATTCACAAATGCCACGTATTTTTTTTGCCGGAATTTCTCGCCGAAAGCACTTAAGTGATCGTTTTTTTTTTCAAATTTGGCACTTAAGTAAACTGGCAAAAACTTTTGGCACTAAAGTGAACACCGTACACAATTTTGGCACTTCCGATGTCCTTCTCTCCATAAGAATTACATAAGTTCCATAGCAAAGCAAATTGAAGCAAAGTAAAGCCCAAAATACTACAAAACAAATCTAAATCCTAAAAACAGGGAGGACCGACAGAGCACCAGTAGGGTTAAGTACACACTCTTTCCATATGAAAGATTCTGCCAAGCTAATAATTGACGGCCGATCACTGGATATTCTATCATCGTTAGTGATGAGTATATGTCGAAAATTCCTTTTCTAATAACTACGGCATTGACAAATGGTAATGTGCACCAAGGTTCGGCTTCATCTACACCATCGATGTATAGAGACAACCAAAACAAGGTGAACAAACACAAATCTAACATTTGGAAGAGCAAATCTTCGTGAGCCCTACGCCAAAGCAGCGGTGATCTCGGTCAGGGAACAGAGTGGCATCCATCAGGAGCAAAGCGGCATCGGGGCTAGCTCAACGACAGCAACCGGGGCACGACAACTCATCACAGTGGCATGAATCATCAAAGTAGCAGCAGAGTGTCGTCACTGTCACGAGGAAGGCTGGTCTCGTTGAGCTCTCAACGTTGTTGGGGGGCAGGACAGCAAATCGTTACGGAGTAGCCCGGCTGGGCAAGGCCGCGAGGAGATCACGTCGTGGTGGGGGTGCAACAGGCACGACGGAGCAACAATGCTGCGGGGCTTGGCCGCCGGGAGGGAGATTATTCGCGGCCGTCAAGCCCAGCCATGATTTTTCTCTCTTTTCTTGTCTTCTTCACGTGTTTCGCTCTCTCAATTGTGTACTATGAGAAATTATGTGCTGACCTCTTTCTCAAGAGGCATAACTATCTATTTATAATGTTATTAACCTAGGTTAATTGGCCGGCCTTAGATTAGGCCTTGAAATAACGGGCTTTAATAATCTAAGGCTTTTCCAATTAAACTTTGATGGGCTAAAATTAGATTGAACTAAGCTCAATTGAGCCCATCTCTCCAAGTGAATTTCGGCCAAGGCATGCTCTCATTGTGGCCAAAAATTGGCCCCTTTTCGTGGGCCGAACTCGTTCGATTTAAGCTCAAAACCATCCACCGTTAGTCCAATGCATAATGCAATCAAACTATATGCTATGCAATTTAATTTTAATATTTTTGTTTAGGGGTTAAATATTAATCCCTAATTTTCTATGCAACAATTATCAAATGATTACTCAAAATTTTAGATGTCAACAAGCACTTAAGAATAAACCAGGCACATGCATGACCTATTAGAGCAAAACCGCGTTGAACAACAAAATTTGTTGGGGTGTAATGTGATTGGTGAAAATTATAATTCACAAAAAAGAAATTCTCGGTTCATAGAAGTTTCAAACTTCACCAATGATTTCATGAATTATATTTCATTCTTTCTAGGGCTGATTCACAACCTAACAAGCACCAGTTCTAATGCATTATGCTCCAATAACCCAGTATTATTCTTTCATTTCTTTTCAAAACCTTTTGAAATATGTGGGGATTGTTGGATATTTCAATAAGTTTTGAAATATTAAAAGATATTAATTTGTAACGATTTTTTACTGTCATCAATATGTAACGGTTTTTGTCTGCTATTAATAGAAAGCATTATTCTTTCATTAACTTTTGATGTGGGGGTATTGTTGAATATTTCAATAAGTTTTGAAATATTGAAAGCTATTAATTTTGTAACAATTTTTTACCATCATCAATTTGTAACCGTTTCTGCTATTAATATAAAATGGTTTTGTAACGTTTTACAACGGCTGTGCAACAGCTTTGTAACGTTTGATTTATTTCTTCATAAACTCTCCATCATTTGTAACGGCCATATAAGGTCATCTATTAATAATTGTTTTAATGGCTCTTTCTTTTGTTTGAATAAAAACTTCGAAACACAATTCTTGAAGACAATGAATTAGAAAAGAGAATTTCATTTTCTTCATATTTTCTTTCTTTTCTGGGTTATACACATAACCTTGTTTTTGTTCTTTCTAATATTCAATGTGGAGTATAAAAGAAGGTATCTTATATCTTGGGTGGATAGCCGCTAGAGTCTTACGCACCGAGTTTCGTACTCCGAGGGGGGGAATTATCCTTATGGACATAGCTTGTACGCCTCATATAATTGATATTATTTTCTCATATTTTTCAACTAATTTCCAACAATTATACTTATTTTTCATGTTATCTAATATTTTTCTAACAGGAACTTGTACCGCTGGTTTTACCAAGTAAATTAAACTCATTGGTCGTCCTGTGCACCTCATGTACAACTTAAAAAGATAAGTCAAAACAGGATCCCCAAGCGGTTCATGAAGGAAATACAGTAAAACTAAACAGACAAGAAAAGAGGATTGCTGTTAACAAAGCATGTTCCGTAGGTTTCAGTAGGACCTGGCGAAGGAGAGGCCGGTGAGCTCGGCGTTCCTGGACTTCGACACGAACTGTAAATGAACCAGCAATTTCGCCGGTAGTCGTAGTAAAGTGTCGGTCGCTATGTCATCCGGGATGTTTGCCATTTTCTGCGGCTTCGGAGCTTGGACTATGTGAAGACACTATAAAAAAACATGAATTTTGCGACGGGTAAGTTTTTGTCACTAATTTGCGACAAACTTTGCGACGGATTTCTAAATCCGTCACAAATTAGCGACGACCAATTTTCCGTCGCAAATTTGCGACGGAAAATTGGTCGTCGCGAATTCTGTCGCAAATTAGCGACAACTAATTTTCCGTAGCAAATTTGCGACGAATTTATTTTCCGTCGCAAATTTGTGGAACGAATTTACCATTTTGCGACGAAAGTAGCAACGAATTTTTTATCCTTCATAATTTGCAACGGATTTTGCGACGAAAACGGATTCGTCGCTAATTTGTGACGGAAAATTTCTTTTGTCATATCCACCCCACCCGTCAATTTCTCTCTCTATACTGATTCCTCACATCCCCCGCTTTTCTCCCACCTTCTCCCTCTTTCGTTTCTGTCAATAATCCGTGCGCGCATAAATCAATCTTGGTAAAATTTTTCTACCGGTAAGTTTCGTAGCTAATTTAGTGACCAAACAGGCGACGAATACGATCCTATCCTTTCTATTCATCACTAGATTCGTTTTTTTTTACTTTTTTTCGTTTTTTTTTGGAAACTTCTTGGCCGGTCGCCGGTCCGGCCACCGGCAAGACCTCGCTGGCGATGGGGGGAGGCCGCTCGACCTCCCCGGCCATGGGCCAAGGCCGCTCGACCTCCCCGGCCATGGGCCGAGGCCGCTCGGCCTCCCCCCTTAGCCGGCGACGCCGCTTGGCCTCCCTCCATGGCAGTGGACCTCGCCGTCGCCCGGATTTGGGTGACGGCGAGGTCAACCGCCGGCCATAGCAAGGTTGCTCGGCCTCGCCCCATAGCCGGCGAGGTCGACCGGCGACCTTTCCCAGGTGTGGCCGTCGACGGAATTATGTTTCCGTCACAAAGTTGCGACGAAAACGTAATTTGCGACGGATAAACATGCCGTTGCAAATTTGTGACGGAAACATTTGCGACGGATGTTTCCGTCGCAAACGGTCGACCTCGCCGTCGCCCAGATCTGGACGACGACGAGGTCGACCGAGCCGGCCGCAGCCAGTCGCCGGTTGCCGGACCGGCGACCGGAGAAACATATTGGGGAAAAAAGAGAAAAAAAATTAATAAAAATTTCGAAAAAAATTATAAATTATAAAAAAATGAATCTTACATGATTTTTTTTAGATACGTGTCCATTTGAAGGTCTCGCAATCCAAGTAAACGATGCAATTCTCATCAAATTGATCACTTTTTTACTACAAATATTTCAGTCAAATATTTGGGTAAGTCTTCTTGACATGGTAATTTTTTCATTTTTTTTCAATTTCAAAGTAATAGTTGCGTCAAAAACAAAATTTTAATTTTCCTAATTTTATGGTTTTACTTAAGAACAGTAGATATGATATTTTTAATATTTTACGAGATCTTTTTATTTTTATACAAACACAATACGAAGAGAAAGGGCTTGGATGTATAATAAAAACTTACTTGGACGTCGAGGATTGACAGATGAGTTTCGTACTGGGTTGGAACGATTTTTTTTTAGACTTTGTTAGTACTAAATATGAGTTCATGAATGGAAATAAGTTAATGTGTCCGTGTAAAAAGTGCGGTAATGGTAAATTTCATATGTGTGATAAAGTTAGAGAATATCTTTGTAAATTTGAGTTTACTCCGAACTATTATAATTGGACTTCCCATGGTGAACCATTTATATCTGATTAAGGATATCGAGGAAGTGACCAATTTTTAGTTAGGGAAAAATGTAGATATTATGATCAATTGAACCCATACGAGAGGATGGTGATTGATGTAGTCGGTCAGAATTTTGTTTCGGAATCAAATCATGCAAGTACTAGTTTTACTCCTACACTTGAACAAGTGGGTACTAGTCATGCATCATAATTGGAAGAGATAGGAGTAACGGGTTTTGATGAGAATGAGTGTAATGGAGCTTTTTCATTTAATCAGTTCTGAGAAGTGTTGAAAGCAGCAGATGAACCTTTATGGGTAGGTTGTGAAAATCACACTAAGTTATCAGTGACAGCAAAACTGTTAAATATCAAGGCAGAGCATAATGTGTCTGCGGATTGCTTCAACTCTTTTGTTGAAGTAATGCGGGAAACAGTGCCTTGTGATAACATCATGCCAAGTGATTTTTACGATATAAAAAACCTAGTGGATAACTTAGGTCTTTCGGTTGTAAGGATTGATGTATATAGTAGGGGTTGTATATTATATTGGAGAGATGATGAAAATGCAGAATCTTGCAAATTCTGTAGCCAACCTAGATACAAGATTAACAGGAGGCAGGGTTGTAATCAGAAGTGTAGACCATGCAAGCAAATATTTTATCTGCCCTTAATCCCCATATTGCAAAGGCTTTACACGTCTCAAGCCACTGCTAAACACATGACTTAATATGCAAATCATGAAATAGAAGAGGGTCTAATATGTCATCCTTCAAATGCAGAGGCATGGAAATATTTTGATAGAACATACCTTGAGTTTGCGATAGAGCCTCTGTAACAGTTTGAATTTTCGATTCTTTTCTTGGAATTTAAGAAATGAAATTGATCAATGCACTATAGTGAGATCTCACCCGGAACAGCGCATTTACAGGATGCTAACCTTATGGGTAGGGCTATTACGGGATTGAGTTCGCACGACTAAAGAACTCGACCTGGGTTCGATCTTTGACCATATGGATTGACGAGAGAATGTTTTGAGCCAACCGAGACCGGTCTATTTGATTGATCGTGTCCGAAGGGAACTAGTGACCGACCCTCACAATTATATGACAACCGAGATCGTATCGGGTAGAGTAAACTTAAACGTGATTTGACTTGGTGTCGATCACGGGTCGAGAGCGCGTAATCCCAATGAACCACCCGTTAGCCAGAGATAAGCTAAAGTTGCGATTGTTCGATTTTAGTCATTTTTTGGAATTCGGGCCCGGGAATCGAGAATTTTGAAAGTGACAATTTTGAGCGGCCGATGACGTTTTTGGCTTCACCAACCTTGGGGCCACCCATTTTTGCAAAAAAAAAAATAGATTTCGGTTTGGGACTGGAAAAATTACGATTTTGCCCCTCGGGACACCGATGTTGATTTTGAGCCCGTATGAGATTATTTTTCGAGGCCGATGATATTTTGGGGTGGCCACACACATTTAGAGTTGTTACGGTCAAAAATTGGAGTTTTGGCTCAGAAGTTAAAAATAATATTATTTTAATCCTCAGGACTTTGCAGTCGATTTTCAAGGGCTTAAGAGGCTATTTTCGCGATTCCGACGCCATATTATGTTGGCCACACCCATTTGGGGTTGGTATAACAAAAAATTGGAATTTCGACCCGGGACCGGAAAATTGATCATTTTGCCCCTGAGCTATTTTTGGGTTCCGAATTTTGGATGATATTTGGGGATTAAATTAAGGATTAATTTATGTGTATTTCAGCCCAATAATTCATTTCTCCTTGGACTAAATTGCCTCTAATTTTTTGGATGAGGATGAATATTGGCCAAGTATTGAGGGGCAAAGTATGAATTATGGAAATATTGGTCAAACTTCTTTGACCCATTAAAATATTTGTTTTTCCTCTCATTCATTCCCCATTTCCCCCGGCCACTTCTCCTTCTCCCTCTCTCTCTCTCTCTCTCTCTCTCTCTCTCTCTCTCTCTCTCTCTCTCTCTCTCTCTCTCTCTCTCTCTCTCTCTCTCTCTCTCTCTCTCTCTCGTTTCCTTGTGATCGTCGCCACCGGCCATCATTCACCACTGCTGCTGCTGTTGCTGGTCCAGCTGTTCCAGCCCCTTGTCCAGCCAATTTGTCGCGTTTTTCTTAGGTAAGTGACTTCCCCAAGCTCTCCCTAGGACCTCGGGTATTATTAGACACATTTAGGACTCGATTTAGATGAATTTAGAGGCTGTTTTGGGACTGTGACGAGGGTTGAGTATTTGATGGTTGTGAACTGGTTTGGCAATGGAAAATGTGAGGTTTGGGAAGTTCGGATAGGGCCGTAATGATATGGAACGATTACGGTTTGAATCCGTGAGGTTTAATGTGATTCTCGGATTCGTGACTACTGTACCCGTCCGGTTTGCTATTTTTGTTGAGAATTTTGGGGGCTGAATTTGTGAAAATTTTCTTCATGAAAGTTGCTCCCAACATCTTGAAGTATAACATATTTTAAATTTGGAATTTTTGGAGACCATTTGGGTCGTACAAAACCCATTTTCAGACCGTATTGAAACTGCCCGATTTACTATCCATCCCGACCTCCGGGTCTGTTCGAATTTTTATAAATTTTTCCAGACTCATTTTCATAATACTTCCTTCACAAAAATTGTTGGGGACATTTGTGGCTATAACATATAAAAATTTAAAAAAATTTCAAGGTGATCTGGGTATTGAAAGAAATATATTTTGAGGACAAAATAGTCTGGCAGAGCGAACTAATTTTGGTCTGATTTCGAGGGACAAAAAGGCATGGTTGTAGATTGAACCGGATTTCGTGTTCTTCATAAGAAATGTTGATCAAGATGTTTTTTATGATATATCCAAATTTTAGATATTTTGGAGTTCGTTTAATATTTATTTTGATGGGATTTCGGTCACTATGTAAACTGCCCAGATTTACCCGGATGCTATGGATGTTTATTTTTATGAACGAGAAATTGTGTGTGACCACGTGCCAAACATGTGTGGCTGTGTGGCGTGATTGTGTGATGGTAATGTGTGTTAGCGTAAGGCATGTGTGGCGTGGGATTGTGTATGGCCGTGTGTATGTGTGGCCTTGTGGTACGTATGGAAGGTGTGGAACAAAGGTACGGAAAGGTAGGATTGGTTGGAAAAGAGGATCCGTCTTGAGGCGTATATGTTTACGCGGGACGATGCCGTCCCTGACGAGGTGACGATGTCTGACGTGGTCAGAAGACCGTTGGCCTGATGCGTTTTACGCGGGCACGGTAGAAGGAAAGTGTGTGTAGGATTCCGTTCCAAGGCGTGTTCGTTTACGCGGGACGATGCCATCCCTAATGAGGTGACGATGCCTGGCTCGACGGGGTGACGATGCCTGGCCCCGACGGGGTGACGATGCCTGACGAGGTCAGAAGACCGCTGGCCTAATGCGTTTTACGCGGGCGCGGTAGTGGTGGAAGAGTTGAGAATGAGCGGGAATTGGCTGGAGGTGCGAGGTTTGAGAAAGTGACGCATGGTGTGAGTTAGCGTGCGAGTGTGTTCGTATCGCGTGATGTGATGCTTAATTATAGGTTAGAAACTGCTAGGCACGGTATGGGACGTGCCCAAGTGGTTTCTGTCTTATAATTGAGGCACACGCGCGTCTGTGATTCCTTGCTGTGATGTGCTGGCTATATTATGATCTAACGTGCAGGGACGTGTATGATGGATTCCAGGTAGGGTCGTGTGTGGTTGTTAGTTTGGTTGATTGTCGCGTGATATGCGTGTTTTCGTCTGGCAGTACGTAAGTGCCTACGTGGGGTTTGGAGTTGTACACTTATTGAGATTCATCTCATAGTTGTATAATTCACAATTTCAAACCCCCAACCTTAGACCCTGGAGGTCCGTCTCCTCTTTTTGGAAGTTCAAGGAATCGCTTTTGGTGCCCGGTGGAACTGCAGATGAGTGTCCGGAGGCTCAAGCTCGAAGGATCAGGAGTAGAACGGAAGGCGATCCTTAGGTTTTCCCTAGGGTATTTTAGGTGTTGTGTAAATCGGGCTGACCCAGAGTGAAGTTAAGATAACCAAACCCCTGATGTTTTGTCGTGACGGTGATTTCGGATGCTATTTTGTTAATTATGTTTGTAATACGATGTTTGTGTATTTGGTGCTGTATGAAGATGTTGTTGTTTGATTCTTATGTTGTTCTACCCCGTTGTCGTCATCTTTTTTTTCGGGGTTTTTATATTCGCTTCCGCATGTGGCTCTGATGTATGGGTTGGGTCGGCGACGTTCCTGGGACGTCGCAACAAATTCGACCAGAGTGGGATGTCACGAGCTCGATGAGGTTCGGGGCGTGACAGCCTCGAAACATCAGGTTAGGTCTATGTGCCGATGGATTTACCCCATTTGGGAAATCAGGAAAAAGTTATTCATGTTGGCCAGTTATCTTAACATCGTATAATCTTTCACCTGGTATGTGCATGAAGTCACCTTATATGTTTTTGACATTGATCGTGACTAGCCCGCAAAATCCGAAAAAGTTAATAGATATTTATACGTAACCATTGATTGAAGAGTTACAACGGCTATGAAAGGAAAATGTCCTTACATATGATGTTTCTACCAATTAAGCATTTGTAATAAAGGCTGCTCTTATTTGGACGATAAATGACTTTCCAGCTTACGGAATGTTATCTGGATGGAGTAGAGCTGGGATCTTACGATGTCCGATATGTTCGGAGAGATCAAAGTCATTTAGATTAAAACATGGAAAGAAGTCCAGCTATTTTGACTGTCACAGACAATTTTTACCAATAAATCATACATTCGGAAGGAATAAAAAAGAGTTCATCAAGAATAGGACTGAAAGAACACGTCCACCATTGAGGTTGACCGACGATCAAATTTGGGAGCGGGTGCAGGACTTTCCAACTGTTGTTCACAACCCTCACGGCATGACTTTTGCATACGGAAGTACACATAAGTAAACAAAATGCAGTATATTTTGGGATCTACCATATTAGAAGGCCCATCTTATTCATCATAATCTTGACGTCATGCACATAGAAAAGAATATTTTCGACAATATTATAAATACTGTGATGGATGTCACCGAAAAAATAAAAGATAACTTGAACGCAAGAAAAGATAGGAGAGATATTTTTGATCGGCCAACACTAGATATGGATGCAAGCAGCAGGAGACCAAAACCAAAAGCAGTTTATACATTGGATAAGGAGTAGAGGCGAGTTGTTTGTCAATGGTTGAAATCTGTGCAGTTTCCTGATGGATATGCTTCGAACCTCCGGAGATGTGTTAATTTGAATGAATGCAAGTTGACAGGTTTGAAGAGTCATGATTGTCACATATTGATGGAAAGACTAATTCCAATAACTTTCAAAGAAGTTCTATCGAACTTTGTATGGAGCGCCATTACAGAGTTAAGCTATTTCCTGCATGATATTTGCTCGACAGTGTTAACAGTATCGCACATGGAGAAGCTAGAGAGAGATATTCCAATTATTCTTTTCAACTTAGAAAGAATATTTCCTCCATCGTTTTGATTCGATGGAGCATTTCTTGGTTCACTTGCCTTATGAGGCCAAAGTTGCAGGTCCCATTTGAGAGGTATCCATTTGAGAGGTAATTTTTTCTAAAATATAAAGTTCAAATTACTTTATTATGTATTATGTTCCGATAAGTTTCTTTTTATTGCAACTAGATTCTTACGTCATTTGAAAAAAAAAGTGAAGAATAAGGCACGTGTTGAAGTTTCAATTTGTAATGCATATATTGTAGAAAAAGTAACAACATTTGCATCATACTATTTTGAGCCGCACGTGCAATGCAAGAGGCGAAGAGCATGCAGAAATGATGAGGGCCCCATTGATCCAAATTGCAAAACATTCTCTATTTTCAATTATCTGGGTTGATCAAGCGACGCATGTCAGTTTCGTTACTTAACAGGTGAAGAATCGCATGCAGCCCATACATATATTTTACTGAACTGCTCAGAAGTCGAGTCATGCTTCAAGTAAGTGTAAATTTGCAAATATAATTATTGTGTGTCAAATATTTGCTAATATATAAATGGTATTTATTACTAGGATTTTCCAAACTTCAATGTATGGACTAGCACCAAATGAGTTTGACCGTTTGTGCGATAAATAATTTGTAGCATCGTTCAAAATATATGTAAGTTGCCTATGGATCAAAATTAAGTTATTAAAATTTTATACATCATTTATTAAAATATATATTATTGACTTTGCATGTGTAACCTTAGGTTCACAGTAATCATGATGAATTTGGAGAGCAAGAATTGCTATATCATCTGTCATGAGGTTCACAGTTAAGAATACGAAGTTGACCAGCATATTTCATAAATGGATATAATTTTCACACTCAAGAATATGAAATGGGAAAAGCCGCAATGAATAGTGGTGTGTCTGTTCGGTCATCCAATGGTGGCAGTTCAAAAGATGATTTTTATGGCTTGTTAGATGAAATCATAGAGATAGAGTACCCTGGACCATTAATGATGCGGGTTGTGTTATTTTAGTGCAAGTGATTCGATCCCGTTAAAAGAATGAAGGTGCATATGAAGTTTAATTTGGTTGAAATAAATCACAAGAAAAGGTATATGAAATATGAACCATTTGGCTTGGCACAATAAGCAATTCAAGTATGTTATGCATCATATCCTAGTTTGAAACGTGACAAAATTGATTGATGGGCTGTATGTAAAATCAAAGCACGGAGAAAAATCGAGGAACACCGGAAGGATAGAGCCTATCAACAAGAGGAAGTTTGTAACACGGTTGAAACTGAGGAATATAGCATTCCAACTTTACAAGATCCATGTGGAGCAATGATAGATATGGATCCAACTGAAATTTGCGAATTAAATGTACAAAATTGTTCAGAATCTGATTTTGAGACAGATGATGAAGATGAAGATCAAGATGAGGACGAGAACGAAGACGAAGACGAAAATGAAGATTAAAATTCTTGTGACAAAACACTCATGATGTGTAATTATTATTGCGACAAGTGTTATTTTGGTTGTCATAATTATTATTATTGTTCTTATTATTATTGTTATTATTATTATCATTATTTTTTTTTGGTAAGTATCATTATTGTTATTGTCGATTATTCTTATTAAATTAATTGATCGTCGGAAAATTTGTCACTAAATGACGACAAGTCAAATATTAATCGTGCAATGACATTTACGATATTCTATTTTCCATTGGCTTTGGATCATTGCTAATTTCGTCGCTCATTTTATAACAACAACTTATTCGTGGCTACTGTTCATCGAAGAATTAGCGACGGAAGCAAAATTCACAGCAATTTTCCGAATCGGTCACAAATTTGCAACAGATTCAAAAATGTCCTTTATTTTTGGAATCCGAAATAAATCCGTTGGAAATTTGCGATGGATAATATTTGTCCGTTGCAAAATTTTGAACGGAAAAAAAATACATCCCAAATTTGCGACGGTCAAAAACTCTGTCGCAAATTTGTGACGGACAAATATTATCCGTCACAAATTTGCTACGGAAAAAAAAAGTCCGTTGCAAATTTGGGACGGAAAAAAAGTTCCTCCCAAATTTGCGACGGACATAATATCCGTCGCAAATTTGGGACGGAAAAAAAATCTCTCCAAAATTTGCGACAGACAAAAAAAGTCCGTCGCAAACAAAAAATCCGTCGCAAATTTGCGACGGACAAAAAATATCCGTTGCAAATTGGGGACAAGAAAAAAATTTCCTTCCAAATTTGCGATGAAGAAAATGTTCGTCGCAAATTTGCGCTGGAAAAAAAATCGATCGCAAATTTGCGAAGAAAAAAAAGTCCGTCGTAAATTTGCGACGAAATTTTTGCCGTCGCAGAATCCGTAGCAACCACATTCGCGCACATTTCAAATGTTTACGCCCGTCTCTCTCTCTCTCTCTCTCTCTCTCTCTCTCCCCCTGCACGTACAAGTGCCCCCGTCAGCCATTTTCTTTTTTTTAGATTTTTTCTTCCTTTTCTTTTTCTTTTCCTCTTTCTCTTCTTCTTCTTCTTCTTCTTCTTCTTCCTCCCGTTGTCGTCGCCGAGTACCTTGGACCGCTGTCACCGTCCTTGCTTGCTTGCCTAACAGCTCGCAGCCGCCGTCGCCGTCAACACCGACCCGTGCGTGTAGTCGCCCCTCGCCTGGCAAAGCTCGCCGCCGCCCAGCTCGCACGTGCCTCCCCTGCCCGCCTTGTAGTCGACTGAAGCTGTAGCCGCCCAGCCTCGCCGAGCTCGCCGTCGCCCAGCAGCCTCCCGACGCCGTCACTGCCCAACCTCGCCTGAGCACTTGCTATCACCGTCGCCGCCCGGCCTCTCCCAAGCACTTGCTGTCGCCGTCGCCGCCCAGCAGTGGCCCGACGCCGTCGCCGCCCAGCCATGGCCTGATGCCGCCCGAGGCCGTCATCGCCACCCAATGCCATCGCTGCCGTCGCCACCTCCCAGCCGCCGCCCGACACCATCACCGCCCAGCCACCGCCTGACACCGTCGCCACCCAGCTCCACCGTCGTTCACCCGGCCGTGGCCGAGCGCCTGGCCGACTAGCTACCACTTGGGCCTACGCCCACGCCAAGCCCGCCACTGGTCGACCAGCCAAAATATTATTATTATTTGGTTTTTCTTGGCCTTGAACCAAGTAAGTAACTCCTTAAACCCTACCTAGTATAATGAGTATTAATTGGACTTGTTTAGGAATTGTTTAGTGTCTGATTGGTTGGCTAAGTTAGGGGTTGATTTTAGGATTGCATGTGGCTTTGATTGATGTTCGACTGGTTAATTTGTCCATTATGTCGCTGATTAAGCATTCAATGACAATCGGGTGATTGATTAAGCGTTTTTTCAAAAAATGCATTAAAATCGAACAATTCTATAAAAATTCATAAAAATTTCGAGAAAATTTTAAAAAGGTCAGATTTTGGGAAAATATTAAATTTGGTGAATTTTTTTTAAAAAAATAAAAAAATCAAAATTTCAAAATATGACAAAATGGCAAAAAATAACTGTGGCCACCCACTTTGAGTGAAATTTAAATTTTTTTAGGTACCAAAAAAAGAATAATAATAAAAAATTCAAAACTTTCAAAACTTTATAAAATGGCTTAAAACACCTGTGGCCACCCATTGTGAGAGAAATTTTAATTTTTTTAGGTGCAAAAAAAATTTAAAAATAAAAATAAAATAAAAAATTTCAAAACTTCACAGAATGACTTAGAATACATGTGGCCAGCCACTTTGAGTGAAATTTAAATTTTTTTAGGTGGACAAAAAAAATTAAATATTTTAAAATTTTCAAAACTTCACAGAATGACTTATAATACCTGCGGCCACCCACTTTTAGTGAAATTACTTTTTTTACTTGCCCAAAAAAATTAAAAAATACAAAACTTTACAGAATGGCTTAGAATATCTATGGCCACCCACTTTTAGTGAAATTTAAATTTTTTTAGGTGCTCAAAAAAATTTTAAAAAAATAAAATTAAAAAATTTCAAAACTTTACAGAATGGCTTAGAATACCTATGGCCACCCACTTCTAGGGAAATTTAAATTTTTTAAGGTGCCCAAAAAATTAAAAATTTAAAAATTTGAAAAATTTCAAAACTTTATAGAATGTCTTAGAATACCCGTAGCCACCTACTTTTAGTGAAATTTAAATTTTTTTTAGGTGCCCAAAAATTTTTAAAAATAATAAAATTAATTTATTACAAAACTTTGTAGAATGACCTAGAATACCTGTGGCCACTCACTTTGAGTGAAATTTAAATTTTTGTAGGTGCCCAAAAAAAATTTTTTGGGTAAAAAAATTCAACAAATCAAACAGATTTCTCCTTCACAAGTCAATTTTTGGCAAGAATATGAACAATCAATTTCTGGCAACATTTTGATTTCTGGAGCAAAATGGTTACCATTCGCACCCTTAGTTGTTTAATGCCAATCGTATGGTTAATTAGGTTAATCGTATGGTTGCTTTGCTTAATTGTGGCTAATTGATTAACCATGGCCCAATCGTGTGGGTTGATTGATGATCGTGTGGCCGAGAACGAAGATCATGTGGCTGAAATTGATGTTTCATGGTTGATCTTGTACTTGATGAATTATCGTGTGGTTTGAAAGTGGATCGTGTGGTTAATTATGGCTATTGTCAGCTTAGCATGGCATATCGTGCTCATATATTGATGTTTGATATCAAAATGAGTGTGATTCATAGTATATTTGTTCGTAGGAAATTGCACGTTATAAACACTCGGCATTGGCTAATTAAAAGGAAACATTTTCTGCTTCTGAAACAAAATGGTAAGCTTTGTCATGTATGTCATTATGTGTCCGTAATACGTGTTCATATTTTTTTATATATTTGTCTAACCTTCCTACTTGTCAGTATAAACGTGGAGGTCACATGTATAGAAGACCAGTCTCTTCCTCGTCCTCGTCCCTGTCCCTTTCCTCTTCCCCTGTCTTTTCATCTAACCCTCAACCACAATATGCTGATGGACAATATGGATACGTTGGCCCTTCCTCCAACACTCAAGAACATGTTAGGGGACTTGGCCACATGCAAACTGAATCTCCTCCAATTCCATCTCCTTTAGCTCCCTCTCCTTCCGTTCCACCTTATTATTCAGCGCAACAATCGAATAATGATGGAAACACAGGTGAAGAAGATAACCGATTCATGATATGCCCATTTGGAGATTCGTAAGTACTTCATTTTTTTTAGTATATGTAATATTTATGGCTTTAGATATGGATGTCAACTGAATTGTCGATGTTGTACAATATCCGTATGTTTGCAGATTCACGAATGCTCCGTTTATTGTGAGGGAACTGAATAAAATAGTCAAAAACTATTAGATGGGGCAGTATATTAATTACATAAGTGTTCCACAAGAAGTGAAAGATTTGTGGTGGAATGAGTTCAAGGTAAGTTTTAGATATTCTATTTTCTCACCAACTAAGTTTGGTATAATATATTGATGGTCAAGAATGATGTAAAGGGACCAGAATAACTCTTTAGTTTTCGGTACTAAAGGGACCAAATATTTTCTCCAAGATGAACTTTACAAAATCTATCGCCGAATTGTCTGGTGCATGGTAAGATATGTGACCATCATAATAACTTTCAGTTTTTTTTTGTATTGATTGCAGCGAAAGTTCAGGTGGGATGAAAAGGAAGAGAATGAAGTGAGAAGAATTTTTCAAAAGAAAGTCGATGATCACATACGAAATGTGATGAATAGAGCGAAGACCAAGCAAGTGAAGCCGGCTTTCATTAAAGCTGACAATTGGGCGAAAATTAACAGAATTTGGCAAACTGAAAAGAGTCATCAAATCAGTGAACAGAATAAAAAGAATTGATCTTCTAGCTCTAGTGAAGGGTCTGCCACATATGCTGGGGACTCTATCAATATTGGGGAGCATCGCAAATGAATGGTAAGTCTGTTAAATAAGTTATAAGTTAATTTAATTTAATTACTCATGTTTACATTTTCTAGGCACATGAATTGGAGACGGAACCGACATTTGCAACTACATTTGAATGCACATTTCAAAAGAAAGATAAGACATGGACTGGCAATCGAGCAAAAGCTATTAAGGTATGTAAGGTTTTTACTTTGGGCTTTATAGAAACTAGAATGAAAACAGTGAATGCTTTTAATATTTATGGTAGATATATATAAAGTTATTTTATTTTCATCTATATTGTTAATGTAGGAAAAATATGATGAACTTTTAATGAGCAATGCTAGTGGTAGTGATGGTTGCGCTGCGTTTGAGCCATCAGTTGACAGTATGGCATTATGGGTGGAGGCAACGGGTGGGATGAAAAAAGAAAAAATATTTGGGATGGGATCCTTGTTAAGAATGTACATGCCGAATCATGTTGGAACTTCATCATCCAATGTGACTGGTCGAAGGAGGTCATGACATGACGAGCAATTGACCCAAGAAGTGAACCAACTAAAATATACTTGTAGAGAAGGACGAAGAAATAAATAACTTGAAACAACAAATGCATATCGTTATGCGATACCTCAACCTCAATCGCAATGAGGTTCCTCTTGTACCTCCCGCTAATCCAATAAGTGATGGGCACAATGATGAGCGACACAATGATGCTGAGATTGCTGCTGCTGATGATGATTTTCTCGGTTCTTTCTAGTTAAAATTCCCAAAATTGGGGGTAAGCTTGCTTCACAATCTTTTATGACATAAGTACAGTTTTACCCAATATGTTCTTGCCCTACAATTACTTTTTGTGTACAACTTTCTTACAACTAGGTTCTTTGCTTGCGAAAAATTGAAAATTTAGAGATCCCAGGATGACATACTTGTTAAAAAAAATCATGATATTTGAACATTGTAGAAATACATGCCTTAATTGACTTTGAGTCCTAATTCACCTCTCTAAGTCATTAAACTGTTGAATGATGTTTGGACAAGGATCTAATTTTTCCTAGGTGACAGAAATACGATTTACAAGGGTAAAAAAACTACAGTGGATGTCAAAGTTGACTCATATTCATATGTAAGAACATTGATGTTCGTCTTGAAACATTTTTTGTTAACCCTCTTACTTATTTTTTTATACCTAGTTCCACATCCATGCATAAATGCTTCTTTTATATTATGGACTGATTAAATATCTTTATTTATGTATCTACATTTCATCAAATGTCGACAAAAGTGACTGCTTTTGGTGTCCTGCCGAGTACCAAAGATGCCCAATATCTTGTGTCTGGCTTGTTGATTTTTCTTTTTTAAGCAGAACCTATGGTTGTCCCGCTCCCTATAAATGTTTTGAATGTATTATAAGATTGGATATCAAATAGCATCATGTCAGACTTTGCAACTTTGCATATATCATTATTTTTTGCGGACTAACATCTTTCCTTCAGTTATATTTTTCAATTATATGGCATTATGTCTGATTTGTTCGTTTTCTGTTTCTGAAGCGGAATCTATGGTTGTCTCGCGTCCTTTGATTTTTTTGAATGTATTACATGATGTTCATTAATGCGTAGCTATTGATATGGATAAGATTTGATGGCCGAAACGGTGTAAAATTTGTGACGAATATTTAGAGACGAATTTTGCGACCACTACAATTCGTGGTTAATTTGCAACGAATAAGTAGCAACGAATCAAGTTCGTGGTTAATTTGTGACGAATACATTTTGCGACGAATTTTGCAATGAATTTTGTGACGGATAAAGTTCGTTCTAAATTTGCAACGAATTTTGTGACAAATTTTGCAACGAATAAAGTTCGTGACTAATTTGCGACGAAATTTGCGACAAAATTTGAGATGAATTTTGCGACGAATTTTGCGTTGAAATTTGCAACGAATTTTGCATCGAAATTTGCGACAAATTTGCAACGAATTTTGCGACGAAATTTCCATCGAAATATTGATTGCACAAAATTTAGGAATTAATTCTCTTTAATTCCTAAGACAAAAAATGTTTTTATTTAAATGCATTGCATATAAAAATTAGGCATATTTGTATTAATAGAGTCTATTAGAGTTTTTTTTAAAAATTAAAAAAATTTCAAAATTAAAAAAAAAAATCAAGTCGGGCTGGGCCTACCCGGCCCTTTTCTTTTCCTTCTTTCTCCCCCCCCACGTGGCTGGACCTGGCCCGGCCCAGCCCTTCCTCCCTTCTCCCCCCCCCGCCGCCGCCCTGTCCCTTTCCCCTCCCCTATTTGCCCCTGCTCCTGACGTTCACTGTAACGAACGCCGGAGCAGCTTCGTCGTCGCTATTTGGCCAGAGCAGGGGCCGAAGAGGCACGCCGACAGAATTGGCATTAATTGCTAGTCCCGTCCCCCCTAAAAACCCAGCCGTCTCTCCCCGTTCTTCCGCTCTCTCCTCTGTCTCTCTGCTCCACACTGAATTGGCCCCCCTTTGCACCGACCTAATGGCCGTGAAATTCGCAAGCCAGAGTAGGCCGGTGCAGACCGTCGTCACGCAGACGTAACGGAGCAGAGGGGCGTCGTTGTTGCCAACTATATATAGCTAGAGAGAGAGAGAGGCGGGTCGGCCATTTTTAGAGAAACAGGGAGAGAGAACCGAGTGAGAATAGAGAGAGAGAGAGAGAGAGAGAGAGAGAGAGAGAGAGAGAGAGAGAGAGAGAGAGAGAGAGAGAGAGAGAGAGAGAGAGAGAGAGCAAACCGAGCGTTCGCTGGAGCTACAGGGAGAACCAGTAGCGTCGTCGTTGCCCGCGAAGCAGCTGGAAAGCCACCAGACGCACCGTCGACCGGTGAACCTCCTCAGATCCAAACCTGCTCTGTTTTGCCCTATTTTTGTGCTCGGTTTGGCCGAGACCTGCGCCGGCTGTTTCGCACAAGTCCCGGCCTATACCGTCATCCCCCGTCGTTCGTGTGTCGTCGCCAAAGGTAGGTATAGGTTTCCCATGGATGGCAAAGCCTCGAAACAGGTCGGAATCCCCCGTTTTTGGTCACGCATGCTAGGTATTTGATGAAATGCCTCAAAGAGGCTAGTTTTTAATCCAGTCGCCGACCGGCAAGCGGCGGTCGGACGGCGACCCAGGTGGGCAGCGAGGCTCAGGGACGATCTCCAGGGGCCAATTTTAGGCCGGCGCCGGTCTAGGTCCGTCGGTGAAAGGCTCATTTTCGGCTTCGCTGGCATCCTTACGTGTTTGTGCACGCGGGGTTGACCCGGCCGGGATCAACCGACCCGACCCGGGTCAACGCCCTGGGTCGGATCTGTTGACCCGGGTCGGTTCTGACCCGGGTTAATGCCCTGGGTCAGATCCGTTGACCCGGGTCGGTTCCGACCGACCCGGGTCAGCTGGTCCGACCCGGGTCAACGCCCTGGGTCGGTTCTGACCGACCCGGGTCAGCTGGTCTGACCCGGGTCAACGCCCTGGGTCGGTCCGTTGACCCGGGTCGGATCCGACCCAACCCGACCTGGTTTAATATTATATTATATTATTATTTTATTTTAAAATATTTTTTTCGTATTTATTTACTTTTTTAAAAAAATCTTAAAAAATAAAAAAATAAATTAAAATATTTTCAAAAATAGTTTTTCTTTTTTTATCTAAT
Organism: Syzygium jambos; assembly: GCA_031216235.1. Lineage (NCBI taxonomy): Eukaryota > Viridiplantae > Streptophyta > Magnoliopsida > Myrtales > Myrtaceae > Syzygium > Syzygium jambos. The sequence continues at coordinate 19,395,819 of CM062224.1, forward strand.
TTTTTTTAAAAAAATTTTAAAAAAAGAAAAAGTTTTTTTTATGATATGTTCTAATTGTTTTAATTTATTGTTATAGTATTGTGCATGTTGTTATAATTCCATGCTTAATTTGGATAAGCCGATATGTTCATGTGTTAGTTTTTTTGCATGTTATTACTGTCGTGTTATTATTATGCATGTTTTAATTAGAAAATAATTGCCTGTACAGTTGTGTTTTGAATGTCATCTGACTTAGTTAGGGCTAGAACCATAGGCTGTATGACTGCTAATTGTTTTTTATTATGCACTCACTTGATCACCTCACATGTTAGGAGAAAGGTCCTAAAATCAATCCAAATTACCTGACAAATGTTTTTAGAAATGAACAGGATAAAAAGGTACCGAAAAGGCATTAGTTATCCAACTAGTATAACCAAGTCCCCGAACTCAGTTAATCTCTAGTTCGTAGGAATATGGTGATTCTCCCATCACCTTATTTGGGTTTCTAATCGACCCACTCCAAATCGATTAGTGGCGACTCCTTGATATAAATCACATGCATGTTAAACACTTAAATCTTAAGTCGCGATATGGTACGGACTTGGGAGAGCCTGAGTTAAGTCCTGAACCTAGACTTAGCACGTACCAGGCGAACCACATTTTTTTTGCATGTTTGTTCGAACAAGTGAGCAGGAGGTCGGTTGCGACAGATTGGCAACTCCGCTGGGGAATTGCATTTTTCTAAAGTGGACTTAGGCCAAAAATTTTGTTTTGTTCAAAATAATTTTTGTTTGGCAGTAAGAACTCCAAGTATGACCCTAACATTAAGGTATTATTTGTTCTTATAGGTTCGTATTGATTGTTTATAAATTGTTGTGCATGCTTTAATGATTTAGCGCTACACTGTTGCACACACAATCACGCTACCGGACTCGGGCCGCGATAGGGCATTTTAGGATGGTGTTAAGAAAGATAAGACCTCGAACGCGAACTCGCGATATAGAGGTTGCCTTTCTTTTCCCCGAAATTTTTTTTTCCTAAAAAATCGCAAAGAAATATCTTTAGTCGCCATTCGCGTGATTATAAGATATTCCTTTTGATTTGGCCGAGGTTAAAAGGACTTGACACCAACGCGAGACTGCAATGGTCAGGCACCCTTTTAATTTCATTTTGCTGAGCCAGTCTAAAATAGATATCGAACCTCACTCCTCGTGTGTATGTTGTTGTGATTAACATGGTTCAAGGAAAGGTATATATTCTATCCCTTCTTATTTTATTATACAGCCTACTAATTCAATTGATTTGTTATTATTAGGCCACCCGTTGATTGCATTCTATACACGATGGGAAGAGCTGATGTCCAATTCGTTTCCACTCCTAAGAAGGAACTTCTGGCTTGGTGGGACCAACTTGATTGGAATGCCTAACAGTATGTCAAATCAAGAATAGGATGCCTACTTCCATTGCTCAAAATCAATATCTATTCTGGCATGATGCAGGCGTTAGGACATTTCTGGTGCTCACAGACATCCACTTTCATATTCGGTAAATTTGAGATGACCCCGACTTTGGAAGAGTATAATGTTGTCATTGGAAAGCCTTTGGGATCTAACCTCATTAAACCACTTTTGGGTGTGTCCCCTCTACCCAAATTATCCCAGTTTTTGCGAACCAAGAGCGATACCGTGAAGAGAGTCGTTAAAGCTCATTGTAATGCATACCCCTGGTTTTTCTTAAACGAATGTTTTGAAAGCCAACCCATGAGCCAAAAAGCCAAGATTTTCATCCTTACTTTTATCGGGTGTGTACCTTTCCCCCATAACAGAAATTCAATAAATCCCTCAATCGAGTATGTGGCCAAACAAATTTATACTGGCTTGAGTTACGTTAATTTGATTTTTGGTAGAAACATTTTTGTCTCTAAATTGTTTTAAACAAAATAATGATAAAATCATGCGGACCGCCCCAAAAATTTTGCAAATCTGGTTTTTGTCCCATTTGAGAGGATTTGGGCACCTCATGCAACTTTTTGAAGTCGACGACCTCACGCACCCAATATAGAAATTTGAGGTCCTAAAAAATAATTCCCTTGATAAAGATTACACTACCTGGATAAACTTTTTGAAAGACCCCGATCCCAAGACATTCCTATGGAATATTAAGTGGTTCCATGAGGGTCAGGCTCATTATGCCCACTAGTTCCACAATCCTGTTCCGCTGCTCAGTCTATTCGGCATCACTTCATACTACCCCTATCGGGTAGCCCGCCAGTACAGGGCTCTTCAGGAGGTCCCGCCGCCTCTCAAAATAAACATGTTTCGAGTTCGATTCACCCGCTCGAACTACAATTACGCTGACGAAATTCGTGCCATCCAGGGAATATGGACTGAATGTCAGCCTGAGAACATTCTTGTGCCTAGGCTATTGAAGGTGCAGGAAAAGGTCCACCATGCCTCTCTATTCTATATCCTACATCATCCAATCCCAGCAAATCTACAGCCGAAAGTCCTAGATGTAACCAACAAGCCCAGTCGCCAAGCATAGATTGACCATCTCGAAAGGACTGTGGGGATGAAGGATACGCTTATTGCGAAGCTTGCCCATGAAAATAAGTGCCTATGAGAGACTGTAGCTTCCCTATCGTCTATAGAATGAGCATCCGGGAAGGGCGCCCTTTTTGTTAAAAGCCCATGTTTTGTATATTTTCCTAATATTTATGTTTAGGGGTTTTGGTTTTCTTCTGTAAAGGTATTTATGGGTTGTACTAATGTTAATATAGCTCGGACTGCTTTTTATAATATAAATAAATTGTTTTACGCATTAATGACACCATCGAGACCTTCGACCCAGTGGTTTCCGAGAATGAGGAAAACAGTCCGAGGCGACCGGGGTTCGAATCTCGGGGATGCCGCCTGTAATGTTTATATTAATAAAAACCCTTTTTTTCTCGTTTTTTCTTTGCAAATAAAGAAAATATATAATAATATTATGAGTATGTCATGAAATGATTCCTTTTTAAGCATTATGCTCATTTATTTCAATGTTTTCACGGGTAGTTACAAAAAATGGCCGAAGAAAACGCCCGCCTCAATAACATGGAAGACGAGATGAAGCTGGTCCTCAACGCAATCCAAAATCTCACAAAGCAGGTGGAATCCATTCAGGGCAGGATCATGCCCACGCCTGCAACAATCGAGGTGATGTTACCACCACCGTCTACTGAAAAAGATAAAGCCTCCACTAGCGACAGCAAAATGCCCCTGCTAGAGGACGATCCATTTCCCCTGGCTATCAAAAAGCCTGAACTTGAAGCTGTACCGATGACAGAACAGGACAAACGCCTTGCAAAGGTCGAGGAGATGCTGAAACAGCTACAAGGCCTGCAACATGCTGTCTCACTTGACCTATCTATATATAAACGGGTCAAAGTACCAGAAAAGTTCAAGATGCCAAAATTCGAGAAATATGATGGCACCTCATGCCCCAGACACCATTTGCACATGTAGCATGTGCGGATGACCTAGTACATTGATAATGAACCCCTCATGATTCCGACTTTTCAAGCAAGTTTAACAGGGCTAGCTTTGACATGGTATATGTCAAAAGATGTGGATACTTTTAAATCGTAGGATGATGCTGCTAATGTATTTCTCAAGCAGTATCAATTCAACCTCGATGCCACCTTTACTCAGGATGATCTGGAGTGCATTGAGAAGAAAAAGAATGAGTCCTTCAAGGAGTATGCTACCAGATGGAGAAACTTGGCCACTTAAGTTACCCCGCAACTCACTGATCATAAACAAGTGAAGTTATTCATCAAGTCTTTTCCGTATGAATACAGACACCGCCTGATTGGTGGCACTGCTGAATCCCTTAATCGTCTTGTTCCTGTGGGCGAACGAATTGAGATGGGGTTGCGTGATGGATGGTTCATGTAACATCCTGAATTTTGACCCGTTACCGGGACCAATAAAGTGTATATTAATTCTCGTTTGATTTTAGTAAGTTTCGCCCGGACTTGATCAATCACGGAATACTAACCAAATGGGAAAGGCTAAATAGGAATCGGTACGTGGACCAGGGATCCGATCGCAATTGAGTACCGATTTCGAGAAACGTCGAGAGAATATTTTGGATCAATATGGGCCGATCTTAGGAAAATGACGGATTTGATGTAATCAGTAACGTACGATCGGATCGCGGGTGATTCCGCATGACCGAAAATACGCTTGACAAATGAATCTCGAATTTAATCCGAACGATCGCGACCCCCGGCACGAGTGATAATTCTTCGCGTTCTCCCGAAATTCGAGGCTATCACGACTCGGACAATCTTAGGTCGATACGCGTAACCCCTAAATAACCGCCCGTTAGCAAGAGGCTCTAAAACTTCAAAAAGAGCAAATTTGATTGCGATATTGGACCTGAACTTCGATATCAAAATTTCAAGGGTAATTATGACTATTTTGCAAGACTGACGTCATTTTAGTGTGGCCGCACATGCTTGGGACTAGTACGGTTGAAAACTGGAGTTTTGACAGAAATTGGAAAAAATTACAATTTTGCCCCTAGGGATCTCGATGTCCGTTTCAGAGGCCAAACGAGGTTATTTTTCGAAACCAATGCCATTTTGGGGTGGCCACGCATATCTGGAGTGCGTACGGTCGAAAAATGGAATTTCGATCCCGGGATGAAAAATTACGGTTTTACCCCTCAAAATTTCCGGGCTAATTTTCGAGGGCTTAAAGAATGATTTTTACGAATCCGACACCATATTATGCTGGCCACGCATATGTAGGACCGGTGTGGACAAAAATTGAAATTTCGACCCGGGATCGAAAAATTACGAAAATGCCCCTAAGCCCATTTTGATTTATTCCGAATTTTAATGATTTTTGGGGACTTAACCAAAGTTAAATGGGTTAACCAGATCTGGTCAGCCAATAATTGAGGACAAATGACCCCTTTGCCCCTTGCATTATTGGATAAGAGCAAATGGTGACCATTGGATCAGGGCAAAATGGGGAAATAGCCTAGGATCTTGACATGTGGAATCCACTAGCCAAATTTTGACCCATTTTGACCAGCTCACTCTCTCTCTCTTCAGTCTCTCTCGGCACACTCTCTCTCTCCCGTCCACCTCCCGCGAACGCCGTTCCTCCTCCTCTGTTCCTTTGCCGTCGCCGCCGTGAAGCCAGCCACCGCCGGAGCTGCTGGTCGCTGGTCACCGGTGCCCCAACCGACCACCACCTTCACCCTTTACCCCTCTCTCTCTCTCTCTCGTCCCTTTCTCTCTCTCCCTGTTCCATTGCCGGACGGTGCCAAGACCGCCGGGCCATCACCGCCGGACCACCAAGTGCCGTGCCACCGGCCACCGTGCACCACCACCACCACCAGCCGTCACCCCAGCCTCCATCGACCCCTCTCACCCTTTGAACCGCCGTCCATAACCGCCATCCAGTAGGGGGGTCGAGAGGGCCAACCGTGAGCCACCGTCTGCCGTCGTCGCCGTGGACCGCCGGCTTGCCCCCGAAATGCCGCCGCCGATTCTTATCGCGTGTCGGTAATTGACCGCTCGTTTCCGTCGCCTCGAGTCAAGTTTAGACGAGTAAAAATCCCTAAACCCCGAACTAGATTAATTGTGCATTCTAGGGGTAATTTAGGGATTAATTAGGCCTAATTAGGGTTTAATTAGGTGTAATTGTTTGTAGGGTGATTAGGGTATGTGATTATGGCCTAATGAGATGGTTTAAGTGTGGTTTAGTGCCCAAATTATGTTCTGCCCTGGTACTGTTCATACAGTACCGAATTTGTATTAAATTGTCTAAGTTGAGCATTAAATGGACTATTGAGTAATTGCTAGAAATTGGACAATTTAGGGGCAAAATAGGACTTTTGGAACCCTATTGGGTGTCGCCACGTTCGAGGATTGAGTGGCTAGGTTTAATTGGTCATGGCGGGCCTTGGGCGCATTGAATTGCATTGGAACAAATGCATGGAATAAGTGCCGGATTAATCGGATTAGAATGGAATTAATTGAATGTGCAGAGAGTGCGTTGAATTCGTTGAATTGGTGAATAATTGTTCTTGGAATCTTAGCATTGAGTGATTGACTTTGGATTCCCGGGCATGTGAATTGCGTATCAGGTTGCGATATGGCTGAATTTGAATGCAATGATACACGTGCTTAATGCAATTTTAAACTATTGGCCTTCAGGTCAGGCCTACGGGTCGTTTTATACAACTGTTGGCCTTTGGGTCGGGCTTACGGGTCATTTTATACATCTGGTGGCCTTCGGGTCGGGCCTACGGGTCGTTTTATACAACTGTTGGCCTTCGGGTCGTTATATTTATGGGCTTTCGGGTCGGAGCAATTGCATGTGATTACTTGTGTTAAACGCCTAACCTGCAAGGCTGCGAGATAGTGATTGGGCCGTGAGCCCAGAAATTTATAGTGTTTTATTGGTTCATTGCTTGGTGCATCTAATTTACCTGTCTGGAGGTGCACATTAGCCTAGTTTAGGATTAGGGGTTGTTACTTGCTGAGTTATCTTACGGTTGTCATAAAACCGATGTTTCAGACCTCCGACCATGAACTTTGGAGACACGCCAGTACACTTCGGGATCCCCACCCACATCGAGCATATGATGTCAGTGCATCCCGTGGGGAATGATGAGGTGTACATTAGGCATTATACGTTAGTTTGGGTAGATATGGGCTTAGCTCACTATGAGGCCCACGAGTACCTAGCGTGGTGTTTCCGAGACCGTTTTGGAGACGAGTTCGGTCCTATCAGGTCTGCCGATGTCCCGTTTATCGGAGAGGGTCAGCTGGACCCGCAGTGCCTAGACAGTGATATAGTAGATGTTGATATGGAGGGCAATCCAGATTCTGACGTCGAGTACGAGATTGTAGAGGATGAGAAGGAGCATGAGGAGTTAGGGAGAGTAGCTTTTGAGCCCGAGGTTGTGGACCCAGTCCCGGAGCAGGCGGATGCTGAGGCCTCTGAGCCAATGGATATAGACGAGGACAAGGAGCAGGATGCTGAGCCAGAGACAGAGTCTGAGGCCATGAGTTCAGAGGAGGAGCCAAAGTCGTCCGAGAGTTCCTCAGATTCATCAGGGTCTGATCCCGACTGGGTACCTTAGGCTAGATCTCAGCTTAGGAGTAAGGGCCGATACTTTTTGACCATAGCCCTCTTTTTGGTAGTTGACCTCCTTAGTCACTGATCCTTTTTGGTCTTAGTGGCCCTTTTGTTGTATATCTCGTTGTAAACGGATATTGTATATAAGTTGTTTGTAATGAATGTATATATTGTTTTTAATCGTTCGTAAATTGTTGTCTGGTGCTATTCATGATTGCTTTGTGAAATTGTCTGGGTGTATATATAATATATATACGTCGTTTCCGCATGTGTCGTATTTTCTCTGATTTGGGTTTTTGGATCGGTGACGTAACCTGGGAGCGTCGCACCACAAATACAACCTACGTGGGATGTTTATGCTTCATGGGGTATGGGGCGTGACAGTTCACAGACCTTGCTTCCACGAGCAAAAGACTCAATACGAGAAAAGAGAAGGAACCCCTGACGGATGGAAACATCGCATATACCCAGACTGTTCATCCTTCCCGGACAGTCCAGGTGAGTAGTAAGCAGCAGCCGACCTTAAGTCGCCAGTCTCCGAAGTGATACAAGAAAAGGCAATTCACTCCGCTGCCTGGATCCCCTTCTCAAGTCTTGGCCATACTCCGAAAGAAAAACCTGCTTTTTACAGAGCAAAACGTCCCAACGCAGAAAGTTTTTCAAATTACAATCCGTCCAAAAAGTGTGATTATCACATGGGCGAGATAGGATATTCGACGGATGACTGCTATACCCTCAAACACCGAATCCAGAACTTGCTCAACACTAAAGCCTTTTCGTTTCAAACATCCAAGCCAAATGTCCAAAACAATCCGCTTCCCGAACATGAAAACAGAATCAACGCCATATCTACTTTCAACACTAGTCGAATCAAGAGTGAGAGGGTATACACTGCTGACGTTTATGATACCCTAGTGGAAGCGGGGTATTATCCTACGGTGAAGTACTACCCTTATCCCTAATGAAAAAAAGGGTTGCCAGCATGGCGAAAGCAGGTTTGATTGTATATGCCAATTGCACCGGCATGGTGGCCACCATTTCTGAAGTTATCATAGACTGGGACAAAGAACTCTCAGCATTGAATGCCAAAACAAGTGAATCCATCCCCACACTTGTGAACAAACCTTTGTCTGATAACCTGGACGAGGAGGAGGAGTTGATGATTGAGATACCCCTACCCGAGGAGCACATAGTGATAGAGATACTATAGCCCTACCGGTACGAGAATGACAAAGCAATCCCATGGTTCTATGAACTGGATGTCGATCTAGTCACCAGGTCCGAACGAATGTATGCTCAAGCTGATACGCAGCCCCGAAGCTTGTCACCGACGAAGGAGCCAAAGAATTCCTGGCCATCGTCAAAGCCAGTGAATATAATGTGGTCGATCAACTACGCAAGTTGCCCGCTTAGATTTCCTTGTTAGAACTACTCCAAATGTCTGTGAAGCATCAGACAGCTCTGATGAAGGTACTCAGCGAAGTAAACGTACCAGAGACAATCAAGCATGACAAGCTAGAAACATTTGTGGGGTCTATCCTTTTGAAGGATTAGATAACATTCTCAAAAGATGAATTTCCCGCTGAAGGAAGGAGAAATACCAAGGGCCTCTACATTTCCGTTAAATGTAGAAACTCTCACGTAGCTCGAGTTCTGATAGACAATGGGTCTACGCTGAATATCTGCCCGCTGGCAATCTTGTGCCGCCTTAATATGGACACGTCTAAGCTCCGTTCCTCCAAAACATCCGTCCGAGCATTCAACGGGATGAAGAAAGACACTATGGGTGAGATCGACCTCGATGTCCAAATTGGCTCAACAGTGTTCAACACCCTATTTCAAGTGATGGATATCCCCACTGCCTTTAGCTTTTTGTTGGGCCATCTATGGATTCACTCTACTGGAGCTATACCTTCAAGCCTTTACCAAAGCGTGAAGTTCGTAGCCCAAAGGAAGCTGATCACAGTCCTTGGAAAAGAAGACCATTGGATCTACCAAGAAATCGCAATCCCATATGTCGAACCAAGTGGCAAGGTGGAATCTAGCTATCAGTCCATCGAGCTTATGTCAACCGTACACGGATATCAAGGAACTTCTCCCCTCGTCCCTGATATGTCAAAGGCCTCAATAATGGCAGGAAAAGTTATGGTTGGAAATGGCTTCACCCCAGGTCAAGGACTCGGCAAAGAAGGCCGAGGCATCCGAGAGCCTATTCAAGCCACCAGGAATCACCGTACAGCCGGCCTAGGATATCGCGAAAGGAACCCACAGGTCAATAAGGGGCATGCGAAGGGCCAAGTTGGTTTGTTACTTCCCCATATCCGTGAAACTTTCCCGCCACCTGCTAAATTATTGCAAGATGAAGAAATTTATCTTAACCTCTCGGGACAATCTGGTGGAGGGTTTAAGCAGCTTGCTGAATGTTCAAGTCACTCAAGCTCCTCTTCTCTTCCTATAAATGTTGTTGTTGACCAATATCGAAACCCGGACAAGCACTGATTGAAGAAGATTGTGGACGAGAAGAAACGCTGGATAGTATGGTCACCCTATTCGATGACATCTTCATAGGCGCCATACACGAAGACTCGACTTCAAAAACGAGTGCGAACCCACCTGATTTGTTTGCATGTTTGTAGTATCAGTTAGGTGAGCTACGAGATTTGCTCACATCCGTAATGGATACCGTTGGCCAAATTTCAGGCATGTCACTGCCGTTGCCCGATCAGGAGCAGGTGACCCAAATAAATGATCCAAGAGGAAACCCGCCATCAAAAGTCTTCGACATGATTTGGCGAAATGTCCAACTCTTACAGTGGCAGGGTAATGTACGATGGTACTCACCGGTTCCTAAATCCATGGATATGATATTTCCTATCCTTTTTGCGGAAAGGGCTAATCACAAGAAGGCCAAAACACCCTACTCCTGAGTAATTCATTAACTATGATCCCTCCAAGTCTTGTGACTATCATTCGGGAGAAATCGGGCACTCGCTGGATGATTGCGATACTCTAAAGAACAAGGTTCAAGACCTACTGGATGACAGGGCATTCACTTTTCGTGTGCCATGGCTGTGTCATGGTGAAGAAGACCTCTTGGTGGTGTCTAGCATTCGTGCCGCTGCTCCCGAGCTTTTTGATAAGGCACGTAGGGGAAAGGCAATTATGGATACCCTGGGTGAGTCTAGTGGTAAGTTTGACTATTATGTTGACTACCAAATGCCATCGAGTTTTTATGAAGACCAGCAGAATAACACTCCTAGTGGATGGGACGACATGGAAAAACTGACACCAGTAAAGAGAAGAGCCGATGACTTGGATTCCTGGAATGATACTTTTAAAGATTTCTTCGTCGGCGCAATAGGCAAAGGACCGGTGGAGGGAATGGCGCAAGCTCGCTTGAGTAGAATTCCTCTCCTCTTTTTTGCATGAATCCCTGGAAAATGGGCTATCTTTATATTTTGTTTTTTGTCGTCATTTTTGTTGGAAGAAATATCTTTTTGAACTCTTCCTCTTTGGAGGTTGTAAATCCATGTGTTATAAATAAAAATAATGTTTTGAGGGCATGAGGTAGTATCCCAAACTGGTCCGTTGATGATATCCAGCCATGAAAAGGAAAGTATTACAAAGCCCGGGCTATCTCATGCTTCCTCATTTCTAAAAATTTTCGAAAATCAAAAGCATTTTACTTTTTCTTCAAAATGTTTTAAGAGGTGAAGGACAATGAAAAATCTATATCCCCGTTTGTTTTTCTGATAAAATTACCTTGTGTTCCAGGTACAATCTTGCGACTTGCAAGGGAGTTAGTGCGGTCCAGATAATGCAGATACTGACAGCAGCGATTCTAATGATTCAAGTGATGACCCCGCTCAAATCCGAAGAAATTGGGAGCAATATGAACAAATCAAGCCCTTTACAACCGAAGAAACTATTACCATCAATTTGGGTGGTACTCAAGATCCAAAAAAAGTGAAGATCGAGGCCAACCTTCCCAAAGAAAAAGCCTTACATTTGATCGCTCGCCTCAAAGATTATCAAGACGTCTTCGCCTAGTCTTATTCTGTTATGCCAAGACTAGACCCTCGGATTGTCGAGCACAATCTACCTACCAATCCCGACATGCCTCCTAAAAAGCAAAGGTTACGAAGGACCAAACCCGAGCTGTCGAAAAAGATCGAAGAAGAAATGATGAAGCTATTGAAAGTAGGGTTCATTGAGGTTTCACAATACCCTGATTGGGTAGCAAATATCGTGCCAGTGAAGAAGAAGGATGGTCGAATTCGAGTTTATGTTGATTATCATGACTTGAATAAGGCCAGTCCAAAGGACGATTTTCCGCTCACCCATATAGATGTCCTTATGGATAGCATTGCTAGATTCGAATTATTTTCTTTCATGGATGGATTCTCCGGGTATAATCAGATAAGGATGAACAATGAAGACAAAGAAAAAACGGCGTTCATCACTCCATGGAGGACTTTTCATTACAGGGTTATGCCTTTTGGTTTGAAAAATACCGGGGCAACATACCAACGTGCTATGGTCACTCTCTTTCATGACCTGATGCACAAAGAAATAGAGGTCTATGTCGATGACATGATCGCCAAGACCAGATGCAGAGAATACCACATTGAAGCCTTGAAGAAGCTATTTAGCCGGTTACGTGAGTTCAAATTACACTTGAACCCTGCAAAGTGCATATTCGGGGCGAGCTCTGATAAGTTACTTGGATTCATCGTGAGTAGCAAGGGGATTAAGGTCGACCCCTCGAAAGTCAAAGCAATATATGAATGGCAACCCCTGTCCGCAGTGAAGGAGGTCAGAAGCCTTTTGGGAAGGTTAACTACATCGCTCGGTTCATCTCCCAACTCTCTGAGACTGCACGGCCTTTCTTCAAACTTCTCAAGAAAGATGCTCATATCAACTGGGATGAAGACTGTCGGGAAGCATTTGAAAAGTTGAAGCAGTATTTGATGAATCCCCCGGTTTTAGTTCCACCTGTCCCAGGACATCCCCTGACTCTCTATTTAACGATTCACAGTGAGTCGTTAGAAGCCCTGTTGGCCCAAAGCCATCATGACGATGGAAAAGAACGAGCCATCTATTATCCGAGTAAGAAATTCACCATTTCGAAACAAAATTATTCCGAATCAGAAAAAACATGTGTCGCATTGGTGTGGGTGTTGCATAGGTTCCAACAATATACTTTGCATCACTAGACGTTCCTCGTAACTGAAAATGACCCTATCCGGTATTTGCTCAACCGACCAGCATTAGTAGGAAATAAGCCAAATGGCAAATTCTAATTTCAAAATTTGACATCCAAACATAATCACAAAATCAGTGAAGGGTCGAGTGATCACTGATATGCTGGCTGAATGCCCTGGGGAGACGCATGAGGATAATCTCCCAAAGGATCGTATTTTGTCAACAGAGGAATACACATGGATCATGTTTTTCGATGGAGCAGTAAACCTGTCTAGTTCTGGTACTGGGACAGTCATGATATCCCCATATGGGCAACATTATCCTATAGCCGCGAAATTGGTGTTTTCTTGCACCAACAATATAGCCAAGTATGAAGCATGTATTCTCGGTCTACAAGCAGCAATCGATATGAAGATAGCCAAACTGAAAGTATTCGATGATTCTTCCTTAATCATACTCCAGACTGTGTGTGAGTGGAAGACTAGGGATACTAAACTAGTACCCTATCATGACTACCTGGAAAAATTGGTTTCAGAATTCGACGAGATCTCGTTTGACTACCTATCTAGATCTCATAACCAATTCGTTGCTGCACTAGCTACTCTATCATCCATGCTACAGGTTACCAATGGTTTGGAAGTAGAACCTCTGAAGATTGAAGTCCTGACCAAATCGACCCACTGCATGACTATGACCGAGGAACCCGATGGTAAACCATGGTATTACGATATCATGAACTACATCAAGGAACAACAATTCCCTGAAGGGATTATCATGACTATCTGGAAGAATTGGTTTCAGAATTCGACGATATCTCATTTGACTACCTATCAAGATCTCATAACCAATTCGCTAATGCACTGGCTACTCTATCATCCATGCTACAGGTTACCAATGGTTTGGAAGTAGAACCTCTGAAGATTGAAGTCCTGACCAGATCGGCCCACTGCATGACTGTGATCGAGGAACCCAATGGTAAACCATGGTATTACGATATCATGAACTACATCAAGGAACAACAGTTCCCTAAAGGGATTAGCTCTGCAGACAGAAGGTATATAATAAGGATGGTGACGAAGTTCTTTGTCGATGGTGAGAACTTGTACAAGAGGTCCTATGACTCTGTTTTGCTAAGATGCGTGGATGCGACTAAAGCAATGCGAATCATGCAAGAATTTTCATGAAGGAGTATGCGGTTCACACATGAATAGATACATGTTGGCTAAGAAAATAACCAAATTAGGTTATTACTGGCTTTCCTTAAAAGGTGATTGCATCCGACACGTTCGAAATTGTTATCGTTGTCAGATTCATGGAAACAAGATAAATGCCCCACCAACTGAATTACACCAGTTGTCTGAGTCATGGCCATTTTCAATGTGGGGCATCGAAGTGATCGGCCCAATTAATCCGAAAGCATCAAATGGACATCGCTTCATCTTGGTCGCAATTGATTATTTTTCCAAATGGATCGAGGCCGCGTCATATGCCAATGTCACTGCTTGGATTGTGATGAAATTCATCAAGCGAGATGTAATCGCCCGTTATGGCATCCCTGAAGCCATCGTTACAGATAACGGGACAAATCTGAATAATAAGATTATTGATGATTTACTCAATGAATTCAAAGTTCGTCATTTGAATTCGTCTCCTTATCGTCATCAAATGAATGGAGCTGTTGAGGCTGCTAACAAAAATATCAAGAAGATTTTAGCCAAAACTGCTAAGAACTACCGAAATTGACATGAAAAATTGCCTTTTGCATTAATGGCATACCAGACATCAATCTGAACATCTACTGGGCAACCCATTTTTCCTTGGTATATGGCATGGAAGCAGTCCTGCCTGTTGAGGTAGAAATTCCCTCGTTACGGGTTTTGTCTCAAGTGAGACTGTCCGATGCAGAATGGAAGCAGCAAAGGCTGGAGCAGCTGAATATGATTGATGAAAAGCGGTTGAAGGCTCTTTGTCACGGACAATGCTATCAATAGAGGATAGCTAGATCATTCAACCGAAAGGTACGCCCAAGACACTTTGAAGCAGGCGACCTTGTCCTAAGAAAAGTACTACCACTACCCCCTGAGTTTGGAGGTAAGTTTGCTCCGAACTACAAGGGTCCCACGTTGTGAAAAAGACACTCCCTGGAGGAGCTCTGATTCTGACTGAGATGGATGGACGTCAATTTTCTAACCCGGTCAACTCTGATGCTGTGAAGAAGTATTACGCCTGAAACAATTTCTCTCTTCCTGTTGATAACAAGGGAATTAGCAGAAAAGTTATTTATAAAAACACTCCTAGTGGCAAGTCTAACCGGGAGGGATTTCATGTATGAAAAAATGGTGTCAAGGCCGATCCTGGCAGCCACGGAAGTATCGACGGTAGTCACGCCCATATCCGTCGAAGGACCTTGAAAGTAAAAATTAGTTTTGCTGCGAAATTTCCCGTGCAAGCAATTGCACATGCCTGTGCAATCAAGAATCGGAACATTCATGAGAAACTCCTCAACATGCTGGAACCGCATTATCACAACATGCGCTGACAGTAGGACCGTCTATTTGGGAGTACCCTAATTATAGAGGGTTTTATTCGAGTTTCGAGACCAAGAGTATGGAGGAGCAGACTGAGACAGAGAAGGCTGAACAAAGTAAAGAAGAGAAATGACTTTGCTAGCTTTGAAAGAAAAATGGAAGAAGGGTAATTTATATCGTTCTCAATTTACCCTCAATCTTCTCATTTCTAACATAAGCTCCTATTTTTATCAAAAGGGAATTATCAACATCCGAGAAAACTCAAGAAGTTGTCAATCTAATCTCAAATGAAGGGAATCACGAAGGGTAATGTTGTATCGTTCCCAATTTCTATCCCCCAAAGAGCCGTTCATTGACACAATCTTTTTTATTACCTTGCAAATTTACCTCGCCATTATAGCATATGTAAGTATCTCTATCCCTTAAAAAAACTTTTCTCATAAAAGTACAAAGAAATAAAAAAAGATGAAGCATGTTAAAGTAAATGAATGGTTAATTTTCCTCCAGATGCATCACATATCTTTTAGAAAGAATTTTGCATGGTAGTTTTTTCTGTTTAATTCACCAATTCCCCTTGAAAATTTTGACAATTCGGTGAATGGTGTCGAACTGCTCCGATGTATTGAACGAGGTGTGTCAGAATGATGAGAGGAAATCCTTAGTCTATACACATTCTCAAGTACCAAACCCTTGCAAGATGAGCAAAAAGGTTCCATTTCTACAAGGTAAAGGGATTTCTCGCATAAGATACGGTAGCCAAAGTGACGAGAGGCAGTTTATTTATCTGCCCCAGACATTACCATTAATCCTTTGCTTGATCATTTTTTAGCCCATACACTCGGAGGTTCCTTTTCAATTACCCCCTGTCAAGAACCAACTCACATTGGGGCAGCTTGAGGTAAATCGGCATCATAAAGAGGATCCGTTAATCCTCAACAGGGTCCTTCAAGGTAAACACACCATCGGCAGCCGGGCGATCGAGGCTAAGAGAGCTTTATCAAGAGAGGAGCAACAAACTAAAGTCTGTCCAAAATGCCAACATGTCATTAATAACAGTAATGTTCTTACCTAGGAACTGAGCAAGACAAGAAGGATGAAGAGTTTGTAATATCTAAAATTTTCTATGATCATTAGCCACAGCAGCTCGCACAAGGTGAAAAAGTGAATAGAAGTTTTCTTGCTCTCACTTGCATTAATCTTTGAGTGCTATTATTGCAGATGAATTCTCACGATAATTTAAGTGCCCCAAGATGACGAAGAGCAATCCTTCTTCTATCCCATACACTTATATCTCTTGCTAGCCCAATTGAGTCGGCGACTTCATTTCATATGAATCCAGTTGGTGATCATCCCTCACATCGGGGCAAAGTAAAAGTCACCACAGTTTGAGCATCATGGTCTACCAAATGAAGATGGAGATTCTGAGAGCCTTCCTGATAACCCCATACAAACAACAAAAAAAAATGCTGAAAACTAAAGGCATGAAAAAGCAATGTGCCTGGTAAAAGCAAAGCAATGCCCATGAATGAAAAAACAAAGAAAAGAAAAAAAAAGAAGAAGAAAAACGATGATAAAGATGAAGAGAAAGGAGTCCCTAATTTCTAGGTGACTGCTATAAAAAACAATGAAGTTTTAGCCGAGGAGATCTCTGAATGTGGTGAAGGTGCTCTCAAATACCTCAAAGTTGTTAAGTGGTGTAGAACAGACGACCCTAAAAGGTTTAAACTTGAGTTCTTCTTCGATACAAATTCCTACTTTAGGAACTCTGTATTGACAAAGATCTGTTATGATAGATAAAGACGAACCTATTCTTGAGAAAGCAATTGGGACAAAAGATAGAATGGAATCAAGGAAAATGCTTGACGCAGAAGCTCCTCAAGAAAAAGCTTTCAAGAAGCCAAAGCATGGGATTACCCAAGGAGTTTTCCAAAAGGATCCTGACGGTGGAGAAGAACACTGGTGACAATGCCAAGATGATCATCAATTCTCACCCTTACACACATGTTTGAGCCCAACGATCATTTCGTTCCCCAACCTATCAACCAAGCCCACGTTACATTCCTCATGAAGTCTTTTTTGACTAGGGAAGTTGAATTAACGTGGAATTTCAAATGTTTATAAACAGCGCTCGAAGAGGTGCGAGCAAGACTACTTCTATCTCGTTTTGCAGGGTTCTTAACTTGTAGACCTAAAGATGATTGCAGGATATTTTATTTCATGGCCTTGACTTGAACAGTCACCTCTGTTAAGCCATTGACCAAGCCAACAGTACAACCTTGAAGAAAACCTCTCAAATTGGCAGCATCGTACCGCTTGCGAGAAAACTCAGACCCTTGTTGATATGATGACGGTCAGATTGAGTGTTTTCAATATTCTCGCTTTAATGGACGGGATAAACAACCCTTTTCAGTGAGAGTGAGTGGAAAGTCCTTTCTAACTGAAGGTCCCTCGTTCAGCATCTCGAGAAGTCTACCTTGAGAGTGAAAATTTTCTTAATTGACCCACGGTGGATGTTTGGTGACGTAAACATGGTAAAATCACCTTGCATAAATACACATTTTGGAATAGTCTAGCTTGTCTATCCATGATGAAGGCATGCATGTTTGTGCTAATCATCTTTGACAACTCAGAGTTTTAATCCCCAGTGATAGGACGTGAAAATTCGGGCACGAGAGAAGCCCTCATTATCATCTCAAGAGAGATGCCCCGAAAAAGATCGGTTATTCAGCAGATGATACATCAAACCTCCGGGAACGTGCCCAGGTAAGTACATTTTTTCTTCACCCGGTTCCAAAGTTATGAATTCTTTTCAAACTACCCAAAAGATAAACCAAGTGTTCCTTTGAAAAAGAAAAGTTTCTTGGCTTGTTGGCCAAGATATTTCATATGATATTCTGGAATAGCCTCAGTTATCTATTTACCTGATGAATGCGTATGTTTTTGCACACAAAAAAATTTATCTGACAGGAGACATGCCCTTAAAAGGCAAAAACGTGCCCAGGTAAGTATATTCTGCTTATACCCGTTTTCAAAATCCATGTACCTACGATTATTATAGTACCCTTTAAACATTAGACTGACCCCTCTATTCCTCCTCTGAACATTGTATTGACCCCTCTATTCACCCTTCTGAGTATAGAATTAACCCCCTCTGTTCACATCAAGTCTTTTTAGGTACCTCTTACAAGATACAGGTACTTTGAACAAATGAAATCCAGCTGGCGATCGAAGATAAGTTTGGGTCCTGTGCAAGCGATTTCCCCAGTCAAGGCGATCAAAGAAAGGTTCGGGTCCTGGACAAACAACTTCTCTCATCAAGGCGACCAAAAAAAGGTTCGGGTCCGAGACAAATGAAATCCAGCTAGCGACCGAAGATAAGTTCGGGTCCTGTACAAGCGATTTCCCCTAGTCAAGGCGACCGAAGAAAGGTTCGGGTACTAGATAAATAATTTCGTCAAGGCGATCGAAGATAGGTTCGAGTCCTAGATGAAGAAAATTCAGTTGAGGCGACCGGAGATAGGTTCGAGTTCTCGACACATGATACCAACTATCTGGAGTTGCTCTACCCTTCGGTAAGGTAAGTAGCCCTAGGTATGTTTTTATTTGCTTCAGCACGCCTCATCTTA
Source organism: Syzygium jambos (assembly GCA_031216235.1). Lineage (NCBI taxonomy): Eukaryota > Viridiplantae > Streptophyta > Magnoliopsida > Myrtales > Myrtaceae > Syzygium > Syzygium jambos. The sequence continues at coordinate 19,414,302 of CM062224.1, forward strand.
TTGCATAAAAAACGGGATTCACAGTCTCGCCAAAATAGCATCCATTGAGCATGCATCGGCCAAATTTCGATGTCATTTTGTCTTTGAATGTAATCTCTACGAGCTCAATCTCTGCGAGCTCACTTTCAAAGAAGGACAGCTGTTGATACCTATTTTAAATTTGCCCAATATTAATTGCACAAAATTTAAGAATTAATTCTCTTTAATTCCTAAGACAAAAAATGTTTTTATTTAAATGCATTGCATATAAAAATTAGGCATATTTATATTAATAGAGTCTATTAGAGTTTTTTTAAAAAAAACTAAAATAAATTCAAATTTTCAAAAAAAAAAATTCGAGTCGGGCTAGGCCAACCCAGCCCTTTTCTTTTTCCTTCTTTCTCCCCCTTTGCGGCTGGGCCTGGCCCGGCCCAGCCTTTCCTCCCTTCTTCCCTCCCCCCCCGGCTGCCCTATCCCTTTCCCCTCCCATGTTTGCCCCTGCTCCTGATGTTCACCGTGACAAACGCCGGAGCAGCTCCACCGTCGCTATCTGGCCAGAGCAGGGGTCGAAGAGGCACGCCAACGGGACTGGCATTATTGCCAGTCCCGTCCCCCTCGAAAACCCGGCCGTCTCTCCCCGTTCTTCCTCTCTCTCCCCTGTCTCTCTGCCTCACACTGAATCGGCCCCCCTTCTGCACCGACCTAATGGCCGCGAAAGTCGCGAGCCAGAGTAGGCCGGTGCAGACCGTCATCACGCAGATGTAACAGAGCAGAGGGGCGTCATCATCGCCGGCTATATATAGCTAGAGAGAGAGAGAGAGAGGCGGGTCAGCCATTTTTAGAGAAACAGGGAGAGAGAGAACCAAGTGAGAATAGAGAGAGAGAGAGAGAGAGAGAGAGAGAGAGAGAGAGAGAGAGAGCAAACTGAGCGTTCGCCGGAGCTACAGGAAGAACCAGCAGTGTTACCGTCGCCCGCAAAGCAGCTGAAAAGCCACCAAACGCGCCGTCGACCGGTGAGCCTCCCCGAATCCAAACCTGCTCTGTTTTGCCCTGTTTTTGTGCTCAATTTGGTCGGGACCCGCGCCGGCCTTTTCGCGCGAGTCCCGACCCATACCGTCGTCCCCCGCCATTCGTGCGTCATCGCCAAAGGTAGGTATAGGTTTCCTGAGGACAGCGGAGCCTCGAAATAGGTCGGAATCTCCCGTTTTTGGTCACGCACGCCAGGTGTTTGATGAAATGCCTCAAAGAGGCCGGTTTTTAATCCGGTCACCGACTGGCGAGCGGCGGTCGGACGGTGACCCAGGTGGGCGGCGAGGCTCGGGGACGATCTCCAGGGGCCAATTTTAGGCCGGCGCCAGTCTAGGTCTGTTGGCGAAAGGTCGATTTTCGGCTTCGTCGGCGTCCTCGCGTGTTTGTGCACGCGGGGTTGACCCGGCCCGGATCAACCGACCCGACCCGGGTTAATGCCCTGGGTCAGATCTGTTGACCCGGGTCGGTTCCGACCCGGATCAACTGACAGGTCAATGCCCTGGGTCGGATCCATTGACTAAGGTCGGTTTCGACCGACCCGGGTAAACGCCCTGGGTCGGTCCATTGACCCGAGTCAGATCCGACCTGACCCGACCCGGTTTAATATTATATTATATTTTTATTTTATTTTATTGTATTTTATTTTAAAAAAAATTTTTTTAAAAATTTCCATATTTATTTACTTTTTTAAAAAAAATCTTAAAAAATAAAAGAATAAATTAAAATATTTTCAAAATTAGTTTTTATTTTTCATTTTTATCTCGAAAAAAAATTTAAAATTTTAAAAAAATTTTAAAAAAAAGAAAAAGTTTTTTTTATGATATGTTCTAATTGTTTTAATTTATTGTTATAGTATTGTGCATGTTGTTATAATTCCATGCTTAATTTAGATAAGCGGATATGTTCATGTGTTAGTTTTTTGCATGTTATTACTGTCGTGTTATTATTATGCATGTTTTAATTAGAAAATAATTGCCTGTACTGTTGTGTTTTGAATGTCATCTGACTTAGTTACGGCTAGAACCGTAGGTTGTATGACTGCTAATCGTTTTTTATTATGCACTCGCTTGATCGTCTCACATGTTAGGAGAAAGGTCCTAAAATCAATCCATATTGCCTGACAAATGTTTTCAGAAATAAACAAGATAAAAAGGTACCGAAAGGGCATTAGTTATCCAACTAGTGTAACCAAGTCCCCGAACTCAGTCAATCTCTGGTTCGTAGGAATAGGGTGATTCTCCCATCACCTTATTTGGGTTTCTAATCGATCTATCCCAAATCGATTAATGGCGACTCCTTGGTATAAATCACATGCATGTTAAACACTTAAACCCTAAGTCGCGATATGGTACGGGCTTGGGAGAGTCTGAGTTATGTCCTGAACCTAGACTTAGCACGTACCAAGCGAACCCCCTTTTTTTTGCATGTTCGTTCGAACAAGCGAGCGGAAGCTCGATCGCGACAATGGTAAGAATGACAAAAATGAATAAAGACAAAGATAACAACAAGAGAATGGCGTCCATTTGTCAGCAATTGCTGCTTGCCGTTCCATTTAAGTTGGGCAGACAAATTAAAGATCGTATGGTATTGTATTCATACAAAAAAAAACAACAAATAATTAGACAAATAGGATATGCCATATGCGATGGCGCGATTAGCACAGTGTCAGTGGCCCACATTTGATGATGAAATTCTAGTTGAGCGGACTTGGCCATTTCCTCTGGATGTTACTATAAAGGTCTAACACGCATTACGAAATATTCGATTTAAATCATAACTACTTTGCATCACCTGTGACCCAAAAGTCGAAGGTTGGCGAATTCGTCACAATAGTTTTACCAAGATTCTAGCAATTAAGAAATCTCTCGATATGTTGTAATTAGGTAACAAGGCACGAGTTATTAGAAGTATGCTCCCAATGTGAATCGAACTCATGATCTCATAGAACACAGGTAACTCATCTACCACAAGGCTGTCGTGACCCTCTTGAGGTTCATCTCAAGAGGATTTAATAGAATGCACGGCGGGCGCAAATAATCCTCTCGCAAGATTGCACCTACGCTTAGCATGAGCTCTTCCAAACTATATCGATCACAACTTGATTTTTCTCTTTCATTCATAATTGTTTTAGAGTCACCATTAACATCTTTACTAGGCCAGTTTTTTTTTTTGGTCAAATCTTTACTAGGCTGGTTAGGAGCTTGATGAAGTGCGAGAGACCACTTTACTTCTGTGAACCGCAGAATTAAGTTCAAGAAGTTGGTTAGCTAGATTAAACTAGCGCCTATGGAATAGTACCTTTTTCTTTTTTAAAGAAAAACCCTTGATATGAAATCTTAAATTCATTTTATTTCCTAAACATGCAAATTTATGTGGCCATGCAGAAGGGCACAAGCAATAAAAATCACTCAATAATAATAAGCATAAAATTGAAGCAATGTAAAAATAACACGAGCCGTATCGGGCAAAATTAGTGCAAGCCTCGTTGTGTCGACCTAGGATGGGACCCCCACGAGTTATGCATAAGAATAAACTTGCGTTAGTCTGTAAAAAAAGGAAATTCTTCAAATTTACGTGATGAGAAATATATTCTAAATGAGATCATAACAAAATTAGTAAGAAAATTAAACTAATCCTGTCATGAAGTGCGAGAGGCGCCTAAGTGCATCTTAAATGATTAAACTCCGTGCAATTAAACAATGTCGGAGAAAACCAACATTTATATATCTTTTTTTGGGGGCAATAACTACAAAAAAACCCTAAACTATGCTCACTATGATACATTTACCCTAAATTTTTTTCTGCAACGCCAAAAAATCCCAAACATGTACTTGTGTAACATATTTACCCTCCGTCAAAGTTTTGTCAATGAGAACCATTAAAAATTTACTTACATAGAAAGTAAATAGTGTTGACATGGTGCTTATGTGGCTTAAGTGAAATAAAAACGACATTGACTTGATTGAAAAATCATCTAACGGAATCTTGACGAAGGTTATATGTGTCACATAGGTACATGTTTGAAGTTTTTTATGTCACGACAAAAAGTTAAGGTAAATGTGTAATAGTAGATATAGTTTGAGGTTTTTTTGTGACTTTTCCCTTTTTTTTATAACCCTAGGTAGAAAATAACAAATCTTAACCGGATGGAAAAATGCCTAATCGAGTATAAGGCTTGCTTACGAAAAAGCACGTAGCTTTCTTGATGGCAAGTATACCGACAAAATGATCAGGAAATAGGTAATAGGCTCACATCATAAATCACACGGCACTTCAAACCCAGTTGCTCGCCTTCACTCAGGACGGCCGATGCAGACGGCATGCAAAAACAAAGTGGATCACTTCAAAACTCGAGGAAGAGGGAGGAGTCATAGTAACTAAGGGTGTCAAACGGGTGGGTTGGGTTGAAAATGATCCGACTCATATTGACATAGTTAACCCGTTTTGACAAATATTCATGTAATATAAATCTAATGACCCATACCTGATCCGACCCATACCCGACCCGTATTCTAAAACACTTTAAAATCCAATTTTAAAAAACTTGTTTCTTATAATATTTATATTGTTAAAATGTTTTAATGCAATATAAAATAAGTGAACAATTTTTATAATTTTACAAAATGATTTTTTTATATTTTTTATATCTTTATTTTCTTTTTATTTTTTATATTTTTAAATGAAAATTTTAAATATTATTCTTTTTTCTTTTTCTCTTTATTTTTTTTTCCTTCTTCTTTAGCCGGCCGCAAGCGAGCTCATCCAGCCGCAGGCGAGCTCAAGCTCGCCAGAATCTGGCAAGCTTGAGGCTCGTCCAAATTGGCAAGCTTCGAGCTCATCGGACGAGCCTTGAGCTTGCCAAATTCCGGCAAGCTTCGAGCTCGCCTACAGTTGGTCGCCGGCCGTCGTCATGGCCAACGACCGGCCGAAGAAGAAGGAAACAGAAAAAGAAAAAACAGGAAAAAATGAAAATGAAAATAAAAATAAAAATAATTTAAAATTCGATTTTTTTAAATAACACTTAAACTATTTAGCCTATAAGATTACAAATTAATAACTTAAGTGAGTCAAATATGGGTTGAATATGGGTTTGTGTTACAAACCCATATTTGACCCATATAAGCTTGGGTTTTAATGTTGTAAACCATTTTGATATGTTTCAAAACTTTTAGTAACCCGTATTCAACCTGAGCCCACTAAAAATGAGTTAATAAATAAGTTTCTGACCCATATTGCCACCTCTAGTAGTAACGAACCGAATTGGCGATGAGTGTCGCCAATTCCTCAAAGCTTGCTCAAGATTTTTTCTCTCTTTCTCACGATTTGTTCTCTCCCTATTTCTCTCTTCCTTTCTCGTTCTCATTCTCTCCCCTTCACTTCACTCCCGGCAACTTTTCTTTCCTTTCTCCTGTTTTTTTCCCTTGTTTGCCCGTTTCTTCTCCATTCCGGCCACAAATCAACAGAGTTTTGTCCCCTCATCCTCTGTTTGTTTCCAGTTCTGCTCCCATATCCTGTTCTCTCTCTCTCTCTCTCTCTCTCTCTCTCTCTCTCTCTCTCTCTCTCTCTCTCTCTCTCTCACTCTCAACATGGGCCGATTCTCTGCTCTTATGAGGATGGGCATTGGTGGTTTGCGGAGAGGAAAGAGAAGGCGACGAAGAAGAAGAGTGGAAAGTCTGGTTGTGTTGGGGTTGCCACTCACACCATGCGTGGAAGGAGCACTAAAAGATCGGGGCAAGTGGCCCACAAGAGGATTCAATCATTCTCCTTTGGAAGTTTGGAGTGCTCCTTAGTCGTCTCATAATGAACAAGGAAGTGTCGCCGAGCTTTGTTCGCTCGAGTCGAGCTTCGGGCTTGCTTAAATTTGGCGCAAAAACGAGGAAAAAATGAGAATGCAAGACTATCAAATATTGGTATTTTTTGTTCAGGGGTGAAATTTCCCATCATTGTCGGCGGATTCGATCCTTAAAAGGGTCCCTAATTCTTAAACTAGGAAAACTGCAGTAAAGAATGAGAATGCAAGACTCTCCAATATCGATATTACTTGTTGTTTCGCCGGTTTTATCCCGTCGAAAATCTTTCACCGAGCGCTGCATTTCGGATTTTATTAGGGGAGACTAGGGTCTTGAATCAAGCTCGGACAGAGAATGTCAAATGCGTCTATTAAGCCCAACTTGTATCTTAGAACTTAACTCGATAATACACCCAACTCAACAATACTAACAATGGGATGACAACTTGCAAATGCCGAGACCAAGCTATGTTGAAATCTAATCAACGACACAACTAATATACGACATTGCAATTCCAGGTACGCCAGAATCTAATCAGTGACGTGACTTGAGAGAATATGGCTGGAATCCAATCAACAGCTATATTCTAAGCACAACGTTAGAATTTAATCGACGACGCTGAACTGGTGGCAGAACACTAGAATTTAATTAACAATGCTGGACCCGATGAAGACTCTCGCTGGAATTGAATCTACGACGTGGAATCTGAAAGCTGTAACTACAACTACTCCTAATATGCTAAAAATAAAGATAGATAAGAGATCTATTGTGTTGTTTGGGGTGGGGGGTCCTTTTACGTCAGAAATCCTTGAGTATTTATAGAGCAGCCTGATAACTGTTGACCGGCCACTTCTCCTTGAAAGTTGTTTTCCACTTCCTTATGTTTCGCACTTTAATCGCTTCCTGACTTGTCGATATTGTTTACACTCCTTGGGCATCACGTAATAGCTGAATTTTTTTTCACGTGTCTCTTTATTTCCTGCTGTTTCCCACGTTTCACTATTTAGCTTCCTTGATCTTCACACTCACGGTCATGTCTTTACCTTTTGACACATGGAATGAATTTCTTTACCACGCGACACCATATATTTAATTCATGATCTCAGACTCATCGACATCACATGCAAAGCTCGTGATCTTGGACTTGTCGACGTCACATGCAAAGCTCGTGATCTTAGACATGTCGACGTCACATGCAAGGCTCATGATCTTGTCGATGTCACGTGCAAGGATCGTGATTTTGGACTTGTCGACACTTCTATGACGTGTCCTGTCGATAACTATTCCAAATCTTTCCAATGCCTCTAGGGCTAACTCACAGCTTTTCTCCGGATTCATGCTATGTAGGCTGCATCTTATGCCATTTGTGTCTTGCAATCGGCCCACTCCCACCAGGGGTAATTTTGGGTATCAACATATGCCCCATTATAAAAGGAGTAAATTTGAATTTATTTCTTTTAAAGATGTACCTTGCCCGTGTACGAATACCTAGGCGATGATCATGCCTTTTTGTCTCCTGACGTCCTTTCGAGTAGTCAATATGAATTTTTCATCCAATATTCTTTGGACAAGTCACCTTGTATTTTCTTCAAACAGTCGCGGCTTTTTGAATCGTCTTCTTCATCCTGTATTTTCGCAAGAACTTCGTTTAACCGTCGTATCTTCTTCCTTAAACCCTAAAAATCCATTCTTGAACCTTTTTAGATCTTGATCCATCATTTCTCATGGAGTCCAAAAAGTCTAAATATTCTGCCAGCGACTACATCGCGGCTTTTGACAAGTTCAAAGAAGACCCACACGTTGATAATTGCTCTTTCATTTATTGAAAGCTGTCGAGGATGAATGCAACTGTTTCTCTTTGGCCCCAGCTTCTTGGACCATCTCAATATTCCTACGAATCTCCAATTCCATTTCTCATATAAGCACAGTGAGACTTTGACACTGTAACATTCTTTCATCACATATGTATGGTCCACCAGGTCTTCTCGATTTCGAAATTTCCCTTCTTACGAAGAGGATTTTCACATATGGTTTATTTGCTTGAAGGCCGATCAAGAAACTCAATTTTTATGGACGGCTGCCGGGATCGACATCGCTCTCGAGGTCCGCATGTCATCTTATGACCTGGAATGTGGGCTATTGGGCTCTGCCATCACTTTCTGGTTTTCTTCCATCAATTGCTTCTTTTTTCCTTGGGGACACATGTCCATCACTATGCTCGATGTATTTGCCATAACGGGTTTTGAACTGGTCGGTCATGCTGTCGAGGATTTGCCTGTACTACCTACTCCTTTTATTTCTGAGGATATTCTGGCATACTGCAATTTCTTATCTCGATTTTACTGAACTTTGGGTCCTGCTACCCAAGATGAGCGTCTCCTTTTCTTACTCTTTTGGCTATCAAAATACATGTTCTTTAGTCCTGCCCCTAAAGTTTGCAAAGACTATTTGCAGATTGCCGCAGCCTTAGCCACGAGAAGACGTCTTGCATTGGCCCCTCTTGTTCTTGTAGTTTTGTACAGGGGCTTTACTCACGCTTCTCGGGCAATGGAGTTTGGGGATTTTGGAACTATCTCGGGCGTTTTTTTGATACTTCAGGCATGGATGGCTCTATGTTTCCCTTCTCTTTTTAGTAGAGGTGATCGTCATCTTCCTCATCTATCTCTACAAGGGTATAGAATACCTTTACCTTTACCCCTAGGCTGTCGATTGCTGAGTTGTGCCCCTCGACATATTACTTCTCAAGTGCCTCCTTTTGTCTTCTATCTTCGAGCCTTTCTTGAGCTAAACCATGACCAAGTCGTTTTCTTTCAATACGGCTATGGAGAATTTGACTACTTATTCGATCCGGCTCGATTCAATTTCTACAAGCCTTTCTGGATTTATGCCTTATCTACAATAGATCTTTCCATATGGACTTCATTAAAGGATCGATTCTATCTTGGGTTTGAGGTATATTCTCCATAATATTGTGCTAGGCAATTTGGACTCTGGCAAGCAATTTCCATGTCAATTTCCTATTCAATGAGCTTCTCTGAGGGAACCAAAAAGAAAGAATACTCCCTCAAGAGCCGAAGTCCTCTTCTCTATTGTATTGAGATTGCCAACACAATGCGTGCCCGTTACAGTGTAGACCTCCCCAAAGGTTTCAAAGCCCACCCAGGACACCTTGCTAAATGGCAAACCTAGTGGTATTCCTTTTGCATTTGAAAGTGCATACGAGGGGGCCCTCCAGTCCGCAATTGATCGTGTGAAGTAGAATGACTCTAAAAGGCCAATTATTCAAGATAAAGACATCACCACTCTACGTTCTTCTTCTGTTTCAATCTGGTTCATCTCCTAACTTTCCCGTTTCTTAACTCAGAAATAGAAGAGGATTCTGACATAGAGAATATCAATGCTGCTGAAAATCTTCATGATGGTAAGTTTCTATCTTTCTTCCTTTGCATCACCCTACTTTATATTGATTTGTTACTTATAAAGCCTTCCACATCATCTCTAGACTGAATGAAGTTGTTGAAAAAGAATAGGAAGAGGTCCTCTCCTTCTTCTCCAAGAAAGAAATTCAAAATTTTATCTGTCGAGCCATCCACTGAACTGGCTACACACAATGTGGCCTTCAGAGCTCCTTACTTCTTTTGATAAGAATCAAGGAGATAGTGTCTCTGTTTCCACGGTCCAGTGTCCTATCACTGCCTTAGTATCAACTGGTCTTCATTCTGTCGAGCAGGTCAGCAACATTTCAATTCCATCAACTGACATTCCCAGTACACCACCAGCCATAGCCAACTTGGTATCTCCCGACTCTTCTATTACCGAATCGATGGCATCTCCAGCACAGCTCACCATCCAGCCTAGTTCATCTACTATTGTGACCCCTGGTAAACTTTTATTTTGGCTAGCGCATTCTGCTAGTTTATTTATTCTCATTTTCTTTCCAGTTGAACCAACAATTGTTTCTACTCTTCCACTTGTCCGAACTGCTCCAATCCTTAGATCAACTGTAGAAACCATTATTGCTCCTAATTTGGCTGGACGCGAGACAGCCATACCTGAGATAGGTACACATCTTTCATACAAGTATTACTTTGTCTTCAATTCTTGTCTAACCTTGATACTGAGTTATCATTCCGGCTTTATAACATGTGGTCCATCGATAAATGTCATGGTCCAACGGACCGCCACTCCAACCACTATGGTCGTTCCTTCCACAGCTTCACCGTCAGCACCTACTCCAATGCCCGTAACCTCGACTTCCACGACTAATCTTGCTAAGGCCTCATCATCGACACCTGTCTCATCAACTTCTTTGCTTGACCATCAGTCGATCACTTCATCTGCTGCATATCTGGGCAAGGCAATGCATGCCATAGACGAAACTGAATTCGTTTTGGCATTTAATCCATACGACTTGTCACCTCACTCTGGCCAATCAAAACTAGCTATAATCAAGAAGAAGATGGAGCTGACACGCTTTTTAGACTTCTCTATAGGAGGACTCGCGAGAATGTCGTATGATGCTACAACCTTGGAGCAATTTAAACTCCTCATCGGTCGCCTTGGAAATGAAAATGCTAAAGTTGGGTCTATGCTTCCTCCAGCACTCAGGGAACAACTCAAGGCTTTCTCCCAGGACTTTCGGACTATGTTCAATAAATACCAACAACTCTTGGGCCAAGTATAAGAGACGATCATTCCTGTAGAAATACTTGAAGAGCTAGCTGACATTGTGAAGGAGGCTAGTGAGGAGGTAAACACCCGTCGTGAGTCTCTTCGGGTTACTGTAGATGAAATAAGTGTCCTTACCGAAAAGGAAAGACGTCTTGCTGCAGCCATCGAAGAGACTCGTCGACGGCGGGAAATGAAGCTCCGTCAATAGGCAAAGGTCGAGTAAGAATTACGCCATCAAGTCGGCGTTCTGAAGGGCTTGAAACAATAGGAGCACATGCGAGTGTTGAACCTTGCAATGGAACAGCGTCAGAGTAGAAACGCATGTATTTCAAAGATGAGTAGATTAGAATCTCAATTATTCTTGCTCCAGCGAAAGGTTCACAATTTTTTGTTCGAAAAACCTCCTTCTCCTCAATAAAATATTTTTTACTTCTATTGGATGTCCACATGTGCCACGATTACTTATAACCAATTTTGATAGTAGATCTCGAGCCTTACGCTTTTTTTTATGTGCATGTTACCAGTTAGTGGGCCTAACTCATCGACTAAATAGACTAATATAAATACCTGATAGCCATAACTGAGCTTCATCATTCGGCCCATCACAATGACTAACTTTTCCTTTTCTCCAATCAATACTCAAGCTGTCTTTCGCCTGAATTGTTTCGAGAACCTTTGGAATTTTGAACGACAAGGGCGCCTCTCCCTTTCCTTTATGGATTATGATGTGAAAGCTCGTCATGTAATCCTAGGCCCATATCTCAAATCGTCACCTCCACCATCCATCTTCACTGAGCATTTCTCACGTCATTATAAGGAGGTTCTTCCCACAAGTCAAACCCAACTTAGCATCTCTACTTGGGCGTTACCCAATTCTCGTTTCAACTCATATCCATGCTATAACGAGCAATTCTCTCGGTGGTACCAAAGGATAAAACAAGAGATGTCGAGCATCTGGAAGGTGGCGAAAATAGAGGAGGCTTTGTCACTAAGCTATCTTTCCATAGACCATGTGGAATATGGGCTCATCGAAGCTCTTTGCTGTCTCTGGTCACCATCAACAAATTGGTTTTTTTTCCCCCTGGTCCAGTAACCATCACTTTGCTTGATATGTGGTCGTTGATCGACCTATCACCTTTTGTGGAATTTTATAATCAGAAGTCGTGGTTATATCCAGATTTTCATGGTACTTCTTCCATTGATCTTTCATTCTATGACTTCATCAAAGAATTTAGCAAGTCAGACGAACCAATAACTCCTCAAGAACATGTTGCATTCCTGCTCTATTAGCTTTTTCGATATATCTTTCGTACCACTTCCATATCATGTGGGCTTGTAGATATTGCATATGCACTCACTCAGGGTCCTGATGTCGGGTTAGGTTGAATGCCATTGTTTGCTCTGTATAAAGGCCTTACCGATGCACAATCTTCATTGTTTAGTGCACATTAAGACCCTTTCATTAGCTCGCTGTGGATATTGTGTGGTTAGGTACGATCATACTTCTCTTAACTGTTCACGTCTTATGGTTCTATACCTGTGGACTAGTATGATGCACATAAACAGCCTATGGAGATTGTTTGTGGCCCTTGGAAATTTTGTAGCATTTTTCTCTAACCAATCGGAGGGCTTCCGGTCTTGGAGTACTTCCTGGGTATTCTGCTTACCCTAAAAAACTTCATTTTCCATAGGTTCGGCGTAAACTTCGTGTGTAACCCGTCGACCGATCAGTATGACACCTCAATATTTTGGGCAAGCATCCTCATTCCCACCGATCTTCTACTGGAATTCACTTTTGAAGGAAGGTTTCCTATTGGCTTCGAGGCATACAACCCCCGTTACTATGCCCGTCAATTTGGGTTGGTCCAAGGTATCCCCATGCCAATTGTCTACTCGATGAACTTCCTTTCTCCTTTGTTTCCAAGGAATGATGTTCTATCATGTTACAATGAGATTGCTAAATATATCCCGGGACGGTTCAGGCTTGTCCACAATTTTAGCACCCCTTATAGTTCAGTGTCATTTGATCAATAGTGGGGACTATAAGGTCTTGATTTTTCCTAAAGACCTGGATTCATCCTTGTTGAGGATAACTCAACTCCCAATAGGATTGTTACATCCCTTCAGAAGGTTTCCTATGTGCTATGTGCCCTTATCTCCAAGCATGTCATCATTATCCCTCTCCGCCATAGACGAATTTTTAAGCGAATCGATGGATGAAGTGAGCTCTACCATAGATTATCCCTCTTTTAAAACTCCTCAGGTTAACAACATTCAAGTCGTTGGAAGTAAACATCCTTCGATAAGCAGCCTTTTCTCTTCTGTTAATCATGATGAAATTCGAACGAAGGGAGCTCAACTTTGTGAGCTCCTAAGGGAAGGGTACGACGTTATTTGTGACATCCCAGAGTTCGAAAGCGAAGTCAAGTCTTTGCTTGTCTATATGAGCAGTTTGCCTTACCCCTTGCCTTGTCGAGCTCTAGACTTTGCTCTTCACGAATTCTCTGATTCATTCGATGTAACTATGAAGGCCTTTATAGTAGGACTTGAATATGTCAATGCCATCGAGGACAAAGAGAAGGCCTCGACTCTCAAAGAAAAAGAGCTGGATGAGGCCCTCAAGGTCTTCAAGGCATTCCGTCTCGACGAAAGCATATCTCTGTCTACGCTCTTTGATCAAAGCAAGATCATATCAGACCTTGAAGCAATTCTGAAGCAACTGACCGCTGAGGTGGAGGATAGCCAGGCCAAAAAGGACGAAATTCTGGAATCAAACTGTGATCGAGAAATTCAACTTCACAACTTTTGTAACATCCTAAATTTCGACCCGTTTTCGGGACCAGTAAACTGTAAATTTATTTCTTATTTAATTTTAATAAGTCTCGCCCGGACTTGATCAATCATGGGATACTAACCTATTGGGAAAGGCTAAATAAGAATAGGTACGTGGACCGGGAACCCGATCGCGAGTTGGGTACCAACTTCGAAAAACGTCGAGAGAATATTTTGGACCAATGTGAGCCGATCTTAGGAAGATAACGGATTCGATTCGGCTGATGATGTACGATTGGATCGCGGGTGGTTCCGCGCGATCGAGAGTACACATGGCGAACGATTCCCGAACTAACCTGAATGATCGAGACCTCCGATACTAGTGATAATTCCTCGCGTTCTCCCGAAAATCGAGGCCGTTATGACGCGGATAACCCTAGGTCGATACGCGTAACACCTAAACAGCCGCCCGTTAGTGAAAGACCTTAAGATTTTAAAATGAGCGAGTATGATCGCAAAATTGGACCCGAACTTCGACGTCCAAATTTCGTGGACGTTTACGATTATTTTGCAAGGCCAACGTCATTTTGGTGTGGCCACGTACATTTGGGACTAATCCGGCCAAAAATTGGAATTTCGATCGAAATTAGAAAAATTACGATTTTGCACCTGTAGACTCCGGTGTCCGATTTCGAGGCCGTATGAGGTTATTTTTCACAGCCGATGTCCTTTTAGGGTGGCCACGCATGTTTGGAGCGCTTACGGGCGAAAAATGAAATTTCGGCCCGGAAGTGAAAAATTAACCCTTTTGCCCCTCAAACTTTGCAGTCGATTTTCGAGGGCTTAAAAAGTGAATTTCGCGAATCCGACACCATATTATGTTAGCTACGCACATATGAAACACGTATGTGCGAAAATTGGGATTTCGATCCGGGACCGGAAAAATGATCATTTTGCCCCAGGCCAGAATTAATTTCGAATTTTGGGGAATTATTTGGGATAATTAATAATAGATTCCAGCTGAATTATTGGACCCAATTACCCTTTTGCCCATTAATTATTGGATAGGAATGAATGTCGGCCGTCAGATTAGAGGTATTTTGGTCAAATTTCCCGGATCGGCAACAAGTGTCCCCTCTAGCCCCCAATATTTGACCAGCTTGGACCAGCTCTCTCTCTCCTCTCCCTCATTCGGCTCTCTCTCCCTCCCGAACAGCTCTCCCTCCGCCGATCATTCTTCCTCTGCCGTTCAAGATCGTCGCCGGCCGCCGGAGCTCGCTAGTCGCTGGAGCTCGTCGCCGCCGCACGCCGCTGACCACCTCACCGTCCCCACCTCGTCCTTCTCACTCTCGTCTCTTTCTCTCTCTTCTCCATTCGATGAGGATCACCAAATCGTCGTGGACCACCGCTGCGCCGCCGATCGCCGGGGAAGCCGCCCACGCCGCCGTCTGTTCGCCCTCACCGACCCTCTTTCTCTCTCTTTTCCATCTGCCCAGCCACCGTACGGTTCGGCCAAGGGGAGCCGTCCGTACCGCCGGTCGCCGGGAGCCACCGCCGTTGGAAACGCCATCGCCGGTTTCACCGTTCACCGGTGATCGGCCGCCGTTTCTCGTCGTCACGAGTTCGAATCAAGTGAGTGTACCTCCTAAACCTTGGTTAGGACTGGCAGTGCATTTTTTGTACTGGTTTGGGTGTTATTGGTATTTGTTAGGAGAAATTAGTGAGCCGGGTGGTGAAAATTGTTATCTGCGTGATATTGGGAGATTATTATGAATTAATTGGGGACAATTATGGGCCGCAATGTGGCTGGTTCGCAGCTGTCCATTTGGTGGACCAGAGGACTGGATTGGGCTATTGGGAATTTATTAGTGAAATTGCCGAGACGGTTCAGGGTAGTGGCCTATTGGTTGTTTTGTGAATTAATTGCATTCAATTGTAAGATTTAGTGAATGCCATGTCGCGTGCCCGTGTGATAGAACCGTGCGAAGTGTGATTGGCCAATTGATGGCTTGTATTGAGTGTTGACTTATAAAATGTGATTTTGGGCTGCACGGTATTAATTGGCCAAGTGAGCACGTGATTTGTGGATTAGGCAGTGTGGAATGGCTTGATTGAACTGTGTGCCTGTGCCTATTGTGTGAATGCTCATGTTGCATTGAATTACATTGCATGGTCACGCATTGTGTATGCCGAGTATGAGGCATGAAATGGAAAGTGTGCGAGAATGCGTGCCCGACATGAGCATGTGATCACCTAATTACCCTGATGCGTGTTACGCGGGGTTCAAATAATAACTGGCTGTGTGTACGTGTGATCACAATTCGTCCTGATACGTGTTACGCGGGGTGTGCCGTCCTGATGCGTTTTACGCAGAATGATACCCGGTATGTCCGGAAGATAACCATCCTGACGCGTTTTACGCGAGCTCTGGTTCGTAAAGAGATCGGTGTTGCGCCTGATGCGTTTTGACGGGGCTAGAGACACTGGGCCGGGGGTGTCTTTACGCTGGCCACGGAGTGTTGTGATTATGTGAACTTGTGCAGTGGCACGGGTCAGACCTGATGCGTTTTACACAAGTCAAACTCTGAGATAATAATAATAATTGAACATTGAACCAGTGTGCAGTGTGAGCCAATGTGAAACATGGCATGATAAGGACATTGCATGCATAGGAATGTATGAGTTAGTGTGCGAACGTGCAAGACTCGGTGAATGACATGTGAAACGAGCACTGTTAAGCATGAACATGCGTATGGCGTACGTGTGAGAGTGTGTGCCGTGCCATGATTATATAACAAATTGATTAACTTGCAGGGTCAGACAGGTGAATACTCTAGGCCCAATAGCCTAGGTTTGAGATTAGCTGCTTATTACGTTGCCATGTTATTTTGATTGGCCGGTCAGGAGATTGCATGTTAGCCTAGCCTAGGTTTAGGGGTTGTACTCACTGAGATTCGTCTCACAGTTGTAATAACCCCCATTTTCAAACCTTCGTCCCTGACCATGCCGAAAATATCCACACTTTTTGGGATCCCTACGCAGATACAGCAGTCAACCAGTGTATTTCCTTCGGGTACGATACCGATCTGTTGTTTTTGTTGATGTTGGAGAATACTTTTATCAAACCCAAGAGTATCTGGCCTGGTATTTGCGTGACGCGGTTGGGAACATCGGCCGACCACTTCGGACCTTTGACGCCCCGCTGGATGAGAACGGCTTGATGGCGCCAATAGTTGCTAATGGTGAGGTGATAGACCCTCCTGAGGCTCACGACTGGAATGTCCAGGATGAGGTTATGAACGACGAGCCGCAAGTAATAGCCGAAGACCCAGACCAGATGGGAGACAAAGAAGTCGAACCAGAAGATATGGAAATAGACCCAGACGAGGACGGGGAGGTAGCTGAGGTTGGATCTGATGTGGAGATAGGCGAGGATGAGGATCTAGGTTGGTATCTCGACCCAGAATTAGAGCTGGATTATGAAGAAGAGCGTATAGCAGCCCAGCCCATGGAATCGGAGGAGTCAGAGTCGAGTGACGATGTAACCGAGGAGAGTTCGGACGATCCCACCAAGTCCTCAGATCCGGACTAGGAATCTTAGCTTAGGTTCTAGGTCCTAACCCAGTAGGGAAGCGTACACCTTTTTTACTATAGTCTTCCCAGTAGATGACTCGTTTTCCCCAGCCACTTGCCCCTTTTTGACCCAGTGGCATTGGCTTCGTTATTTGCTGCGTTTGTTTCTTTTGGTCTGCAAACTGTACTTTGTAAAAATGTTTTCCTTATAAATGAAAATGTATATTCATAGTTATGTTCTTGTTTGGTGGCTGCGCTATCCTTGGTCTCGTTTAATTTTATTGCACGGGCTTTATTATTTATTGCTTCCGCTTGTGCATGATCTCTGTTTGGGCGTTGGGTCGGCGACGCTTCCTGGGACGTCGCACACAAATCGACCAAGGTAGGGATGTTGCGTGCCATCGGGGTTCGGGGCGTGACAACTTTGTCCTAGGTCTCAAACAACACTTCATTTAATTTCCAACTAGCACCATCTTTTTCCTTCTTTTTCCATGTCATCAATGCCGAGAACGGTACTGCTGTAGATATCCCTATTGCTTGGCTTTTCCTTTTTCTTGAATATTATCTGAATAGTTATAATCTGCGCCTGCTTTAATGACATGTATGGTATTATTGACCAAACTATCCTTTGTTTATGCTCCCTAAAAGACGTCTGCGTACAACCTCCTGCACTTGCATTGAATGAATCAGCACGAAATGTAATCAATTTGTACCAGTGCAATTCAATTTTGCCGTCGCATCAGCATACGCCTGGGTAGTTGTTGATTCCATCAGTACATGTGTAGATTATCGAATGTTCAAGGAATAAATGGTCATTACTCGCAACGTTCCAATCCCTGTATCTTGGACTGATCAAATGGGTACGATCGTGCTGACCGAGATATTCACCACGTCGGTTGATCTCCTCGTGCCAATCCGTGAAAAGTTAGTACTCTAGTCACGGGCTGTATATAATAGGTCTATTGCCATCAAGACTTCACCACTCAACTTTAAATTCGGACTCCCCATCTTCCAGAGATATTTCTTCTTTAATCCTGCCCAGCAACGATGGAATCCAGTGTCTCGTCACTAGCCCTGAGCGCTCACCAATTCAAGGCCTTGTGGAAGGATATTATCTCCTACCTGAGCCTGACCTACGCCGTCCTGGTCATCAAGCCCTAGGCGATGGCTAAAGTTGAGAAGCTGGTTCGTGAAGGGAAGCTTGAGGACTTGCCTTCTGATCATCCTTTCCTTGCTAACTACAAGGAATTCGTGACTGTCTTCGAGCACGGGGTGTCCCAGTTTCGAGCCAATGAGAGAGCCATCGCTGTACACTTCGTTGCGGAATGCACATTCGAGAGCTTCAAGGAGGAGATCAAGCATGCGAATGTCGTGTACAACACACTCTCTGATGTGCAGGGCCAACTCCACTCCTCCCAAGAGCATCATGACAAGTATCAAGAGCCGATTGCTGAGCGGATCTGGGGGGCGGAGAAGAGACTGAGGCGAGGAGTTCCTTGCCCCGAACGGGGATGAAATCGAGATTGGACTTTCGATGGACTTTCGTTGTGAAGTTTTTGTCAACTCCGCTTCCACATCCTTAGGCACAATGGTCGAGAAGTCGGATGAATTGGTGCAGTCCCACCTTGAGCTCATTCAACGGCTTAAGAAACGGCCATCGAACCTGGAGGAGATGCTCCCCAACCTCGAGGAGGCCAAGGAGCAGGCTAAAATGGTGAACCAATGCCTGGAGGACCGAATGCAGCACTTTGTGGCCCGCTTTAGGGAACACACTAGTCTCGGCCTAGGGGAGTGAAAGCGGTTGGCAGGTTCGGGCTTGGAAGGAAGAAGGGAAGGAAGGAAAGATGAAGAAGAAGAAGAAGAAGAAGAAAGAAAGAAAGAGAGGGATAGAGAGAGAAAGAGAGAGGAAGGAAGGAAGGAAGGAAGTGTCGCGACCTGCCCCTCGAGGGCCCGAGCTCGGATGAGGCGGGTTTAGAGATAAGTGTTCATGAGATGTTTCATATGGTATTTTAAAAATGATTTTTACTGAAGTGTAAATCTCTTGTTTAACCATATGGTCCATTGATCATGAACGTGGATTTTCCCTAAATCCATATCTCGCGTGACAGCGGATTGATTTTATTTTTTAAGGAGTCGCCACTAGCCTAAGTCGGGGGTCGGCTAGAATACCCAACCGAAACGCGGGAATTTTGTTTCGATTTCTACGAGAACCAGAGATCAAAGGTTCGGGGACTAGCTTACGTTAATATTTCTATTAACGCCCTTTCGGTACCGCTAAACTTAACATGGTTGTTATCTAAGTCGTCATGTATTTTTTACCATTTTCATGCCAAAGTCTTAGTCCACTAGGTGATCATGCATCTTGTTTTTGCATTTTCATTTAAGATTCTAAACTAATCCTATCTTAGTCTAGAAAAAGAAAGAAACAATCAATTGTATTGAAAGACCTTACGAAAAGTAAACACTCGAAGTATTGAAAGGACGAGCTAATTCTAAGTGCGAGAAAATAAAAAATAAGAACCCGCAACTCGTCGGGTGTTTATTACAACACAAATTGAAAGACCCGAGACATGATCGGGAATGAATGAATTAAGTACAAATTGAAACCGGATTGGACATCGGTTTGACACCATCAAAATGAATACAAATCGAGACCGGATTGGACATCGGTCAATCACCTTGGTCTTCTATTTCGGATAATTCTTCCTTGGACCGCCTCTCGGGTGTCGATGTTTACATCCATACATTCATTCATAATGACATATGAAAGAACAAAGATGCAATCAAATCACTAATTAAGCACGGTCCTCGGGATCGGCCTTTGTTTTTCATGCGCTTCGATTCATCACCCACTAATCACCTAACATTGTTTGATTAATGGTTAATGATAATGGGCTACCATTTGTATTCACAAAACGGTAACTCATATCAATTAACCCCTAAAGTCGGGTTCTAATGACCATGAATGGGCTACCCGCCGAACATGCACCGGGCCTAACATTCATCTAACAAACACATGCTTGATCATAAATGAGCATGCATTCAAGCCCATGGGCCTTGTTTTGAATCCAATCAAACAATGGGAAGTGGGCTTTATGGAAAGACCACTTATTCAATTAGAGCCTAATTCGGATCAATTCTGTTCAAGTATGATTAACTATCCTAATGACGTTCAAATGAAGTGAATCAGGTGTCATTAGAAAGCTTATGACATGAGGAACAAAAGTCATGAAGACCATTTTTCCTAAATCCTAGCCAATTTTCCCGAAAATGCTCAATTAAATTTCAGTGATAGGCTGGACTCGGTTCAGTTATGAATTTCAAATTAAAGGCGGGAAAAATAACAAACCTTATCAAAAACGCGCGAAAATTTTTGTACCGTTAGGATTCCCTGTGTGAAACAACTTTCGTGTTTTGAGTTTTTGCTAAAAAGCCCTCCACATTTTTATAAAATTCGATTTTCACGAGGGACTCAATTGCAAATGGAATTTTAGCCCGAGAAGATTTTTCAAGCAAATCAACCCTCCAAAAATTGCAATTAAGTCCTCAAAATGTTCAGTTGACATAATGAGACCCCAATGAGCAACTTTGAAGTTTTGATTTTTTGCAAAAAAGGACCCTAACTTCATCAAATTCGGAGAAACATCTTTTGAACTTCAAAGGAATGAAAATCAGATCTGAACACAGATTCTGATCAAATTGTGAGAATTCCTTTTGAAAATTCAAATGATCTCCGATTTTGCTGAAATTAGTATCAATTGAAAGATCTTGATCTCAGGAAGAACTTTCGTGAAGAAAATGTTTTCATGTCTCGAACACACGAATTTATGAAAATCGAAGAACACACAAAGGTCTACTGAAACTAGCATGAAACCAGATTTACATGCATATGACGTAGCAAATCGTACTAGGCTAACATGTTCGAAATTTTGTGAAAATTTTATGGTGAACAGATCAGGATGTGTTCTACGATTCTCATGAAGGAAGTTTTTCCAGAAAATGATCACAAAAAATCATAAAATTCATCCAACAGCGCAACGTCAGTCAGGGAATCATCAGAACAGACATGAACAGAATATTCCAGATTCTGATCCTCACTTCTAAATGTGTTTTGACATAGCAAATGAAGTCCGATCGAGGCATATGATATATCAAATCGAAGCTTAAGACGAGTTCTACGACTCTCTAGTTTATCACTTCATCAGATTTCGACGTTAACTAGCTCAAAACAGCATCTCAAGCAATCAGGATTTTACTGGACACGAATTTGCAGAATTGTGTTCAAGTGTTCTTACCTTGTCTCACAATGCTCCAACGCTCAAGCGAGCGATCCGGCCTCCGTATTCAGACCTGGAATTGTACGGAGAGACCTCGGAAAGCTCGGCCAATCTACGATAATAGATTGCAAGAAATAAAGTGAGAATCGACTCGTCTTCAATCAAATGAACGAATCAGTAAAAGATGAAGTTTAAAGTGCGATCCGGTGGCTGTTCGGTGCGAGACCAGCCACCACAACAACTTGAGGACGTCGGGGAAGGTAGTCGGAGGTTTGGAACCGCCGGAGGAGGTCGCCGGAAGGCCGGTTCAGCCGGTTGAAGCTGCTGGACAGATCACCGGCAGAATTGCCGGTGATGTTGCCGAGGGAGAGATCAGACCGGAACAGTGAGTTCCGGCCACCGGCGAAGGAGGCTGATCTTGCGATAAGCCTTGGACCGCCGTGGGGGACGCCGGAGTGGCGGTGGCTCGCCGGAAAAGGGCCGGGAAGGGGCTGAAAGGCTGGCGGCCGAGAGAGGACTTCGGGAGAGAGAGATGATCGTGAGAGAGGAAGAGAGAGAGAGAGAGAGAGAGAGAGAGAGAGAGAGAGAGAGGAGAGAGAATTCAGATCTGAAAATGGACATCCCCCTCTAATTTTTGGAGGGAAAAATGCTATATACCTTCCCCAACTTTGAATTTTAGCCCTTAGATCAATCAAATGGCTCAAAATGGATCCTTAATGATTAAGAATATTCCTTAATAGCTAAGGATTGATGACATGGCATCATAGATGGTCATGATCAATTTTAGATGAATGGCCATGATTGATTTGCTAATCCCCTAATTAATTTGTTTAATCCTTGAAGAAGGGCAATTTTGTCATTTTTAATTAAGGGCATTTTTGTCATTTTTGAACTCAAGAGGATGTAACTGACCTCGGTTGGTTTAACCGGATTATCGATTATCAAAATTTTCGACCGGAAAGTGACTAATTCGATTGGATTAGTTCAATTTGAATTAAATCGATTTGAGTCAATTAGCTCTGAATTTGGGTAATTGCATGACCAAGCTAGACTAACAAGTGTAATTGAGGTCTAATTAACCAAATTGAGTCTCAATTCATCAAATTGAAAATTAGTCTAGAGTGGGTTAAGTTGAATTGCATTAATTAGACCAATCACTCATAGACTTCCTAATTATTGGAACACTAAATTGATCAAATTGACTCAAATTCATGTGATTCTTCCAAAATTGATTTTGAATTTGGGTTTCATATGAGAAATTAAGCTCATTCGTGTCTCAATTGCGCACATCATGAAGAATCGATCAAAATCACTGATCAGGGCCAAAATTGGGGGTTTTTGTGTTTGGCTTGGAATCACAAAATTGGTTCAAAAATTGGATATAAAATGACCTCTAGATCAAATGTCGTGAAGAAAACTAATCTAAAAAATGACTAGAAATGAAGTAATTTCATTTTTGGCCGATTTGAATCAATTTCCGCAATTTGGGAAAAAGTTGATTCAAAATCGATTTTTGTAAAATTTCTAATGCCAAAGGTAAATTGAAAGTAAAATAAGATGATTTGGGGATTTTTGAATTTTTCAATTTTTTTGGTCAAAGGTTTGACCAAAAGTCAAACCCTAGTTGACTTTTCACTAGGAGCTTGATTTTATGATCAAATCTTTGAATTTTTCTGAAATTTCCACTTCTAAAGTGAAATTGGACTTGAAAGGAATCTTTTTATGCAAAAAACCCCAATTTGACCTGGGGTTGACTTTTGGTCAAAGGGTTGACCAAAAAGTCAACGCCAAAGTCAACCATTTGACTTTTCGGGTTTTTGTATGAAACGAATAGAAAAACGCTTATAAAAACTAATCCAACAGACGGAATTAAAAAACGACACTTTTTGCTCAAGAAACGGGCTCCGTCGCGATCGGAAACCATAATCTTGAACTTTCTATTTTTAATGACGCATCGGCTAAAAATTAGGTGTCAACAGGAAGAAAGAAAGAAAACCAAAAAGATCTAGTTTTTTTTTAATCTGTCTTTTGTTTTTAATAAAATTGGACTTAGTCGGAATCTTCAATCTCTTTTTCCTCCATTTCCCACATCGCCCTCATAGTAGGATAGTACCTTTTCAAATATTTGCCATTGATAGTACGGGGAAACTCCTTTCCCTCAATATCCATTAATCGATAAGCATTTCCAACGAATGCCTCGGTTACCATAAATGGTCCTTCCCACATCGGTGACCATTTACCAAACTTTTCATTGTCCAAACTCATCGACAAAATGGTCTTCCAAACTAGGTTGCCAATTTCAAACTGTTTATGCTTTACATGTTTATTATATACTTTGGCAACTCTATTTTTCTATAAGATCAACTTTTCCAAGGCAGTCGCTCTGTTTTCCCCCAATTCATCGACATTGGCATACATTAACTTGTCGTATTCTTCCTTAGCCAACTTGTTTTGAAGTCTGACTCGTAGGGATTGAACCGTAACTTCAATAGGGAGAACTGCCTTTTGTCCATTAGTGAGCATATAGGAGCTAGTTCCTGTAGCAGTCTTTTTAGATATCATATAAGCCCATAATACAGTCGACAATAGCACATCCCACTCTCTAGGATTATCTTCCAAGTGTCATTTAATCAGTGCGATGAGGGCTTTATTAGAGGCCTCAGCCTGACCATTAGCTTGGGCATAATAAGGAGTTGAATGAATCATTTTGATGCATCTAGTCTTAGCAAAACTAATCACCTCTTGTCCAGTAAAGACCGTGCCTTGGTCCATAGTTATGGATTCTAGGATGCCAAATCGATGGATAATACGCTCCTCAATGAGCTCTTTCACCATCTTCTATGTTATATTCTTATACGAGGCAACTTCAACCCACTTGGTAAAATAGTCGGTAGCAACTAAAATGAAGCCATGCTTCCTCGATGAAAGGGGGTACATTTTTCCTATTATATCCATCGCCCAGCCTCTAAATGGCCAAGGTTTGATGATAGGTTTCATTATGGCCATAGGAACATGCTGAATAGGACCATGCTTTTGACAAGCTTCACATCCCTTAACATAACTTATGCAGTCTTGAGTGATAGTTGGCCACAAGTAATCGTATCGACGAAGCAACCACTTCATTTTTATCCTTGATTGATGAGCTTCGCATATGCCTTCATGGACTTCGGTCATTACTATAATAGACTCTTGCTATCCCAAACACTTGAGCAATAGCCCATCTATAGTTTTGCGATATAACTCATCCCCAATCATCATATACTTAAAGGCTTTCCTTTTGAAGTTTTTTATCACTAGAGATTGGGTTGTTGAGATACTCTACAAATGGAGTTCTCCAATCTTGGGTTACTACTTCGTCGACAGTGGCACTATCGATAAGGATTTCTGTCGATTGGGTAAAAATGATTCTGTTGTCCATTGACAGTAGAATCTTGATCTGGGTAATAATATGGTCGGCAAGCTCTTTTGATATGTTGTAACCGGAAGCCATTTGTGCTAAATCATTAGCCTCCGTGTTATCTTCTATTTTAATATGGACCAGCTCAAAGTCGTCAAAACAATATAGGAGCTCTTTGGCCAATGAATAATAAGATATAATATTCTCATTAAAACATCGGTACTCCCCAAATAATTATTTTATCACCAATTGAGAATCCCCTACAACTTTGACGAAACATATTTTCATGTTGGCCAAGATGTTTAAGCCAACAATTAAGGCCTCATATTCAGCCTGATTATTGGAGCACTCAAAATTCATATTGAACATGAGTTTCATTTTCTATCCTTAAGGGGATATTATCATAATCCAAGCTCCAACGAACCCAGGGGTACTAGATCC
The DNA here is from genome assembly GCA_031216235.1 of Syzygium jambos. Taxonomy (NCBI): domain Eukaryota; kingdom Viridiplantae; phylum Streptophyta; class Magnoliopsida; order Myrtales; family Myrtaceae; genus Syzygium; species Syzygium jambos. The sequence goes on from CM062224.1 coordinate 19,439,231, forward strand.
ATCGAAGTAGAGTTGCCATGGGACCACGTGAACGTATCCCTCACTATTTTCATCTTGTACTCCAGGATATTCCATAATAAAATCTGCTATGGCTTGTCCTGTTATTGCTTTAAGTGGAACATAGACCAAACTTATTTCGGTCAAAACAAATGCCCACTTGGCAATTCAGCCTTTAACAATAGGCCGAGTCAATATGTACTTAATCATGTTTGTTTTACATATCACATGTACCATAGTCGGCCGCATATAATGACGTAATTTTGTACATGCATAGAACAATGACAAGCATAACTTCTCAATTGCAGTGTATCCTATTTTCGAATCATTCAACATTCAACTCAAATAATACACTGCCTGCTCTTTGTCTTCATCATTCTTCTGTGCCAGTATACATCCGATGGTAGTATCGGTAGCGGCTAGGTACAACTTTAATGGTTGACCTCTCTCGGCGGCATCAATACTGATAGATTAACCAAGTACCGTTTGACCTGGTCAAAAGCATGTTGGTGTTTCTCTTTCCATACGAACTCTTTCTTCAACTTCAATAGTGGGGAAAGCACCTCAATTTTTCCTAACAGGTTAGCGATGAATCAACGCAAAAAAATTATCTTTCCTAAAATCATCAGAAGCTGCTTCTTGGTTGTGGGGGGCGGCAATTCTAAAATGGCCTTAGCTTTATTCTTATCGATTTCAATTCCCCTTTGATTAACCAGGAATCCTAAGAAATTACCAGCCCCTACTCCAAAAGCACATTTCAACAGATTCATTTTCAGGTTAAATTTTTCCATCCTAATAAAAGCTTGTTCCAAATAATTTAAATGACATACCTAGTCCAATTTGACGATAATGTCATCGATGTAGACTTCCATAAAGTCTCCGATCATGTTATGAAAGATGAAGTTTATGGTTCTCTAATAAGTTGCCCTTGCATTCTTTAATCCAAATGGCATGACGAGCCATTCAAAGGTGCTAATAGCCCCGGGGAACCTGAATCTAGTTTTATGGACATCCTCTTTAAAGATGAATATTTGATTGTAGCCTGAATGACCATCCATTAATGACATGATTTCATTCCCAGAAGCCGAATCAACTAAAATATCCGCCATCGGCATCTGGTACTCATCCTTAGGTGTGGCTGCATTTAAATCTCGGAAGTCAATGCAAACACGTAACCTCCCATTCTTTTTCTTTACCTGGACTATATTAGATAACCATTCGACATACCACGCCATCCTAATAAATCTAGCCGCTAGCAATCGCTCCACTTCTTCTTTGACTTTAAGGATAACCTCCGAAGCGAATCGTCTAGGTGGCTGTTTACGAGTCCTGAACCCCTTTTTTATGGGCAGTCGATGTTCGACGACATCTTTGCTTAATCCAGGCATTTCTCGATAATCCCAGGCAAAATAATTCCTATACTTCTTCAAGAGTCTTACCAACTGGGATTTGAAGTCATCATCGATCAATGAACTTACGTAAATAGGTCGATGTTCATTGCCTAGCCCAAGGTTCACCTCCTGTAACGGATCTTGAGCTTCAATCGACTTTTCAATCTCTTTTATGGGTGACTCATCGAATTCGAGGATTCCATCGATAGCCTCTGCGGATTGCTCTGTGAGCTCGGCCTGATAGGCCGAGTACCTCTCAATGAGGTCTTTTGACAATGTAAGGTTCTCCATAGACAACCTTGTTCAATTGCCACGCCAGTTGACTCTTTGGGATCCACTCAACGATCCCTTTGTCGAAACGGCAGAACGCAATACTATTGGGGTCAACGAAAGGTGGCTTACTGATAGATATATTATCTTCTGGTACATATTGGTGAGTTGGAGATGCATGTGCACAAGTTGCCTGCAACTTGGTATTTGCTTTAACGTATTCTACCTTATCCCCATTCCAAAATGCCAGCATCTAATGGAGAGTCAGTGGTACGCACTGATTACCATGGATCCAATCTTGGCCCAATAGTAAATTGTAAGACCCATCTGCATCAACCACACAAAAGGAAGTCTCGAAAGTTTTGGTGCCAACGGTTAGATCATCGATGAAGATTCCTTTAACTTCTGAGACTTCTTCAGTAAAGTCAGACAATTGGATGATCGATGGGATAATTTTCTCGTCGCGCCTTTCCAGTTTCTTGTAGAAACAATATGGGATGAGATTCAATGTGGATCCCCATCCACTAGCACTCGAGACACAGGTTGGCCATTAATTTTTGCATTAATATTTAGATCCCTTAAGTGGTTTGAACCCTTGGGTGGAGGTTTCTCAAATTCAACTACTTCCTCGATATCAAAGTGAAATTCTGCTCTTTCTTCCTCATCCATTGTAGCTTCTGCAGGATGATCTGGCTCCACCGTCATAACCCGGAGGTTCGATGGAAGGCATACTCGAACCATGCAAGAACTTAGTGACGAGATTGATCTCGGCAACTGTTGTGGTTCGGTAATATTCCGAATTTTGACCCGTTAATGGGACCAATAAAGTGTATTTTATTCTCGTTTGATTTTAGTAAGTCTCGCCCGAACTTGATCAATCACGGGATACTAACCAAATGGGAAAGGCTAGATAAGGAACGGTACTTAGACCGGGGACCCAATTATGAGTTGAGTACCGATTTCGAGAAACGTCGAGGGAATATTTTGGGCCAATATGGGCCGATCGTAGGGAAGCGACGGATTCAATTTAGCCAATGATGTATGATCGGATCGCTGGTGATTCCGCACGACCGAGAGTACACGTGACGAACGAATTCCGAAACTAATCCGAACGATCGCGACCTCCGGCACTAGTGATAATTCCTCGCGTCCTCCCGAAATTTGAGGCTATCACGACTCGGACAATCCTAGGTCGATACGCGTAACCCCTAAACAGCCGCCCGTTAGTGAGAGGCCCTAAAACTTCAAAACGAGTAAATTTGAGCGCGAAATTGGACCCGAACTTCGACGTCGAAATTTCGAGGGTAATTATAACTATTTTGTGAGACCGACGTGATTTTAGTATGGCCACACATGTTTGGGACTAGTACGGCTGAAAACTAGAATTTCGACAGAAATTGGTAAATTTTACGATTTTGCCCCTAGAGACCCCGATGTCCGTTTTCGAAGCCAAACGAGGTTATTTTTCGAGGCCGATGCCATTTTGGGGTGGCCACGCATATCTGGAGTGCGTACGGTCGAAAAATGAAATTTCGACCTTGGGATGAAAAATTACGGTTTTACCCCTTAAAATTTCCAGACTGATTTCCGAGGGCTTAAATGATGATTTTTACGAATCCAACACCATATTATGTTGGCCATGCATATATAGGACTGGTAGGGACAAAAATTGAAATTTTGACCCGGAACCGGAAAATTACCAAAATACCCCTAGGCCAATTTTGCCATATTCCGAATTTTGGGTCTTATTGGGATTTAATTAAGGATTATTTGGGTCAAATGGTCAGCCCAATAATTGAGAAGAATGACCAATGGGCCCTTGAATTATTGGATGAGGGTGAATCCTAGCCATTGGATTAAGGGCAAAAATGTCCAACCCCTTAGATTGTTGACACTTGGCTTCCACTAAGCTAATTTTGACCCATATTTGACCTGCCTTCTCTCTCCTCCAGCCTTGGTCTGGTCGAACTCCACCATTTTCCTCCTCCCCTTCGCCGTTTCCTCCCATGGACGTCGGTTGCTGCTCACGCCGGGAAGCTGGCCACCGGAGCTGCTGGCCACCGGAGCTGCTGGTCGCCGGCCACCGTCGCCCAACCGACCACCACCACCATCCCTTACCCCCCTCTCTCTCATCCCTTTCACTCTCTCTCTCGGTCGCCGGTGATCGGTGCCAAGACCGAGCAAGAGGACCACCGTCGCCGCCGATGCCGCGCCGCCGTCCACCGTGCACCACCACCACCACCACCAGCCGTCACCCCAGCCCCAAACGACCATCCTCACCCTCTCCTTTGCCATCCTCAGCCGCCGTCCGCCATCGCCACCGTGAACCGCCGACTTGTCCTTCGAAATGCCGCCGCCGATTTTACCGCGTGTCGGTAGTTAGCCACCCGTTTCCGTCGATCGAATCAAGTTTAGGCGAGTATTAATCCCTAAACCCCAAATTAGTTTAAGTGTGCACTTAGGTGGGTAATTTAGGGATTAATTAAGCTAGTTTGTGGCTTAATTAGGTGTAATTGTGTGTAGGATGATTAGGGGACTTAATTGGTGCTTAATGAGATGATTTAAGTGTGGTTTAGGGCTTAAAAATGTGTGATGCCTGGTACTGTTCACACAGAACCGAGAATGCCTAAATTTGCCTAAGTTGGGAATTATTTGGTTCATTGATTAATGATTTGAATTAGGCAATTTAGTGGCTATTTAGAACTTGTATAGATCCTATTGGGTGACGCCATGTTCGAGGATTGAAGGGCTAAGTTCGATTGGTCATGGCAGGTCTTAAACGGACCAAATTTCGTAGCATTATGTTGTGCATTAAGTGCCGGGTGTAAACGGGCTAAAAGGGAATAAATTGAACATGCCGATAATGCATTGAATTTGTCTAAATTGTGAATGATTGTGCTTGGCATATTGGCGTTGGAAATTGATCTTGGGTTCCCTGGCATGTAATTCATATATTATGTTGTGAAATGACTGGATTTGGGTGCATTGATGTACGTGCCTGAAGTTATACAACTGTTGGCCTTCAGGTCGGGCATTCGAGTCGGTTTATATAACTGTTGGCCTTCGGGTCAGTTTATACAACTGTTAGCCTTCGGATCGGGCCTTCGGGTCGATTTATACAACTGTTGGCCTTCGGGTCGGTTTATACAACTGTTGGCCTTCGGGTCGTGGCTTTCGAGTCGTTGTATATGTGGGCCTTCGAGTCGGAATAATTGCACGTGAATATTATTGTTGTTAAACGCCTAACTTGCAGGGCTGCGAGATAGTGATTTGGGCCATGGGCCTAGGAAATTTATAGTGATTTACTGGTTCACTGCTTGATGTGTTTAATTTACCTGTATGGAGGTTCACATTAGCCTAGTTTAGGATTAAGGGTTTCTACTTACTGAATTTATCTCACGGTTGTGTAAAACCGATGTTTCAGACCCCCGACCATGAACTTGGGAGACGTGCTGGTACGTTTCGAGATCCCCACCCATATCGAGCATACGATGTCTGTTCATCCTATGGGGAATGATGAGGTGTATATTAGGCATTATACTTTAGTTTGGGTAGACGTGGGCTTAGCGCACTATGAGGCTCACGAGTATCTAGCTTGGTGCTTTCGGGACCGTTTTGGAGACGAGTTCGGTCCCATCAGATCTGTCGATGTTCCGTTTACCGGGGAGGGTCAGGTGGACCCGCAGTGCCCAGACGGTGATATAGTGGATGTTGATATGGAGGGTAATCCAGGCTCTGATGTCGAGTACGAGATTGTAGAGGATGAGGAGGAGCACGAAGAGTTAGGGGGAGTAGATTTTGAGTCCGAGATTGTAGACCTAGTCCAGGAGCAGGTGGATGCGGAGGCCCCAGAGCCGATGGACATTGATGAGGTTGAGGAGCAGGATCCCGTACTGGAGACTGAGTCTGAGGCGAGGAGTTCAAATGAGGAGCCGAAGCCGTCCGAGAGTTCCTTAGAGTCGTCGGGTTCCGATCCCGACTGGGTGCCTTAGGCTAGACCTTAACTTTAGAAGTGAGGGCTAACACTTTTTGACTGTAGCCTTCCTTTTTGATAGTTTGACCTCCTCAGCCACTGATTCCTTTTTGTCTTAGTGGCCCTTTTGTTGTATCTTTCGTTGTAAATGGATATTGTATATAAGTTGTTTGTAATGAATTTATATATTGTTTTAATCGTTCGTAAATTGTTGTCTGGTGCTCTTCATGGTTGCTTTGTAATTGTCAGGGTGTATATATATATTATATATATGTCGTTTCCGCATGTGTCGTGTTTCTCTGATTTGGGTTTTCGGGTCGGTGACGTAACCTGGGAGCGTCGCACCACAAATACGACCTATACGCGGGATGTTTATGCTTCGTGGGGTACGGGGCGTGACAAGTTCACTCTACGCAAGCTCAACGTCTTTGCTTTGGTGAAAATTGCTGAGGTCGACCATATGTCGATGTTTGGTTTTCTGGTTTTCTTTTCCAAACTAAATTTCCACGCTTGAGGTACTTTGGCTTGACCTCGTGTATTGCGATCAGGGTCGGCCCAACCTGCTTGATGTGAACTTGACTTATTTACTGTTACAGTTGACGCTCTTTTCTTCTCCTCTACATTCTCCTTTTCTGAGTCCTCGTCAGATTTAGGCTACGATTCTGAGTTCTACAAGCCTCATACCATTGACCCACAAGTGGGTCTCTTGGTACTTTCAGAGTTTGTCGACGTGGTGGATGAAGGTCTATGTAAAGATCTTCTCGATCAAAAAAGTTTGGGCCCCATCCAATTGGCTCAATCTTGCCATTGTACAAAGGTGGTGGAGCATAACTAACATAGTAATCGAATTTACCACTAGGCTCTCCCAAAGTACCAATGGTCAGATCACATTTTTCTCACCTTTGCTTGAATGATTTAATGGCTTTATTGCGGCCTTGACGGCCCTTATGACAATTGACACCTTTAGAAGGAGTTTCTTCATCATATGAATCGGTGAAGGCCAAGTCGCAAAATTCGTCAATAACTTCACTAGGCGGACGTCTTCGACTGCTGGAATAATGTTTCTCTCTTTCCAACAATTGTTTACACTTTTCGCAAAAATAATACAGCTGATGCCCCCTTGTCTTCGTTTTTAATGATACCATCCCTGTCATTACAGGAAAAGGATCGATATCAACTTCCATCGGGGATTTACCTTTGTTCGTCGCGAATTTTATCTCCCATTGCTTAATCGCTTCCTGGACGTTCCTTTTAAATACCAAGAAGTCGTTGGTAGCATGGCTCCATGAATGATGTCATTTACAATACTTCTTTCCTGCCAATTCCTCTTTCGTAGGTAAAAATTAACCTTCCATTAGTCTAATCTGTCCATCAGCTAGCAACAAGTCAAATATTTCTTCTGTCTTATTGATATCGAAAGAATAAAAAATAGGTTCCTTAGCCTTGGTCATGAGGTTGGTCTTTTCTTTAACTCTTGCTAGCTTTAGAGCTTGGCAGACGCATGGCTTATTGATCACCATTTTAATGAAAGCCGCATCTACTATATCTGCTGATTCAGTTTCATCCTTGCTCCCGACAACATCAGCCCAATGACTTCACCCCGTCAACCATACATTTTGTCTTATTCCTGAAGGAGGCTTTCGTGCTTAGTGGCTATGGTTGACGACTGGAATATATCTAAATAAGATTGTCCAATCATCCTTTCTCAGATTTCAAACTTCGGTCCGTTAAAAGTGAGGTCCGCAAAAGTCTTCTCAGGTAAAGGGACTAAACACTTATTCCTTGCCCTTTTAAATTTGGAAATGAACTGATCAACAGATTCATTAGCTAACCGTCTCATAATTGAGAGATCAGTTATCGACAAATCCGGCACAGTCTTTTGAAATTGACAATAAAATAATCTTTCCATCTGTTCCCATGATGTAATCGAATTTGCAGGTAAAGTAGTATATCAGGTAAACGCTGTTTTCGACAAGGATAAGGGAAATAACCTCAACTTCCGATAATTAGCATAAGCCGCATCGCCACATTGCGCCAGAAAATGATTAACATGTTCAAAAGTGGACTGATCTTCCTCTCCAGTGAATAATATAAATTCTGGCATTTTAAAATCCTCGGGTATGGTATGGTATCCATCCAATCATGATATGATTTTTTATAAATATTTGGGAAGTATCCCATATCATGATTATATCCCCTCACCATAGGGTCCATTACCAACTGATTTCGTACTTGACCCACGACGGGCACAGAAGCTACAACATAATCGGGTGGCATTGGCTAGTTCAGATTTTGGTGAGGTAATTGGTAGAATGGCTGTTGTGGTAATTGTGACTGTTGTTGAGATTGTGGCTGCACGATCTATGGTATGTTGTGAGCAATCATAGGTGGATTGACTGGTGGGTTTAACTGTGCTGGCAATGGTAGCTGGACTTGAACATTTGGACACATAGGGGGTGGAAAATGTTGATTTACATTAGGCATTGCAGGCTGGGGTGCCTAACGTTGTGGCTGGATATTTATCTGTTGGAGCTACTCTTGCCCCCTAGGCAAAGGCGTTGCAGGATTCTTAACATGTAAGACTACAGGTGGAGGACTTACCTGGATCATAGGGGGACTTTGCACTTGACTAACTTGATGTCCTCCCTGGGGGTTCTTATCAATCACCGTCTGTCAAGCAACCCCTCCATTTGGGTCCACGTTAACCTAAGAAAATCCCTCATTGGGTGCTACTGGCAGGGTTCTCCCCTTGGTAATATCCGAATGGGCAGGATCGTCGATGTACCTTGGATCATTATCCCAAACTGTATTGTAGGACTTCCCAATGTTGACGAAGATCCTATTCTCGGTTGGGTCGACGCGATGGACCCTCCGTGTTGACCTTGAGTGCATTCATGATAAGTGTTGATGATCAAAGGCCTAACCACCTCAGTCATACGCCTTACTACATAATCAACGAATTCATTCTGAGTTTCCTCAATAGTCCGCCTCGTAGTAGGAAGTGCAACTGATGTGAGCTCAGTTTGCCTTCTTTCTTCAATGTGCTGTCTCGACATATTTGTGACCTCCTCTCGAGATTGGTTAGCAGCCTCGGTATGAAGAAGTTGAACGGATGATGTTTCAGCACAGGTATTATCTTCCTCCATCAATGCAACTTGCTCATCAGTAGTATTATCCAAGTTGATCCGACTTCGGGTCCATGGTATAACACTCTCTCCACTTAACTCAACAAGTGTCCCACCAGGCGTGCCAAAAAGATGTTTCGCCGATTTTATCCCATCGAAAATCTTTCACCGAACGCTGCGTTTCGAATTTTATTAGGGGAGACTAGAGTCTTCAATCAAGCTCGGATAGAGAATGTCAAATGCATCTACTAAGCCCAACTTGTATCTTACAACTTAACTCGATAATACACCCAACTTGACAATACTAACAATGGGATGACAACTTGCAAATGTCGAGATCAAGTTATGTCGGAATCGAATCATTGACACAACTAATAGACGACATTGCAATTCCAGGTATGCCAGAATCTAATCAATGACGTGACTTGAGAAAATATGGTCGGAATCTAATCAACAGTTATATTCCAAGCACAATGCTGGAATTTAATCGACCACGCTGAACTGGTGGCACAACACTAAATTTAATCAACAATGTTGGACCTGATAAAGAGTCTCGTCGGAATTAAATCTACGACATGGAATCTAAAAGCTGTGATTACAACTACTCCTAATATGCTGAAAATAAAGATAAATAAGAGATCTATTGTGTTGTTCGGGGGGTCTTTCTACGTTGGAAATCCTTGAATATTTATATAGCAGCCTGATAACTGTTGACCGGCCATTTCTCCTTGAAAGTTGTTTTCCACTTCCTTACGTTTCGCACTTTAACCGCTTCCTAACTTGTCGATGTTGTTTACGCTCCTTGGGCATCACGTAATAGCTGATTTTATTCCACGTGTCTCTTTATTCCCTGTTGTTTCCCACGTTTCATTATTTAACTTCCTTGATCTTCACGCCCACGGTCATGTCTTTACCTTTTGACACGTGGAAATGAATTTCTTTACCATGTGAAACCATGTATTTAATTCATGATTTCAGACTCATCGACATCACATGCAAAGCTCGTGATCTTGTCGACGTCACGTGCAAGGCTTGTGATCTTGTCGACGTCACGTGCAAGGATCGTGATCTTGGACTTATCGACACTTCTATGACGTGTCCTATCAATAACTGTTCCAAATCTTTTCAATGCCTCTAGGCCTGACTCACGGCCTTTCTCCGGATTATGCTATGTGGCCCGCGTCTTATGTCCTTTGTGTCTTGCAATCTGCCCACGCCCACCGGGAGGTAATTTTGGGTGTCAACACTTGTTTAGGGGGAAAGTTCCCCCATTATCGACAAATTCGATCCTTAGGATGCATTTGTTTCATGAAAAAAGAAATAATTTTGGAAAATATTTTTATAAAAATAATTAATTTGTATCGCTTACAAAAATAAACGAAGGAAAAAATATCTTCGTCATTCTCAAAAACATTTAAATACAAATTTCATTGATAATAAAAGCATTTTTTATTGACGATCATTTTTAAAAAAATATTTTTAAATTATTATTTTTTTTAAGACAAACAAACCTAAGAGAAGGTTCGTCTCTCAACGTACTTGAGAGAGATTGCTAGTGGCCCATCAAATGATTATCATATTTCGTAAATATTTTGTGGAACCATCATGTTAACTCTAAAAAAAAAAAAAGTACATGGCTTTCAAATGATTTCTTCTTCCACGCTGTTACGTACTTGCTACATAAAATACATCACATGATATTCCGTAAGATATTCAAAAATAATGCATCGTAGACCTTTCATCGTTTTAAAAAAAATAGTGCTTTGCATGAAATTCATAAAATATCAAAATTCCAAAGTTTATGTGTAAAGAAGAATAAAAACAAAATTAGTGATTGACCATGCTGGCGTCATTTTCTCTAATTAAATCTAGATATTAAAAAAATTAAATACTTTTAGCACGTAATCCGTACTTTTGATAAGAATTTTGTTGGAATCACCATCACAAGAAGTTTCGTAATGCATGACCAATAATGTATAATCATATGGTCATCGTGTGAGACGTGACAAAACTCGAAATATCAATGGGGGAATTGCAATCGACCAAAAAAATAAATAAGAAGGAAACTAGAAATTCGTAAATCTTCATTTCGAAGACAACACGAAAATGACAGCATTTTTGTCGAATTCACTCGTCAATCACTAAACATATTAAAATGGATCATAATAAATTTATTTATAAATTCATATTTGATTGGTTGAGGTATTATATGTGTTACTTATATAAGTCTTAAATGGGTTCACAACTCATTTAGCTCCGATTCACAGCTATAACTCTTTTTTCACTCTTTCTCACTGTCACTCAATTTCGTGCTCGCTCACTCTACACTCTCACCTATTTTCTTAGATTGAATAAAATATGAAAGAGTTTAATCAATATAGATTAGGTTGGGTATGCGTTACTAAATTTGTATTGCATGAAAATAGATCAAAACGAATTAAATGGGTCAATTTGAGTCTATTCATTCTCGATTCGATCCACTCGTTTGACAAATCTGCCCATCACACACATATAAGCAGAGACCGGACGATCCCCGCGCATCCCGGGGTCTCTCTCAAATGGATAAGCGAGCGCTGGGTCCAGTTTCTTCTGCGTGTTTCTCTATTTTTTTGTCGACAAGCACGTGAGAGGCCTTACGAAACAAATGAGTTTTCCTGTCTTGCGGGGCCTCCCCAATTTAGCCTCCCACAAAAAAAAGAAAACAAATGAGTTCTCCTTCCAGTTTGCAAGCGGGCGGTCGGCTTCGAGTCCGAATCACCGACGCCGACAACCGCCGATGGGAAGTCCATGACGACATCGTCCCCCGCCGATCCCCCTCATCCTCGCCTCACCGCGCCCTCGCCGAACAAATTCTATCTCCGCCGCCACCGCCGCCGTCGTGCCGCTCCCAATGCCGCCTCTCCTACGCCGCCTCCTCCGACCTCGTGTTCGTCCTCCGCAACAACACCCCCTTCTCCTTCGCCGTCTCCCGCCGCTCCTCCGGTGATGCCCTGTTCGACACCTCCGCCTCCGACCCCTCCGCCTTCCTCGTCTTCAAGGACCAGTGCCTCCAGCTCTCCACCTCCCTCCCTCCCCGCCGCTCCTCCCTCTACGGCATCGGTGAGCACACGAAGCCGTCGCTCCGGCTCCGGCCCGACCAGACCCTAACCCTGTGGAACGACGACATCGCCAGCGCGAACCTCGATCTCAACCTGTACGGGTCGCACCCGTTTTACATGGACGTTAGGTCGTCCGCGGCGGCGGAGGAGCTGGGGCGGGCACGACCCACGGGGTTCTGTTGCTGAACAGCAATGGCATGGACGTGGTGTACACTGGCGATAGGATCACTTACAAAGTGATCGGCGGGGTGTTGGATTTGTATTTCTTCCCCGGGCCGTCGCCGGAGGCGGTCATGGAGCAGTACACCGAGCTCATTGGCCGGCCGACCCCAATGCCGTACTGGTCCTTCGGTATGCTGGTTTTCGTGGGTTGCTTTCGATTGCTGATACTGACATTTCGATGAATTTGATTCCGCTATTGTGCTTCGGCTTCTGTAGCTTGTTCTGCAGTAAATTTGAGATTTTGAGCATAATTATGTGGTGGTAGTGTATGATATAAAGAGGATGGAATTGAAGATTCTGAGTTTATTGCCCTTGACTAGCTTTATGAGTTTATTCTCTCATGGACATGACACTAATCAACGCTATTTGACCGATTAATCAACAAATTGCGTATGTTATGCTCGATAGGGAACAAATCTTAGAGACATTGCGTATTATTTTCCTTTGAAAACCACTGCTTCCCAACCCCCAGCTGATCCTACCACAATGCTCACTGATGTTCAAGAAACATGGTCGCTTTCCCGGTATATGGCTAGATGTAGATCAGTTATAAAGTTTGATTCGCGGTAGATGGCTTCTTCTGCACTTTTTAATCGACAAGTTCGGAATGCAGTTTTACTGATAAAGTGTCTGTGATTTACTTTCTAGGATTTCATCAATGCCGGTACGGTTACAAGAATGTCGCAGACCTAGAGGGCGTGGTAGCTGGTTATGCAAAGGCTCATATTCCACTGGAAGTTATGTGGACTGACATTGATTACACGGATGCATACAAGGACTTCACTCTTGACCCTATCAATTTTCTGGTGGAAAAGATGAAAGAATTCGTCAGCAGCCTTCACAAGAATGGTCAGAAATATGTTCTGATACTTGATCCAGGTATGCTAATGGGGAAATTGTTGTGGTTGAAACTTGGTCTTTTAAGTTCTTTCAAATTGCCATCATAATACTTCTTTCCCTCTCTTTCAAATGGGTGATCTTTAACAGGCATTAGCGTGAATGAGACTTATGGGACCTACATCAGGGGAATGCAAGCCAACATCTTCATCAAACGTGAGGGAGTACCATATTTAGGTATTGTTTGCCAGGGCCAGTGTATTTTCCTGACTTCCTTCACCCGTCGAGCGAGAGTTACTGGGGTGGTGAGATAAAGAGGTTTCACGATGTTCTTCCTTTTGATGGCCTATGGATCGACATGAACGAGCTGTCCAACTTCATAACTTCTCCTCCTCTTCCTTCTACTCTTGACAATCCCCCCTACAAAATCAACAATTCAGGAGTTCATCGGCCGATTAACTTCAATACTACTCCTGCGACGTCATATCATTTTGGTAATATTTCAGATTATAATGCTCATAATCTATATGGACTCCTGGAAGCCAGAGCAACAAACAAGGCCTTAGTCAATGTTACTGGTAAAAGGCCATTCATTCTCTCGAGATCAACTTTTGTGAGCTCCGGCAAGCACACTGCACACTGGACTGGAGACAATGCTGCCACATGGAATGATTTGGCTTACTCAATTCCTGCAACTTTAAATTCTGGGCTCTTTGGAATTCCAATGGTAGGAGCTGATATATGCGGTTTCTCTCAGAACACAACTGAAGAGCTCTGCAACCGATGGATTCAGGTAAAATGTTTGTGCCTAATCTTAATTTATATTAACTGAGCAGCTCTGCAACCGAGTAGTTTTAAGGTTTTTCTGAATTAATATTCAGAGATAGGAATTGATGAATTTTCTTTTTCGTTTTTTGGGGGAAATTTTACCCCCTTTCGAAGACAGAAATAAACTATTATCTTTTGGGTGAGGGAAAGTTCGGTTATCTTTTGTGCTTATACATCATGCTATGTTGAATATATCTCAATCTTCTACTGGTGGGAAGAATATCAAGTAGAGACTAAATAGAAGTTTAAATCATGTTTTTCTATCATACGTATTTAAGTACTTATTTTTAGAGCTTTTACTGATGCAGCTAGGGGCCTTTTATCCTTTTGCAAGAGACCACTCTGAAAAGTATAGTCTTCGTCAAGAGCTCTATCTCTGGGAATCGGTCGCTGCATCCGCCAGGAAGGTGCTTGGGCTTCGTTATCGCCTGCTCCCATACTTGTATACCTTGATGTATGAGGCACACAGAAAGGGGATGCCCATTGCCCGGCCCCTATTTTTCTCATTCCCTGAGGATAAGATGACTTACAATATCGATTCCCAGTTCTTAATTGGGAAGGGTGTGATGATGACTCCTGTACTAAAATCAGGTGCCCAAACCATGGATGCTTATTTTCCGAGTGGAAACTGGTTCGATCTCTTCAATTACTCAAATTCTGTGAGTACAGCTTCAGGAATGAATGTGATGTTCGATGCGCCACCTGATCATCCTCATTTGCATGTAAGGGAAGGTAATATATTGGCCATGCAAGGAGAGGCCTTGACTACGGAAGCAGCTCGGAGAACGCCATTCGAGCTCTTAGTTGTGGTTGATGGGAATGGGAATAGCTCAGGACAAGTGTTCTTGGACAACGGAGAGGACGTCGAAATGGGAGGGGAAGGAAATAAGTGGACTCTGGTGAGGTTTTATTGTAAGAAAACAGGGAATGATCTTACTGTCAGATCAGAAGTTGCTAATGGGGAATTTGCTCTGATGGCGAAGTGGGTAATTGATAAGGTGACAATTCTAGGACTGAGAAAAGGAACTAGGATGGCGAGACTGAGAGGGCATGAGTTATACAATGATGTAGAAGCAAAGTCCAGACAGAGAACAGTGACAACAGTGGGAAAATCAAGTGATGGTGGAGAGTTTGTGATTGCTGAAGTCTCAGGATTCTCTTATGTTGGGAAAGGAATTCAAGTTGAAAGTGAAATTGAGCCAATCTTAAAGACAAAACATCATCAGAAGGGTGTAATAAAGAACCAAAGCATGTCTCTAATTAGTTTTTGCGTGTTTCCAAAAGGGTAGAGCGCACCATTATCGAGCCACTTCCTTTCCATCACTGGCTCTTTCTTTTCCCCACTCTAATGGGATTGTGCAGCTTCTGAGGTGGTTAAGATTCCTAGATAAAATTTCTTCTTATGTTTTCGGGAGAATATTTAGTATATGAAAACATTCTCTTGAAAATAATCGCTTGTTCGCTCAAAATAATTAGTTGATGAAAAATTTTCATTATCAACAGCAATTTATATCTAAATATTTTCGTAAATAATGAAAATATATTTCGTTGATTATTTTTGTAAGCAATACAAACTATTATTTTTTAGGAAAATATTTTCGAATCATTCATTTTTCGCGAAACAGACGCATTCTAAAGAAACGGGCAGTAGGCTCACATCATAAATCACATGAAACACTAAGACTTCGAACTTGAATAGCTCTCAATGAAGAAGAACGGTAAGGTATGCTCTTGTTGGGGTGCTGATTATATGTCCCTGGGGTGCTTTGTGATTCGCCATAATGAACAAAAAGTGCGAACGAGAGAGATCTTGAACAGGTGACATCGGGTTGGTTCACAAAAAAAGCACCATCTTATTAAGAGGGTCTCTAAATTTTAAACGGTTAATATCACGAAAAATCTTAAATTTTGTACATTTGTAATAAATTTACCGCAAACTAATTTTGTGATAACCAAAAATCCTCAACTAGTGCACCTGTGATAAATTCACCTCAAACTAATTTTTCAATTACCAAAGACCCCAAATCGGTACACCCGTGACAAATTTTCCTTTCGTTAAATTGGATTAATACCACGAAAAATCACAAATTAGTAAACATATGACAAATAGAGGAGTAAAACCCCGAACTGGTACACCCGTCAACTGCCACGTGTCATCCAACTCAGCAATTTGAAGGTAAAATTTAACGAAAACTAACAGAGGATAAATTTGTTACCGATGTACCGGTTTGAAATTTTTTATGGTCAAAAAATTAGTTTGGTGTAAATTTATCGTAGGTATTCCAATTAGGGGTTAATCACGGTGTTGACCCAATTATAAAGTATCTCAAGAGTCCAGAGTTCATCCTCCAGTCATTTTTTAATAAAATCTTGATTGGAAAAGTAGAATGACTTTCAACAACGTGAATATGTTCCTTCAGCGAAAATTTTGCGGAGATGATGGTCACAAGAAGTTTCATGATGTCATGACCTGCAACGCGCGATTACGTACGCGTCGGGGTGCGACGTCGCAAAAACTCGATGTTTCAAGGGGTGAATTCCGATTATCCAAAAATGAAAAGGACCAAGAAGATAACCAACGCGGTACGCGGAGACGGGACGATCCGTGCACGTCCCGAGCGTGGCCCGAGCCATAAACGAGCAGGCGGGCAGGCCCGAGCATTAGGGGTATGCAAAGGAACCGGGAATCGCTCGGACCGCCCGAAACCAGAACGGACCGGCCCGGAACCGGTGGCTCCCGTGAGGATTGGTCCGGTGTTCTAGGCATGGAACCGCCCATCTGGACCGGACCGGACCGGACCGGTAATATAGATACACATTTATAATTTTTTTGGAAAAATTTAACCAAAAAAAAAGAAAACATTTTTAGAAAAATGAAAGCCATAAAATCCCTAATCTAAAGCTTGACTTTCAACTCCCATCAACTCACGACCGCACCTTTAACCATTCATTGCCTTCCTCTCTCACTCTCAATCACCTCCATTTGCGTGAAACTTAATGGGACTGATTCCATGGACTCGCCCAAGAACCGGTTCTATGGATCCACTTGGGAACCGGACCGGACCGACGGTCCAGTTCCAGAGTGGATCCATGAAATCAATGGATAGTTCTCGGTTCCAATTTTTCGGAGCCGGTCCTTAACGGGCAGTTCACTATTCCATATCGAGAACCGTCCTTACGGACCATGCTGACCCCTGCCGAGCATCCCCCGAGAAAAACGTAAAAGCGAAGAAACGAAGGCGACGAGCACGTGAGAAGCGTGTGTCGAATATTTTCCGTCCTCGCGGGCGCCCCCAAACAAAAACAACGTTCTCGTCATCGTCGGTTTTCCCCCCTTCTGTAAACGGAAGACCAAGGACCAGTGCCAAGTCCGCCGTGGCGGGCGGATGAAAATCGAACCTCCTCCGTCCTCCTCCCCCCCAACACACACACTCACACATTCTCTCTCTCTCTCTCTCTCTCTCTCTCTCTCTCTCTAACCAAGAACATGCGGAGAAGCAGAGACCGCCGCCGTCGTCTCCCGCCTCTCCTCCTCCCATTGATCTTGTGCCTGCTGTCGTGCCCGCCGGACGTCCGGGGTTCGGACGACGGAGATGGCGGCGAGGGGGGGACGCCCGTCGTCGGGTACGGATACACGGTCGGGTCCGTCGCCGTCGACCCGCCGGGGACGGCGTTGGCCGCCGAGCTCCGCCTCGTCAACCGGACCTCCTCCGCCTGCGGGCCGGACGTCGAGAATCTCCGCCTTGTTGCCAGGTCAGTGTGCAGTACAGAACAGTAGAACTTCGCTCTTATTTTAGCAATGTTTCTAGTATTTTTCGCTAGATCCATTTTTGCGATCTGACATATATGCAAAAACAAAAACAAAAAAAGAAACTAGCATTTGAAATCATTGAATTGCAAAAATTTTAATAATGAAAACAATGAGAACAAATATTAGTAATAATACACAATTACAAAAAATTCACGGTATAAATATACATAAGAAAAAGGAGAAATATTATTTCGAAGTACAATTTTTATAAGAGGGTTGCTACTAGAAAGAACATAATAAAAATTTCAATGTCGAAACATCGTGCGAGATTAAATTAAAATGTTGGTTTACTTACTATGTGCGCGGTATTTGTAAGATAAATAACTAGGGATATTTGGCGAAGAATAAAGAAAAAATTGAGAATTAATTTAAATGGTACAGATATAATAGTAAGGATGTAGACAATTTTGGCTAAATTTAAATGGTGCGAGACTAAATTAATTTATGATATAATTTTTTCATGCAAAAAAAAAAGCTAAATTTGGCTTACGTCATCATCGTCTTCTTCCAGCTTCGAAGTGGGCGGTCGTCTTCGTGTCCGAATCACGGACGCCGACCGCCGCCGATGGGAAGTCCCCGACGACCTCATACCTCGCCGGTCCCCGTCCCCTCCCGACCAAACCCTAGCTCAGCCGCCGCCGCCGCCGCCGCCGCTCTCCCTCTCCCGCCGCCACCTCTCCGCCGCCTCCTCCGACCTCGTCTTCGTCCTCCGCAACACCACCCCCTTCTCCTTCGCCGTCTCCCGCCGCTCCTCCGGCGACGTCCTCTTCGACACCTCCGCCTCCGACCCCTCCGCCTTCCTCGTCTTCAAGGACCAGTACCTCCAGCTCTCCTACTCCCTCCCTCCCTTCTCGCCGCTCCTCCCTCTACGGGATAGGAGTCGCTCCGGCTCCAGCCCAACCAGACCCTAACTCTGTGGAACGCCGACATCGGCAACTGGAACCTCGATGTCAACCTGTACGGGTCGCATCCGTTTTACATGGACGTCAGGTCGTCTGCGGGCGGCCGCGGCGGCGGAGGAGTTGGGGCGGGCACGAGCCACGGTGTTCTGTTGCTGAACAGCAATGGCATGGACGTGGTGTATACTGGGGATAGGATCACTTACAGGGTGATCGGCGGGGTGTTGGATTTGTATTTTTTCCCCGGGCCGACGCCGGAGGCGGTCATGGAGCAGTACACCGAGCTCATTGGCCGGCCGACCCCAATGCCATACTGGTCCTTCGGTATGCTGCTTTTGATGAGTTTCTTTCAATTGTTGTTACTGACATTTTGCTGAATTTGATTCCACTGTTGTTCATAGACTTCTGTAGTTTTTAACATAATGAGGATGGAATTGAAGATTCTGAGTTTATTGCCCTTGACTTTCTTTATGAGTTTATTCTCTCATGGAGATGACACTGGTCAGATTGTGCATGTTATGCTCAATGGGAAACAAATCTTAAAGGCATGTTATTTTCCTTTGAAAACCACTGCTTCCCGACCCCCCGCTGATCCTACCGCAATGCTCACTGATGTTCAAGAAAGTATGTTGCTAGGCGTAGACCAATTGTAAAGTTTGATTCACGGTTGATGGCTTCTTCGTGACAAGTTTGAAATGTAGTTCTACTGATAAAGTATCTTTGATATACTTTCTAGGATTTCATCAATGCCGGTGGGGTTACAAGAATGTCTCAGACTTAGAGGGCGTGGTAGCTGGTTATGCAAAAGCTAATATACCACTGGAAGTTATGTGGAACGACATCGATTACATGGACGCATACAAGGACTTCACTCTTGACCCTATCAATTTTCCGGCGGAAAAAATGAAAGAATTTGTCAGCAGCATTCACAAGAATGGTCAGAAATATGTTCTGATGCTTGATCTAGGTATGCTAGCGGGGAAATTGTTGTGGTTGAAAGTCGGCCTTCTAAGTTCTTTCAAATTGCCATCATAATACTTCTTTCCTTTTCTTTCGAATGGGTGATCTTTCACAGGCATTAGCGTGAATGAGACTTATGGGACCTACATCAGGGGAATGTTGGTTAGCATTCCCAGGAATGATCAGTTCCGAGCGAGAATTTACTGCGAGCACATCTCATAAAACTCAATTATTCAATAAATTCCAATTGGTGGAATTTCGGAATGTCACAATCTTCCCTCCTTATGAAATTTCGTCTTCGAAATTTACAATCTCATTACTACTCAAAATTTACAATTATTACTGCTACTCAAACAAGTGGAGGTACTGACGTTACATCATTTCTTCACTTTCCCAAGTTGCGCCTTCGGTCCCGTGGTGCTCCCAGAT
Source organism: Syzygium jambos (assembly GCA_031216235.1). Classification (NCBI taxonomy): domain Eukaryota; kingdom Viridiplantae; phylum Streptophyta; class Magnoliopsida; order Myrtales; family Myrtaceae; genus Syzygium; species Syzygium jambos. The sequence continues at coordinate 19,459,071 of CM062224.1, forward strand.
AACCTTGACCATTGGGATCGTCTTATTTCTCAGAACCCGTTCTTTCCGATCTTCAATCCTGACTGGTCTCCCGACATATGATACCTTATCATCCACTTCTATCTCTTCATAATTCAACACATGCGTTGGATCCGGTTCGTACTTCCTCAACATCGATACGTGGAACACATTATGTACATGTGACATATTTGGTGGTAACGCAAGGCGATATGCCAAATCTCCAATCCTTTCTAATACTTCCAAGGGTCCCACGTACCTCGGACTCAATTTGCCCTTCTTACCAAACCGGGATAATCCTCGCATAGGCGAAACTTTAAGGAACACGTGATCCCCTACCTGGAATTCCAGAGGTCTTCGCCTTCTATCTGCATAACTCTTTTGGCGGCTCTGCGCTGTCTTCAGCCTTTCACGAATGATCTTAACTGCCTCGATCGATTGCTCTACTAACTCTGGTCCTGTTATAGCCCTTTCTCCAACTTCGTCCCAACACACGAGCGTTCTACAGGCACGGCCATATAACGCTTCAAACGGTGCCATTCCAATGCTCTGCTGGAAACTATTATTATAAGCAAACTCTACTAAAGGCTGTCTGAGGATGGTAAGCTGTACTGAACTGCAACTTTGATCCTAACGCCATCTACAGACTTTTCCAAAAATTGGCAGTAAACCTAGGATCACAATCCGAAGTTATAGACACCGGTACCCCATGCAGGCGAACTATCTGCTGCACATACAACTCTGCATACCATTCTAACGCGAAATCCTTTTGCACTGCCAAAAAGTGTGCCGACTTAGTTAATCTGTCGACAATCACCCAAATAGTGTCATGGCCTCTTTGACTTCTGTAACGCCCCCACCTCGGGATCATTAACGTGACGTCCCATTCATTATTATCTTTATTTACACACACGCGGAAGCATTTCTTGGGACAATCACAATCAATATACACAGCGGAATAAGACAAGAAGTATCATGAGCAAACCTTATATTTACTGTACATGCAAACATGTTTTAATAAGCCATTCGGGCCATGGCAACAATACATATTTTCATAGTCGATTATAATTAGCAAAACTTGACTTGGGTTATCCTATACCCACTACGGCTTCTCGCTCCTCGCTTCTTCTCCTCCACTCCGGTCCCGTCCGCCTGGCCATCTCACATCCCACCCGTGGCTTGATCCCAGAGCCGGCCCGCCCGCACTGCCAAAGCACCGTTGAACCCACATAGGGATCCAACCCAATCTACGTTCGCATAGCGATACCACGCCACGTACAGATGAGGCACCAAGTCCGTTAGGCCCTCATCAAACGTCACAAGCGTCGTGATTCGGCGATGGACGCGGTCTTCTCTGACATCTATCACGATGAGCACTTCGGCTCTTTGCTCCACGGGATTGCCAATGCGAGCTGGGGGAAATGCCATCCTACGGACCTGAAAAAGGGAAACAACGGGAAATGAGTCGGGAAGACTCAGCAAGTAAACCTACTAATATCAAGCGAGGACGAGGGGAACGCCGTTAGCACAAGCTGGCCCTTACTGCACCCGCATCAATGGCAGATAAATAGCAAAGTTCATATAAGAGAACATCAAGCATGGCTATAACATATGCACCTTGTCTTTCAAGTCTCGATTCTACCGCCAAAACAAACTTCAAACACGAAACATGATTAAATCAAGAAATGAACCAACTACGACCAACCGAACGACCGAGAAACAGTCCAAGCAAACCTTGTCACAACGCATCACAACTTCTCTTCCCGATATTAGGAAGTTTACTTACTCAACGACAAACAAAACTAGAGAATGGGGGTTGAGACGGGTGAGCTCGGGAAATCTCGGGAAATCTCGGGCTTTCTTCTTGCTTCCTTCTTGCTTGGCCGAGCAAACCTAGGCCTACGAAGGCCAAACCGTGGCTCTTGGGTAAGAACGAGAAGAGACACGGGCCGGTTCGGGATTGTTTTGGGCGTGAATCTCTTGGGCCAAGAAACAAAAGAAAAGGGAGAGGATGATGAAGTTGGCGTGAGAGTGGAGAAGAAGTGGCGTGAGAGAGAGGGGAGGCTTCCTCTACTTATAGAACTTCAAACTTGCTCATCAAGTTGCTAATCCAAGCTTGCCTAAGAAGATAGATGACCATCATGACAAGGTCTCAAAGTCAAGACTCATCATGGCTTTCATTTAATGCCATTAATGGACTAAGCCTCTTAGTCAAATTTCATGATGGCATGTAATTAATGTCATTAAAGGACTAAAATGATGAAGAAGCCAACTTTGGTCCTCTCTTTCTCTCTCCCTCCCTCACAGCTACTCTCTCTCTCTCTCTCTCTCTCTTTGGCCGAATGGCCATTCCCACGGCTCCCTATCTATCATACTCCTAACTTGGTCATCACTCAAGGCCATTAAAGCATGTCATCATGATGAGGCCTCCAAAGTCTAAGGTCATGATGGATAGTATTAAAGTTCATTAATGAACTATAGCCAAGGGATCATGATGAAGAGAGTAAAATGAATCCAAGCCACTAATGATTTCTCTCTTCCTTTCCCTTTCTCGGCTCTCTCTCGGCTCACTCTCGTTTTCCCCCTAGGACGACCTCCAATCAAAGTATAAAATGTCTCATTTGAAAGATCAGAACGTATACTTTAAGTCACCAGAAGACATCAAGTGAAAATTCTAACGTTCTTATATAGAAAAAAATGCCGAATCTTTGAAATCCGACAAAACCGGACAGCTTTGCACTGTTCACGAAATTGGACTTGAAAATATAGTAAATGGACACCGAAAATTCTCAAATTCAGATATGTCACAAAAAAGGCCTTAACAAACATTTCTCGTGAAGAACACCATTTTTAGGTGTTGTTTGGCACACCTAAACAGGGTACTCCCTCACCTAAAAATGGTGTTTATAGACAGATACTGATCGGATCATGGGAATTCCTTTTGAAAATTCAAATGACCTCCGATTTTGATGAAATTAGTATCAATAGAAAGATCTCGATCTCAGTATGAACTTTTGTGAAGAAAATTTTTTTATATTTTGAACACACGAATTTATAAAAATCGAAGAACACACGAAGGTCGATCTGAAACTAGTCTGTCACCAGATTCATATGTATATGACGTTGCAAATCGTACGAGGCTAACATACTCAGAATTTTGTGAAAATTTTATGATGAATAGATCAAGATGTGCTCTACAACTTTCATGAAGGAAGTTTTTTCAAAAAATGATCGTAAAAAATCATAAAAAATCATCAAACAACATAACGTCAATCAGGAAGATATCAGAACAGACTTGAACAATATGTTTCAGATTCTGATCCTAACTTCTAAAAGTGTTTTGACATAGCAAATCAAGTCCGATCGAGGAATATGATATATCAAATCGAAGCTTAAGACGAGCTCTACGATTCTCTAGTTTGTCACTTCATCAGATTTCGACATTAACAAGCTCAAATCAGCATCTCAAGCATGTAGGTTTTACTGGACACGAATTTACAGAATCATGCTCAAGTGTTGTTACCTTGTTTAACAATGCTCCAATGTTCGATCGAGCGATCCGGCCTCCGTATTCAGATCAGAAATGACACGGAGAAGTCTCGGAAAGCTCGGCCAACCTATGACAATAGAGTGTAAGAAATATCGTGAGAATTGATTCATTTTCTCACAAATGGACTAATCAGAAAAAAATCAAATCAAAGATGCAATCCGATGGCCGTTCAACGAGAAACCGGCCACCACAGCGACATGAAAACGCCGAGGAATGCTGCTGGATGTTCTGGATCGTCGGAGGGGGACACCGATCAGCCGGTTCAGCCGCTTGAATCGGCTGATCACATCACCGGCAGCAGCGCCGGTGATGCTGCCGAGAGGAAGAAGCTGCCGGAATGAGGAGCTCCGGCCACCAGCGAGGTCAGCTGGCCTTGCGACTGGCCTTGGACCACCGTGGGGGACGACGGTGGGGCGGCAACTCGCCGGAAAGTGGCCGGCGAGGAGACGAAATGGCTGTCGCCGAGAGAGAACTCGAGAGAGAGAGATAGCGTGAGAGGAAGAGAGAGAGAGAGAGAGAGAGAGAGAGAGAGAGAGAGAGAGAGAGATGAGAGAGAAACCAGATCTGAAAAAATGAATCCCCCCTCTAATTTTGGAGGGAAAAAACACTATATACTTCCCTCAACTTTGAATTCTACCCCTTTGATTAATCCAATGGCCCAAAATGCACCCTTAATGATTAAGAATATTCTTGAAAGATTAAGGATTGGTGACATGGCATCATGGATGGACATGATCAATTCTAAATGAATGGCCATGATTGATTTACTTATCCCCTAATTTAATCCTTGAAGAAAGGCATTTTAGTAATTTCTCTTAGGGGCATTTTTTGTAATTCTCAATTAAGGGCATTTTTGTCATTTTCGCGCTCAAGAGGATGTGACCGGCCTTGGTTGGTCTGAACGGATTGTCAATCGTCGAAATTTTCGACCGGAAAATGGCCAGTCCGATCGGATTGGTTCAATTTGAATCAAACCAGGTTGAGCCGGTTAGCCCTGAATTTGGCCTGATTGAATCAATTCAATCCTTGATTCCAATTTTGCACAATTTGATCTCTATCATGATTAATTGATTCCATTAATACTGAGTTGGATCAAATCGGATTGGATCGATTTGTAATTCATGCACAAATTGACTCAATTTGACTTGTTTGTCTCAATTGATCTTGAATTTGGGAAATTGCATGGCTAAGCTTAACTAACAAATTTAATTGAAGTCCAATTAACCAAATTGAGTCTCAATTCATCAAATTGAATATTAGTCTAGAGTGGGTCAAGTTGAATTGCACTAATTAGACCAATTACTCTTAGACTTTTTTATCATTGGATCACTAAATTGATCAAATTGACTCAAATTCATGTGAATCTTTCAAAATTGATTTTGAATTTGGATTTCATATAAGAAATTAGGCTCATTCGTGTCTCAATTGCGCACATCATGAAGAATTGATCAAAATCACTGATTAGGGCCAAAATTAGGGGTTTTTGTGTTTGGCTTGGAATCACAAAGTTGGTTCAAAAATTGAATATAAGATGACCTCTAGATCAAATGCCGTGAAGAAAACTAACCTAAAAAATGACTAGAAATGAAGTAATTTCATTTTTGGCCAATTTGAATCAAATTCCGCAATTTGGGAAAAAGTTGATTCTAAATCGATTTTTGTAAAATTTCAAATGCCAAAGGTAAATTGAATGTAAAATAAGATGATTTTTGGATTTTTGTATTTTTCAATTTTTTTGGTCAAAGGTTTGACCAAAAGTCAAACCCTAGTTGACTTTTCACTAGGAGCTTGATTTTATGATCAAATCTTTGAATTTTTCTGAAATTTCCACTTCTAAAGTGAAATTGGACTTGAAAGGAATCTTTTTATGCGAAAAGCCCCAATTTGACCTGGGGTTGACTTTTGGTCAAAGGGTTGACCAAAAAGTCAACGCAAAAGTCAACCATTTGACTTTTCGGGTTTTTGCATGAAATGAATAAAAAATCGCTTACAAAAGCTAGGCCAACAGACAGAATTAAAAAACGACACTTTTTGTTCAAGAAACAGGCTCCGTCGCGATCGGAAACCATAATCTCGAATTTTCTATTTTTAATGACGTGTCGGCTAAAAATTAGGTGTCAACAGCTGCCCCTCTTTGAGTGGGAGTTCGAAGAGGTTCCGCTCAAAGACCAATTGGCACCTGCAAATTTTTAGTCGATTCCATTTGGGAAATGAAAGAAAATAAAGACAAAGACATTTGATCAGAGTCTTACCTGAAGCATTTACCGTTGGATTGTCAGATTATTCACGTGTTCTTCTCTCTCTCATGAGATGGAATGAAGGAAGAAAAGAAAGAGAAATGATTTTGTAGGAAACCTATGGTTTAAGGAAAATCAAGAACCAAAGGACAAGGTTTTAAGGATGACCTAGAACCTAGTGTAAGGTTTAAGGATGACCAGGAACCTAATGTAAGGTTTAAGGATGACCAGGAACCAAAGGTAAGGTTTAAGGATGACCAGGAACCTAATGTAAGGTTTAAGGATGACCAGGAACCAAAGGTAAGGTTTAAGGATGACCAGGAACCTAATGTAAGGTTTAAGGATGACCAGGAATTAAAGGTAAGGTTTAAGGATGACCAGGAACCAAAGGTAAGGTTTAAGGATGACCAGGAACCTAATGTAAGGTTTAAGGATGACCAGGAACCTAGTGTAAGTTATGGTTTAGGATAACCAAAAATCAAGGATGAAAGCTATGGTTTAGGCTAACCAAAAACCAAGGGTATGATTTAGGCTAACCAAAAACCGATCCACTGGGGAAAGATATTTTGAAAAAAGTTCCGAGATTGTTTAACAACAAATCAAACGGAATTTTTCAACTTTTGGTGAAAGGCACTGATTATCAAAATCCTTAAGAGGAAATTTTAACAAAATGATCTTTGAATAACCATCTAAAGAGGTTAGATAAAAAATGCCAAATTGGAAATAACCTAATCAAAAAGGTCTTTCACACTGGCTCTCATAAAGGCTTTGATTCCCATTCATCGATGTGGGAAAGCTATTCAATTCTCACTGGTGATGCCTCACGAACCCATGTCAAAGGTTTTCGGAAACATTCACATTGAATACAAATTGGTTGATCAGAAAGGTCTTTCGAAAGGACCATAATATAGGTTTGGTCATGGGCTTACACAAAGGGTATTTGCTTTGAGGCCAAAAACAGAAATATACCATCAATATCTTCAGCGGGTTTACAAGTCAAGAACCTTGAAGATAAGACAAGATAGGATTACTTCCACTCCTTCTAGCGGTAGTTTCTTTGTGAAATCTTTACATTAACTCAAACCATCCCAATCGGAAGAGACTTCGGAGAGGGTTGTAATGTCGATTCGGGTTAGGCTCAAAAGGTTTGAAATTTGATAGAAGGGGTTTGAAAGAAGAATGATGATTATCTTGGCATCATTACCAAATCATTCAAATCTGACATCATTTGATTCTTGAAAATCAAATTGTCTCGAGAGTCTATTTTTCTTGCAACATAAGAGCTTTGCTCTTTCTAAGCATCTTTTGCAATGAGAATTTTGCTTTTATCATAAGCATATTGCTTTTTCTTGCTTTTGCTTTTGCTTTTGACTTTGATACATTTTTTTCATGGGCATCGGCCTTGCTTTTACCAGGCACACTGCTTTTTCATGCCCCCTAATATTTATCTTTTGAGCTCTTTGGACTCTCGAGACACTTTATACATATTCACCAATTTCTCTAAATTTCCTTGGTAAATCATATGCATTGCCCCAATGTGAGGAGATAATCAATATTTTGGGTTTTAAAATGAACATGCTTAAGGCTCAATTTGGCTAAGAAAATGATAATTGTGTTTGGGGTAGAGGAAAGAATGCTCTTCTTCACTTTGGGATGTTTCGAGCTTCCATAAAGATCCATCTGAAACTATCACAAGAAGGTTGATGCAAGTGAAAGTAATAAAATCTTTCTTAATCTTTTTGCTCCAAAAATAATCAATCATAACTTCTTATTTTGCCCCAATGTGGGGTGGTTCTTGACAGGGGTATTTTGAGAATTCTCCTTATTTGGCTCAAAGTGGCTAGCAAAGGATAACATGAATGTTTTGGATAGAGAAATGAAATGCCTTTTATCATTTCAATCTATGTATTCAATGTGAACGAACCCTACGTCCTACGACATGGTTTTTTTTTTCGCTCCATTTTCTCAAAACGTGTATAGGGACGTGTTTAATCAAAGGTTTACCCTTTATCATCTTAGGTATTTCCAGTTGGCATTTTTGAGAAATCTTCTTTTTTTTTTTTTAAACTTGAAAAACCTTTTGAACAGAAAATGTCATCACAAATAGGATCTACTTCCTAAGCTCTAGGGAGAAGATTGATTTGATGTAGCTACTTGCTTGAGGTTGATTCCTTGAGGTTTGGAATAGCCTCCCTGGGGAACAGCTGAGTACCTGCAAAATGAACAAGTATGCAAAAATGCCATGTATGCATGAGATGCATGATACAAATGTCCTAAAGTGGCTTGGATTCAATCCAAAAGTAGCTCAAAGCTTTTTATTCAGGGAAAATATTTCTTGACAGCATCAGCATTCACAGGTTTTGGCAACTCTCGGCCATCCATTTCTACAAGAATCAATGCTCCACCAGGCAACACTTTCTTGATGACATACGGCCTTTCATAATTGGGGGTGAACTTTCCACGATCTGGAATAATGGGTAAGACTTTCCTCAAAATCAGGTCATTGATTTCAAAATGCCTGGGTCGAACTTTACGGTTGAATGACTTAGCTACTCGTTTTTGGTAGCTTTGTCCATGGCACAGGGCTTTTACCCTTTTTTCATCAATCATATTAAGCTGTTCAAATCTTTGTTGAATCCATTTTGCTTCGGAAAGCTTTATTTGCGAAAGTACTCTTAATGAAGGAATTTCCACTTCCACAGGTAAAACTGCTTCCATTCCATATACTAATGAGAATGGTGTTGCCCCAGTCGAAGTGCGAATAGAAGTTCGATAAGCCATTAACGCGAACCGATCATGCCAATCTCGGTAATTCTCTGCCGTCTTGGACAGAGTCTTCTTTACATTCTTGTTTGCCACCTCAACAGCTCCATTCATTTGTGGGCGGTAAGGAGAAGAATTCAAGTGGCGAATGTGAAACTTATTGAGTAGCTCATCCACTACTTTGTTATTCAGGTTTGACTCATTATCCGTGATAATTGCTTCGGGAACCCCGTATCGAGCAATAATGTCTCGACGAATAAATTTTGTCACATTTCTCGCAGTGACGTGAGCATAAGAATTGACTTCGATTCATTTGGTGAAGTAATCAATAGCCACTAGAATGAAACGATGTCCATTTGATGCCTTAGGATTAATTGATCCGATAATGTCAATCCCCCACATTGAAAAAGGCCATGCTTCGGACATTTGATGTAATTCATTTGGGGGAGCATTGATTTTGTCCCCATAAATTTGACATTGATAATAACATCTAACATGTTGATTGCAGTCGGCCTCCATGGTTAACCAATAATAACCTAGCCTCATGATCTTCCTTGCTAGAAGATGGCCATTCATATGAGGACCGCATTCCCCTTCATGTATCTCTTTCATTAATAAATTGGCTTCTTTGGTGTCTACGCACTTCAGCAGGACCGAATCGAAAGATCTCTTATACAAAGCACCTCCACTAAGAAAGAATTTGGAAGCTAACTTAGCCAAGTATTTTCGATCCGTAGCTTGACTTCCTTGGGGGAATTTTCCTTCTCGAAGGTAATTCATGATGTCATAGTACCATGGTTGACCATCGAGTTCTTCTTCTATAACCATGCAATACGAAGGCTCTTTTAAGACATCGATTTGCAAAGGATCAATATTCAAACCATCGGTGACTTGCAACATCGAGGATAATGTTGCCAAGGCATCAGCAAATTGATTATGAGATCTTGGCAAATAATCAAATGAGATCTCTTCGAATTCTTCCACCAAGTCTTTAAGATACTCATGATAAGGAATCAGTTTCGAATCACGAGTTTGCCATTCACCTCCTGTTTGGAGAATGATAAGTGCGGAATCACCATAAACTTGTAATCTCTTAACCTTCATATCGATGGCTAATTGGAGACCGAGGATGCAAGCTTCATATTCTGAAATGTTATTGTTACAAGGAAATACCAACTTTGCGGCTACTGGATAATGCTGACCCGATGGGGATATTAAGACTGCTCCAGTACCTGAACCGAAGAGGTTAACGGCTCTATCAAAATACATGACCCACTTGTCTTGTGACACCAGATGGATTCTTTCATCAATTTCATCCTAGTAATCTGACTTTAAAGGACTTTCAACCAACATGTCAGCTATGGCTTGTCCTTTAACGGACTTCTGTGGCATGCTTTGAATATCAAATTCAGAGAGCAATATTTGCCATTTGGCAAGCCTTCCAACCAGTGCAGGCTTTTCCAAAAGATACTTGATAGGATCGTTTTCATTCACAAGCAGGATGCGATGGTGAAGAGTGTATTGCCGTAATCTGTGTAATACCCAAATTAAGGCTACATATGTTTTCTCAACTTTTGAGTATTGAGCTTCACCAGAAGTAAACTTTTTGCTGAGGTAGTAAATAGCGTGTTCCATTCGATCATCTGATCTCTTCTGCGCTAACATAGCTCCTAAAGACTCATCGTGAATGGTGAGGTACAAGATCAAAGGTATACCCGGAGTAGGCGGTACTAAAACTGGTGCCTGTGAAAGATATTGCTTCAATTGTTGAAAGGATTTCTGACAATCTTCGTTCCATTCCACTTTGGCATTCTTTTTCAACAGCTTGAAGAATGGTTTGGCTGTTTCAGATAACTGGGAAATAAATCTTGCAACATAATTCAATCTTCCCAACAAGCTTCGGACTTCCTTAACAGTAGAAGGGGGTTTTAAATCGCAAATAGCCTTCACCTTCGAGGGATCAATCTCGATGCCCTTGTTACTAACCATAAATCCAAGGAGCTTTCCAGACTTTGCCCCAAAAATGCACTTAGCGGGGTTAAGCCTTAGCTTGAATTTTCTAAGTCGATCAAATAGTTTCTTCAAAACTTCAATGTGGTCTTCACCTCTTCGTGATTTAGCGATCATGTCATCGACGTAAACTTCAATCTCTTTATGCATCATGTCATGGAATAGTGTCACCATGGCTCTTTGGTAAGTTGCCCCCGCATTCTTCAAGCCGAAGGGCATAACCTTGTAACAGAATGTTCCCCATGGGGTGATGAAAGATGTTTTAGTCTTATCTTCTTCCTTCATTCGGATTTGATTATAGCCAGAGAAACCATCCATAAAGGAAAATAATTCGAATCCTGCTGTGCTGTCGATCAAGACGTCAATATGTGGTAATGGAAAATCGTCTTTGGGACTTGCTTTGTTCAAGTCACGGTAATCGACACATACCCGAACTCGCCCATCCTTCTTCATGACTGGGACGACATTAGCAATCCAGTCAGCATCATGAGTAACTTCAATGAAATCAACTTTTAATAGTTTCATGACTTCTTCCTCAATCTTCTTGGATAATTCTGGCTTCGTCCTCCTAAGCTTCTGTTTCTTAGGCGGAATGGTAGGATCAAGAGGCAACGTGTGTTCTACAATGTTGGGATCCAGACCCGGCATGTCAGCATAAGACCAAGCAAAGACATCCCGATACTCCTTCAATAGTTCGACCAGTCGATCAGCATCTGTTTGAGAGAGACTTGCTCCAATTTTTGTTTCTTTGGGATTTTCAGAATCGCCCAAATTTATAACGACAGTTTGTTCTTCCGTGGGAGGTTTAGATTCTTCATGTTGGATCCATTCTCTTTTTATAGCCTAAGAATCTTCTTCATTTTCGGGATCAGAATAATCAGATTCGTATGAGTTTTTTGGACACGAATCCAAGCCATGCATATGACTATTATGATTATGCAAAATGTCATGCCTGAGATGCAACAAAAAAAATGGTTAGTATATGAAGATAAGAAATGCAATGCATGAAGATGTGATGAAAAACTTTTCGAATTCCAGATTTTCGAAAATTTCATGGGGAACTCGTCCTCATATCACTGGACATCCTTGTTCCAAAAAAAACTATTTTGAAAACTATAGATCGTGCAAAAGTCCAAGCCTCAAAGCATCATCATAGGGCTAGTTTGGTATACTTTCGCACGTCTATTAACAAAACATGAGAATGCTTTTATTGATATGCAGTAAATGTCATATAGTATTTTGGATCCAAAGTTTGTAATCCGAATTATTACAACATATGAAATGAACGAAACAAATGAAATGAACAAATGGAATTCCCTCGCAGGGGAGAATTAAATGGATTACAATTGAAAACAACTGAAAACAAAGTAGAACATGGAAACATCCCTTACACAGTGGAATCAATAAGTGGATCATCTTCAAAGCTTTCGGAAATGGCACCCACAGAACTCTCTTCAAATAAGTCGACGATGCCATAGATATCTATTTCTTCATCTTGGAGGAACTTTGGCGGTCCAGAGAAAAAATCTTTCAACGGAGGGGGGAGCACGCGTCGATAACTCTTTCTTTTGATGTTTGGGCTTTTCTGATTACCTTGATCCTGTTGATCGCCCTGGTAACCCAAGCCTTCTCGTTTCTTTCTCTTAGTCATCTCAATGGGTGTGAGGATACCTTGGGACAGCTTTCCCAATCCTTTGCCAATAGTGAATCCATACTCGATCAACACTTTGCTAGACATAAGGGCTGCCTTTGAATAGTGAGGCTTTCTCACAACAGTGCCCGCGGGCACATGAGATACTGACACTAACTCAAATGAGTAGTAACTTGATTCTCCTTTTACTTCTGGCTCTACATAAGGAATTGCAATATTGTTGAAAGTTTCGGTATCCTTCTCGCAATGGACAGTTATAATCTTGCCACACACGACAAAGCGAATCATCTGATGTAGGCTTGAGGGTATAACTCCCGCAGCGTGAATCCAAGGTCGTCCCAACAACAAACTGAAGTTACTTGGGATATCAAGCACTTGAAATTTCTGAGTGAACATAACTGGACCAATCATCAGTTGTAAGTCAATTTCTCAAAGAGCTTCCTTTTTCATGCCATCAAAGGCCCTGATTGGAGTTTTAGAAGGACGAACATTATCCATATCCACACCTAGACGACGTAAAGTTGACAACGGACAGATATTGAGAGCTGAACCATTATCAATAAGTACTCTTGATATCCTTGTATCAAAGTGTTGAACAGAGATGTATAATGCTTTAGAGTGTGCTCGCCCTTCCGGCGGCAAATCCTTTTCGGAAAAAGAAATTTGATCCTTAAGAAGGATAGCACCTACAAACTCTTCCAACTGTACCTTTCCAATTGTCTCAGGTACATGTACTTCATTAAGAACTTTTAAAAGAGCATTCCTATGTTTCTCAGAAGACTTGAATAGTTCGAGTAACGAGATTTAAGCCGGCATTTTACTTAACTGCTCGATTACTTCTGCTTCACTCGTTTTGAGAGTTTTGAGAAGTTGTTCCGCCTCTTCTTCGGTTACAGCCTTTTTCTCGACACCTTCACGATATGGAAAACATCGGCCTGACCGAGTAACAGCGTCTATCTCATGAGACTCATAATTCCAAGGAACTGCCTTAGAGTCATAAACAGGAGGTATTCTTGCTTTCAAATTCTCGTCTTTCTTCGGTGGCAACTTGATCACAACAGGCTCAATATCTTCATTAGAGATCTTTATATTTCCGAAGCCATCAGCCATTAAATCTATGACCACAGGTTCTACAACATGTTCTTGGATTTCACAAGTAGCATTCAATTCAATTACAACAGGATTAATCACAGCTACTAGGCTATCATCTTCAAATTCGGACCCCCATCCACTTGGGACGACAGTCTTAGGGTCGATAAAAGCGCTTGGAGGAGGAGAGTATTTTACCATGAAATCATATTTACCACTTGGCTGCCCGAGAGTGTCAACAATTTCGCCCTTTTCAATCGCTTTCCTAACGAACTCCCTATCCCAGTGGGAGGTATGGCATTCGAATTCCGACTCAGCATCGGAAAGAACTTCTCTATTATCTTCGTCATCGTTCCATCCAGTCGGAACAATGTCTTTCAAGTCAATAAAGAAACTCGGCGGAGGCGAACATTTGACAAAAATGTCATACTTCCTACTTGGTTGCCTTAGAGTATCATCCACTTCATCACGCTCACGAGCGGTCGTTACAAATTCGCAATCCCAATGAGTCCTTCTAGCACCAAGATCAGAATCTGTATCAGAAATATACTCATTGTCTTCATTAACGGGTATAGATTCAAAGACTTTAGATGTGTGATCCATGCTTTCATCATCCATGCCTCCCCATCCATCGGGAACGATATCCCTTGGGTCGACGAAGAAGCTTGGAGGTGGCGTGTATTTGACTATGAAGTCATATTTACCACTCGGCTGTCCGAGGGTATCAACAATTTCACCTTTTTCGATAGCCTTCTTCATAAATTCACGATCTCGACAGGCATTCTTACTCTCACATTCCAAATCACTATCGGAATATGTGTCAATCCAACGTTCATCAATATCTGGCTCGTATCCATCATCTTTTGGCTTAAAGCATGAGGCTTCACCTGCGAACTTGCATGAGAATTTTTCGGACGACAAATCAATTACAGCGGTCTCAATGGACCCTTCGGGCTTCCTTCCTTGAAGAGGCTGAATTATGCCTAAAGCAGCCATCTTGGCTAAGCAATACATTTTCTCCTCCCGGGATATATTTCCTTCTTTCGGTTGATCTCTAGCTATAGTCAATAGCTCTTCCAACTTCACCATGTCGAACAAGAAAGATTTCTCATTCTCATCTCCAAATATCACATTAACGGCTTCGGTATGATTAGGGAGCGGATTTTGTTGAACATTTGGTGTGGCATCTTTAAACGACAAGATCTTTTTATCCAACAGGTTCTGAATCTTGACCTTGAGAGTGTAACAGTTGTTCACATCATGGCCCTTCTCACCCATGTGATACACACAAGATTTTGCCAAATCAAACCCAGCAAACTTTGGTGGGTTGTTTCTCGGGATTTCTTTTACTACGAGTCTTTGTTCAATCAACATCGGCAGTAATTGAGACATAGGTCTTGGCAACGGTGTGAATTGTCTTTGTGGAGCTTTTCCTTTTCGGTCAAAATTTCGGGAAGAACCCCATGTTTCCACAACGGACCTTTGAACTGGTGTGCTTAATGGCTTTTGAGCATTATGATTTTGAATATAGGCAACCTCCACCATTGGCTCCTTATCCTTCTTTAAGGTAAATCTGCGAGTCGTTATCTCGGATAATCGATCCTCTCACATGATTCCTTCAATACGTTCTCCCAGTTCAACCATTGCGGGAAAGTTGATGCAAGTATTATTAAACATCTTATCGAAGTACTCTCGAGGTAGTGCTCGAAGAAACAGCTGCATAATCTCTTTCTCGGACATCGGAGGTTTAACTTGGGACGCCGTAGTTCTCCACCTTTGGGCATACGCTCTAAAAGTTTCATTTCTCCTTTTATCAACCCGGACCAGCTCTTCACGGGTTGGTGCAATTTTAGTATTAAACTTGTATTGCTGAAGGAATTCATCTGCGAAGTCTTCCTAGGTGCAAATCTTCTTTAAGTCCAACTTGATGAACCATGTTAAGGCAGAATCAGCCAAGCTATCTTGAAAATTATTGATCAACAGCGGAGTATTATAGGAGTAACGGGCCATCTTATTCAAATAATATTTCAAGTGGGTTTTAGGGCACCCAGTTCCATCATACTTCCTTGAAAACTCGGGCTCCTTGTAAAAATCAGGGACTTTCACCTTTGTAAATGGCGATAGTTTATCAAAGCCTTGGAGTTGGTAACCTTGCAACATGCACAGACGTTCCTCCAATTTTGCAAGACGTCTCGCATTCTCTTCATCCATATGAGCCATAGGCGACTCCTTAGGTGGAGCTTCCAAATCGATGACGGTGGGAATGGCATTAACGGGGACCTCTTCAGCAGGTCCTTTGTCAACAGGATCTATCATCGGCGCATTAGTGGGCGCATTAGGAGTAGAAGCCGCAGCAGCAGGAGCCACAGGCGTGAAGTTCTTTACTTGATTTGCAAGATCAGTTAAGAGCGCCATCATTTGTGCCATTTGATTCTCGATGGTAATAACGCGGGTACGAGTGTCTTCGTTCTCCATCCTTGTTTGGCGACGGGTGCGTATAATAAAGCGCGTCTCAGCCGTACTTTAGTACCTTCTTGTTTAACAAAATAGAAATCAAATTAATATACGGAAAATGAGTTGAGACGAAAATATAAAACCCTTCAATTTTATATTTTCTTTAGATGAAATAGAGATAAGAAATATTCTCATGATCCCAATATCACATGAATAATCTCTTATCACAATTTCTTCACAAGAAATTATACAATTAAAGGGGTAACACGCGATGATTAATCAAGATGCCCCATCTATATTCCATTGGAATCTCGGAAAAGAAAGTACGCACAAAGGGAAATTTCACTATTAACAATAAAATTTGTGAAATACAATCCCTATAGATCAATCTAAAAACAAGAAGAGAATCCTATTACATCATTACTAAAATGAGTAAAAAAAGAAACCCTATACATCAAATCTATAAAATGAAAATTACATGAAAGGAGAATTCCTCATGGAATATAGCCAAAATCCTAATGGATCTTCTTTAGATGCGAGGCGAATTCATTTGTTTTCTTGGGTTAAACGTTCAACCTCGGCTAAAGCCTCATCCTTTTCCCTAAGAGCTCTTGCGGCTATAGCTTGCTGTTGAGTTGACTTCTCGGGGACATTAGGGAGATCCACTTTAAGCTCGGGCTCGAGACGACGATGTATGTACTCCGGCAATGCGTGATGTATCTTCATTTCCCCTTCCAATTCTGACTCATCGGTAATGAGAATTGGCTCCGGGTGGCATTTGTACCACATATCAATGATAGACTCTATCGTTTCTTTCAAATCCGTCAGTTGGTCATTTTGGATGACATCTTTACGATAATCAAAATGATATAACCCCAACTTGAGGAATGGCGGAATCTTTTGAAGCGCACGATATTGACGGATCACCCTAAAAGGGTAATATGACGTAGACCTCGTTAGACCCAAAAGTAGGATTGGGTTCTCTGATCCGTTATTAAGGCGCACTTTGGGATTTCCAAGCCAACGAACATGCCATTGGATTTGATTTGGAACAAGGTTCTTGAAAAAATTAAACCAAGTTGAAAATGACCAATAGGGAAAGATTTCTTCCTTTTCTCGGAAGAGCGAGATAGGATGACAATCTTTGGACACATCTATGATTTTCAAGCTCAAACCAAAATCTTTAAGGTGAGAGACCAACCAAATTTGGAGTAAACCTATTGGGGTTCTAAAGATACCATTTTTGTTTTGTTTGAACTTATTGAGTGATACGAAGGTCTCGCCTAAGATCATATTAGAGAATCTTTTGAACATACACACTTGATTGACAATGTGAACTACCAAAGGATCCATGGTCTTTTTGGTAAATGGAAAAATCACAAAACCAAAGAAGGCTAAGAGAAAAACTCGAGGAATTTGATTACCGGATTCTTTTGGCAAGCTAGAAAAATGTCGTTCTAAGAATGTGAAAGAGAGTGCATTGGAATTTCCTCTAAGAACGCTTTTGATTTGGAGAATGTCGATTCCTAAGAATTGGCTCAAAAGAATTATAGGATCTATATCTATCGGAGGGCTAACTAGACCAAAAGACCCGACTCTACCAATGGCAATATCGTACTCCTCAATTGTAGGGGTCAACTCATTTCGACCAAACACAAAAGTGGATATCTTTGAGTTCCAAAAATGGGACAATGCTTTGATCATAGCAACACGAGGCTCGATGTATAAGAGTGCGGGAAGATATCCGATCCTCTTTTCCACATAATCCTTCTGCTTTGACTCGAGACTTTCCCACATGATCACAAGAGCTCTTGGTACGGGGATGATTCGAATCTCCGACATATCCATTTTGACTAACCCTAATTTGGGGCATCGAGATTAATCACCACGCATTATAGAAAAGAATATAACGTGGAATTGAAATGGCGTAATTGAAATTGTAGAACGATACAATCAACATTACCACGAAGAGAAAATGGCAAACACATTGACACATCGCATGAGGACATGTGAGTTTTGACATCTAAGGGCAGGATTTTAAAGGTTTAAGGTCCCCATCTTAATTAGATAAGAAGAGTTTACCCACCGCTACTAACGTCGGTCGGTGCACTTCTTACTAACCAAGATGAGAGGTATTGAGGAATGGATTACCACATGCATTCAGATGCGGATTCCACTCTTAATACCTCCTAAAGATGCCCTAAAGCGATCCGGGATTTTAGACCGCGGGACGTGGGTGCATTGTGTCGTGCTAAAGCAAGTAAACATGCATTTAAATCTAAAGCAAACAACACTTCAATATAATCTCATACATTCGACATTCACCCGAACGCCACCTACAAAACAAAGGGTTTTCATTCACTCCACCCCTTATGGCTCCCACCTACAAAATCATTTAACACATAGTTAGTGGACTAACCTCATTTTCCACGCGACTTTGACATGCAGTCGATGCTACAAAATGTAGACGAGTGAGATAACAACCAATCAAGTTTATTACGGCTTTAATCCACTTAGGTTTGTAACCTAATATCCCCAGCGGAGTCGCCAAGCCTGTCGCGACCTACCTCACGAGGGCCGAGCTCGATGAGGCGGGTTTAGAGATAAGTGTTCATGAGACGGTTCATATGGCACCTCATAAAAAATGATTTTACTGAAGTGTAAATCTTTTGTTTAGCCATATGACCCATTGATCATGAACGTGGATTTTCCCTAAATCCATATCTCGCGTGACAGCGGATCGATTTTATTTTATTTTTTAGGAGTCGCCACTAGCCTAGGTCGGGGGTCGGCTAGAATACCCAACCGAAACGCGGGAATTTCGTTTTGATTTCTACGAAAACCAGAGATCAAAGGTTCGGGGACTAGCTTACGTTAACATTTCTATTAACGCCCTTTCGGTACCGCTAAACTTATCATGGTTGTTATCTAAGTTGTCATGCATTTGTTCTTTATCACTTTCATGCCAAAGTCTTAGTCCACTAGGTGATCATGCATCTTGTTTTTTTTGTATTTTCAATGAAGATTCTAAACTAATCCTATCTTAGTTTAGAAAAAGAAAGAAATAATCAATTGTACTGAAAGACATTTCGTAAAGTAAACACTCGAAGTATTGAAAATACAAACTAATTCTAAGTGCGAAAAAAAGTAAAAATCCGCAACTCGTCGGGTGTTTATTACAACACGAATTGAAAACCCGAGACATGATCGGGGATGAATGAATTGAATACAAATTGAAACCGGATTGGACATCGGTCTATTACCATCATCCAATGAATACAAATTGAGACCAGATTGGACATCGGTCAATCACCTTGGTCTTTTACCATTTCGGATTATTCTCCCATGGACCGCCTCTCGGGTGTCGGTGTTTACATTCATAACATTCATTCATGACAAACAACATATGAAAGAGCAATGGTGCAAGCAATTCACTAATTAAGCACGGGCCTCGGGATCGGCCTTTGTTTTTTCATGCATTTCGATTCACCACCCACCTAATCATCTAACATTATTTGATTAATGGTTAATGATAATGGGCTACCATTTGCATTCACAAAACGGCAACTCATATCAATTAACCCCTAAAGTCGGGTTCTCAATGACCATGATAGGCTACCCGCCGAACATGCACCGGGCCTAACATTCATCTAACAAACACATGCATAATAATAGAATGAGCATGCATTCAAGCCCATGGGCCTTATTTCGAAGCCAATCAAACAATGAGAAGTGGGCTTTATAAAAAAGACCACTTATTCAGTTAATATCTAATTCGGATTGATTCTGTTCGTTTGTGATTAACTACCCTAATCATGTCCAAATGAAGTGATTCAGGTGTCATTAGAAAGCTTATGACATGAGGATCAAAAGTCAAGAAGACCATTTTTTCTAAATCCTAGCCAATTTTCCCAAAAATATCAAATTTGATCTCAGTGACAGATTGGACTCGGTTCTGTTATGGATTTCAAAATAATGGCGGGAAAAATAACAAACCTTATCAAAACCACATGAAAATTTTTGTGCAGTTCTGTGTGCAACAACTTTCATGTTTTGAGTTTTTGCTAAAAAACCCTCCAAATTTTTATAAAATTCAATTTTCGCGAAGGACTCAACTGCAAATGAAGTTTTAACCCGTGAAGACCTTTCATGAAATTTTAAGCAAATTGATCCTCCAAAAATTGTTATTAGGTCCTCAAAATTTCTAGCCAATATAATGAGACCCCAATGAACAACTTTGTAATTTTGATTTTTTGCAAAAAAGGACTCTAACTTTATCAAATTCGGAGAAACATCTTTTGAACTCCAAAGGAATGAAAATCAGATCTGGACACAGATACTGATCGGATAATGGGAATTCCTTTTGAAAAATCAAATGACCTTCGATTTTGATGAAATTAGTATCAATAGAAAGATCTCGATCTCAGTATGAACTTTTGTGAAGAAAATTTTTTCATATTTTGAACACATGAATTTATAAAAATCGAAGAACACACGAAGGTCGATCTGAAACTAGTCTGTCACCAGATTAATATGTATATGACGTTGCAAATCGTACGAGGCTAACATGCTCAGAATTTTGTGAAAATTTTATGATGAACAGATCAAGATGTGCTCTACAACTTTCATGAGGGAAGCTTTTTCAAAAAATGATCGTAAAAAATCATAAAAAATCATCAAACAACATAACGTCAATCAAGAAGATATCAGAACAGACTTGAACAATATGTTTCAGATTCTGATCCTAACTTCTAAAAGTGTTTTGACATAGCAAATCAAGTCCGATCGAGGCATATGATATATCAAATCGAAGCTTAAGACGAGCTCTACGATTCTCTAGTTTGTCACTTCATCAGATTTCGACATTAACAAGCTCAAATCAGCATCTCAAGCATGCAGGTTTTACTGGACACGAATTTACAGAATCATGCTCAAGTGTTGTTACCTTGTTTAACAATGCTCCAATGTTCGATCGAGCGATCCGGCCTCCGTATTCAAATCAGAAATGATACGGAGAAGTCTCGAAAAGTTCGGCCAACCTATGACAATAGAGTGTAAGAAATATCGTGAGAATTGATTCGTTTTCTCACAAATGGACTAATCAGCAAAAAATCAAATCAAAGATGCAATCCGGTGGCCGTTCAACAAGAAGCCGGCCACCACAACGACATGAAAACGCCGAGGAATGCTGCTGGATGTTCTGGATCGCCGGAGGGGGACACCGATCAGCCGGTTCAGCCACTTGAACCGGCTGATCACATCACCGGCAGCAGCGCCGGTGATGCTGCCGAGAGGAAGAAGCCGCCAGAATGAGGAACTCCGGCCACCAGCGAGGTCAGCTGACCTTGCGACTGGCCTTGGACCACCGTGGGGGACGACGGTGTAGCGGCAACTCGCCGGAAAGTGGCCGGCGAGGAGACGAAATGGCTGTCGCCGAGAGAGAACTCGAGAGAGAGAGATAGCGTGAGACGAAGAGAGAGAGAGAGAGAGAGAGAGAAACCAGATCTGAAAAAATGAATCCCCCCTCTAATTTTGGAGGGAAAAACACTATATACTTCCCTCAACTTTGAATTCTACCCCTTTGATTAATCCAATGACCCAAAATGCACCCTTAATGATTAAGAATATTCTTGAAAGGTTAAGGATTAGTGACATGGCATCATGGATGGACATGATCAATTCTAAATGAATGGCCATGATTGATTTACTTATCCCCTAATTTAATCCTTGAAGAAAGGCATTTTAGTAATTTCTCTTAGGGGCATTTTTTGTAATTCTCAATTAAGGGCCTTTTTGTCATTTTCGCGCTCAAGAGGATGTGACCGGCCTTGGTTGGTCTGAACGGATTGTCGATCGTCGAAATTTTCGACCGGAAAATGGCCAGTCCGATCGGATTGGTTCAATTTGAATCAAACCAGGTTGAGCCGGTTAGCCTTGAATTTGGCCTGATTGAATCAATTCAATCCTTGATTCCAATTTTGCACAATTTGATCTCTATCATGATTAATTGATTCCATTAATACTGAGTTAGATCAAATCGGATTGGATCGATTTGTAATTCATGCACAAATTGACTCAATTTGACTTGTTTGTCTCAATTGATCTTGAATTTGGGAAATTGCATGGCTAAGCTTAACTAACCAATTTAATTGAAGTCCAATTAACCAAATTGAGTCTCAATTCATCAAATTGAATATTAGTCTAGAGTGGGTCAAGTTGAGAGTGGGTCAAGTTGAATTGCACTAATTAGACCAATTACTCTTAGACTTTTTTATCATTGGATCACTAAATTGATCAAATTGACTCAAATTCATGTGAATCTTTCAAAATTGATTTTGAATTTGGATTTCATATAAGAAATTAGGCTTATTCGTGTCTCAATTGCGCACATCATGAAGAATCGATCAAAATCACTGATTATGGCCAAAATTAGGGGTTTTTGTGTTTGGCTTGGAATCACAAAATTGGTTCAAAAATTGAATATAAGATGACCTCTAGATCAAATGCCGTGAAGAAAACTAACCTAAAAAATGACTAGAAATGAAGTAATTTCATTTTTGGCCGATTTAAATCGAATTCCGCAATTTGGGAAAAAGTTGATTCTAAATCGATTTTTGTAAAATTTCAAATGCCAAAGGTAAATTGAATGTAAAATAAGATGATTTTTGGATTTTTGTATTTTTCAATTTTTTTGGTCAAAGGTTTGACCAAAAGTCAAACCCTAGTTGACTTTTCACTAGGAGCTTGATTTTATGATCAAATCTTTGAATTTTTCTGAAATTTCTACTTCTAAAGTAAAATTAGACTTGAAAGGAATCTTTTTATGCGAAAAGCCCCAATTTGACCTGGGGTTGACTTTTGGTTAAAGGGTTGACCAAAAAGTCAACGCAAAAGTCAATCATTTGACTTTTCGGATTTTTGCATGAAATGAATAGAAAATCGCTTACAAAAGCTAGGCCAACAGACAGATTAAAAAACGACACTTTTTGTTCAAGAAACAGGCTCCGTCGCGATCGGAAACCATAATCTCGAATTTTCTATTTTTAATGACGTGTCGGCTAAAAATTAGGTGTCAACAAGTTTCTCTGTATAATTATGTGGCATTTGTTTTATTGATTTGGGGGCATCACACTCACTTTTGTCTGCTTGACTTGTTAAATTGGCTAGATTGAATCGTTTTTTTTTTAGAAGTGCAAGTGTGTGTGGTTACCCTATTGAGGAATAAGATATGCGTGTTGATGGGATGCACAGGCTGTGAAATCGTGATTAGTGGTATAGGAAGCAGGAAAGATTTGGCTGTTTTGACTAGGTTTGATTTTGATACGATTGTGGGCATAAATTGATTAGTTAAACAGAATGTGGTAATGGATTGTCTGTGGACTTGACGATTATTAAGACAGTCACTAAGTGATTGAGGATGGAATTTGGAAGTTTTGTGGATGACATGCGTGCCCGGTGATTTGGAGTTTAAGAAGAGATTTTAATCGGAAGTTCATATGAGCAGTTTAGTATTTACTCGGACAGCATGAATATATACCAGAAATTTGGTAGTCTTGTTGGTGGAATGAAATGGGAGAAAGGAGGAAAGAAACGTCATCACCCCCATTTGTTTGGATGGCTGAGTATAGTTGTAAATTTCAAGGATGAAATTTTTATTAGGGGGGAAGAATTGTAACAGTCTGAATTTTCGATTCTTTTCCCGGGATTTATGAAATGAATATTTTGGTCAATGCACTTATAGTGAGATCTCACCCAAAACCACGTATTCTCGGGATGCCAACCTTAGGGGTAAGGCCAGTATGGGATTGAGTTCGCACGACCAAAGAACTCGACCTTGGTTCGATCTTCAACCATAACGATCGATGAGAGAATGTTTTGAGCCGATAGAGACCGGTCTATTTGATTGATCGTGTCCAAAGGGAACAAATGACAGACCCTCGCAATTATATGACAATCGAGGTCGCCTTGGTTCAAGCAAACTTAAACGTGATTTGACTTAGTATCGGTCACGGGTCGAGAGCGCGTAATCCCAATGAGCCACCCGTTAGCCAGAGATAAGCTAAAGTCGCGATTGTTCGATCTTAGTCATTTCTTGGAATTCGGGCCCGAGAATCGATAATTTTGAAATTGACAATTTTCAAGCGGCCGATGACGTTTTTTGGCTTGGCCAACCTTGGGGCCACCCATTTATGCAAAAAAATAGATTTCGGTCTAGGGCCGGAAAAATGACCATTTTGCCCATGGGACCGCGAACGAATTTTGAGGGCCAGATTAAGTCGGGGGACTGATAATTATCCAGTGTGGCCGAAAATAAGGGGACAAGAATGCCCCTCTCCCTTTTTGAGTAATAACCCTTTTGCCCCTTGACTTGCTGGACAAGATTAAGTGTGGGCCGTCGGATATGGATGAGATTTAATCGTGGCTGTTGGATTGGAGGGGTAATTAGAGGGGTGTTTTGGTATTTTTCAGGGTACAATTATTGGGGGTAGATTTATTTATTCTTTTTTTTTCTCTCTCTCCTTCTCTTTCACTCTCACGTTCTCTCTCCTCACCCCGCCCACTGATCGACTTGCTCTCTCTCTCCCCTCTCCCCGTGCGTGAAGCCCTTGGCTGGCCACCAGCTCGCTGCCGCCGATCGCCGCCCAGCCCAGCCACCCCCCGCCGCTGCTTCTCCTTTCCGGCCACCGTCCGTCCGCCCGTCTCTCTCTCTTTCTCTGTTTTCTTGTTCCGATTAGCTCAGCCGCTGCCGAGCCACCCTAGGACGTACTCCCCTGCCCTGTACGTGACCATCGCCACCCCCAGCTGCCCGTGAACCGCCTGCCAGCCGCCCGCCCAAGGCAGCTCAGCCGCTCGCCCGCCTGGCCGCCGGCGCCGCCGTTGCTGCTAGTCCGGATGTTCCAGCCCCTGTCCAGCCAAGTTGTCCAATTTTTCTTAGGTAAGTGTCTCCCCCAAAAACTACCTAGGACTTCGGGTATCGTAGGACATGTTTAGGCTTGCTTCGAGTAGTTTAAGTGGCGGTTTTGGGGCTGAGATGAGGGCTGGGTGTTCGGTTGTTGTGGACTGAATTTTGGGATGAAAATACTAGGATTTGAAGGCTTGGATAGGGCTGTGATGTTATGGATTGATCGTGGCTGAATTGTGCGATTAATTAGTAATATTATGGCTTGATTGGGCTAAATTGAATGGTTGTGTGATTTGCGATTGTTGGCTGGTTCGGGATTGTGTTTTGGGCTGATTGTGATTTGGCCGTATGTCTCGTGTGTGTGGCCGTGAGGTGTGGTGGTGTGGTAGTGTGATTGTGCAATGAATTCGCGTGCCAAGCGTGTATGGTCGTATGGTGTGCTCGTGCGACGAGAATGTGTAATTGTGAAATGTACGTGGGGTGTGAGAGTGTGTATGGCCGTGTGTATGTGTGGCCGTGTGTACGTGTGGTACGAAGGTACGGGTGTGTAGGATTGGTTGGAAAAAGGTCCGTCCTGAGGTGTGTTCGTTTACGCGAGACGATGCCGTCTCTGACGAGGTGACGATGCCCGGCCTGACGAGGTGACAATGCCCGACCTAACGAGGTCAGAAGACCGTTGGCCTGATGCGTTTTATGCGGGCGCAGTAGAAGGCAAGTTTAGTGTAGGATTCCATCCTGAGGCGTGTTCATTTACGCGGAACGATGCCGTCCCTGACGAGGTGACTATGCCTGGTCCGACGAGGTGACGATGCCTGATGAGGTCAGAAGACTGTTGGCCTGATGCGTTTTGCGCGAGCGCAGTAGTGGTGGGAAAGTTGAGAATGAGCGGAATTTGGCTTGGCGTGTGAGGATTGAGAAAGTAACGCATGGTGTGAGTTAGTGTGCGAGTTTGCTTATATCGCGTGATGTGATGCTTAATTATAGGGTAAAAGCTGCTAGGCACGGTATGGGACGTGCCCAAGTGGGTTTTATCTTATAATTGAGGTACGCGCGCGTCTGTGATTCATGGATGTGGTATACTGGTCTAACGTGCAGGTATGCGCATGACGGGTTCCAGGTAGGATCGTGTGTGATTGTTAATATGGTTGATTATTGCGTGTTATGTGTGTTTTCGTCTGGCGGTACGTGAGTGCCTATGTGGAGTTTGAGATTGTACAGTTATTGAGATTCGTCTCATAGTTGTATAATCCATAATTTCAGACCCCCAACAGTAAACCCGGGAAGTCCGCCTCCTCTTTTTGGAAGTCTGGGGAGCTGCCTTTGATGCTCAGTGGAGCTGTAGGTGAGTTTCCGGAGGCAAGACAGAGAATCAGGAGCAGAATGGAGAAGGGCGACCCTTAGGCTTTCCCTAGGGTATTTTAGGGGTTGCGTAGAATAGGTTGACCAATAGTGAGGTTAAGTTAACCTTACCCCTTATCTTTTGTTAAGTCGGTGACTGTGGATGTCTAATTGTTAATTACGTTTATTAATAAGATGTTTGTATATTTGGTGCAATGGCTATATAAAAATGTTGTAGTTGTGTTTGATTGTTCTTATGAGCTACCCCGTCATCGTCTGTTTAGTCCAGGGTTGTTTGTTTCCGCTTCCGCATGTGGCTCTGATGTTTGGGTTGGGTCGGCGATGTTCTTGGGACGCCGCAACAAATTCAACCTGTGATGGGGTGCTCGCGCTTCGTGGGGTACGGGGCGTGACATTACAAAACCAATCAGAGGATAGAATGAGAAACTTTGTTTTCAAGAATTAAAAAGTATTGTTATTTAAAAATGGTAGAAGGTTAGGAGCCCTTGCTTTTGGCTTTGCTGGCCCTTCGCCATCCAAGAGAGCACTAGTAGGCCTTCATTGTGCACGTGCGGTGTCTAGGGCTTGCCAGCCTCGTTGAGGAGTGGCTAGGGCTCTCGAGCCATTTTTCTGAAATTTGAGGGCTCATGATCCCTTTACCTTGCTCTGAGTGTTGTGTTGAAAGCCCTCCCTTACCTTCATTAGGGTTGATGGTGGCCCGGCGATGATTGACCCTTACTACTGAAAATACGAGGAGGCTGTGACCCTGCTAAAGCATGGCCTAGGCCCAACGAGGCCCCAGAGAGTGCCAGGCTGACCCTACCCCATCTCGACCTTCTGTGGGCATGCTCTCTCTCGATTCACAAATCTTTTCTTTGGTACTTTTGTGTTTTTTATTCTAGCGTGGGCCCACATCATAAACAGTTTAGTATATCGCTATATCAATGATTTGACGACAGGAGTAACAGTTAGATCACCGGATGACTCAATCGCACAAATATGTTTAAGTTAGAGACTACATTGCATAAAAAGGTTGTAATGGATCAGATTGCTTAAACAAGGATATTTAAAGGACTAGACTGTAATTAATCCCCTACATGAAGTACTAGGAAGCTAATAATTTAAGGCGTTCATCTAAGAGTATTAGTGAAATAGGTTTCAAGTCAGATACATGTCGAGGTGAGAGCAATTAATTTACTCAGCTGATACTAAACTTGTTGGCTTAAGTTTTTGTTAAAGGTGAGTGTTGAATAAGTTAGAAAGCCTACGTGGGCTCTCTCCAGGTAATCTACTTGACGAGGCATGGCGACAAGTGCTCTATTTGACAAAACTACAAATATTATGCAAGTTTAGTTTTAGACACAATGGACGAGTCATTCCACAACAACTACAAGCACGCGTCCATTACTTTGATTTCCTATTCCTCAGATAAAGAAATGAACAGCAACCTTCATGAAGCGGTGCGACGACCTGGGACTAAATCCGTGTAGGCCAAGTCTTAAAAAAGGAACATTCGAGTGATGGCTCTTATCACAACCATTCATGTACTAGTGTGGGTGATTTGACGTGACCTAGGGGCCAAAAACCGACCCTAGTAATCGAGAGGACCCTAACCATGTTTATCTTATATAATTGCTATCTGACACCTTTTCGTGCTCAACTTGTTTGAGTAAGGACTGATACAATATTGTCTAAGCAAATGCTGTTGAAAGGGTCAATCTCCATGTCTTAGGAACATGTGTTTTCACATTCCTGAAAGAAATAGTCTGTGGTTGCTAATTTTTATCCTTGTTAAATTAGAAATTTGATCTACTCTGTTGTTTGGAGGAAACTACAAAGAGTATTCAGAGATATGCTTGCTTGCAAAGTACTTCATATGTTGGACTAAAAAAATATCTTATCCAGGACTAAAGCATTTCTTAAGTTTGTTTCGCATGGCTAGGCATTGTTAAGAAGGTTATCTCATATTATGTTCAATGGATTTTTAGATTGTCTTATAGTTTTTGGATTGGACTTGCAGATGGGGTCGAACGAGCCTGCTTGAGGATCAACATAATTTTTACTTTAGTTTTTTATGTTGTTGGAATTTGAAAATTTCCTTGAGCAAGGCCGACCTAGCAAGCATGTGCTGATTAATGTACTAGAGAGAGAACTATGCTGGGAATAGATCAAGGACTCAGGCAGAACACTGGACATGATTGTATTATCCTCAGTTTAAACCCAAGTCAAATTGAATAGAGATATGGCATTTCAGATTATATAGGCACAATTCGATATCCATTTCATCCTTCTCAATGCCGATATGCTTTGGTTTAATTAAGAAATGCACTACCGTTATGGTTTGGTTTAATCAAGAAACACGCTTTCTTGTTTTTCACTTGAAAAAGCTTCAAATATGCTGCAGATCCATTGGCGTTTGGCTCCTAAAATGTAATTTGAGAATCAGTAGTTTCAATTTTTGTTTTATGCGTCACTTACCTCCATATAATGTAAGTCACAACAACCAGACCTTGGGAGTTTGCAAATTTTTGTAAACTATTCCTGCACACAGCACCTCGGGCAGTCCTCTTGATGAAGTAAATTGGGTCACTTGAAGCTTTTGGAAAGGGAAATGTAGAGGAACTTCATCGCTTTGTCTGGTGTATGCATTGCATTACGATTCAATCATGTACTTCTGTTTTTTTTTTAATGTTTTTCATGCATTGCAAGGATGTAAAAACTGCAACACCAATCAGAGGCCAACCAATCTTGGTTCTGTTTATTAGATCCAAAACGAATATGTACTGGGGAGGATGATTGAAAAAGAAATAAAACCTATAACATAAAAATAAAAAAGAAGGTTATTTTTCGACATCTGCTAACGAGGACTCCTTTATAAGAAATTGCAGAAGAAGGGGCAGATCTGTTAAAGGGCAGTTTATACTTCTTAATATAACACGGTGAAATGGAAGAGTTGTTGAAAATGTGTAGATAATGGTGACTTTTAATTTGCATCTCTGCTGCGAGCTTCACATCCAAACCGTTTTCGATACAAAAGGTTTATTAGATAATTGTCCTTCCCTACTGGCAAAGAATGGAAAGTTCTAGTGCTCTCTATTCTTTTCCGAACACCTGATCTATATAAAATATTGTAGAGGACATCGATTTGGTTATAGTGAGTCTTTGTTCCCCACTTCCTTTTGCTTTTTAAATTTCCATATTCTTCTTTTAATCTACTCCATTACCTAGAGTTATTTTAGGGAGTTTTCTTTGCCTATGGCACAGTATCTTAGTGAATTGTTTTCCAAATCGGGCTTTTGGTTGAAACTAATCATGGTTTTGAAAATGGTCTGAAACTCAGCGTGGAGTGAAACACATGAATTGTAAAAGCTCCACCAAATTGCAATAGGACCGTTTTCACAGATATGCAGATGTCGAACTGTGAGAATACCGCATGTTTTCTACAAATGACGATACATCCTGGTGAATACGAAACAAGTTGGCAACGAGGCGGCACGAAGGATTGCTCTTGATGACAAGTGGTGTGTGGAGTGGGACTTCCTTTCCCTTGACTCCACAAAATTGGAGCATGAAAAAGGTGACACCAATGCAATTTTTATGTACCCTTGTAGAGCTTTATCGAATCTCTATGCAAGTTCACGCCCCGTAATGGAATCTGTCCAATAACCTTATGTGTTCTATAAGATGACAACAACATTTCAATGACCATTTTGAGGCTGATCTGACTAGTGAAGCAGGGAGGGACAGAGAAAGAGGGGGGTGGGGTGCGGTGGCGGTGAAGGAGTTTCATAGTAAATGATCTTTATTGCTCAATGATTCATACAAAAGTTATATAAATTCCGTATAAACATTGAGATAAATTATTGATTTATTCTTGGCAATCTCTCATGGAGAGTAGCAATGATCTCATACGCTATATGGCTCACATGCTCTGTGGGCATTTTTCTGGTCATCTGCTCCATTTAGTTGTTGTCATACCAAAACTTTGCCTGGAGGTCGTCGACAACTTTCTTGTCCACTTGGAAGGCCTTGGTGAGAACATCAGCAGAAATGGGTGGCTTCGCTCCGAAGATGGAGTTCGCTATGGTAATGACTCCTGGGTTTTGGCTGCTCAAACCAGCAAAGGCCAGTGCAGGGGTCTTTCCAGTATTCAACTGGAAGTGAATGAGTCCAATTGGGAAAACAAACACGTCGCCTTGGTACAAGACTTTGGTGAAGAGAGTGTTGTTCAATTGGTTGGATGTCACGAAGCCCACAAGGAGTGTGCCCTCAATGACGACCAGCACCTCAGTGCCACGGGGGTGAGTGTGGGGAGGGTTTAGACCACCGGGAGCGAAGTCAATGCGAGCCATGGATATGCCCAAAGTATTGAGTCCTGGAAACTCAAGGACTGTAGCAGGTGTGACTTTTGATCCAAGTGGGTTTGCAGTATTCCCAGGGTTTCTGAACTTCATAAAGACAAAGTCATCTGCGGTGGCTTGCTTAGGGTCCTTGCAAAACTCCCCGTTCACAAACACTGCATAAGAAAACAGAACTCATCTAAATATGCATCACTCAATATGCAATAACTATTAGACTAGTTATGATAGGTAACAACGTTAGTCATGCTACCAAAACAAACCTTTTTGCGCGTTCTGTTTATAGCATCATTAACCAGAAGAAAACAGAATGTCAATAACACTAGAATAGAGGTTCAACCTGCAGACTTCGGGTCGTCGATGGCCACGCATATGTCCTGAAGAGGACTTGGGTCATAAGCAAAGGCAGTTGCAGTCGCCAAAGCCAAAATGAGAAGGCTTATGGGAAGGGACTTCATTGTGGGCGGGAGGTAGGGCTTTGATCTCAGGTTCTATTTCCTAGCTCAGAGTATTATTGCTCGAGGGTGGAGTGAGGTGCCTTGCATGCTAAGATGGTCTCTATTTATAGATGACAGTGCTTGACCTGGTATACAATTTACTCAACAAGCTTTCCTGTAGATTACCATGTTTTCAAAGGTTTGATCTTTATTTCCCCTTCTTAATTCAAAAGAATGGACTGTTCCATAACCACTACGATCACGTGGCAGTTAGTTTGATTTTCTCATCTCCAGCTTTTTTTTTTTGGTCGGTTCATCTGCAGCTTAAACAATGCATATTATCAGCTATGGAAGTGCTCATTCATAATTTTTACAACCTTGCATTATTCCTCCTTCACCTCTTCATCTCTTCAGCATCAATTTGGAGCAGCATGGTTAAACAAGGACTGTTTTCTGAACACAGTTTCATGCTTCTGAAGTGGATTGAATGGACCCTCTCTAGTCTCTGGAGTAGGAAAAGCTCTTTTCAAACTCACCTTCACCATGAAAATTCTTGGGTTGTTGATATTCCCTATCAGTAATAATTAGGGGCTTCATCTGATTTACCATGCCAAACATTGAACTTAGTAACAATACACATAGCAGTGATTCACTCCTGTTGCTCAAAACTTGATACATTAAGTACCTTTGGATACACAATGCGAGTTCATAACTCATGATGAATCATTTAGTATAGTTAGTGCCTTGTCCATTAACTGATGCTTTTGTCCAAACTTTGTCTCTTTTTTCCGCAAATGGTTAATCGGTGGTCAGAAATAAGATGGTGTTGTCCAAAGCTGCGACTAATGAGCAGAAAGGATTCACAAAAGTTTGAATTTGTAAGCAATGTCTGTTTCCAATGGCTTCTAGAACTTATAAGACATTGCTTACTTGAGGATCAAGGGTCTGTCTGTTTCCATGTTGAGCTGGTCGATATTACACAAGTCACCTAATTCTGTTGAAAAAAGAAGCTTAGGAAGGTTTAATTCAAAAGAGGTTTTCGCTATTAACAACAAAGAATTTTAGCTAATTCCCTTGAAACATCCAAATGTCCCTCTACTGTTTTTAACCTCGAAGCTCCTCCACAGATTTTCTCAGAGAAGTGGGAGAGTTGTTAACGATGGGTAGATGAAGGCAACTTTCTAACCGTAATTGTCATGATAGATTTTGTGATAACCATTTTGAGATGAAAGTTGGGAAGACAGGCCCGCTACCTTATATCTTTGAGTAATAAAATTGCTAGAAGCACAAAAGTTTTTATTAATTTAACGGTCTATAATATTCCAATGGGCACGTGCTCCACAAAGCTGAGTTTGGAAGACTTATTCAGCAACAGTGAGTCTTCGTTCCCCGGTTTCTTACCTTCTACATATCGAATTTTTAATTCATAGAAATCTTGAGTTTTCTTCTTGGGGAGTATTATCCACGTACGGAAGTTTGACTACTTACTAGTTTTTCAGATCATACTTTTGGCTGGAATCGGTCTTTTACCTCTCTGATATTAAGATGCTTGCTCTGCTTATCCTTGTCAATGTTATCATGACACAAATGCACAGCAGATGACTAAATGGTGTGAACATCCTGCATGCTTTATGTAACAATGGCATGATATACCAAAAAATCGGAAGCAAATCACCAACCAGGCAAGTCGTTTCATGGTGAGGACGTATTAGGAACACCTATTCCTGCATTTTCTCGAAAATGAATTATTCGTTTTTTTAAGGATGTGATACTTTTTATCTGAAGAAATGGTTCGCACAATCCCGCTGCTGAGTCGACCCTAGACAGCTGAAACAGTGAAGTACAAAGAAAAAAATGAAGACAGAGACATTATCAGAGACTGTTATTTCGACATTAGATTCGTGCATTTCTCTGCTGGAACAGAGGAAATTTTACGTGATCAAGGTTTCGTCAAAGCAGTAACGGAACGATTCATCACTAAATTAAGAAATTTACTTGTGGCCCTAGCAAAGTAGACTAGTCAATTGGAGAAAGAAGGGGAAGAGTCGTTGAAAGTTCTCACACAGTGGTTGGTTTATCTTTATCCCTCGCTCGGGATCATTATTTAACAACTCATGCGCTCTCTTTTCTCCCATATGCACCAATAAACCTATTTGGCAGCATCCAATTTTGATTTGTTGTGATTGTGACCATTCGTCTTCTGCTTTACATACTTTATTGGCACTGTCTAATCAACCTCTATAATGTTCTATCTGAATTGGTTTATTATATGGGTATTCACATTCAATGCGCATTGACAAAATGCTCTCCATACCACCTTTATTTTGCTTTGAATTGCATAATATGTACTACTTGGGCTTATAGAAGAAAAGAAAAAGCCCAAGGCCCACAGCCCGAATAAATCTGAAAATATGTCCTTCTCCCTCCTGTAGCCCTCGTGAATTAGAAAAGTGATAGTGAACAGGTAATAGAGAACACGAATCAGTCATAGAAACACCTTTGTCCAGCTTCAAATTGAACAGACGACGGATAAGACTTTACTTATTTAATGCAAAGGGCTTCTTGTACATGTGGGATAGAGCGCTCATTAATTACACCGTTGTCTTCTCGTTGGTGATGTTGAAGGCAATGTTTTGCGTCAACGTGAGATGAATCACACCTAGGGCATGTTGGTCTAACAATTCTAAGTCTTCTTTCGTGGTTGGATCTTGGTTTTGTCCCCACAAAGGCTAATGCAGGTTCTTCTAATACAGCATATCCTTGATTTGTGTCTTCCAGATCCAAAGTCCTTGCCGTCAAACCAATTGGTTATTATCTTCCCTTCGTCCGTCTTTATCGCTCCTACTATTCCGCTAAACCAGGCTCTTATACTAGTTCTTGGGAAAAAAGAAGACGGCCAATTTTGTTACATGGAAAACCGTTTCACAATAAAAAACGAAATAATTATGGTACCGCATTAAGCAATCTCTTCACTATTAGTATCGTTTTAAGTTACAATTACAAGAGAAATACACTCAATATATAGCAGGAATTAGGGCATACAAAGTTATAGTAGAATATTACATGTGCGTCCTTTGCAATAGTACTTTCCTCTCTTTACATTAATAGTATTTTCTCTTTTCAGACTCCACAACTCCATCAAAGGCTCAGCTTCCATGTATTGCCTCCAAAATGTCTTGAAAATGAATTTCGTGAGGAAAACATGCATGATCATTTTTGTCCCTCTTGCCTGGTTGCTCTTTCCGGACAACCTATAAATGACGATTTGAGATTGTAAAACCACATGAATCCTAATGAAATCATCTTTTTCAGGAATTGACTTGTTCATCCCTTTTTTTGTAAATATGTGTATGACAGGAAGTGGCGATCGTGGGGAAGCCTTAAGCAAGCACGCTCCACCTCATAAGATGTCACACTCCTAACTCAACAAGAACACGGACATGAGACGGCTATCCTTTCACTAAAGGACGTAGCCTAAACATAACCAAAGCTTACCTAATATCAAAATATATGCATCCACATATATATGATGAATGTTTATCCGGTTATAATATCATAGTTATCTACAATCCATCAAAAGGCTAAATACATAACCAACAACAAGCTAACACTTAAGCTCCACAACTATATCAAACTCGTATAAAAAAGTTCCTATTAACAAAGAGTCATCCCTGCTATTGAAACTCTCATGCCCTACTTGCAACTCACTGAAAACCTAAAAAACAAGTAAGATCAAAGGAATTAGCTATTACGGCTCAATGAGTAATATATTTTTTTCTAAATAGATCGAGCATCCACTATACACACAATTATAAGACCAAAAGAAAACTCAATTAACTCAACTCCAGCATATGACAAACTTCAAGGTTAAAATACGTTATATACTACTTTAACACAACATTTCCATAATAGGAAAGCTCGTTTCAATCAATAATATCAAAGAAGAAATTAATGGTCCATTCCATTGGTCAATCTCGTCGAAAACGCATGCCAATGGTCCATTCTATTAGCCAATCTTATGCTCAAAAATCTAACTATGATCACAGATAATACACCGTGAAAGGCAACCAAGACTCCCCTCTTAGCAAGATCTCCACCTACTATAAGCTGGTGGGTCGACCTACAAGGATATTCTAAGCTAGTATGTGCATATCCACAACCTCTCATTGGTTTCATAGAGATATTGTGTATCAAATACTTATCCACAATGATATCATCCACAATCCACAAAACCAAATCCATAAATCATTTCATAAATCATTTCGCAAATCAGTATAGAATCCTTCAAAAACCACATTCAAAGTGAAGAACTCCTCATAAGTCTTTCTCAAAACGTTTCACAAACTTATTTACATTCAATAAATTCAAGCTGAAATCAATGACAATCTTCCATTTCGAATATACAAAATGACAATTTTATGCAACCAAAATGTCATTTCTCATATGATAAGATATCTATAGCATATCATTTTCTAAACACGATCTTACAAATTCAAAGACGAAATAGTATCACTCACTTGGAAAAGCAGAAAAACCAACTTATAGTAGTTACTCAAGCTGACGCACGTAATTACCTAACAATTATCAGCTAAACTAGGCTTAAATGCTAACATAACGACTAAAAGACGCCCATAAATGGCTCATCCAAAGCGATTATCCAAAACCGTTTGCAACACGGAGCTTGAACGCGAAACTTGGTTGTCCCATAGCTTTCTCCATGAAACTCTATTCCAAGCGAGCTAATTATCAGAATAAAGCCCATTCAGAGCACTAGAAGAACCCCAGCTTGGCCATCCCAAAATCGAGCCGAAAAACGACGAAAATCGGCCTAAAAGCCGATGGTCGCGCACTGTTCACTACGCGCGCTCAACTTCAAAAATTCATATCTAATAAACCGTAAGTCCAAATCGAGTTCCGTAAAATCCCACAACCCACAACACCCTAAACTACCAATTATATATATATATATATATATATATATATATTCATAGCTCAACAACTTAGAAATCGGACTTTGCCGCTCGAATAATACATAATTGCAAAACTTTTCTAATTGGATGAACGAGAAGTGCGAGTGCTTACCAGGTGTTGCATTACGAAGTCGAATCGGCTTGGTGAGACTCCCGTGGTGCAAAACCCTCTTCTCTTATCCCTTTTTTTTTCTTCTTCTTCTTTCC
Organism: Syzygium jambos; assembly: GCA_031216235.1. Taxonomy (NCBI): domain Eukaryota; kingdom Viridiplantae; phylum Streptophyta; class Magnoliopsida; order Myrtales; family Myrtaceae; genus Syzygium; species Syzygium jambos. Next base: position 19,495,034 of record CM062224.1, read on the forward strand.
TTTCCTCTATTTTCTTCTCTTTCTATGCGTGCTCTCGGCTTTTTAAAATGAGCCGAGCATCCACTGTTGCTTCCTTTGACTTTTCAACCATTTTCCTCTTTTTTTTAACCATATTTTACAGTAGATAAAAGGGATTATTTGTTCTCAATTTGTACTCTTCTTGTTTGTCCGTTTGGTATCATCCCTTCTTTCTGCCAGGCGGCAAAGTAGAGCAAGACATCAGCAAAATAAAAGCGGTGGATGATCACCCGACTTGAAAAATATGGTTTATTCCATAGCTGAACTTAATTTGGCTTTGCACAGAAATGACATGTCCTTTCTTTTTGCATAGAAAGGATTCGGACAAAGCTGAGGTCCACCAAGCAGACATGGCAGAAAAATATATGTGGAAGTCATCTCACTTACATGGCAGTTGGCCCGATTGCCTCTTCTCCAGCTTACAGAATACATATTTATCAGGCATGAAAGTGGTCATTTCAATTATTACAAATATCGATTATGTCTTTTTCACTATTTTAACTCTTCAGCACCAACACAGAGGAGGATCATCAATCAAGAATCATTTCTTCCAACAATTTCCTAGATGAAGAAAGATTGAATCGATGCACCGATCTTCACCATGAAAAATTTCAGGTTGTTGATTAATCCTGTTAATTGATAATTAGGAGACTTTATTTATTTTGACATGTCTCACCCTGATTCCTATAAGAACTAGGGAAATGACAAGGTGTCCTTATACCTGAAAGACGCAACCTCAAACATTATTAACGTTAACCTATAATCTAAATATATATCTCTATCTACATATATGATGGAACAATAATTTGATTATAAGATTAGAGTTCTAAAACCCATCAAGATCTATATATCCCAAACTATGGAGTTAAACCTCAACAAATACCATTGTAGGCATGTCAAGCTATCAAAACTCATACTCACAACCCAACTACCAAAAGTTTCCTATTGATATCACTCTTGTTGTCGCTAGTCAAAGAACTTGAAAAAGATTGGAATGAATGGATAAATAATCATAGCTCAGTGAGAAATAGCACGTATCTTTTCTAAGCAGATCGAACATCTACTATGCATATTTACAAAACAATATCAGAAACTCATTATTTTCAAATCTAGCATATAATATACTTACTAAGTCAAAGATGAGTCATTTCATGTCGAGAGAGCTTTTTACTTATTAGAATTACACAATTAAATCAATAGCATTAAATCACATATCAATGATCCCTTTCATTGATTAATCACAAGCTCAATCCAACCATGATTACAACACAACGCCTTGTAATAAGATGACCGAAAATCCCCTCTTGGCAAGGTTTCCTTATTTTATTTGTCGGTGACTGGGCCTAGAAGGATATCCTAAAACTAGTATGCATATTTAGAAATCCCTAGCCGGGGTCATAGTGTTAATGAGCATCAAACCATTGTTCTCCAATAATCCACAAAACTTATACCATCTAAAAATCAAAAAATATTTTACAAACCAAATCAAAATTCTTTCACAACTCTATTAATCAAATCGAATACATTTTATCGGCCATTTTGCAAACCATTTCAGAATTCACTTCGTAAACTAAATTCACAAATCAATATGTATAATCTTTGGTAACACTATTCAAAAAACATTTTCAAACCATTCGCAAATAACCGAAAAGCAGTAAATGCCCACCCTAGATTTTTAGGCAAAAAATATGTTTTTTCATAACTCATGATATATTTAATTTCTGTCACTTTTAAAACATGAGTTTATAAATTTAAAAAAGAGATAGCACTGCTCACCTGAGAAAGTTTTAAACAAAATCACGAAAGTTATCTCGAGTCGACGAACTTGAAATCGTATCAATTTAGTGAAAAATGATATAAAAATCAAGTAAAACACCACCTCAATTATGAAGTGACTAAACTAAGCTTATCCGCTAACAAAACTACTTCTACAAGCTAACAACACGATCGTCCAAAGCTGATATTTGTTGCCGTTTGCTACACGGAACTTGCTCCCAAAACTTTAAAATTTATTTTAATCAAAAGTCAGAATCGATTTTCATAAAACCTCATGACTCCACAAAGTCCTGAACTATCATTTCCATATAATTGCATAGTTTAACAAATGGCTTGGATCCTTGCCGGTCGCTGCAAAACCGAGTTAATCCAGTCAAGATGTCTGAGGCATGTAAGTTTAAAGTGTTCTCTCTTTCCTTTGTTCGTTCCTTTGTTTTTGTATCGTGAAGAACTTCTCTCTCTCCTCTGTTGCCTTCTCATCTCTCGGTTAGGGTCGTCTTCTCTCTCTTTTTTTCCATAATTTTAGTGCCCTTATCGATAGGGCAACTTCTTAGGCGGACTTACGTAATTTGACTTGTCAAAGTCCACCTATTCCTCGTGGGCATTAGATAGTGGCCACCTATGCAATTATTACATGACATACCAAGCACCAAAGTTCATTATGCTAGGAAAACCTCCTAATAAATTTTGAAGTCAACAAAACTATCAATAAGTGTGACGTCCTTGTTTCGACCCCAATTTCAGGAGTAGAAATCAAAGACAGGATTACTATTCAAGATTACGCAAATTGAAGACGTTTCAGGGCAAAGTTGTCTTTTTCCTTCTCTCTTTTGTTGGCCACCCAATTGAAGAAGACAAGGCCAAGATGGTCTCCTTCTCTTCTTTTGTTTCTTGCATATTAATGCAATTTGTGATATTTGGTAAACTTGGCTTGCAAGTTTAATTCCTAGCCAAGCATTCAAGCTTGTTGACCAAGAAGGGATATGAATCTAGTGTTATTAGCTTGGATAACTTATCTTGCAAGTTGGCTTAGCTAACTTCTATTGTAAGTTGATAAGTGGTCTATAAATAGAGGAGCCTCTCTTGCATTTCCAACCTTTGACTCACAATTTCACTACTCATTTCCCTCAATTTTCACTTTGGTCTCCCTCTCTCTCCTCTCCCTCTTGTTCGGTCACTCTCTGTCTCTCTTCCTCTCTTCTTATGTTTTGCCAGCCACCACTCCTCCATTGTCACTGTGAGTTGCACGCCATTGCTGTCGCTAGCTGCCACTTGTTGCCACTCACTAGGCCTCAAGTCACGCCGAACCGAGCCTCGTCGGCCGCCGTCTAGGTCTTCCACCACGTTCTGCGAAGTTGGTTTGTGCTTTGGAATGCTCGCGTGGCTTCGCCGTCACTGCACCGCCACCGCACCGCCACCATGGCCATTAAACTCATTGTTAAACAGGAATTAACTACCTAATTGTTGATTAGGCCATTAATTATGCTCAGGGATATATTAGATTGTCACGCCCCAAACCCTACGACACGCGAACATCCCTCCAAGGTCGATTACAGGTGCGACGTCCCAGGACATGTCGCCGACCCAACGCCCAACACAGAGATTAAAGCACACGCGGAAGCAATACAATACCCGAACAAATTTGAACCAAATAACCAAAGATAGCCACTCAGCAAACAACATGAACAATTACACTTGCATTGATACTGGGCACCAGACATGATATTCATTTACAGCCCACGCTCAAAATCAAAAGCGGGTCAACAGCCACCGACAAAAAGGAGGGGGGTACGTGGCTCGGCGATCAAGCACTATATCTAGCCGGGGCTCCTCCCAAAACGTATCGGTACGCCTGCCATCCTCAAGGCTGGAGGTCTGAAAAGTGGTTTTATACAACAGTGAGAATAATCTCAGTGAGTAATTCCCTAAACCTAAACTAGGCTAACGTGCACCTTCTGACAAGCAAATTAAACACACCAAGCAGTGTACCATTAAATCACCATAAAATCATAGGCTCACGGCCCAAATCATTTATATCACCGCCCTGCAGGTTAGGCATTTATCAGCAATAATCATGTGCAAATTGTTGAATACGCACACCAATAACGTTCACGGCACACGATTGCCATTTTCATGAATAACACGATTATTCCGACTCGAAGGCCAATAGATATCCCGACCCGAAGGCCACGACCCGAAGGCCAACCACATTTAAACCGACCCAAAGGTCACGACCCGAAGGCCACTTTCAGTAATAAATCGACCCGTAGGCCCGGCCCGAAGGCCACAGTTTACTCCGACCCGAAGGCCCGACCCGAAGGCCATTTTCAGTAATAAATCGACCCGTAGGCCCGGCCCGAAGGCCACAGTTTACTCCGACCTGAAGGCCCGACCCGAAGGCCATTTTCAGTAATAAATCGACCCGTAGGCCCGGCCCGAAGGCCACGATTAAATCACATAAGGTACGTGCATTTCGCACTCGCAATCCCATCCATATCAAAATACAAACAACGGAATCACGGGAAATGGGACCCAAGTTAATCATTAATGCCAATATATGCCAAGTAATATTATTCACCATTCGATCAATTCAACACGTTGTCGGCACGCCCAATTCATTTCGGTTTAGTCCATCTAAACCCGGCACCTGTTGCACAATACTTAACGAAATGAAATTCAATACAATTAGGGCCCGCCATGACAAATCAATCTCAGCCATTCGTCCCACGAATATGGCATCACCCAATAGAATTCAACCAAGTCCTAATTAGCCAAAGAATCACCTAATATAAGCCATCACTACATTAAACCGATGAATTCCCAACTTAGACAAAATGATACATTTTCGGTTCTGGTATGAACAGTACCAGAACAGCCCTCATTTGGTCACTAAATATCCTCAAAACGCTCCATTTGACTCCCCAAAATATCATTTTAATCAGCCACCATAAAGCTAAATAAGACGCGCACTTAAGTCCGCATTCAAACCCAAACTTTCCCGAACTTGGGCCATTCCGATCTAAATTTGTCCAGCCAATGTACAGCGCCTCTCGGGCCACTAAACCTCCATTAATTCATCATACTAATCCGCCAAATCAACTACAATCACAACCCCTAATCACCTCCACAATCTAACCCCCAAATTGATCGCGCCTTGTCCGATTCAAACCCGATATGGACAGCCCCCACACCGGTCACTCTAGGCCACTAAATATCCTCAAAATTTTCTATTTAACTCCCCAAAATATCATTTTGATCAGTCACCATAATGTCAATTAAGGCGCGCACTAGAATCTGCATTCTAGGCCCGAACTTCCCCGAACTTGGGCTATTCCATTCCAAACTTGACCAGCCATCTCTCGGCACTTACACATCCGCAAAACCTCATCAAACGGTCACTATAATTCACCAAATCATCTGCGACATCAACCCCTACTATCCTTTGCACAATAACCCTTAAATTACCCTAATTTAAGCCCTAAACTTGTCTAGAAATGCAAATAATCCTAATTAGGGTTTAGGGTCAAACTCACCGGATGCCTAAGCTTGAAACGGACTGAACACGCGACGAAAAGGGGCTGGGAAGCGGTGGTCCCTCGCCGGAACAGTAACGGCGACGGCGGCTCCGGCGAACGGCGCGAGCGGTGGCGACGATCTAAGCTAATCCACGGCCTAAAGAGGGAGAGAGGGGCACGGTCAGAGAGAGAGAGAAATGGAACAGCTGGACGGCTGGGCGAGGCGACGGATCCGCGTCGGAACAGTGACGGCGGCGGCGGAGCTCCTCCGGCTCAAGGCCTCTCACGGCCAAACAGAGAGAGAGAGAGAGAAGGAGAAAGGGGGCTTGCCGGCTGCTTGGGGTGGGACATGGCGGCGATTGGCGGCACCGGAGGCAGCGATGGCGACGACGACGCGGGGCCGGCCGGCGAGCCGGCGAATAGCGGCGGCCGGGCGCGAAGGGCAGCAGCGGCGAGCTCGCTGCTGCGCGCGCGCGAGGGAGGAGAAGACGACGGTCTGGGCGGAGCTGGGGTGGCGCGACAGCGCAAGGCGACGGTGGCTGGGCCGGCGAGGACAAACCGGCGTCGGTCGGGCAGCAAGAAGGAGCAGCAGAACAGTCATCGTTCGGGAGGGGTAAACCAGCGAAGAAGAAGAAGAAGAAAGGGAGAAGGAGAGAAAAAAAAGAAAAAGGAGAAGAAAGAGAAGAAAAAGAAGATAGAGAGAGTGGGTGGGGGGAAGTCAGACACAAGAGGGGCAAGCCGGCGGAAATTGGGGAGGAGAGAGAGAGAGAGAGAGAAAAGAAAGGAGAGAGGGCAGGCGCACGAGGGGAGAGGGAAACGTGCGGGCAGAGGAGAGAGAGAGGAGAGAAAGAAAACAAAATAAAAAGAAAAAGAGAGAGAGTAGGACGGACGCGCGGCCAAGAGGGGGGTCTTCGGCGCGAGAGAGAACAAAAAGAAAATAATTTTCATTCAAATATTAATCGCGATCCGATGGCCCAAATTCAAAACCGAAAATAATCTACCGGTCTAAAATAAGCCTCGCGTATAATAAAGGACAAAGGCCAAACTAATTAAATCAAACTATAACGAGGGAGGTCTACTAGTCTAAATTCGCACCTGGTCAAAACTCCCCCTTTTTCCATTATTCCTGACAACCTTGATACTAGCCACATTAATATTGACACCGTCCAATTTATTTCGTCCTGAAACTCCCGAAAATCGACTGCCAAGTTCGGGGTCTAAGTAACGGCCAAATTTGATTGAGTGCGATTCTAGTGAAATCTCTAATTTAAAATGATAACCGGGAGTATCAGTTCCCAGGCGAGATTTTACTATAAGCACACTGACAAATTACGCGTTTTATAAATCCCAATAATGGGCCGAAATTCGGGATGTCACATAGATTATAAGTAAACCTAGTTATTGTTAATTAATTAGGATTAGCGTGATAAGTTATTGGGATAGGTTATCTGTAATTGTAATAAGTTATCGTTGTATTTATGACAGGTTATCGAAGCAGTGGTGATAGGTTATCGGAAATTTTAATAATAGCTTATCAATAATTGCAATAGGCTATTTTCCACTTAAGTGATAAGTTATCATTATTTTCGTTATAAGTTATCAATATATTATTAATAGGTTATCGATAATTGGTTATTAAATTATCTTTGAATAAAATGATAGCTTATCGTGAATTAGTAAAATAATTATTTATATTATTCTACTGGAATTATTTTAATGTAATTGAGACACGTGTTGATGCATTGTGCATGGAAAAGTTGTTGCGTATTCTGATGACATTATATGCTTGTTGCATTATGATTGTATATGATATTATAACATGCAAGGCGTGTGCCAATGCAAGGTAAGGTTACCTATGATTGTGTGATGACATCTTGTGTACGTTGGGCTGAGTTGCATGTTTTAGGTGCATCCGAGATGAGTTGACCTCCTAATTAAGGCTTAGGTCGTTAACTCGCTAAGATTTATCTCATTATTATTGTTTAACCATTTTTAGGCCCTAAGTGATGAAAAATCGCCACGTGCGATTTTGGGGTCCCTGTTGATCGGGACCAGGAGATGACTATGTACCTATTCAAGGGGTCAAACTTCTTTTGAGGTCACCTTGTAGGTAGAGGAGATAGGTTAACCCCTTACCTTTGTGATTGTAATCGGGAAGGTCCGCGCGGCGGACTTGTAATATATTAACCTGATGTATTGCTGATGATGTTGTTTAAATTGAAGTGTGTTTTCCTTACTATCCCGTTTATTGATTGTTGTTGGGTGAATTAAGTTCTCTTCCGCATGCGTTTGATTGTTAAGGATTTGATTGGGTTGGTGATGCGTCCTGGGACGTTGCCATCTCATGACCTTTGGTGGGATGTTAGCGTGCTCATGGGTTCGGGGCATGACAGCTGAGCCACCGGCTTATTGTGGAGACCTTGCCAAGGGGGGAATCTTGATCGCTTTATCACGGGGCGAGATGCATGATCATAGTTTGATATTGAGCAATAGATTGGTCGATGAAATAGACTATCAATATGTGATGTGATAAGAGATTCATTAACGGAATGAACCATTGACGTGCGCTTTTGACGAGATTAGCCAATGGAATGGACCATTGGTTTTCTTTGATATTATTGATTTAAATGAATATTTTTTAGTTTGTATCAAATTTTGTGAAAGGAAGATAACTCATATTTGATATGATATGTATATTATATTGTCACGCCCCGAACCCCATCGAGCTCTCGACATCCCACTCCGATCGAATAAATGCGACATCCCAGGAACATCGCCGACCCAACCCAAACATCAGAGACACATGTGGAAGCGAATATATAAAAACCCCTGACCAAAAAGATGACGATGGGGTAGATCAACCAGACAGTCAAAGAACAACAACGCTCCTTTTTTTTTTTTACAATGCTATTGCAACAAACATACAAACATCGTATTACAAACATATATAGCAAACTAGCATCTAAAACCATCGACATAACAAAGGATTAGATGGTTTGATTAACTTAACTTCACTATAGGTTGACCTAACTATAAAAAGGTAACTGGTTAGACCTATTCTGTGCAACCCCTAAAATACCCTAGGGAAAACCTAATGGTCGCCCTCTTCCAATTTGCTCCCGAGTCTTCTGGTTCGTGCTTCCGGAAGGTCGCTTGGATAACACTTGCTGCTCCACTGGGGCACCATGGCGACTCTTCCCAAACGAGGAGGCGGGCCTCCTGGGTTTAAGGTTGGGGGTATGAAAGTGGTGGTTATATAACCGTGAGAGGAATCTCAATAAGCGTATAACCGCAAACCCCACATAGGTTCTCACGTACTGGCAGACAAAACACACATAACACACACGATCAGCCAAGCTAATAAACACACACGATCTTACCTGAGACCCATCATGCACGTCCCTGCATGTTAGATAATAACACAATCAATATACCACAGTAATGCATCACAGTCGCGCGTGCGCCTTGATTATAAGGCAAAACCCACTTGGGCACGTCCCATACCGTGCCTAGCAGTTTTTACCCCATAATCGAGCACCACGATATGCGATACCGACCACACTCGCACACGAACTCACTCCATGCGCCAATTTTCATAATCCTCACACGTCTTGCCAAGTCCAACTCATCCTCAACCTTTCCACCACTACCGTGCCAGCGTAAAACGCATCAGGCCAACGATCTTCTGACCCCATCAGGCATCGTCATCCCATCGGGCCGGGCATCGTCAACTTGTCAGGGACGGCATCGTCCCGCGTAAATAAACACGCCTCAGAACGGAATCCTACACTCAACTTTCCTTCTACCGCGTCCGCATAAAATGCATCAGGCCAACGGTCTTCTGACCTCATCAAGCATCGTCACCCCGTCGGGCCAGGCATCGTCACCTCGTCAGAGACGGTATTGTGACATCCTGAAAAAATATATATATATATATATAGTCCATTTGGGATTTATAAAATACTGAGTTTTATGAATGTACTCGTAATTAGTTCTCACCCGGAACTGATCATTCCTGGGATACTAACCATTAGGGAAAGGCTAACTAGGGATTTAAATTCGTACGACTAAAGAAAATTCGATCGTGAATTGACCTTCGACCATAAAATCGTCGAGGTGATTTTTTTGAACCACTGTTGGGCGATCCAAGGATAGTCAAGGGCCAGTTCGCCATTGTCATAGTAGTGGATCGTGAGTGTTTCCGCTGGATCACAAAATGAATCGACGAACGATCTTGAACCTATACCAAACGATCGTGCCCCTTGGATCTAGTAGTTGATCCTCGCGATTTTATTGACAACCGAAGTCGTGACGGTTCGAATAAATTGCACGTGACTCGATTTAGTATCAGTCACGAGTCGAATATGCGAATTTTCCCAACAAGCCATCCGTTAGTTTGAGAAATGCTCAAGTTGCGTTTAATAAAATTTGATTATTTAATGTAGCCCAAATTGGACATCGAAAAAATTTGGAAATCACAATGGGACGTTAGGATGACGTTGTGGATGGAACATGCAAATTTGGACGTGCCTGAATCCTTCAGAAAAATTCAATTTCTACGAAAAACGGAAAAAGTAACCATTTTACCCTTGAGAATTATTGAAGGGTTAGTTTTAAAGGGCAAGGGCATTTTGGCAATTTTGCCCCCAAAATTGGAGAACGACACAATGCTCTTGGATATTTTTAAGTAAGATTTAATCCAGACTGTCGATTTCTAGATTGGATCAAATCTTGACTGTCGGATCAAAAAGTAGAGAGAGTGGCATTTTGGTCATTTGCCACTTTGGGTCAAATGTTCACTATTTAAGTCCACAAGACCCATTTCTCTCTCCTCTTCTTCTCTCTCTCCCATTCGGCCCCCCACCGTGAAACCCTCCCCCATCCGATCACTCTCTCCTTCTCCCTCTCTCTCTCTCTCTCTCTCTCTCTCTCTCTCTCTCTCTCTCTCTCGCCGGATCGCCGTCGCCACCGCACCGCCCACAACCGCGCCGCCGCCGATCCTCCGTTCCCACCTTCACGCCACCTCACCGCCGCCGTCCCTCTCGGTTTCTCTCTCTTCCCTCTCTTGGCCGTGAGCCAACCGGCCAACGTCCAAGCCGCCGCTGTCGCACGCCGCGCCGTAGCCGCCGCTGTCGCACGTCGCGCCGTAGCCGCCAAGCCGCGCCGCCGGATTGTCGCCGTTCCCAATTGTTTCGCCTCCACTTTCCATTCTAGCCGCGTGAGTCTAGAACTCGGTAAGTCGCGCTTTAAACCCGATTTAGGACTTCGGGTATCGACGGGTGATTTTTGGGGTGAAATCGGGTTTAAATTATGTGCAAATTTTCATGATTTAGGAATGAAATTATGTGGCGGGCCTTAGGATTGAATTCGGAAATTTTTGGTGGAATATTTGAGGACAACAGTGGGCTGTGAGTGGCTATACAGTGGGCTGTGATGGGCCGATCGGGGCGCAAATTGAATTTTTAGAACCGGTAATTAATGGCGAGAAAGTATCGTGAAAGACCGAAATTGATTTGAGGCCATTTGGTTGGAGAAAAATGACAAATTGTGTGTTTAATGCGTGTTTGCACTATGACTAAGATGTGGTAGTGAAAATGAGTGTGTGATTGTGTAATTACATGATTGAAATATGCTTGTCGGGTGCACGCTTAGGCCAGATTGAATTAATTATTAAAATTGGCCATGTCAAATGCTGAATGAGCACTGTGTTGTGTGTGACTTGATGCGTGCACGGGCCACGTGTGATTGGCCAGTTGAATGTGGTAAATGCTTATTGAGCCTGTGCATGAGTAAAAAAATGGATGCGGTATGAACTGAGTCCGTGAAAATTTTGCCACCCTGAGGTATGTACGTTTATGCGGGACGATGCCCAAAATTACCGGAAGATTGCCAGCCTGAGGCGTGTACTTCAACGCGGGTTGTGCAGTAGGTGGCAGGTATTGAGCCTGAGGCGTGTACGTTTACACGGGCCCAAAAGTGTTGTGAAAAGTTAGTCGCAGTGTGCTTGAGGCGTGTACTTCAATGCGGGTCACTGGCGAGGAATGTGGAAAGGATATGATAAGAATCAAATGAATGTCTTAGACAAAAATTGTGCCTGCAAGTGATTGCGTGTATGTGTAATTGTGTTTTGTAATTATCTGGAGGTACGTGATAGCCTAGGTGGGGTTTATGGGTGTACTTACTGAGATGTAGTCTCATGGTTGTTTCAACCAATATTTTTCATAACCTCGACTTGAGCCATGAATCCTCCGCCACCGCCACCAGAGCGTTTTGGAGTACCAGTATACACCGATAATGAGATTGCAGAATTCCCTATGCCCGATAACGTGACCTGGATTAAGCATACTACGACTATTTTTGTAGAAGTAGGACTACCTTTGTGGAAGACTCATGTTTATACTGCTTGGTTTTTCCGTGATGTTGATGGGGATGAGTTTGGACCCGTCGGAGGTTTTGATGTTTCATTTGACTTAGTTGGGGATTGGGATCCGTCTACCATACCCCCGATAGACGGAGAGTTGACCAGTGTAGAAACTAGTTTAGCTCAGTCGGGATTGTATTCAGCAGCCGCTGCTCAGGGATCTTCAAGGGCTGAGCATGAACCCGAACCCGAAGCATCACAGGCTGAGGACGACCCCATGGATATAGACTTAGAACCAATTCTCGAGGAGGAACCAGAGGGGGTAGAGCCCGAGGTAGAACCCGAGAACGAGCCTGATGAATCTGAGGAGCCTGAGGAGGAGCCGGACTACAAACTCCCATACGAGCATTATATGGATCCCAATTTTGTACCTGAGTTCAATGTCTTCGAGGGATTAGCTAGAGAGGAACAGGACAAAGCTCTAGCTGAGTCGGGCGATATTAATCACCGGATTGAAATTGAGGCGAAGCCGGATTCTTCGGAGAAGCAGACGGTTCAAGAGAGTTTGGATTCTGAAGACAAGGAGTCAGACTCAGAATGGATGCCAAGAAAGGGGCGTAGAGGCTAGTAGGAAAGTTCAGAATAGGTTTTTAGTAGAATACCGTTTTTGAGATTGAAATACCAGGTCATCGATCTTTTTATATAACAGTAGTTTTTAAGGCGGTGTGCAAGTGTTATAATGGTTGTAAACCGTAAATATTTTTATAAGTTGGTAATGGAATAGAAAATGTGTATTCTCCCTGGCTTTCCCCAGTTTTTCATTGTTCGGGTTAATTGTGGTTTCCACTGTGAATTTAAATTTCTGATGGTTAAAATTGAGGTCAGCGATAACCCTGGGATGTTGCATAAATCGACCAGTAATGGGTGTCATGCTCTCGATGGGGGTTCGGGGCATGATAGGCATCATCCCGCGTAAATGAACATGCCTTAGGACGGACCTTTTTCCAACCATTCCCACATTCCCGTACCTCTGTTCCACTCATTCCAAGCGTACCACACCGCCACACATACACACGGTCACACACGATTTCACACCTAACATACACTTCACAAATACACATTCTCGCCACACGAACCCATCACACCTCCACACACACTTGGCATTCGACCTCAATGCACAATCACACCGACACACCTCACGGTCACCCATACACACAACCACACACAATCACGCCCCGTTCAGTCCAACCATCACTTAAAATCAGCCAACCATCACAAGTCATGCAATCATTCAATTAAACTCATACAAGCCATAAAACTACCAATCAAACACACAACTTAATCACAATCGATCCACAACATTGCAGCCCTATCTGAGCCTCTTAAACCTCGTATTTTCAGTCTCCAAATCAGCCCACAACAACCCAAATATCAAGCCTCGATCTACACTCCAAAACAGCCACATAAACTACCTTAACCGAGTCCTAACCGCGTCTAACAATACCCGAGGTCCTAGGTAACATTTGAGGAAGTCACTTATCCTAAAAAGGCGAGACAAATAGGGCTGGACAGGAGCTGGAATGGCCGAAATAGCGGCGGCGGCGGCGTCGCCGGTGGCCAGGCGGGCGAGCGGCTGCACCATCGTGGACGGGTGGCTGGCAGGCGGTTCACGGGCGGCTAGGGGCGGCGATGGGGACGTACAGGTCAGGGGAGGACGGCTAGGGGTGGCTCGGCAGTGGCTGAGCTGAATGGAACGGCGAAACAGAGAGAGAAAGACAGGCGGACGGTGATGAGGCGTGACCGGGAGAGAGAAGCGGCGGCGGGGCTGGGCGGCGACCAGCGGCGGCGAGCTGGTGGCCGGCCAAGGTGCTTCACGCACAAGGGAGAGGAGAGAGAGAGAGCTTCGGTGGAGGGGTGAGGAGAGAGAGAGCGTGAGTGAAAATGAGAGAGGAGAGAGAGAAATGGATATTTAAATGCTACCCCCAATAATTGCACTCTGAAAATAACCAAAATACCCCTCTAACTACCCCTCCAATCCAATGGCCAACATTTGATCTCATCCACATCCGACGGCCCACGTTTAATCTTGTCCAATAAGTCAAGGGGTGAAAAGGTAATTACTCAAAAAAGGAGAGGGGCATTCTTGTCCTCTTATTTTAGGCCATACAGGGTAATTATCAGTCCCCCAACTTAACCCAGTCCTCAAAATTCGTTCGCGGTCCCGGGGGCAAAACGGTCATTTTTCTGGTCCCGGACCGAAATCCATTTTTTTGCAGAAATGGGTGGCCCAAGGTTGGCCAAGCCAAAAACGCTATCGGCCGCTCAAAATTATCACTTTCGAAATTCTCGATTTCCGAGCCCGGATTCCAAGAAATGACTAAAATCGAACAATCGTAACTTTAGCTTATCTCTCGCTAACGGGTGGCTCATTGGGATTACGCACTCTCGACCCGTGACCGACACTAAGTCAAATCACGTTTAAGTTTGCTCAAACTAAGGTGACCTCGATTGTTATGTGATTGCGAGGGTCGTCGTTAGTTCCATTTTGACACAATCGGTCAACTGGATCAGTCTCTATTGGCCCAAAACATTCCCTCGTCAATCCTTATGATCAAAGGTCGAACCAAGATCAAGTTCTTAGGTCGCGCGAACTCAATTCCATAATAGCCTTACCCCTAAGGTTAGCATCCCAAGAATGCGCGGTTCCGGGTGAAATTTCACTATAAGTGCATTGGCCAAAATATTTATTTCATAAATCCCGAGAAAAGGATCGAAAATTCAGAATGTTACATATATTGTGGTTTTGAAAATATGAGTCTTCGGTATTGCTTTATGTATGTATAGTGATTACTCGATTTGCTTAGAAGAGATACGCACTACTTACTGAGAAGTGGTTGCTCACCCCCCTCTTTTCCCAATTTTTCAGGGTCTTTGATTAGCAGCCAATAGAGCGAGAGCGATGTTATGGAGACTTTTGGGTGATTTGAGGTTGCGTCCTTCGGGTGAAAGGACGGCCGTGTCATCCCCCGTCCGGGTAGATTTCAAGGTGTGACAGTATGGGTGACCAAATTCAGGGGAACTCAGACTTTGTCGCTCAATGGTACTTAATCTTTTTTATACAAATCTATCCAAGATGAAAATTGAAAAATGATCCTCTAAAGACTGTCCAACGGCTAGATTGGAAGTAGAGGAGCATAAAAGGAGACCAAATATCGAGAAGCAGAAAGAGCGACGATATCCAGAATCTACATCTCTAAAGTCTGAGCATGCTTCAAACTTTGCTACTTGTCCTTTGTGAGCTAAAATCTATAATATTGAGAGACATATTGTAAGAGTGATTAAGTGAGATAGAGTGCCCTATCATTCATAAAGTGTTATCACTCAAAAATTGTAATCTCTTCATTGATCATCTAGTAGAACCTAGCTAGTAGGTTGTCAGCATGGGAGAGTGGACGAAAGCTTGATTTAAGCCGAACCATTATATGTGTTGCATGCAGATTTTCTCAGCCTTTAAAGCTCTTTTCATTTATTACATTGCACACTTACACAATTGTTATCAAAGATTGTTTAAAATCCGAACGTTTATTCTTGATCTTTTACTTCCACTTTAAATTGGTCAAGAATTGTTTAAATCACCTATTCACCCTCCTCTAGGTGACCCTTGCCAGCCACCTCACATTACTTTATACTAGAAAGGGATGCACTCTCTTGCTGGATGAACTTCCATAAATTATCTTCCTTTATAATCCTTGCTTGTCAAACAACACTTCGGCATAAATTTTTCTTCTTGTGCAAGCTGCCACTGCTTGCAGCCTAATGAAAAGAAGGTTGTAGGTTCATGGACCGTACCTTAATAATATAGAGTTAAAACAACAGCTCACTTGAGTTAAATATTGCAAATTGCTGAATTCTCTTGAAAAATGAAGCTTCTTCAGGAAGGTCACGAGTCGAGAGAGATTTGGTTAGGAAACACTGAAAAGCCAAGTTAATCCTCCCTGGATTACTTAAGTTTGTTTTACTGTTTTTCACTTTGAAGTTCCTCCATCTTGATATTCTTAATAAAGTATAGGACTCGAGAGGATGATGCTTGGGTCGTCTCTTTGATTTGGATAACAATAATGAAGGCTCTCTAAAACTCATCATAGGACCTTTCTGTTCGTCATTTATAGAGTGTCTTATCAAATCACACCTTTTCTGTCGAATAGATTTTTTTAGGGTGCAAGGCAAATTGAAGTCCAAATGTTCATTCTGGACATCTTAACTTTAGGGATAAGAGAAAAAAGTGGCAGAACAACAGAAAACTTGTATGCAGATCAGGATGATTCAGACAAAGACATAGCAAACAAACAGAAGCCACTATTGCGGTCAGCTTCTGCTATAGCGCCGAGTCAGCAATGCTTCTTAAGATAACTTGGAGATATGGGAGAGTTGTTGAAAATGTGTAGATATCTCTGCGGTGAGCTTCGTATCTAAACCGTTTTCGATAATGAAAGTTTATGAGATAATTGTCCTTACCTACTTGTGAAGTATGGAAAGTCCTATGTTTAAGTCCATAGTAAGTCTTTTGTCTCTCACTTTTTTTTTTCCAACTTTTGATATTTCTCATTTAATCAAGTACTTTATCTTGAGTTATTTTAGAGAGTATTCTTTGCATATGGTACGGTTTCTTAGTGAGTGGTTTTTCAGATTGGCTTTTTATTCAAACTAGTCATCATTTAGAAAATCGTCGCAAATTCAGTGTGCTGTGAAATACAAGAATAGTAAGAGTTCCTGCCAAATTGCTAGCAGAAGTCGAACTGTGAAAATACGGCATGTTTTCTACAGGAACGATGCATCCTGGTTGATAGGAAAAAAGTCAGCAACTAGGCAGCACGAAGCATTGATCTTCATGACATGCTGAGTGTGGATTGGGACTTACCGTGCTGTGCCATTACAAAATCAGAAAATGAAAATGTGACACCAATGGAATATGGATGGATCGTCCTAGATGCATGTCTGATCAATATGAGAGTTCAAGTCCCGCAATGGAATGCATGCAATAACCTTTTGTGCTCGATAAGTTGACTACAGCATTTCAATGATCATTTTGATGCTGATCTGAGTGACCAAAGTCGTCGCAATTATTTTCACTGAACTTATATACATCTTATCGAAATCTGTGTTCTGTTTCAATTATGACTTTGCTTGGCATTTGGCTCCTGTCCATATGATAATTTTTCCTCAAAACAGGGAATAAGAAGCAGGAGATTTTCAAATAATATTTTCTTGATCAATAAATCATACAAGAGGTACAAATACCCAATGACCATCGACATAAAGTATAGTTTTTATTCTTGGCAATCTCTCATGAAAACTAGGAATGATCTCACAAGTAAATGGCTCAAATGCTCTGTCAGCATTTCTTTGGTCATCCATTCCATTTAGTTGTTGTCGCACCAAAACTGTGCCTGGAGGTAGTCGACAACTTTCTTGTCCACTTGGAAGGCCTTGGTGAGAACATCAGCAAAAATGGGTGGCTTCGCTCCGAAGACGGAGTTAGCAATGGTAATGACTCCTGGGTTTTGGCTGCTCAAACCAGCAAAGGCCAATGCAGGGGTCTTTCCAGTATTCAACTGGAAGTGAACGAGTCCAATTGGGAAAACAAACACGTCGCCTTTGTACAAGACTTTGGTGAAGAGAGTGTTGTTCAATTGGTTGGATGTCACGAAGCCCACAAGGAGTGTGCCCTCAACGACGACCAGCACCTCAGTGCCACCGGGGTGAGTGTGGGGAGGGTTTAGACAGCCAGGAGCGAAGTCAATGCGAGCCATGGATATGCCCAAAGTATTGAGTCCTGGAAACTCGAGGACTGTAGCAGGTGTGACTTTTGATCCAAGTGGGTTTGCTTCCCAGGGTTTCTGAACTTCATAAAGACGAAGTCATCTGCAGTGGCTTGCTTAGGGTCCTTGCAAAACTCCCCGTTCACAAAAACTGCATAAGAAAACAGAACTCATCTTAATATGCATCACTCAATATGCGATGACTATTAGACTAGTTATGATACGTAACAATGTTGTCATGCTACCAAAACAAGACCTTTTTGCGCGTTCAGTGTATAGCATCAATAACCAGAAGAAAACAGAATGCCAATAACACTAGAATAGAGGTTCAACCTGCAGACTTTGGGTCGTCGATGGCCACGCATATGTCCTGAAGAGGACTTGGATCATAAGCAAAGGCAGTAGCAGTCGCCAAAGCTAAAATGAGAAGGTTAACGGGAAGGAACTTCAGTGTGGGCGGGAGTTAGGGCTTTGATCTCAGGTTCTATTTCCCAGCTCAGAGTATTATTGCTCGAGGGTGGAGTGTGGTGCCTTGTATCCTAATATGGTCTCTATTTATAGGTGTCAGTGCTTGACCTGGTATACAATTTACTCCACACATTTCCCTGCAGATTACCAAGTTTTCAAAGGTTTGATCTTTATTTCCCCTTCTTAATTCAAAAGAATGAACTGTTCCATAACCACTACGATCACGTGGCAGTCAGTTTGATTTCTCATCTCCAGCTTAAACAATGCACATTATCAGCTATGGACGTCCTCGTTCATGACTATTGCAACCTTGCATTATTCCTGCTTCACCGCTTCGGCTCTTTAGCATCAATTTGGAGCAGCATGATCAAATAAAAAGTGTTCTCTGAAAATAGTTTTATGCGTCTGAAGTGGATTGAATTGACCCTCTCTGGAGTAGGAAAAGCTCTTTTTACACTTATCTTTACCATGAATATTTGAGCGTGCTGATATTCCCCATCAGTAATAATTAGGGGACTTTATATGATTTAACATGCCAAATACTGAACTTAGTAACAATGCACAGAGCAGTGATTCACTCTTCTATTGAACTAAAATCGATAAATTAAGTGCCTTTGGATACACGATGCGAGGTCATAACTGATGTTATGAACATTTAGTATAATTAGTGCCTGGTCCATTAACTGATGCTTATGTGCAAACTTCGTCTCTTTTATCCAAAGATGGTTCATGGGAGGTCACAAATAAGAAGCTGTTGTCCAAAGCTGCGACTGCTCTGCAACTTATTGAGTGGAAAGGTTTTACGAAAGTTGGAACTTGTAAGCAATGTCTTATTCCAATGGCTTCAAGGACACATAGGACATTGCTTACTTGAGGATCAAGGGTGTGATTGTTTCCATGTTGAGCTGGTGGATATTACACAAGTCACCTAATTCTGTTGAAAAATGAAGCTTAGGAACGTTGAAATTCAAAAGACGTTTTTGCTATCAACAACAAAGAATTTTAGCTAATTCCCTTGATTTACCAAATATCTGTCTATTGTTTCTAACCTCAAAACTCCTACGCAGATTTTCTCAGAGAAGTGTGAGAGTTGTTAAAGATGGGTAGAGGAAGGCAACTTTCAAATTGTAATTGTCATGATAGATTTATGCTAACCATTTTAAGACTTCAATTCAGTAAGAGTGAGTCTTTGTTCCCTGGTTTCTTACCTTCCACATATCGAATTTTTAATTACCAGTAATCATGAGTTTTCTTCTTGGGGAGTATTATCCACATACAGAAGTTAAAATACTCATTAGCTTTCAGATCATACTTTTGGCTGGAATCGGCCTTTTACCTCTCTGATGTTAAGATGCTTGTTCTTCTTATCCTTGTCGATGTTATCATAACACAAATGCACAGCAAGTGACTAAATGGCGTGAACATTCTGCACACTTTATGTAACAATGGCATGATATTCCGAAAAATTGGAAGCAAATCACCAACTAGGCAAGTCCTTTCATGGTGAAGACGTATTAGGAACACCTATTTCTGCATTTTCTCGCAAATCAATTATTAAATTTATTTAGGGTATGATACTTTTTCTGAAGAAATGGATGCACAATCCCACTGCAGAGTCGACCCTGGACAGTTGAAACAGTGAAGCACAAAGAAAAAACGAAAGACACTATCAGAAAAATATCATTCCCACATCAGATTCATGTATTTCTAACGTGGAACAGAGAAATTCAACGTGATCGAGGTGTCGTCAAAGCAGTTGTGGAATGATTCATTGCCGGATTAAGAAATTCTCATGGCCCCTGTAAAGCAGACTAGTCAATTGGAGAAGAAGGGGAAGAGTTGTTGAAAGTGCTCACACAGTGGTTGATATCTTAGACCAGATCTCTGTTGCTCTAGTCAAAGGTGACCTTCATAAACACTGAACCATTCAAGAACAGTTTATCTTTATCCTTCCCTCAGGACCATTTTTAACAACTCATGCACTCTCTATTCTCCACCTGCACCAATAAAAATATGTGGCAGCATCATCCACTGTTGTGATTGTGACCATTAGTCTTCTGGTTTGCATATTTCATTGTCACGGCCATATCAACCTCCATAATGTGCATTAACAAAATGCTCTCAATACAATGTCTGTTTTTCTTTGAATCGCATAATGAGTGGTAATCTGTATTTTTCGCTGTACTACATTTTTTTGGGACTGCCTCACACCCTGTATTGGAATTATAGACATATTGGGTTTTAGGATGGTGTTCCTAAGTTGCTCTTGATAGATCTGCGAAGGCATTGTCAAACGGGACTCTTTTTATTATTTTCCCTATCATATATGGCAATGACGTGGCGAAATTGCACTTTCATAACAATTTTTAGGACTTCTAATAAACATATCCCGAAGATTTAACTACCATGGAAGAAGACCACTTCCATTTTAGGTTAGTGGAAAAGAGGATAGGTCAAAGTAACGGGGGTTATACCGACCAATAAAAAAGTAATGGGTGTGTCAACGTAGCAGTTGTGGAACAATTCTAATCTGGACATGAGAAATTGACTAGCACGCTGGAGACTTGGTACCTGTCAGGTGTTGCTTATCATAGAAACATAAGACCAGGTCAACACTACTTTCATCTATAAAAAGGGATCATGTGTCCGTGCAAGACATCTCACTCCTATCTCAAGGCTTAAGCAACCAAAAGAAGAAGAAGATATCCAAGCCTTAACTCTCCTGTCCACAACTGCAATGAAGTTTCTTCCAACTAGGCTTCTCATCTTGGCTCTGGCAACCGCCACCGCTTTTGCCTTCGACCCAAGTCCTCTTCAGGACTTCTGTGTGGCCATCAATGACCCTGAAGGTTGGAGCTCTGCTCTAGCGTCATTCGTATATTTCTGTTCTATTGATGCTAAAAAAACTACCCAAAAAGAGTTTACGCTTAGATAAGCCTAATAATAAGAATTATGTTTCTTATGCAGTATTTGTGAATGGGAAGTTTTGCAAGGACCCAAAACAAGTCACAGCAGATGATTTTCTCTTTAAGGGGTTCAGATACCCAGGTAATACCGTGAACCCGCTCGGATCGAAAGTCACGCCCGCTTTCGTCGACCAATTTGCAGGACTCAACACTCTTGGCATTTCCATGGCTCGTATTGACTTTGCTCCGGGTGGCCTGAACCCTCCTCACACTCACCCTCGTGGGACTGAGATACTGGTTGTCACTGAGGGCACACTGCTTGTCGGCTTCGTCACATCCAACCAATTAAACAACACCTTCTTCACCAAAGTGTTGTACAAAGGGGATGTGTTTGTGTTCCCAATAGGTCTCATCCACTTCCAGCTGAACATTGGAAAGACCCCTGCACTGGCCTTTGCTGCTCTGAGCAGCCAGAACCCAGGAGTCATTACCATTGCTAATGCAGTATTCGGATCGAAGCCACCCATTTCGGCTGACATTCTCACCAAGGCCTTCCAAGTGGACAAGAAGGTTGTTGACTACCTTCAGGCACAGTTTTGGTACGACAACAACTAAATTGATAAATTGACCTCCAAGATGTCAGATTACCCCTGTATTCTACATGAGATTGATAATTTCTTCGCAATAAAAGAATTGCTCTACATGTAATTGATCATGAATGTTTGAGTAATAAAAGATCATTCCTCATAAGAATCTCTCTCTAGTTTACTGAACAAGTTGCACCGCAGATTACCAAGTCTTATTCAGAAGCTTTATCTTTAAAAGTCCAAGAACCGGTCATTCCAAAACAACTACGACCATGTGGCAGTTAGTTTGAATTCCTCCTCTGCAGCTGAAACTATTCACATAATCTCGTATGGAAGTGGTCTATGCTAAACTTTACATCCTTGCATTGGCTTTAAAAGGTTTCCAAGTACTGCCTGTCCACAACCACGTGCATGCATTCGCTAGCTGGTCGAGGTTGCTGAAAATACTGGTGCAATAATACGTAAAAGAAAAATATGAAGTTTGGCCAAGCTAGAATATTACATAAGAAGAACCTCGATAACACTATTCTTTTGTCTTAACATTTAAATGTTACGGGGAGCAGGCATATATATAATTCCATACCAGTGGCTACTTCATGATTTTTTAAGCATCTCGACTCTCGAAGTACAAACACCAGTTTTGAGCATTATCAGAGGCCAAGCAGAGGCATCCTATATAGACTCTCTCTTCCTCTCGAAGGAACTCTTTGGGCGTGTCATCTCTTCTTGCGCTGAAAAAGTTGAGTGAAACAGGCAAACTACTATTTATTGATAATGGAATAAAGAGATGATTAATGTTTGGTGGCCCCATTCCAAGGTCGGTCTTACACAAACTCTCTATCCTTATGGCAAATTAACTAACACAAAGTAAGGCAGAAAATTACATAAGATGCAGTTCTATGACAGAACGATGAATTTACTTGAATTAAAAAATTCTATAAAGGAAAAATTATTGACAAACTGATACTTGAGAATTTTATGGACTGATCGAGTAATTGTTTGGGAAATTAGTCAGAGACCTGGAGCGAGCAGGATGGAAAGAGATCTTGAATTAGTTTTTCATCTCAGCCTCTGAAAGATTTGAGAGAGAGAGAGAGAGGGAGAACAAATAGTGGAACCTTATCAACATCAGATAACAAGCAATTGTACTAGTACCCAAAGGTCACTATCTTATTCAAAAGAATTCTTCTTTGTAATTTAATAAAAAAACACAATTATTCTTGCGAACATCTGTCTTATGGTTGTCAAACCAGTTCTGTGTCTGGAGATAGTTGATCAGTTTGTTGTCCACTTGGAAAGCCTTTGTGAGGACATCGACATTGATCAGCAGCTTCGATCCAAAAACTGAATTTGCAATGGTTACGAGTCGTGGGTTCTGGCTGCTCAAGAAAGCAAAGGCCAGTGCATTAGTTTGTCCAATATTCAGCTGGAAGTGAATGAGGCCTTGCGGGAACACAAAAACATCTCCTTTGGTCAAGACTTTGGTGAGGAGAGTGTTGTTCAATTGGCTGGATGTGACAAAACCGACATTGTGACATTCTGAAATTCCACCAATTGGAATTTATTGAATAATTGAGTTTTATGAGATGTACTCGCAGTAAATTCTCGCCCGGAACTTATCATTCATGGGAATGCTAACCATTAGGGAAAGGCTAATAGGGGAATTAAATTCGCGCGACTAAGGGAAATTCGATCGTGAATGGATTTCGACTATTAAATCGCGGAAGTGATATTTTGAGCCACTGTTGGCCGATCCAAGGATAGTTAGGGGTCAGTTCGCCACTGTCCTAGTAGTAGATCGCGGGTGATTCCGTTGGACCACGAAACGACTTGATGAATGATTCCCAAATTATACCGAACGATCGTACCCCTCGGATCAAGTTATTGATCTTCGCGATTGTAATGAGAACCGAGGTCGTCACGCACCGAACGGACTTGCATGTGACTCAATTCAGTATCAGTCATGAGTCGATTCTGCGAATTTCCCCAAAAAGCCGCCCGTTAGCTCGAGAAACGCTCGAGTTGCGCTTAATAGAATTCAATTATGGAATTTTTGCCCAAATTGGACACCGGAAAATTAGGAAGTCACGCCGGAACGTTAGGACGACGTTGCACGTGACACGTGTGAATTTTTTTGTGCGCTTAAATCCTTCGAAAAGATTCGATTTGGGGCAAGAAACGGAGAAAGTGACCAAAATACCCCTAGGATTTGTTAAAGGGCAAGCTTTAAGGGTAAAGGGCATTTTGGTAATTTTTCCCTAAAATTTTGATTGGACAATTTTACCCTTGGATTTTTGGGAAATTACAAGTACGCCCTTGGATATTTTTGTGCAAGAATCGATCTCGGCCGTCAGATCAAGATAAGATCGAATAGGGACCATCGGATTAAAATTGTGAGACAAGGGCATTTTGGTCTTTTCCACCTTGGTCAATTGGACACTATTTGAGTCAAAAATGTTGTCTTCCTTCCCATTCTCTCCTCTTCTTCTTCACGATCAGCCCCCCTATTTGGTTTTTTTTCCTTCTTTCCTCCACCGTGAGCTTCCCTTTGGCCGTTCCTCCCTCCACCGCCGACACCGCCGCTTGCCGCCGCACGCCCGGACCACCCCCAAGCCGCCGTCCACGCCACCGTACGCCACCACCACCACCACCAACCTCAAACCTCACCGTCTCTCTCTCTCTCTCTCTCTCTCTCTCTCTCTCTCTCTCTCTCTCTCTCTCTCTCTCTCTCTCTCTCTCTCTCTCTCTCTCTCTCTCTCTCTCTCTCTCTCTCTCAAGTGGCCGTGAGCCCCAAATCAAGAGGCCGGACCACCGCCGCTCAAGCCGGACGTCGCCGTGAGCCGTACGCCGTCGCCGTAGAGTGCCGCCGCTTCCCGTTCTAGCCAATTAAGTCTAGAACTTTGTAAGTCACTCTCTAATCCCGATTTAGGATATTGGGTATCAACGGATAATTTGATTTGGGGTGAAATTAGTATTATGCGGGTGCTAAATATTGGGGTTTAAGATTGGAATGTTGTGGCGGGCCTTGAGGATTATTTTTGGAATTTTTGGAGGACAATTTGAGGTGAATTACAAGCTGTGATTTTATTGTTCACAAGCTGCGAATTACTTTTCACAGGGCTGTGATGACTTATTCGGGACGCAAGTTGGATTTTTAAAACCGTTATTTAATGGCGAGAAAGTGTCGTGAAGGATCGAAATTGATCCGACGCCATTTGGGCAGAGAAAGTTGGCAATTTACGTGTTTTATGCATGTTTGAATTATTTTGGATGGGGTTGATTTAATTGAGTACTTATTTGTGTGTTTATATAGTGGACATATGTCTGTTTGGTGCACGCGTGGACTAGATTGAATTAATTGTTGATATTGGCCATGTGAATTGTTGAGTGAGCTCTGTCTGCGTGTGACTCGATGCGTGCACGGATCGCGTGTGATGGGTCAGTTGGGTGTGGTAAATGCGTATCGAGTATGTGCATGAGTAAGGAGAAGTTGTGGTGTGACAAGTGATTGTGGGAAAGTATACGAACGTGTGATAGTACGAGAATGGGATCGGGCCGGGTATCGTAAACTCGAGCAGCGATCACGTAGGCCTGTTGCATTTGGCACAGGCTGAGGCTTAAAAAAGCAAGTTTGAGAATCGGTTCGAGGCACGATCAGCTCGGGTGAGACCGGGATCGGACCGAGACATCATAAGCTCGGGTTCCAATCATGTAGGCCTATCGCATTTGGCGCGGGCTGAGTTGGGATCGGGCCTGGGGCGTGTGATGCTCAGGTCGCGATTAGGGCCTGAGGCGTGAATGGGTACGTGGGCCGAATGTGGTGAATGATCGCAGTGTGCCTGAGGCATGTACTTCAACCCGGGTCACTGGCGAGTGTTGTGGAAAATGAATGGTCGCAGTGTGCCTGAGGCGTGTACTTCAACGCGGGTCTCTGGCGAGTGTTGTGGAAAATGAATGGTCACAGTATGCCTGAGGCATGTACTTCAACGCGGGTCACTGGCGAGGAATATGAAAGAGGAATGAGGATGGAAGGAATAGTGGGATGAGAATGGTACATGCGCGTATTTGCATCTGATGTAATTGTGATTGAGTGCGGGTGTGCGCATGATTGAGCCTGACCATATTAATTGATGTGCCTGCTTTGTGATTACTTGATGTACGTGAATGTGTGTGATTGCGTAATTGTCTGGAGGTACGTGATAGCCTAAGTTGGGTTTAGGGGTGTACTTGCTGAGATATAATCTCATGGTTGTGTAAACCAACAATTTTCAAAACCCCGACCTGAGCGATGAACCCTCCATCACCGCCACCAGTACGTTTTGGAGTGCCAGTGCATACGGAATATGAGGTAGCTGAGTTTCCGATGGGTGACGGGATGACCTGGATAAGACGTACGACTACCGTGTTTGTAGAAGTGGGAAAGCTTGCCTTGGATGAGAACCATTTTTGAGGTTGAACGTCAAGCCATCGACTCCTTTTTTATTTTGGTAGTTTCAGTAAAGTGTGCACTGGTAGACAGAGGTTTGTTTTATTGTATATATGGTAGAACAAGTTGAACAAGAAATGGAAATGTATATTCTCCCAATTCTCCCCAGTTTAATTGTCAGGGTGTATATGGTTTCCGTTTGCGCGATTAAATCTCTGATGTTTAGTTGAGGTCGGCGATAACCTGGGACGTCGCAACCGTTCAACCTGAAGAGGGATGTCGCGGGCTCGACGGGGGTTTCGGGGCGTGACATCCCAGTTTGGATTGGTATTAGAGCAAGGTTAGCTCGATCTAAGGTTGGTCGAATTGGAGTGATAAGGAGCGAAAACCTTGGGGTAGTAATTGGGGAGATCTTAGTGGGGTGTAGAGTAGAATGAGCTACACGTGCCTCCAGATTATTTGTTATGATTGTTTGAATAAGTCAATTGTTGTGTGGCAATTGAATTGTAGATGCGTCTGGACCTGAGGTAAGTGTTTAGACTTTGGTGATTGTGATTTCGTGATGGGTAGTGGGGAAATGCTTGATGAGCGAGCTTTCGTGTTAATTCGCTGCTTAGAATTTGATTAAGCTAGTTGGTTTAGACCGTTAATTCCTGAATGGAATTACGGCAGGCAGTAGAGTGGTAGAATCGTGACGATGAGTAGCGAAGGAAGAGGAGTAGGAAGAGTCCCAAGAAGAGGCGCTGGTAGAGGATCCAGGGGTAGAGGACGCGCTCGAGCTAGAGCCGTAGAGGATCTTAGAATGGGTGCTGGAGCGATGGAAAATTTAAGAGTTGATACTGGAGTAGCAGCAAACCCCGGAATAGAAGTTAGACCTGTTGTGGACCCGAGAATGGAAGCTATAATGAGAACGTTGGAACAGATTGGCGATATAATAGAACGGCAGATTCAGGAGCGAGCTGCTCCGATTGCCCAAGCTGCCGAGGCTGTTGCTGTTGCTGATAATAACAAGAACCAAGGTCAGGGGCAAGTGGTTGCTAATAGACCTATGCACCAGTTGGTAAAAACCACCTAAGTTTTCTGGAAAAGGAGATCCTGAGGCTGCACCTCGATGGGTAGAGGAACTGGAGAAGGCTTTTGAGGTGCTGGAGTGTAACGATCACGAGAAAGTGACGTTGGCAGTCTATCAGTTGCAAGATAATGCAAACGATTAGTGGAAAGCCACCAGGGATAGGATTTTCCCTAAAGGTACAGCCAAGACTTAGACTGTTTTTACCGAGAATTTCTATGAGAAGTACTTTTCAGCCAGTGCTAGAGAAAGAAAACTCGCGGAATTTATGAGACTCTGCCAGGGCCAGATGACAGTATATCAATATGAGGCGGAATTTGCGAGACTGTCTAAGTTTGCGCCGAGGATGGTGGAACATCCTGAGGATAAGGCGCGAAGATTTCTGGATGGATTGAGGGCTGATATCCGCAGCCAATTGTTATTGGTAAATCTGGGGACATATAAGCAAATATTTGATAGGGCCCAAATTCTGGAGTGAGATCAAGTGGATAGGGCCGTCGCATCTGGGTCGAGATTTGTCCCGGGATGGAATAATCGTAATCTTGGGAAGAGGCCGATGGTGGATAATAGGCGTTTTACTCCAACAGTTAAAAGGAATATTGGAAAGCCAATCCGAATTGGGAATGGTCCCTGTAGGATTTGTGGAGGTCGACATGGAAATGAGCCTTGTCCAACCAGGGGCGAAGCATGCTTTGGATGTGGAGGATTTGGGCATCACATAAGGAGTTGCCCCAATCCCAGGCAGAATAGGCCGCCTGCTTTGCCGCCACCTCGGAATAAGAATCAAGCTGGAGCGGCCCAGACAGCAAATTTAAATCAGAATAGGCCTCAAGCGCAAGGACAAGTTTATGCGATGGCCAGATGAGAGGCTGAGAACGCACCAGGGGTTGTCACAGGTACAATTTCTCTGTGTAACCATGCTGCGTATGCTTTATTTGATCCTGGAGCGTCGCATTCCTTTATATCGAAACAGTTTGTGGAGTTAGTGGGAATAGAACCGCAATTGCTTGATGTTGTGCTATGTGTGACGACTCCCTTGAATGATAAGATGTTGATTTCGTTGGGGTGTCCAAACTGCAAGATTGTGATTGGGGATAGGGAGGAATTGATTAATCTAGCGGTTCTAGATATGTATGACTTTGATGTGATAGTAGGGATGGAGTGGTTGTCTAAGTAGAGGGCCATAATGGATTGCAATAGCAGGGTGATCCAATTTAATCCTGTTGGACATCCGGAATTTAAATTTGTGGGAAGTCGAGGAGGACCCTCGATTCCGTTGATATCCTCGGTGGAAATGACAAAATTGTTGAATGAGGGATGTCAAGGATTTCTAGCTGCAGCAGTGGATTCAACGGCTGAAGAGTTGAAACTTGAGGATATAGCGATAGTGTGTGAGTATCCCGATGTGTTTCCTCAAGAATTAACGAGATTACCGCCGGGAAGAGAAGTAGAGTTTGTGATCGAGTTGGCGCCTGGAACTGAGCCAATCTCGAGGGCACCTTATAGAATGTCGCTATTGGAGTTAAAGGAATTAAAGGTGCAATGCAAGAGTTGTTAAATAAGGGGTTTATTCGACCCAGTGCATCTCCGTGGGGAGCACCGATTTTATTTGTAAGGAAGAAAGATAGATCGTTGAGGTTGTATATAGATTACAGGCAGCTGAATCAGGTGACAATTAAAAATAAGTATTCTTTGCCAAGGATTAACGATTTGTTTGATCAGTTACAAGGGGCTTCGGTATTCTCTAAAATTGATTTGAGAATGGGGTATCATCAGTTGAGAATCAGGAAGGAGGATATACCGAAGACGGCATTTAGGACGAAATACGGGCATTATGAATTTACGGTGATGCCGTTCGGATTAACGAACGCCCCTGCTGCCTTTATGGATTTAATGAATCGGGTGTTTAAGGAATTCTTAGATCAGTCTGTGATTGTCTTTATCGACGATATACTGGTGTACTCGAAAAGTCTGGAGGAACATGAATTTCATTTGCATCAAGTGTTGCGAACTTTGAGGGAAAACGCACTGTACGCTAAGTTTAGCAAGTGCGAATTTTGGCTTAGTCGAGTGGCATTTTTCGGTCATGTAATTTCCGGAGAAGGGATTTTTATGGATCCGTCAAAGATTAAGGATGTAACGAAGTGGCCTAGACCGACAACGGTGACGGAAGTTCGAAGTTTTCTAGATTTGGCTGGATATTACCGTCGTTTTGTGGAAAGATTTTCGTCGATAGCAATGCCGTTGACGAATTTATTGAAAAAGGAGACGAGATTTGAATGGACAGATCAGTGTGAAAGAAGTTTTCAGGAGTTGAAGCGGAGGTTGACAACGGTACTAGTGTTGACGATTCCATCAGGACCTGGAGGGTATGAGATATACAGTGATGCGTTGTTGAAGGGATTAGGGTGTGTGTTGATGCAACATGGGCGAGTGGTAACCTATGCATCCAGGCAATTGAGGCCACACGAACTGAATTATCCGATGCACGACTTGGAGTTGGCCGCAATAGTGTTCGCCCTGAAAATTTGGCGACATTATTTATGCGGAGAAAGATTTCAGATTTATACTAACCATCAGAGCCTCAAGTATTTATTTTCGCAGAAAGAATTGAATATGAGGCAGCGACGTTGGATGGAATTGTTAAAAGATTATGATTGTGATATTTTATCACCCCGAAAAGGCAAACCGAGTAGCGGATGTGTTGAGTCGGAAATCAAGCATCGCGCATTTAATGGTCAAGGAGTGGATCCTATTGGAGGATGTGCGAGACTCGGAGTTCAAGTTGGAAGTAAGTCGAGTCTCGAGCCTGTTAGCTACGTTAAGGATTGAGCCGGAAATTCAGGCTAGAGTTAAAGCTTTACAGTCTATGGACCCAGAGATACAGAAGATTGTTGGGACGGACGTTACTAAGAGAAAGCCGGATTTTCAGATAACCGAGGACGGTGTAGTGAAATTTCGAGGACGGTTATGCGTACCAAACGATGCAGTAGTTAAGGAAGAAATTTTGTCAGAAGCGCATTGTAGTCAGTATAGTATCCACCCAAGTAGTACTAAGATGTACAGAAATTTGAGGCAATATTATTAGTGGAACGGTATGAAGTCGGATATTGCTAAGCACGTGGCTAAGTGTCTGACGTGTCAGTAGGTGAAAGCGCAACATTGTAAGCCTGGAGGATTGTTGTGACCGTTGGAAATCCCAGAGTGGAAATGGGAGCATATAACCATGGATTTTGTGTCGGGATTACCGAGAAGTTGTCACATCCTCAATTTCAGTCCCTAGGAAATGGCTATGGTGGTTTTCCAATCGGAACTAAAATTTTTACTCTTGTTTTGGAAAACCGTATTTCGGATCCTTGGTACCCCTTCGTTTTGTTATTTTTGGAGAGACTTTTGTGATCCGAATTTCCAAATACTTTCTTCTTGAAAGTTTCTCCAAAGGTCATGAAGTTTTACATACTTTAATTTCATAATTTTTGGAGTTGATATGAGTGATACAATGATTTGATTTTTGGACCATATAAAACTGCCCAGAAATGGGCATTTCGGTGATCTTTACACCGTCTTTATTATCTACAAGCTTTTCTGGGTCGATTTTGAAAAAGTTTCCTTCACAAAAGTTGTTGAGAACTTCCTTTTCTATAACTTACATAAATTTGGAAATTTTCTAAGATGATTTGAATACTAGACAGAGCTTACTTTAAAAAGCAAGAATTTTGTTCCAGCGAACTATTTTTAGTCTGTCTTTGGGCTATTAAAAATGGTGTTTATAGAGATTTAGGTGTTGTTTGGCTGGGGCCAGTGTATTTTCCTGACTTCCTTCACCCATCGAGCGAGAGTTATTGGGGTGGTGAGATAAAGAGGTTTCACGATGTTCTTCCTTTTGATGGCCTATGGCTCGACATGAACGAGTTGTCCAACTTCATAACTTCTCCTCCTCTTTCTTCCACTCTCGACAATCCCCCCTACAAAATCAACAATTCAGGAGTTCATCGGCCGATCAACAACAATACAATTCCTGCGACGTCATATCATTTTGGTAACATTTCAGATTACAATGCTCATAGCCTCTATGGACTCTCGGAAGCCAGAGCAACAAACAAGGCCTTAGTCAATGTTACTGGTAAAAGGCCGTTCATTCTCTCAAGATCAACTTTTGTGAGCTCTGGCAAGCACGCTGCACACTGGACTGGAGACAATGCCGCCACATGGAATGACTTGGCTTACTCAATTCCTGCAATTTTAAATTCTGGGCTCTTTGGAATTCCAATGGTAGGAGCTGATATATGCGGTTTCGCTCCGGACACAACCGAAGAGCTCTGCAACCGATGGATTCAGGTAAATATACGGCTTTTCTTCATTATATTAACTGAACTGCTCTGCAACCGAGTAGCCTTAAGCCTTTCTTGATTTGTATTCATATATAGGGGTTGATCAATTTTCTTTTCTTATCTTTTTCTTCTGGGGAGGGGGGGGGCCGCGGTGGTTGTTGGAGAATTTTACCTCCTTTTGAAGACAGGAATAAACTATATAAATGTTCTTTAGGGTGAGGGGAAGCTCGGGTGTCTTTTGTGCTAGCAAGTCATGCTATGTTGAATATGCCTCAATCTTCTATGGGTGGATATAATATCAAGTAGCGACTGAATAGCAGTGTAAATTATGTTTTTTTATCATATACATTTTAGCACTTACTTTAGAGCTTTTACTGATACAGCTAGGGGCCTTTTATCCCTTTGCAAGAGACCACTCTGCAAAGGGTACTATTCGTCGAGAGCTCTATCTCTGGGATTCTGTCGCTGCTTCTGCCAGGAAGGCGCTCGGGCTTCGTTACCGCTTGCTCCCATACTTGTATACCTTGATGTATGAGGCATATAGAAAGGGGACACCCATTGCCCGGCCCCTATTTTTCTCATTTCCGGAGGATAAGATGACTTACAATATCAATTCCTAATTCTTAATTGGTAAGGGTGTGATGGTGACTCCTGTACTAAAATCTGGTGCTGATACAGTGGATGCTTATTTTCCAAGGGGAAACTGGTTTGATCTCTTCAATTACTCAGATTCAGTAAGTACAGCTTCAGGAATGAATGTGATGCTCAATGCGCCGCCTGATCAACCTCATGTGCATGTAAGGGAAGGTAATACATTGGCCATGCAAGGAGAGGCCATGACTACGGAAGCTGCTCGGAAAACACCATTCGAGCTCTTAGTTGTGGTTGATGGGAATGGGAATAGCTCAGGACAAGTGTTCTTGGACGACGGAGAGGACGTCCAAATGGGAGGGGAAGGGAATAAGTGGAGTCTGGTGTGGTTTTATTGTGAGAAAACAGGGAATGATGTTATTGTCAGATCAGAAGTTGTTAATGGGGAATTTGCTCTGACGGAGAAGTGGGTAATTGATAAGGTGACAATTCTTGGATTGAGAGAAGGAACTAGGATGATGAGACTGAGAGGGCAGGAGTCATACAATGATGTAGAAGCAAAGTCCGGACAGAGAACAGTGAAAACTGTGGGAAAAACGATTGACGGCGGAGAGTTTGTGATTGCTGAAGTCTCAGGATTGTCACTTCTGTTGGGAAAGGAATTCAAGTTGGAAGTCATATTGAGCGAATCCTAAGACAAAACATTATCAGAATAAACAGTTCAGGGTGTAATAAAGAACGAAAGCATGTCTCCGATAAGTTTTGTGTGTTTCCAAAAGGAAAAAGCTACACCAGTATCATGCCACTTCCTTTGCATTACTGGCCTCTTTTTTTTCCCTATTTGAATGGGAATGTGCAGCTTCTGAACTGCTTAAGAACCCTAGATAAAAGTTGTTATTTTTTTCTAAGAAAATAATATTTCGAAAAAAAAGGAGAAGAAGTTGGGTACTCTTAAAAAAGCATGAGGTTATATTTTTGTGGCAATTGGACCGATTTACTTTGTAGAGAGGCTCCAAAACTACGATAAATTGTTCAATCAGTACTAAACCTATAGTATAAATGTTGATTTTGTCTAGAATTTTTTTAATTTTGCCAGTTTAGTCTTCAATCTTTGTCTGAAATTCCAATGTGATCTTTTTTGGTCAACTTTCGCCGGAAATCACTAACATGATAGTGTGTCACGTAAGACGGTAGTGATGACTGGACCGCCACATTAGCTATTTCTATCAACATTTGATCGGAAGGACTATATTAGAATTTCGCATAAAGGTTTAAGGCTAAATTGATAAAAATAAAGAGTGTAGAACTCCACTGGTATCTGTACAATAAGTTTAGGATTGATTGGGTAATTTTCGTTTAAAAAAATTACAAGGGTGGACTAATTTGATCTATATACAAATATTGACAAGTGGCATTCTAAAATTATTTAAATAAGGGTTAATACCACGAAAAACTCCAAATTGGTACCCCTGTGACAAATTTATCCTCAGTTTATTTCTGTTAAATTTTATTGTCGAATTACTTTGTTAAATGACACATGGCAGTTGACTAATGTGTTAGCTTTATGTTTTACCATCCGTTTGGCCTAGGTGTACTAGTTTGTAATTTTTTGTGATATTAGTTCAATTTAACAAAAACTAATTGAAGGTAAATTTGTCACAAAAATATCAGTTTGGAATTTTTAGTTGTCAAAATATTAATTTGGGGTAAATTTATCACAGATGTATCAATTTTGGGGTTTTTTGTGGTTAAAAAATTAGTTTTGGGTAAAATTACCATAGGTGTATCAATTTGGGGTTTTTCATGATATTAAACCCTTCAAATAACTAGTGGAAAACCCACGCCTTGAGGAGAGCCATTTGAACGAAAAAAAAAAAGAGGGTCCATGTAGTTATGATGAGTTCACTTTGTTTTTGCAATAATATTAGTCTTCCTACCATTCATTGATAAGAATAAAATTTTTCATATTTCCATTCCAGACAGGACCTAAATGACCTTGGTTATCGTTTATACATAAATATATGTTTGTACAAGTCTTCAGAATTAATATTAACTACTTCACTTAAAATAATCGAAACAATTTTTCTAAGTCAATATTCAAGAGTTGAGATTGACATTCTATACGAATAGTCTCCCCACAACATAAACATGGCCTAACAATCAATGTGATGCTGCCTTGTGCATATTACTAAAATAGGAAGCCTTGTGCATATTACTAAAATAGGACGAATTCCTTGAATTTTCTAAAACATTTTGCCAGTTAAACTAGTGAGTTAAATTGATCAAAGAAATAGTGATTTTAAAGCTATAATTAGAAAATTTTAAAATCATACACGTTTTTTTAAAAGTAATCATTATGTCTTCATGAATCTGAATTGAAATTGTCAACGCCATTGGTGCGTGGGGCAACTTGCGAAACCAATATGGCCTGATAGTTCCAAGGTGGATAGGGGTCGCAAAATATGTATAAAGTTCTAAAATTTCTAAAATTGATGAGTACAGTATATGGTCTAAGGTTTTGATATACTTATAATTTTGTTTTTTCTCTGTAAAGTTTTTCATGTTCGGATATGAGAATTGGTGGAAGGAAAATTTATTATTTGTATTTAACTTTTCTTAATATCTTTAAATATGTTGACATTGGATATGAACATGTACTTTATAATTGTTGAAAGAGATAATAATTTCTCTATATTGAAAATAGGGATTACAAAAGTATATATATAACTTTATAAACCATCAATGACTATTCTATCCTTATTGATATATTTCCTAGCACTCCCTCTCAAGTTGGGATATAGATATCAAATTATCCCAACTTGTTACATAAAAAACTCACTCTACTCCCCCATAGGTATTTCATAAAAATGTCAGCAAGCTGATCCTCCATCCTAGTACGTTGAAGAATGATCTCCCCTTTCTAAACTCTTTCTTGTACAAAATAACAATCAACCTCAATATGCTTTGTTTCCATTCAATGTGTTGGTTTGCTCATGGAAGACAAGATTATTTGCAATATGAATAGCTTATCGATTATCACAATATAATACCGATGGATATGATGTTGACATACAAATTTATGATAATAACATTCTCACCCAGAGCAATTCACTTATCACATGTGTCATAGCTCTATATTCTGCTTCAACACTAGATTAGGAAATCATATATTATTTTTTGCTCTTCCATGCAACTAAATTACCTCCAAGAAACACACGATAGCCCGACATTGATCTCCTATCAGTAGGACATCCAGCCCAACCTGCATTAGAGAAACCAATTCTGATGTCCATGATTCTTGAAAAGTAGTCCTTTACTAGGTGCTCCCTTCAAATACTTAACAATTTGAAGCATAGCATCCTAGTGCGTAGTACAAGGAGAACTCATGAACTTACTACATTGACAACAAAAGATATATAAGGTATTGTGACAGTAAGATAGTTCAACTTACCTAATAATATCTTATACTTCACTAAATCATGTAATAATTCTCCATATTCTGCATCAAGTTT
This sequence comes from Syzygium jambos, assembly GCA_031216235.1. Taxonomy (NCBI): domain Eukaryota; kingdom Viridiplantae; phylum Streptophyta; class Magnoliopsida; order Myrtales; family Myrtaceae; genus Syzygium; species Syzygium jambos. Next base: position 19,530,413 of record CM062224.1, read on the forward strand.
CATATTGGGTTCCATAAGAGTATCAACCCGCTTTGCTCCAAGAAATCCAACATCATCAAGAATGTCAAGTACATATTTTCGCTGTGATAAATTGATACATGCATGTAAATAGGCAACTTCAATACCAAAGAAATATCGCAGACGTCCCAAATCCATAATACTGAACTCTGTATGCAAAAACTGTTTAAGTCGTTGAATACCATCTGAATCACTATGATATATACTACCAAAAGGATATAGCTAGCTAGGGAGATAGAAATAAAGACGGAATGATCTACTTGACACCACTTTAATCCAAACTTGATAACAGCATCCCTGCACCTACCAAACCAATCATGAGGAGATTGCTTGAGTCCGTACAAAGCTTAATTTAAACAACATACCAAATTCTCCCCCTGAGTAACAAACCTGGGTGGTTGCTCCATGTCCACTTCCTTAGTTCAATCACCATGTAAAAAGGCATTTTTGACATCCAACTGATGAAGAAGCCAACCAAAGCGTGCCACCAAGGATATAAAGAAATGAGCATATGGAATTTTGGCCACATGTGAGAAATCATAATCAACACCACACATCTGAGTATATCCATTTGCAACCAACCAAGCTTTCAATCGATCAAGAGTCCCATCAGGATGAACCATAACAATAAAAACCCGACAACCAACAAGTTGTTTCCCCGCAAGTAAGGAAGTGAGTTGCCAAGTATGATTCTCGATGAGTGCCTTCATTTCATCCTTCATGGCTTGCCGCCATCCAGGGCAATTAAGAGCTTTAGTAACACTGCTTAGCACAAAAACAGAGGGCAAGGAAGAGACAAAGGTAGAGAAGGTAGGGGATAAATGATCATATGACAAAAAAATGAAAATGGGATGATGTATACAAAAACAATTAGAATAGAAAAGGCGAAACAATGAAAAATCTCAATACGATCTTTTATTAAGAATAACCAAGGCATTCGGAAAAAATTATTCACAAATGTGACAATATTTCTGAAACCAGAAAATCAGAAACACAACACGGGCCCCATACATTTGAGTAAACTAGTTCAAAAGGACTAGACACACGACTCTGATGCGAGAAGGAAAAGAAGTCCTATGGTGTTTACCAAATTGATAGGCTTCACACTAAAAGGAACTCACAGATTCATGCTCAAGAAATAAATGCCAAAGAATGTTCAGTGGCAGATGACCAGCACGACAATGCATCCAATACACATCAAAGGATGTACGTTTCACAGCTACATCAGCTAACACCTTCTTGTCAAGGTAGTATAGATCATTCGATTCATGTCCCCCACCAATCATCTGTCTAGCCCTTAGATCCTGAAAGACATAATGAGAAGAGGAAAAGGTTACTAAGCAATTTAGTTCTTTAGTTAAAGTGCTAGCAAAAATCAAATTACATAGAGATTTTGATAGGTGAAGGACAGATCGAAAAGAAAGAGAGGGACTCAAATGAGCAACTCTCGTACCAATAACCTGAGATTGTGAGCCACTCGCTAATGTAACCAAGTTTGGCAATAAAGGAGACGTAGAATGAAATAAAGACAGCAGATTAGAGTTACCAGTCATGTGATTGGTAGCTCCAGAATCCATAACCCAAGAGTCAGATGCTACAAAAAATAAACAAAATGAACTACCTTTGGATGTTTGTGCCAAAGTTGCGGTCAGAGCTGAAGATCCTATCATCTGTTGAGCACATGTCAATGTAACGGAATTGCTTGTATTATGCACAGTAATTGAACTTGGTGGAATCGGTGAGGAAGGAACAAGAGAATTTTCAACCTTTGCACATGCAAAAAGAGTTGGTCTGAGTTCTATGAACGAAACTGCGTCCATGACCTCGATAACTATGACCCTGACCTCCACATCCACTAGGACCATGGGAAAGCATAGCACTCGTTTCCAAAGTCAGCGTGGTGGAAATCTTCTTAGTGATTATAGAACGGAGAGCCTGAGAGAAGATTTCATCCACTGTAGGAAGAGAGCTATAAGATGTAATATGTTGTCGAAAAGATGAATACTCAAACCCCAATGGCCTGAGATATAATATCACCGGCAAATCCTCTTGGCATTTGGCCAAAACAATTGGGTCATTCAAGGCAAGAAGATAAGTATCCAATTGCTGACAAAGGGTCGTGAATCGAGCATAATGATAAGATAAAGATTGATCTCCACGCTGAATATCAAATAACGCTTCCCACATGTTGCATACCTGCATCATATTATTTTGCCTAGAATAAAGCAATGCACACTTCTCTCAAACTGCCTTAGCAGAGTCACACTAGTAAAGTGAGGACTGACCTTAAGGTCCATGTTATTCCATAAAAGAGTCCGAATCATTGTATCTCCTACAATCCAATCAGCAGCTTTATCCTTGTTAGACGATAGTGTAGAAGTAATATAGTCAAGTTGCTTGTTGTTAGTAAGATAGACCTTGACCGCTTTAGACAAGGACAAATACTTAGTTCCATCCAACTTGACACAAGTCAATTGAAAATGACCAGAAGTCGATGTAGAAGTCGCCATCAGTGAATAAAAAATGTGATTGAGCCCCAAAGATGAACTTCACAACGGCCGACATTTAATTCCTCTAATCCAATCAAACACATAGTAATTTCTGAAAAAAAAATTTAGGCTCAATTCAACCACCACTAATCGCAGCAGTTCACCAAAATTTCATAAAATTAATGCAACACCTGAACATATAATGACAAGGCATTTCTCTCCTCAAGAATTCTGTTAAATGGGTCTATAGATGCCATTATCGCTTTAGTACAAATCACCAAAAAAAAAATCAGCAAGGAACATAGAGCATCAACTTCCCGGGTGAAGAACCAAGAACAGAATTTGTCAATGCTGTGGAGACAAGTTGGTCATCTAGGCCCTTGTAGCAAGCCCACGAGCAGTTCACAAACCCATATTGCAAACCCACGAGCGTGTGAGGAGAGGAGTCGAGGGGTGCGAGACTGGGCGAGGGACTAAGGCGAGGGGCTGTGGCGATAGAGAGAACGAGATGGAGGGAAGCAGGCTGGGCAAGTGGCTGAAGCGGTATGGGTGATGGCGATGGAGATGGAGATGGAGATGGAGAGGCTAGAGAGGCGATTAGGGATTAAGGATCAGGCTCTGATACCATGTTGAAAGATTAAATAATTCCTCTATATTAAAAATAGGGATTACAAGAACATATATATAACTCTCTAAACTCCCAATGACTATCCAACCTTATTGTTATATTTCCTAACAATAATGTAATGAACTAGTGTTTTTGTACCGGACGTTGACGTGTCAATAATTAGAATTGCGGGAACTTTTATTTATTTTTAAAAAAAAAAGAGTGAGATTTTGAAATTTGTGGAATTGACAAATTTTAGGTTCCAAGATGGTTGTGTGAACCTATAGACTAGGTTCTGTGTTTCACAAACTTAGAGTTGGTGCATGTAGGGTGTAGGAGTGAGCAATACGGACCGACCGAATCAGAAACTAACCGGATCGGACCGGCTAATTTGATCTAGTCCCTGAGAGTGTTTGTTCGATTTCTAATTTCTAAAAGTGAAACTGGTGTTCAAATTATCCGATCCTCGATTTCAGGGTGGGAATCAAATCGGATCGAATATATATATATATATATTTTTTTTTTTAATTTTGAAGAAAGTAGAAATCCTAATCTAATTAATCTGACTTTCCCCAATTCCCTCTCGCCTATTTATTAGATCTTTAACGCAAATGCTTATTTCAGCAAATCAACACCTGCATTACAAACAGTTGCTGGAAAAGCTCGGTCATAAAGGCTGTAGTTCCCAGGTGACCGGATATCAGATGGGGGCACGAAGAAAAACGAAATTGTCAACACTCTGGTGACCCAGAACAGAAACATGTGGACTCTTTCTAAATTCTAACCAACATAAACTTTTCCAAATTAAAAAAATTGATGAGATATTTTTTCCAAAGATAAAAAAGGGCAAGAAGATGACTGAGCGAAGAGACGCTGGGAACATCACCTTGAAGCTCCATTTCCTCTATTTCCTAGTGACATTCACTTTTGTTTAGTCACAAATTGAAACGTATGGGTGTTGAACTTTTTCACTCCCGATATTTATTTTTGTTCAATGTAATGACAATAAGTGATTGGTTCCATTACTCGCCTGGCCTCAAGCGATCGCAGGCGGTGGCAGATCTGGCTCGCCAGGGGTCGCTCGACCTTGGGCGACGGCCGCCGACATCAGATCTATCTCGCCGGCGGCCGTAGGCCATCGCCGGCGGCCAACTCCGGCGATGGGTAGGTTAGTTTTTTTTTTAATAAATAAGATAAATCTCAAAGTCCATTTGCTAAAAAAATTCACCAAACACCATTTATATTTCTCCAATGGATTTTCACCCAAAAATATTTACATTCCTCTAAATAGCATTTTCAAAGTTAAACCAAGCAAGCCCTCGATGCTCATCCCTGAGTACAGGGCCAAAAGTGTAATTTACCGAAAGAGGGTTGTGTACGTAAGTGCCATATGTCGCCAGCCAGTCCAGACAATCTTCCGAAAGTTTTGACTGGAAATTTGATAGGAAGGCTTACATTACCGCCGGAGAATAGCGAAACGACTAAAGTTGTGATCGACGTATAAGGATCAAAAAGTTGACTCCCACAAAATTTTTGCGGACCCAAATGAATTGAATAGCGTCATATGGTCATTGAAAGCAGTCGGACATCCACTCAAAAGAACACATTGACATTGCCATAACAAGTGAAAGACAGCATTTGATGGTTCAAAGAATGAAGCCCGAGTAACATTTTAAGTTTTTACACAGTAATAATGCCACAAGGAGTTATTAGCAGATACAAGGTATATCTTAACTTACTCTGGGACATAGGAGTGACAAAATTATCATTCACGATATCGAAAAACGTGTAGTACAGATAGTGATACAATATCAAGAAATGCCTTCTGTGCACCTGGAAAGGAAAAAAATCTACCCGATATCACTGGATCTGTCGCCCTATTGTTCTAAAAGAGAAACCTCTATATGTTTACAATTTCCAATTTCATGGAAGATATCACTTCCTAGTAGCCATAAAGATCATATTCTCAGTCTGGTTGCTAAAAAAATGTGCCAACAAAGCTCCACCGTCGCAATGCATTAATAATTCAGATGGAGTAGTATATAACAATCAGACACCTGCAAATCATATAGAAAATAAGAGCATAAAATCTCGTGAGCCCAATATTCGTCGCTGCTAAAGGATTACTTTATGATAAGCTGTAAAGAGATGAAAGAGATGAATGCTCTCGGTGCTTCTTATGTGAGGGACAAATGAACAAGTCCTGCCGTATTGGAGAGTCAACATTTTTATGTATAAATATTCTATGTAAGGGGAATTGTTCGTTTGCTGGAATACAGTAAATAAATGTCACAATTTCTCATTTTGTAATTCACTCTTATGCACTCAAGTTTATTTCTTTGAAGAAAACTCAATTACTGACGCAGCAGTCAGTCCGACCCTACTTTCATGACCCAAGTCACTTGTAACATTCGTATGTTTTTGACTGGAGAAGAGATCATGAAATCCATGACTCAATCCAATGTTAGGTTTAGCGAGAATCTTTCATGGAACATCCCAAGATCAATTAAGCAAGGTAGACAAAACAACTTGAAGAGTAATGGCAACACTTCAGACATTTGTCCTCAACAGGCAAATCTGCAAATCTGTTAAAGAAGGTGAACTGGTCTAACACCCATGTTGTTATCCAAACATTCATTAAATCGATCAGTTTAGTTATTGATCCTGACTCGACAAGTTAGCTTGGAATGCTACAGAAGTCACATAAGTGCACCATTACCCACCCATCAAAGTAGAAGAACAAGTTGACTATGAGTAGAAAGAGGTATTTACTGTGGTTGCACCATCATTGAAGGTTCGCAATTTGCTTACTTCCATGTTATATGTATGTATCAAGTAAATCTTAAGGGGTCCATACAATACTAAGACCTCATTTCCACGCTAGGGTGCTTGATGTTCACGATGCTACCAAGAGTTAAGGGAAAGGTTAGTGAGCTCTAAAACCAAGGGTTAATGGGTGCCATCCTATGTGTCCGAACCTATCAAGGTGAACTGTCAATTACTATAGATATCATTCTATGCAAGCAAATATGCAGCAACCATAAAATGGCATCCACACTCAATACTGGAAAATGCTCAGAAACTCCAATGAAAAAGCATTAGCTAGATAATTTTGAGTGGGCATTCAACAGATCAAAATAGGGGACAGAGCTAACTCACCTGTTACCTCATCACCAAAGGAAAGAAAGAATGCCTCATCTCCAAAATGCTCCTCAAATATGGCTGTCCTTAAATTCCGGAAAATAAGAAAAACGACAATTTCACTGTACATCTCATCAAGTTTCAAAATTTTCAGCCAAGAACTCATCGAGTCTCCCCCGGTTAGGAGTGGTAGATTCACTCAAGTCTCCAGTAGGCAATGACCGAATGCATCCCAGGACGTGTTGTGTATCCCGACAAAGCCTGGTGTTTGAAAATAGAGAAACAATTGGGTAACAATTTGTCCATGAGACAATGAGGACAACTATTCATAGGAAATAAACCGGAACTAGATGTAATAACATATCAAACTTGAATAGGAAGACATTACCTCTTCTTTGCATCCGGAGAGCTTACTTCAGAACTTTTTAATGCGTTGTAAAATGCTTCTGATATTTGTGAATGGAAAATAGAGACCACTTGCCTACAGCAAGATGCAACAAATTAAGAAGTTGAATACATGATATGAAAGTTCTACGATCTCTCATACTACAAAAAGGAAACAAAGAACCCCAAAAGAATAAGGCGCAATCTGCAAATGAAGACATCGGGTAACAGAGCTAATGCCACTATATTATCGCATGGGTTAATGATGAAAGAATAGCTACTTATATACAGCTCTAGAAAGTCAACAATGTGCCTGCCACTCCAAGATCCCAAGATCATTAATCTAACGATTCAGAGATAACAGAATCTAGCAAAAATATCACAGTGCATGATTTTAGATAGGAGGATAGAGGAAGAGCTTAGAGCCTGGACACTTGCTCTATTTTTTGCGAGGAAGTATATCACAGTGCATGATTTTAGCTACATTCCTGATAATAGGTGGTGAGGCTGAAGGAAACAACTTCATTATGAAGATATCTCCCCAGCATTCAAGACTACTCGTGAAAATTTTCCACAGGACGCATAGAAGTGTGACAGCAATCTCTCAACCATTAACACAAATATGAAGGAGAGGAAATACTACTGAAGCACTCTGTAGTGATTAGTCATAGCACATTGGTAACTCTGGGTTCGGGAGAATCAGGAGCCAATAGGGCAAACAAAGGAGGAAAAAAAGTGGAACAACATAAAGTAACAAGAATTTCAAGAGGTAATCTTCAACATCATTTAAAGAATTAAGATATAATCAAGCACAAGAAGAAAGAAATTGCATTTACATCAAGGATAAACAAAATACTGTGTAAACTCTATGCCTCTTGCAGTGCATTTGGAAAGAACAAGATAAGATACCATTTGAAGGATCTGAATTTTCTATTGATTCTGTTTTTTGCAGAGTATAAGAGTTCATGGACTTGATGTCCTGATATTTTTTTGAATTTCTGTTTGTCTTGTTATTCATTTTTTCCCCTGTTCTTGTACTTGAACAATCTTCTCTATTAATAAATTATTCCTTCATACTACAAAAAAATTGCCAAAATAAACCATTAGAATAAACAATAGTACACTAATAGTTTTCAAACGCAAAACTTTACCTGAAAATTGCTTGAACATCAGGTTCATGCAAAGTCCGAGTCAAGACTCGTTGAAGAAAGCCAACTTCCTAGAAATTAATTGAATCATCAGTTAGTTAGACCAACAGTCTATTTAATTGTGACAAATCATGAAATGAATAATATTGCTTGGAAAAAGAGAGAACCAATGCACACTTCTCAAATGAAATTATTTAGCTAGGTAAGTTTGAAAAATGAGAGGCCAATCTGCATAGTAATCTAAAAGAAAGATCCAACCGGACAAATGAGTTGGACAAATAAGGACTCGCATGACAAAGTACAAATCAAAAGACAAAACCATAACGTTTTCATCCAACAAGACTGGACTCCATGATATCCCTAGGATCCAAAAGGACATAATTCCATCGTACTACCTAAGATACAAAAGAAGTTCGAGAGTAAGGGCACATTAAGGGGTACGCAACCACTAAGAGGTGCTTTATGTCCAGAAAATTAAGCAAAAGACAGAAGCCACTTATCCTGGAAGCTTCTCATTAATTTCTTTTGTTGAGAAACTTATTGGAGGCAATATTCTCAACTCAGATGATCAAAAAAAGAGGCGGGATACAGGCAAAATAGACAAGCAATGGTAATATCTTAACAGCAAAAAGTTCGGCAAGAAGAAAATTATTTCTATTCAAAATCGTTATCTAGATTTTATGAGGTGAAAGAAATAATAGAGCTTTCAACAAGAATTAGATGACTATATTTCTTGCCAATATAGTCATCTAATTATTTCTATTGAAAATCGTTATCTAGATTTTAAAGTGAACTTTTTCTAGTTACTACACATTTCCAAAGCATATGCAGAAAAATTAACTTGATTGAAGCCTGGATAAAAATAATTAAAGCCACAAGGATCACAAGACACGAAAATCTTCGAATTATATGCAGAAGAACTAAAAACATTACTCGCTTTGTCTCAAAAGCAAAATCTTTCTGTCCTGTCAAAACTAAAATCCAACAACCAACATCATGCAAACACTTATTAAAAATTTAACATATCGGGGTACAAAATCATAGGGGTGATCCAACAGTAATCTCCTGCAATAAAAAAAATTCAAGGGTAACGACTTTTAATTCTTCAATATTATGCTTAATTCTTGAAATAAATGAAACAGATGCAATCTTAGATCTAATTGACTAGTTTAACACCACATGACCAAGCAGAAACACAACCCAGCCTCTGGAGTTTCTTGAAGTAAACCGTTAAGATGGGGGAAAACCAAAAGTACAAATACACAAATCAATTGTCAATTTAAACTTTTCCTTCAATAAGAAGGTAATGAACACATGCAACTTGATGAAATAATTTACATCAGGAGTTACGGTAAAAAGGGCGCCTCGTGTAAAAGGCACCCATAGTGTGGGATCTGAGGATAGGTGTATGGAGTCTTGCTTTTATTTCGCAGATAGGTCTTGTCCATGACATCTAGAGTACTAAACAAAGAGACAATTGGCAAATAAATGACCTTATAATTGTATCATCGAACAATGCGTCACAATTGGTTTTATAAAAAAAAGAGGTTCAGCATCATCGTCCTTTTTTCCAATTGAAATTGCTATATTTTGCAATATACAGGATACAACAGTATATGAGTCCAATCAGAAAGCATTTTCATAAGAAATCTAACGTAAGACAGTCACAATATTTCAGGAATCAAACTCACTTTCGTAAGGGATCGTGCAAACTGACTTGGCTGAGCATCAGTATCATCAACTTTATTCCAACTCTGGAACATACTTTGCAACCCACGCAAATGGACCAATAGCCTTTCTCTCATTATCTGAACCAGCTTGGAATGAATTTCATCTTGATGAACCTTATAATCCTGAAAGAAAAGATATAGAGGATCAACTAACTTATCAAAGCCCACTGGTGCTTTAACCAAGATAAAAGGAAACAGGATTATCGCATATTTGTACAATCTCTAGTCACCATAAAAGAAAACCAAATAGCTCAACTAAGAATATCCACCATTTCTAGAAATAAAAGCCTAACAAAACAGGAACTGACATCACAACCTAAGTATAAAGCATGAATTCCTCATCTCATAATGAAAACTGAAGTGCTCACCTAGAAAAGGAATGCAATGTCCTTTATTGGACATAATGCTATATTTCTTAACTACGGTCGACACAGCAGCTGAACATCCCCGCCGCCGGCCCCCCGAAAGAAAAAAAAAGGAGCAAGAGAAAAGAGAGTTATTGCAGTTCAGTAACCATTGTGACATACAATAGTCAATGCACCATAAGTTCGGGAGTAGAATGCTATCTCAGAGACTACAGGTCCTGAACCAATATGCTAAGCGTGTCCATCCCCAGCCAAGTGGAGTAAATAGAATACATAGAGCCAAACTCAGTTAACACGAAAACGGCAATCGTCTAATCATCATCGCTGTGGATTCAAATTTCAATTTAAGGCAAACATCCTTTTGATTAGTACAATGGATATATAGATTAAGAGGGTTAGTCTGTGAACTAAGGACTTAAAGGATGCTTCACAATGAACACCTGGGACACAGATGCCTCCACAATCCTTGTAACAACAAAAGCCAGAAGTGCCATTTTTTGTTTCCTGGACCCTCCTCTCTCTCTCTCTCTCTCTCTCTCTCTCTCTCTCTCTCACACACACACACATACATGTGAGCACAGTTACTGATACAAATTTACCCAAAAAGCCACTAAGGCAACAATGGTATTTCAGACTCATACAGATAGCAAATGTAACTCAATCTCCAACACATATATGGAGATACAAAAACGTTGAGTAGGGAAGATACGGAACATATGGATTTATTCAGGTAACACATAACAGAATGTCAGCTGATTGCATTTCATGGCTCTTTTTGCACCATTCAAACAGAAATGGAACGCAAATGAATTATGATCTAGAAGAACAATTATGTATTAAATGGGTGACTGTCCACCTAACAGATTTAATTTGTATTGCTGACTATGCAACGGTATTAATTTGCACAACCAGGGTTCCGCATGCTCAGTTCAACAACCAAATGTTCACTTCCTATAATTTTACTGATTGATTCACAATCTTGCATCCTCCTGTTCCTCAGAACAGTAAGGCATTTGAAATTCTATTCCATGGTTAAACCAGATTAAGTAATAAAAAGAATTCAAATATCGAAAACTTATAAACACTGATAACAGGAAGGAATGCTCCTTATCTCTTTCATCTGATATGAAAGCACTTGAAACCATAAAAGAAAACTGATTGCTTAAGAGTCCATAATAATCTCACTTAACTTTTAACTCCTCTAAAACTGATATAGTCCTCCTAATTGATTTGCATAAATGGCAATACATCAATAAACCAACAAGATTGATGTGAAATATGTCACCATCACCAATGAAAAGAGGAGAAGATAATCTATTCACCTGCGCCACTCGATCCATCTCTAACAGCATCAATGCCTTCCGTGTTTCAGGTACTTTCATGAAGAGAATACGCCTGATTTCTTCGTTACATAGACCAATATAAGTATATGAGTACATAGGTCATTGTCTCATGCACACAAAAAATAAATATTATGTCAAAAAGAGATAATTGTGAAAAAATTAGAGAGAGAGAGAGAGCGAGACATGAGAGAAGTCTTTACTTAACATAGGTAGATTTAGTGTAGATAAATGTGTGAAAGATGCTAGCTTCTATGTTTAGGCACTCGCCAACAAAATTGTGGTTCTAGCACATGGAAAAATATAAAAGACAATATCATGCACATGCAAGGACAAAAAAAATTATAAGTCACAGTGAGTTAGCACGATACGTATATATACAAATGCAACAAAAGTTATGCCACCACCGTTTCTCAGTGAATTATATTTGAAGTTACTAAAGCCTGGTTGTTCAGAAATGTCCATGAGAAGCTTACCTAAAATACTAACTGTTGGAAAAGAGCTAAAACTATTGGCCTTTCTTCTGTTACATGAATCAACTGAACTTTAAGAAATTGCATTTATCTAACTAATAATTCTGAGCAAAACACCAACTGAATCCCACTTCCTAGCAACAGAATTTGAAGCCTCAAATAATTCCCAAATAATCAAGCCACATGCCTATCATCACTGTAAATTGACTATATGGCGCAAAGTGTTTCTCCCGCCGTATATGCCCGACAGAATTAAATTACGCATCCATCATAAGATAAGCACGCCTGTTCCGAGACGGCTTCCTCTTTGTTTTTAACAGATGTAGAAGAATTTTTTATTTTCTTCATTAAGAAACTTAACTGACCCAAGATTCACCATGACCGTAACTTATGTAAGTAATATTGACTTAAGTTCTTGAAGATCACAACAATGAAAATAATAAAAGAGGAAACCATATAAACATCACAACATCATCAAGTTAGGCAAGGTAAGATGAGAAGCTTAAACAATTATATATTTCCCATGAAAGCAGGACCATGGCTCGTCTAAGCATTTATGAAAATAAAACTGATCCTTTTAGAGCAATTGTTTTCCCACAAAGATAACAGAGGCATAGTGCACAACATAGAAGCAGGGTAATGGGAAAGTTAAAATGATATCAGTATTTTGCAATGACATGGAAGACAATGCGGCAACATAACTTCAAGTACACAACTTGCTAATGCAGTGGCAGTAGATTTGTTATCCCTCACCAGGAATAATGGCATGTATGAAGCTGATGACTTGACTCGCCAAGGCCAAGTGCTTGGAAGTTATAGACTTCAACCCTGACACCTGCAGGATCACATAAACAATAAACTAACAGAAAAATAAGAGTGCAAAGTTTGTTTCCCTCTGACAATAGTAAATAATAGGTCATGGAACCTGCAAACAAAAGCTGTACATATCACACGAAGATGTACAAATGAGGACCCAAAGAAAAGTCCGATAAGGCAACAGGTCCACTCATGCTGCTCATAGGTGATTAGAGGCAAGCACATCTGATGTGAGAGGAACAGCCCATGAGAGACAATGAAAAAAAGGAGGAAGAAATCTTTTAGGCATAACCTTGGAAATTAGAAAAAGATAACTTATCTAACTTCAACTTTGATTTTATGACTTAGAGAATTTGTTATCTTTCTTGCATTTGCTAGGCGTCTCCGTAAATGCTAATTCTGTTCATAGTTGGGCAGACTATAGTGATAAATAAAAACTAAAAATCTCTTCACTAATTCCTAACTTTTGATTCCCTTTTTGAACTCCCCTTCTTCTTCCTCTTTAATTCTCTCTGATTTAACGCTGCTTGTTAAAACTAGTCAGCTTTTTTTCCTGGCCCCCTAATGAGTGTTCCTGAAGCCTCAAGCGGCTTGGTAAGAATAGGAGTAGTTGCTACTTTTTACCTTAATAAAACGAAGTAAATAAATTTTCGAAGACATCAATGAATTTATAAATGTGTAAGATGAAAAAGAACCAGCAAATCCAGCTTTGTGACTTGTGACATATGCCTTGCCTGAGACCTGAATGAAGTATGCTTATTATGATCTTCGTTATAGCTTCGGTAGCGTAGAAGCTGCTAAAAGGATGAGTATCATGAAGAGGTATTGAAGAGAGGACTCTGATTGAAATGCTTCTCACCATGTCTTGGACTGAATGGTGAGACAGGCAGACTGGGAGGTAAGGCAATCTAGAGTTTTTGAAAGTGCGAAGAGACTAACATGAAAAGACTAGTCCAAAGATGTGTTTCTTGTTCAAAAGCATTACAAATGATGATCCTAACAAGACCACTCATGAAAGAAGATAGCTTTTCTTTATTACATAAAGATCTTCGCAAGACCACTAATGCAACACAAACAAAACATTGGTCAAACAGACAAAGAGTAAGACCTATTTAAGAATTTGTATCTGCATCGCGTTAGATATTGATACCTGCATGGCATGAGCCCCAAGAACAAGCTGACATGTCCTCGTGTTGAAATGCTTTAGTATCTCAACAACACGAAGAACCACTTCTGAAGAAAGTGTCGGCAGAAAATTATTCATATCAATATACTCTGACAACATCTTCACCAATATTAAGCCACTGTGCAAAGAAAAAGTATTGTCAATGCTTGGCTCTAAAGACATAAAACGTATTCACAAAAAAGTTGGGGATCTTTTACAAGCAAAATAAAACCAATTCTTAGTTTCTAATACCAGTTATGAATCCAGATTACATGACATAAATGTTGCAAATATAAGCAAACAAAGTGCACTTGAGAAAAATGTTGCAGGAGAAAAATTAAAAAGCAATTGGAAAAGCCTAAGAAAGTCACTGACCAGTTCACCATGTGATAACCAACACCTCTGTAAATAAGAGATTGAGAACCAGATTTTCCACGCTCTTTAACAGTGCTGTTATTAACCTGAGAAGATGAATTAATGTCTGCTTTGTTCTTTTCAGAATTACTTGTCAGTGACGAAGATATTCCTTGGTCGGAATTTTCTGAAGATATAACTGCCATGTCCCCTCCGGGTTGAGTTTCCTGTTGTGTCAACAGTAGTCCAGTAGCTGCCTCATTTGGAACATCATTTCCAGCAACCATGCTGACTTCAGAAGCATCTATGCTATCTGTATATAACGAATCAGTGCAAAATAGTGCATTTATTATTGCCTGGAATTCCTCAGGTACATCAACTTCAACCCACGTTTCTTGGTCAAGCACTGCTTTAATCTTTGCCATCTGCAACAGCAATTATAAGTTGACTTTTACTCCAGAGAAAAGAACAAGATAAATGCAAACATTTTAAGAAAGATTGAGATAACATAATAATACTAACACGGGATTCGTGCTGAAAATCGACAAAGGACTTAGCCTGTGATTGTAGTGTGCCCCTGATACTATATCCCAATCTTCCACCAATCTGTTGAGGCATACACAAGATACAGCATAATAAGTAAAAACTACACTGACGACGAAGACGACAATAACGAATAAAAATACTAATCAAGCAGTTCACCAAAAGACTATGGGACGAGTATACGCACCTTCTCTGTAGCAGATATAAATTCGTGCGTTATGCTGTATATGCTCAGAAATTCCTGCAATCTTAATCTTGGATGAAGAAGTGCCCGCACCCCAAGGAGCTTGGCCCATCTCCCATGAGCGACATCACAAGCAGCAAATATAGCTTCTGCATTTTCTCGCAACACATCAGCTCTGTCAAAATCAACAAACATAAGCCATTAATATTTTCTAAACAACATAGAAGCAAGAAATTTTATAAGCTTTCATTAGGTTTCTTATAATTTACTAACAATAAATGAGCACTGTAAAATTCAAAAAAGGAAAGAGAAGACCAAACAAAGATTTGTGTTCTTTTGTATTTTGATAAGGAAGAAGGTTAGATACCGCAAATTTTTTCCATCTAACGTGTAGATCTCAATTGAAATATTTTCTCTATGAATAATCCAAACCGAGTTGAATATAGCAGGGCCTGAGAATCAATGTGTACTTATTATCTAGGAATACCACGAATTATGTATGGTGTCATGACTCCTTCATGTCCCAATGAAATTGTCACTTGAAAATAAAGTTCTTTCACCAATCTCAACATAAGCCCCAGGAGAGAGAGAGAGCACAACTCCTTTCTAGATAGAAGGACGCAGAGCTTCCAATCTGTCCTCTCTCTGTCCCTCTTTTCTCTCGCTCTCCATGTGTCATTTCTTTTATCTAGGAATTAGATAGGATAAAGATGATGGCACAAACTAAGATTAACAGATCTATTTGGTCCTTTAAAACTGCAATTCCTGAAAAACAATCACTTCCACTGTTCTACATAACATGATAAAGTATTATATCGGACCAGATACCAAAGGAACACGATACAAGTTTACAAAGAACGTCTGTAAACAGAAATAGAGACATGATAAGACCCTCAAATCCCCTGTCCTTTCCTCGAAAATCAGTAATCTCTCTTCTAAAATTGATAAGACTCATGGTCCAGGTAATTTGAGAAAAAAATCACTCTTCAGGGCTCAAAGTACAATTATCGACACGTAACATATGATCACAAAACCATTACACGAACTCGAAATCTGGAAAAAGAAATCAAACAAAGCCACAGATAGATTTCACATTCTGAAACAGAATCTAGCTGGAGCTTGAAAATTAACACTAACCATATGCTCATGGTCATGGTAACTTACCTCCAGGATAAATCCCTTGAAAGACACTATTGTGGAAGGCAATGAAAACTAAGAAAGCACTTGGTTCCTAAAAGCCCTTCACTTTTCACTTTTACTGAAAAATTCTCATTTTCAATTTTTACCTTTTCAAAATTTTTTGAAACCATTTTCAAATTGAAAATATGTTTTCTTATACGTTTCCTTTTCGGTTTTGGTGACGGTCAAATGCCACTTAAGCTCAAGAGAAAGTCCTATAGGACAGTACTAAGGCCAGCAATTGCTTTATGTTCAGAGTGCTAGGCAGTAAAGCAAAAGCATTTGCACAAAAATGTAGAGAAGATGAGAATGTTTCGGTTGATGTGCGGGCACAAGAGAAGAGATAAGATTAAAAATGAATCTATTAGGGCAAAAGTAGTTGTTGCTCCAATTGAGAATAAGATGAGAGAAGACAGTCTCAGTTGGTTTAGCCACGTTGAACGAAGGCCATCAGATGCCCCGCTTAGGCGATGTGAACAAGGACTGGATACATTGATTAAAAGGGGTAGGGGAGGACCAAGAAGGATATGGAAGGAGACAATAAGGAAAGATATGGAACATCCAGAGCTCACAGAGGTTCTAACAAAGGACCGACCACAATGGCATAAGCAACTTCACAAACAACTTCATATTGCCAAACCCGTTTAGTGGGATAAGGCTTAGTTGATGTCGTTGTTATAATCGTAGTCAGTAAACAAGTCCTTCACAAAACTTCAATTTTATGCATATTCCATTTTGAGATATTCCAAAAAACTAGCAAATGAGGGAGGGTACCAAATATCTCTCCTGAACAAATTTTTGTTTTCTGTGAAGATGAATACAAAAAACTACTCACTTTACCAAAAAAAAAATACAGAAAACTACTCCTTGTCCTATCTGGGTCTGAGGTTGGTTTTGGCTTTAGTCTGTATTTGGTGTTTGAAAAGTAATACATATTTTACCTTTACCAAAAAAAAAAAATACAGAAAACTAGTGTCCAACAACCAATTGCACCCTGATGTTTACATAAGCGAAACTAATCCAATCTTAAAAGGGTTAATAAGGAATAATACAGTTCATAAACTACGACAATCACAACACAATAATCTCCCACTACTTCTACAGATGCAAAATTTGCGAAGTGAACCAAAAAGAATCTGGTTAAAAGTTACCTGAAGTTTTTCGACACTGCGGTTGTAGTGAGACTTTCGTTAGCCTTTCCTTGAAAAGAAGGAAGCTTGGCAGAGCCATTTCTCTCAGCTACGTATGGCAGAATGGAACCAATCTGACCATCAGTATCCTCCGCAGTTTCTGCAGCTGCTGCACCAAGAGCTATTGCTACAGCAACAGAATTTGCAGCATAGTGATCATCAAGATTGCACAAAATCCATTCAATAGCCTTCTTAACTTCAGCAGCTCGCACTAAATGCACCTGCAATCACTAAAAGAAGCAAAATCACATTACATAATACCTAAAGAGTGGGTCATCTCAAGCACAAAATCTATCAGGTCACATCTGACATTAATAACACCAAAACATAAACAAGCACATGCTAGTTTGTGTGTGCTGGCATGTGAGAGAGAGAGAGAGAGAGAGAGAGAGAGAGAGAGAGGGAGAGAGAGTCCCATCACTAAATTTGACTAGCTGCACAAGTTTTAAGCAGGTTCACTAAATTTTCCTAGTTGCACAAGTGTTAAGCTGGTAAGCATTCATATAAGTAATTGAAGCACATATCAAATAATGCATATGATCTTCCTATCCACAAGAACTTGAACACTCACTGAATTTCTTCAATATTAGCAAGGAGCTCAGTTAAACTTCATAAAGTCTCAACATGTTGAGCTTGAGACGCAATAATCCAACAAAGTAAAGTAGTGAACTGCTTTCGCTTCAATGGATCCTTTGTAAAATCTAGCTATGGATCAACTTGGGAATGATACACCGTAATCAAGCAAACAGCAATCGTAGGACTGGCTTTCAAATCCTTCAAATAACCAATTAAAGGATTGTGGAATATACTTTGAGTAAAATATAGTTCACATTACCCGTACTATGCTGAAAATAGCACCTAAAAGTTGCACAAAGCATTCCGATGACAGGCTCCTCAACTTGCTTGCAAGAGATGAACCTCCACCTAAGTTATTTAATTTAGATCAGATAATTTCAAGGAAATAACACATGACAAAGAAAGGAATACTCCAACTATCAGCTTGACAAGAAATTTCCTCCAAGTAAATGATTACTAAGTTGAGAGGATAATTGAGACAAACTTCACAAACCCATAGCCACTACAATGATTTCCAAGAGTAGACATTTATGAAATATGAAAAAAAAAACATCTATTTTAACTCGCCATACCATGAAGCTACTTATAGTATGAAAGATGGTTAACTGATTAATTCATAGCATGTGAGAATTTGGAAATTTTGGTAAGGAAAAACAAGTTACTAGTATATTCCCCTTATTGAAGAGAATCTAAACATTTCTTAGGTAGGATCTTACCTTCTCCATCATTTGTCCGCTCTCCTGGCATGAAATCCAACTCAGCAGATCTAGCAACAAGAACTGGAAGAAGCTCTGCCACTGTGGTCTTAATTGCAGTTTTCATGTCGGCAGTAAGCATATCGCGGTATATCCTCAATACGGAAGGGAGCTTAGCCTGAAAGGAATCATATTACCATAAAATACCTATAGAAGTCTTTCAACGTGTAACTTACGGATTGCACTGTCATTTTACACAAAATAAATGGAATTACGACAAACAACATGACCTGTAAACAACTAATAAAGAAGTCCTGGAATTCAAAACCACCGCTCGCATTTAATAGCTTTTTCTTCATCAAGTAGCATGACCAGCTGATAGGACTAACTAGAGCCTAAATGCCATTATGAAACTAGGGAGCAGAATAATTAGTCTTATTTTGAGTTTAACCAATTTCAAGTATAAAAATTCACAAAAATATCCCATGCTGGGTTATGGAAAGCTTGTATAAACTTCTCTCCTCTCTACCCTGATATATGACAATCGTCACCACCTACCACCATTTGTAACTCTTATTACCACTTGCCCTATTTAAATAATATAGACCATAATTCTTTTAGTGATTGGTAAAAACGGAGAGGACCCCATATCAAATGCATGAACTCAAATAATGCTTAAGTTTCAATTACAACAAAGAAGATAAAATTATTAACACAGAACACGACATACATCAAAGAACACTCAACAATTCCTCCTTTACCACAATACCGTGAATAAAATCTAGATGAACTAGATTTCATTAATCTATAAGATAACATAGTGAAAGAAATTACTATAGAGGCCCACAATAATATATAAGTGCCCTATGTGAAGAAAATATTATGAGTGAAATATTTTCCTGACTGAAAAAGTAGACGGTGCATCAAATTAAGGTAAACGGAAAAGCGCGCATGACTTACTGTTCTGAGCAATCCAATTACAATAGGGAGAAGACGGTCTCGCAAATTAGAAGTCTCTTCCTCATCAAATTTAATCTGTAAACCACAATGAGTCAGGAGAACTATCGAAGCCACCAACAAACTTTAAAGCAAAACAATACCTCCCAAAAATAAAGAAATCAAATGTGCCATGGGAAGCGGTTCAAGAAAAAATATTCCCATAAAGCACACTCTTAGTACACTTTTAAAGTACTGATCAACTGGTGGCTGGTATTTGTTCATTTAGGCCCAAAGTTTTCAAAGCAGATGTCCTGACATCCTGATTGTTTTAAGTGGCGAATCCTTGTTTTAGAACCCAGCCCAATATCTTAAGATTTTAAACCAAGCCTCATTTCGCAAGTTTGCAAGTGAAATGGAGCCATTCCTATGAGAGTTTAGACTCAAGAGTCACATGACACCAAGAACGGTAACATGTAGCTTCCACACTATATCTCTCCATTGCCACTCAGTATAAGAAAGGAATTTTATGTCAGCATGTAGTTGATGAAAGGGCTCATTATCATTGTGAAAACAAACCTAAAGCAAATAAGAGTTATACTATGCTAGCGGTACTTGCTAGCAGAAGGACTTACGGAGAGAAGCTTACCTCATCTTCTGCCCCATTTGCAGAAACAGAAGCCCTTGCTTTTACTTTTGACAAAATAATTACATCCATGTCTCCTCCATCATGGACAGAAGCACGCATAAACTCTGCAGAAAGAATGCTACAAGAGCAAAATCCACAAGTTACCGAGATTGCACAATGCTGCATTTTCCATAATACAACTGGTACTTCTGCACTAAGATAAATGTCATGCACACGATGAAGGTGACTAGCATGAATGAGATACTGGAAAAGCATGCTAATATTGAAGTTGGAATATAGGTCATGTGCGCATTAAATGTCGCACTATCAAAAGACAAATAGCATTCATCTTCTCTCCAAGGAAATTGGCATTGTAGAAATTCTTTAAATAGTATTACATCTAAAGAATCCCAAAAAGAACCAGAATAGCAACCAAGCTGAGACATGCATGATCTCAACATCTCAAACTCAGGCATAAGCTTTTCAAGTTGACCAACAACCGCATGAAAATGAATAGATCCACCCAAGATGAGAAAATAAAAGGAAAGCGTTCAAACCTTACAGTGTGGAAGTAAAGTTACAGACATGCAAAAAAGGGCACCATTAAATACGAGAACAAAAGTCTCAGATTCTCGCAGTAGGATTATCCATGCATTGACAAAGTGTAAGTTCTGAGAAAACACAAGGAGCAGAAGCAAGAAAGTTCAAACAGGGAATGATATTGTAGAACTGAACCAAACACGAAAGAGACTTTCCCAACAAAAATAACGTGAAAAGTGCATCATTGCCTCTAGCTAAAAGGTATGAAAAAAGAAATGTTATTTAGGTGTCACTTTGGCTTGTGAAGAGGTTTTCTAGTGGCTACATTAACAGTTAAAGACTTCTACATTAAGTAACTGATCGATAAGGAAAGATTTACTTCCCGATCATGAGAATCTTTTAACTATTCAAGCAAAGAGAAGGCACTAGCCACGCAAAAGAAATATATGTGACATAGACAAACATAGAGACGGAAAATAACCGAATAATTAGTAGTATCGAAATAGAGCAGAACATCTGCGTCTTTTCATTGGTGCAAAGATGGATGGGCATATGTGAAGCATGCAATAAGAATGTCAGTGAACTACAGGGTATAGGACTAATTATCCTAGTAATTATCTTTGTGGACAGACAATATGAACCCACTGTTTATATGATTACCTCAAAAACTTTAGTGAGCAATATAAATTGATTCAGTAAGTTCAAAGAAATCTTTTAGCAAATATTTATATAAATTGGTTCAACCTTAGCAAGAACTTGAGAGCTCACATATGTTACAGTACGCAGGACAAATAACTCAGTGAGCAAACCCGTGCTTAACTTCAGATAGAATGCTAGATCCATACCCTGATCTATGTTATGACAACTTTCGTTGTATGCCATCCCTCACAAGATTTTTTCCATGGCCTTTTTATTGAAATATATTTTAGGCCAATTGTGGATAAGCAATGCACCATGTTACATGTTCACATTCACACATAGATAGTTATATGTTTACATTCACACATAAACACGTGAGTAAATGTGAAGCTACTGAGTGTAAACACTCATGTTTGTCTACATGTGCCCCGAATCAAAGCCTCCAAATTAGAAGCTAATAATGGCAATTGTACTTCTCAAGCCAAAATAATAGTTAGTTGGCAATGGGTGAGACAGCCTTGCAGAATGGAGTGCAAATTGTAAAGCTTTAAGAGAAGAAGACTCCATTAATCGTTTATATACCTGTTTATGGAATCTACTGAGGCTGCTACATGGTCCCGAAGGTGACGGAAGCAATGTAGACCAGTAAGTTCATCCCCATCCTGGCAAACATTTATACCAAATAGAAGCCAAAAACAATTAGTACAGTTAAGAATCTGGTGTAGTTTGATTAGAAGCGCTCTCTGAGCTTCTAACCAGGGTCACCACCAACAGACATATGAGCAGCAGAAACCATCTCAAAAGCCAAAGAAGAAAAAGAGACATTTAAAAAGGCATCACAATGCAGTTTAACAAACAGAAAAAAGCAATCTGGCTGCCCTATATATCTGATAGATTTTCCTTTTTTTGCTGGACAGTAGCTTGGAATAAGATGCTTACTATTGAGAATCTCCGAAAAAGAAATTTAATTCTCACGGATTGCTTTTGTATGGGTACGCATCCAGGTAAATCTGTTGACCATCTCTTTCTTCCTTGTGACTTTGCCCTCAAGCGTGGGACCATATCTTTAGCATGTCTAAGATAGTATCGGCCAAGCCAAGACATGCGATCCCACTTTTTAGTAGTTGGAATGCCTACATAGGAGACTTAATTTCTAAAAAGACTCAGAGCGTTACACCACTTTCTCTCATGTGGAGCATTAGGAAAGAATGCACCGAAACATTGTTTGAGGGTTCAGAATCTTCAGGTGCTCCACCATTGGTATTCACTTTAATCTTTTTGTGCTAGTTCCGTAAAGTCTTGTAATGTTTCCCTCTTGCTTGTTTGTTTTTCTTGGTCTTTGTCCTTGTATAATTCTGATGTACCGAAAGCTTTCTGTATTGATAAAATCCTTTTTTATCTATCCAAAAGAAAACTGAGAAAAAAGCACAAGAGAACCATATTCTATTAAAAGAAGGGTCACCACATGTTCTTCATTTGTAGAACTTCATTCATAGACCTCTAAATATCAACAATATGCTTTAGGGAGAAAATGCAACTGTCTAAGGATAGGATATAAATACGGACACAGAGACTGAAAGCATCAAAATTCACTGGCATCCAGTGTCACTGATGCTTAAGGCCAGCCAATACAGTGGATATCAATATCCTAAAACATATAAGAATCAACTTCCCCCAGAACAGTAAACATACCTATCTCCCCAACCATATAATTGCTCATACTTGCAAAAGGTTTATATCATTAAATCCGTTTTTCTCTGTAATATCATCTTTGACTATCGCTCCAATCAACAAATCACTGCAGAAATCCATGTTTGCCTGTCACTTTTTAATTACTTCCAACTTCCACTTATGACTTTCCCTTCAAAAATTGAAAATCAAAAATATTATCTTAATTTCAAGAAATTATGAAAAATTTACATATAAATCTACAAGTTAGGATTTGAATATTTTGAAAAGGTTGCAAGTGTTAAAGAGTTAATAAAAGTTAAATGGTGATTTCAAAATTTACGTAGTCAAAAGTTGAAATTGAAGTCACTCCAAACAAGCACTTGGTATTGATAAAATTACGGATTCATGATTCAAATCTTACTTTGGCAATTGCACCATTCTCCAAACTCAAGTCCACAAAAATAAGAGGCCATATCTCATTTCCTCTTGTTACTATTTTTGCGGTCTGCATAAATCATTTCATAAGGCAGTTTGACTACAGTAGTTACGATCGAGAATGTTGTGCCGCAGAATTAGCATATGGAGCAAGACCGTTGGTTTAACCAATTTGCCGTTTCATGGGCTATCAGTCACACCTACATTGTCTTTTTTTTGGGAACAATCATGATATTTAACAGGCCATACATCCAAAGATATGGGCTGGCACTCAAGCAAGGGAAAGTGACATCCACATGAGCAGAACTTCGGATCAGTTTTACTGCATAGGTAAGAATGGGAATCTACTTGCTCAGCCACAAATAGAAAGGAGAGGTGAGAAGTTTGGATCAACATAAAATGTCTAATACCATGCTTTGTCTTGAGTGACAGGAGATAAATGTTGGCAAGGCAAAGATTGATCAATAATGATTTCATTATGAAAATTGAACCAAAAATATGCTCATATAAGATTTGCCAATTCGGTTAGGTCTGAAAAACCATCACATCTGCATAAACAACACTAACTACAGCCTCAACTAGAGCAAAGTTACCAATGTCTGATAAAAGAGTGCAAGACAGTAGCAACACAACGTCAAACCCTTCAAGCAATATTCAGTAACGTTTTCTCTAAATGCACCACATAAGACAAAGCGGTACAACTTGAACCCTTTGTTAGATCATTGATGTGGTTTTTGACTTAGCTTTTGGCCTTTTCCTATTATTTTAGAGCTTGAAATCAAGATGTTTATTCAATGTTAACTAAATGTATCAACAATGAATCTAAAGTCAACCCAAGTTTTTAATAATTTTAGAAATTAAAAAAAATTCTCTAATGTTTGCAAAAAATTCTAAAAGGGCTTTTGGCTTGGCTTCACCTTCTTCACCTTTCTATGACTACCGGGGCCTTGCATACAAAAGGCTGAAACAGAAACTATAACTACTCACGAGACCTACCACAGGTTTGACCAACTCTTCATCTTAAATGTTCCATAAACCAGAACCAGAACACGAGCCACTTTAACCTTGTTCAGCCAGTTGCTTTGGCCCAATCCTAGTAAAGTGCACTATCACTGATGTGCACATTGCACAGCATGACCTGATACCTGCTGATGATGGCTTTCCACACTAAACTTTTGGTAGTGTGGAAATTCTGTCGACAGAGTACAGTCTCTGTTAGCCCTTATTGTCAACTTGAATTTTACTACCGATCAGTTACACGGGTTGGCACCCCCTTGGTGATATTTTGTATTAAAAGCTCTTTTACTTATCAAAAGAATACCTGATGTTCAAGTGCCTGACTAGAAATCGAATAGGAGAGTGCAAAACACCTTTCCATTTGGTGACGGCCACTTCACAGATATCTAAAGGATTATCAATGACATAAACTAATTCCATTCCATTCTGCGAGTGTTTTCATCACAGCAAGTTTCATCATCTTCAGTCTAAACAGACTTGGACGGCACTAATACTGGTCAGCTAACTGGTCAAACCGTCAAAGCAATTCTCTCTGTACCGCCATTTCAATCAGCAAAAATGCCAAGTACAGTCAAGACTCAGGTGCTAGAAGTAAGCTAGCTTAGCAAGATTTATCATCTAATCATTGCCCAACTCTCACGACTAAGAAGGTCCTTATCTGATACTGCAGCATTAATTTTATAGATGAAAGCAAATGCTAAGACATTCTGGAAAAAAAAAAAAAACAGTACATGTCCTCAACCCTTTGTAATTCTTGCTTAAGACTTCCGTTTCGATTCTCTCAGCATTTTCAGGCTAGGTTCTGCAGAAGCAACTGAGCGAGCATAGACAAAGACAATGTCATTGAACAGAGTGATACGTACCAGCAAGTGCCGCATATCATCAATTACATCCAAAGCACCAGCGCACTCTGAGGATGCAACCAGCTGATCGACAGAAATGTAAAGATCAGAACTTTTTTCTTGATATTGAAATACCAAGTATCACCAAAAGTCGAAGAACAGAACACAAATACATGAAGGAAACCGCACCAACTTGAGAGCCGAAACCGCTTGATTGACCGACAGTATAAGCCTCAATTTCTGCTGGAGACGCAATAAGTTCCCCCTGGTGGCGTTCAACTCCTGAACCTGCCGGGCCGAATCCACCAAATCCCCATCCAGGAGCCTGATAGTCTCCTTCAACTCCCTGATCCTGCCACACCCGCGCAGGATCTTCACGTTCAAGTCCTGCAGCTGCCCCTGCGCTTCGAAGAACGAGCTGGACCGCAGCGAAATCTCCTTCACCAAATGCAGCTCCACCACATCCAAGTAGTGCGACAGCTTCTCCTGCAGCGCCGCGTTCTCCGCGATGCTCGAGAAGGGGCAGGCCGCGCGGAACGTGCCGCCCTCCTCGAGCGCGAAGTCCTCCTTGAAGTAGAGCGCGGGGACCTCCCGAAGGCACGCGACGAGGGCGTCCCCCTGTCCCCCGGCCTCCGCCGCCCCTCCGCCGCCGCCCCCGCCCCCGCCCCCTTGGAGATCGCGCTCCCGGGAGGAGTGGTCGCGGACGTCCTCGAAGCGGTGGAAGGGGTCGGAGATGGAGGAGAGGTAGGGGAGGAAGTCGGATCGGGAGAGATCGGAGGCGGGGCGGGCGGCGAGCGGGGCGAAGTCGGGGACGGCGATGGAGGTCGAGGAAGACCACCACCCCACCCAGGACGGATCGGCGGGCCTGGCGGCGGCGGCGGCGGCGGCGTCGGAGAGGGATCTGGACGAGGAGGAGAAGGAGGTCCGGGGGAGGTCGGAGGAGGCGGTCCGGTGGAGGTCGGAGGGCGGCGGCGACCTTCCCGGCGACGGGGAAGGCTGAGGATCCATGGAAGAAACGTAGACAGAGAGAGAGAGAGAGAGAGGCAAATGGAGAAGAAGAAGAAGAGGAGGAGGAGGAGGAGGAGGTGGTGGATCTGGGACTCTGGTTCTGGTGTGGTGATAGTGGGAAGGAGGAGGAGGAAGGAGAAGGAGATGATGCAGACCGGTGGTGAACTGGAAATTCTTTCTTTTTCATGTCTAAATTTTATTTTTTGTATATATATTTTTCCCCCTTTCTTTCTAATGTTTTTGGCTGAGTGGAGATTATGAAAAATAAAAAAATCGGGACAATGCAATAACTGTGATTTTTGTCACTTTTTTTTTTTTTTATTTCTAGTGGTGATGTTGAAGCCAGCGCTCGCGCTCGCGCTCGCGCTCGCGCTCCCGCTCGCGCTCCCGCATCATCCGATTCGATGGATGAAAACTTCGAATTTCTTCTCGTTTCGAGCCCTTTGCGATCTTTGAAGCGAAGCGGTTCCATTCTTCCGGTTCAACTTTGTCCCGTAAATTCCGTGAGCGGAATTTTTTTACAAATAAGAGATGAAGTCGTCACTGGTCGATTTTAAAGAATTTTTTTGCGATTACATGATCGGAAAAGAGTTTTCTGAAAGTTTCAGGAAAATACAAGATTTTTTCCCAAATAAGAGATGAAGTCGTCACCGGTCGATTTTAAGGAATTAAGTTGATTGGACACCTAGGTAAATATATGAAAGTATTGGTTATTTGTCAAATCTAGAGAAACATATAATTGGGGGTTTGGTTTCGCAAGGGGTGGAGTTAGGTCCCCACGACACCCTTTCCGAACCACATTTTTTCATTCGAGCCCTTCGAATGCAATCATCGAATAATTTCCTAAGACGGTTGGTGCAATTTTGATTCTTCCGCCAGCGTAATGAGGGTAATTACTTCATCATTTTATGCCCTCCCCCCGCATGACTCTGTGTGCCATGTATGTTTATGTTTTGAAAATACGCAATTGTCTAATAAAAATAGGCACGATCCCTAATTTGTGACGAGCGTGCCTATATAATTGATTAATGATGTGTGATTAGAAGATGGATAATTAGTTTTAAAATCGATAGGGTCATGCCATTATTTGGCCTACTTAAACAAAAGTATTTTCGTTCTTTTTGGCCATACTTGATATTTTCTTTTTTGAAACCTGAAAATACTTTTAAGAGAAAATAAGTCTAATTTTTTTTTTCAAATTATTTTCAAAAATCACGACTTGCAAATAATGACAACTTAGAGAAAACATGGAACTTCCCGGTAAAACATTGTATTTTTCAATGGATAATATGAGCATTACGACGACCCAATCGAAGTGAAGAGTTTTTCTCGCGAAAATGCAGGGATTTAGAGAGGGAGATTCATGGGAAGAACATGATCAATAGCGACCGCAAGATTCATTAGCCGAATTACAAGGTTCCCAGAAGGCAGCGCCGCCTCAGTTTGAAGAGGAGCCCTCACGCTATGCATCTTAACTTGGTGATCCAAACTCGCACTGACGATAAGGGGTGACAAGGGGTTACGATAGATTGACTGATCAGCTATAGGGATCAAACGACCCAGCTCAGCAAATCTTCGTGCCAAGAACAGATGACTGTCCTAACTGTTCGCAGTTTTGGGACCTCGAAGTCTGAGAAGGGAAGCAATCATGCTGAAACCGAACTAATCCTGAGAATCGAGCAAATAAGAAAGCTGAACAAGTGAAGATGAATATCATGGAACACCCAGCTGAACACAAACCACTCTTATGAGGGAGAAGACCCTGACAGATCGAATTCTTGGATATGCAGTTCATGTGGTGTGAGGAGGAAGGCGGGTTATGTCCTGAAAGACCTGCAGTCTCTTTCTTCTCAGTTGTCCTACTTTCTTCGCAGGCACGGCATCAGAAACCCGGTTGATTCCTTGAAGAGAGCCACCATCCGCCTTCTTGAACTCTAATAGCATGACTGAGTTTAATTCCTGCTTCTGGATCTGGTTGAAGTTCAAAGAGCGTCGAACTGCTGAGCGGCCCAAGCTCCTTGGTGAAATATCCATCATTTGTGACTTGGAGCCACATTCTAGATCAGAAAATGTTAAAGTTCGGCTTAAATTCTCCATCAGAGTCCGTTCATGGGAAGAATGACCTACAATGTTGATATCTAGATTCTCATCATTGAACCCCTCTTCATCTTCGTGATACACACCGCGAAAACTCCTTGTCGGAGTTTGATAAGAAGAAGTTCTCTGAGGCGAGTTGTCCCACAGGTGCACAGAAGGATCAGTCAGATCTTGTTCCTCTTCCTCAGCCATGTCGGCCCAACTCTTCTTTTGCTTGTCTACCCAGAAACTCTTCCCTGCAACAACTAGTTCATCTATTAAATGAGAATCCGCCATGACTTTTTCTGAAAAGCATTTAATTCTAGCATTAAGAGATAACTTACCACCAGAATCTTTTATGTCGTTGGTGGAAGTTTTGACCAATTCTGCAGAATCTTCCTTGCTGGATCCATCCATGACTACGCTGTGAATCATATTCTCGTCATAATTCTTCGGCTCGGCCATTGCCACAGAACAATTTCTGACCATTTTTGTCTCTCCAGTTAAAGTGGCCTTCGACTTGGAGTCTGATTCTCTACATGAAGCCAGGGAAGCATATAAGCTCCTACAGGTATGCCTCCTTGATTCCCCGGGAGAAAATTCGATATTTCTCTTAACAGAAGCCGGTGAAGCAGATACACTCCTGCTCGAGGAACTCCGACCCACCTCATTTGTCTCAGTACAGTTTTCCTTGGCATGGAGATTTCCCAGTGAGACATATCTCAGTGGAGTTCCAAAGTGGGAAACTTCTCTCCAGTTATCACTGAATATGGTTTCTGAAGATGACCGAGCTTCACCCCGGGATAGCACACCGTTTCTCTCATTTAAGATCCATGTTTCTTCTCCATGTCCATATGCAATGGTTGTTGAGGCAAGCGACCGAGCTCCACGATTGATAACCCTTGAATTTTTACACTCGAGTGATGTAAAGGGTCTTTGGATCTCCTTGTGATCGTCTTTGTTCTGCTTAATTGACAGCAATTCGATCTCATTCAGCATCTGAAGGGCACGATCAAAAGATTTAGCATAGGAATCGTCCATGTCACTATCGCTGCATGAACCTCTGACTGCATCCAGTACTGCTTTCGCTTCGGCTATTTTGTTCATGCGCATCAAACAGATTGCCAAGTTGCACTGCTTGTTCTTATCTGGCTCCAGATACAAGGCTTCGCTGAAATCAAATGCATACAATGAACATAAAAAAGAAGAACCTTTTCTTCATTTGTAAGCATAAAATGTTTAATGATAAAGATGCCATCTCATCAAGAGCATACCGGTAAAGTCCTTCGGCAATCTCATAATTGTTTAGCTGCAAGTGAGCCCAGGCCAAGTTCCCCATTATCCTGCACAACATTAGGAAGCTGGCACTGTAAACGGACCAAATGATCAAGCGAAACAAAGAAAATGAAAACTTTGGCTACTCATAAGGACCTTGATCTCTCTTGTTCCCTTGTTACTTGGATTTTCTTCCCTTGTGATCTTGCCGTCTTTGTTCGGCTCACACTGAACCCCTTCCCTTCTTCAATGAGCCGCAGTTTATGCTGAAGCATTTCGATCTCTTCTTCAATCCGTCCAGACCTCTGCATAATGCACATATCAAATGTATAAAGTGTGTAAATTGTCTCTCTGAAATCACGGGTGAGCCTCTAAAACCAAATTGACATCCCTTCATGTATTAAAACTAACGTA
Organism: Syzygium jambos; assembly: GCA_031216235.1. Taxonomy (NCBI): domain Eukaryota; kingdom Viridiplantae; phylum Streptophyta; class Magnoliopsida; order Myrtales; family Myrtaceae; genus Syzygium; species Syzygium jambos. The sequence goes on from CM062224.1 coordinate 19,560,291, forward strand.
TCCTAAGAGTATAACGAAGAAGTTTTTGATCCGACAAGAGCCCTCAAATCTGGTTGTGCAATTAAAAGATAGTTTCGCCTCACAAAGCAAATCGTCGAAAAACAAAGAAAGGTGATACACACGAGAAACTAATAAAACTACTTGTGCAGTACATCAGCGACATTACCTTGTAGAGTTCGATCAGCACATTGTCCAGAGATTCCTGAGAATCGAAGGGGCAGAGATGGCGGAAAGACTTGATGGCCTCGATCGCCTCGTCCGACCGGTTCAGCTGTTTCATCACGATCGCCATGTCCTTCAGCGCGCTGTCGACTCGGTCCCCCGCATTTATAGCAGCCCAGAACAGAGAGATGGCCTTACTCGGATCCTTGTCTATCAACTGAAATCGAGAACAGAAAAATCGTTTCGACCACAACCCATTAAAAGACAATCTAACTCATCATACAAGATCCCTCTCAGCTTTCACTCTCAAAGAGGGACAACCGCGATGCACCATAAGCTCGTCCTGAAGAGACTCCGGTCACGCAACCACATGAGCACCCTCGTGCGCGAAAAAGGGACGTATAAATTCTATATTTACTTAAGATCCGCTCCACTTGCGCCTACCGATCAATGATCACAAGATTACCAAACGAAATATACTGATTCATCGGAACCAAAAACACACCAATTTTACTAAGGACTACACCAGCAGCACCATATGATCGCAAAGAACTAACTACAGTAAACAGTAACGAAAGGAAAGATCCTTGAAGGAGGCGTCTAAAGATCGCATAATAACAGGAACACGGCCTCGATGATCACACCAAATTCATGATCAGGACGATCAGTGAAATCAAGAAAAGGAGAAGTGAAGTTGGGGTTCTTACTTGGACTCTCTTGGCCTTGACGTAGGGCGAGTCGCCGGCAGGCACTTTGTGAATGATGTGGAAGAGATCCGGCGGCGGCGAGGGCCGCTTCCTCTCCGACATCAGCGCCGCCGCCGCCGCCGTCGCCGGAGGGACCGGCGGCCTCGGCGCGGCCCGCTTCGGCGGCTGCGGAGTGAAGTAGCCCCTCGCCAGGAAATTCTCCCTGTTGCCGCCCCACATGATCAGGGTATCCCCTCTCACGCTATCCTCCGATCACCCGCCACCGGCGGAGCGCGAGACTGAGATCGAAGTCCCCTCGTTTGCAGAAAGAGAAAGCTTTTTTTCCGGTTGATCTAAAGAAAGGAAGGAAGGAAGGAAGGAAGGAAGGCGGTGAAAAAAAGGAAGAATGAGAGAATGAGATATTGCGCAGAGCAATTGAAATGAATCGGAACGGAAAAGACGATGGGAGGCGTTTTTATAACTAGTACTAGCCGTTGGGGGGCGGGACCTGCTCTCGCACGTGCGAGCTTCGCTCGTGCGTGAATCCAATGCCCACAAAAAATTTGACCCAAAAAAAAAGGGCCCAAAAAAAATTTGACCAAAAAAAGATTGGGTTAATGCCGTAAAAAATCAAAACTGATACACTTATGACAATTTTACCCTAAACTAATTTTTTGACCACCAAAAACCCAAAACTGGTACATTTATAATAAATTTACTCTTAATTTCTTTCCATTAAATTTTACTATAAAAATTATTTTATTAAATGATATGCGGCAGTTGACTGATGTGCCAGTTTTATGTTTTACCATTCGTTTGTCACATGTGTACCAATTTGTAGTTTTTTTGCGGTATTAATCCAATTTAACGGAAACTAACGGAGGGTAAATTTGTCACAAATGTACTAGTATGAGGTTTTTAGTGGTCAAAATATTAATTTTGGAAAAATTTATCATAGGTGTACCAGTTTAAGGTTTTTTATTGTCAAAACATTAGTTTGAAGTAGAGATATCACAATTATACCAGTTTTAGGATTTTTCGTGATATTAACCCAAAAAAATTTCACTTGGGGACAATTCATAATTTCATTATCGTTAAGGGGAGAAGATTAAGCTCTCGCTAACCTCCTTTGTGAATCAAGTAAGACTCGAACCCAATCGGAGCGAGTGGTCCGAGAATGAACTTTAAATGCGACGACAGCACTTTTTATTGCATAAAGTGTCGCTAGTGGCATGAAATAATTTTCTCGATCATCTTGTAATTATGGGAAAATGCCACAACAAAAATAGTTCTTGAATTTTGGCCAAATGTGCAATACGATCCTAAAACTTTTAATCCAACGTGTAATGTGATCCATGAACTTTAATTTGTTCAATATAGTCCCTGAAAATGTTCAATTTAGTCCTTTAATTAATTCAAGATCAGGGACTATATTGAACAGTTTAATATAATTCAGGGACTACATTAAACATGTACAAAAAAATCCAGAGATCACATCAAAAAATTAAAAATTGAGGGATCACATTGAATATTAGGCTAATACTCAAAGATCATATTAAATAAATAAAAAATTTAAGGATCACATTACATATTGTGTCAAAGTTTAGAGATCATTTACTAATGAACTCCCGCTACATGTGAGACTGGCATCTATGCAAAGGTGATTGAAAAGAAAAAAAGGTGATTGTCTCATATTTGTTTCACACGATTGGTAGAATCTGAGTACGTTCATACTTTACCTTTTTGGGGAAAAATTTTTTTACCCCCTCAACTTTACCTTCAAACACATCTTACTTTAAATCCATACACTTTACCCAACCAAACTCACGAATTGTTACGGTTGTCACAATTTTTCAGTTAAAACAAGGAAGGCGCAATATGCTTAATTTGAAAAAAATTTGATCAAAATGCGTGGCGCGATTGTCACAATTTTTCAGTTAAAACAAGGAAGGCGCGATATGCTCAATTTAAAAAAATTTGATCAAAATGCGTGGTGCGATGCAATGTCCAAAAAACGAAAACTATTTTCGCTAATGATTTTATAATATCTGTTCAAAGTTAGATTAAGTTTGAAGAAATATCGAGAGTTGAAGGTTTTGGCGTTACTCGTGGAGATACCGCAAAAAGTGGTTTGAACGGCACTCATTTAGCCGTTGGCGACACTTTTGAAATGCTACCAAAAGTACTAGCACTCGTAGGGGTGTCAATGGGTCGAGTCGGGTTGAGTATCATGGAAAATCGACCCGACCCGAATCATAAAAGATGTGTGGACTCTTGACCCGAACCTAATTTGAATCGAACATGACCCGAAATGCAAAAACCGGGTCAGGTATCATGATTTGCAGTACTTATTTAGCCATTGACAAACTGCTTTATGATCGAATTGGCCACCGTATAATAGGTTTCCAACTTTTTGATAATTACCTGAATTCGGAGAAATCCAGCAATAAGCATAACTACCATAGTATATTTATGTATATAGACATTGAAACTAGTTTCGACTTTGTAAGGTACTAAAACTTGGAAACATTCCACAAGCAAATGTCATATAAGTTCATCATAACCTTTATTTATTTAATAACATGTGGGAAATTGGGAATGATGGCATATATAGATCAGATCATAACTAATCAAAGCCTTCCTCCCAGTAAGAAAGATCCATGACCAGGCGCTTGATGTCCCCATTGTTCTTCTTCAGCAATTTCTTGTTCACCTCCTTGGTATAGAAACCCTACATACTCGATCATAAAATCCTTAAGGAAAGTGTTAGAAAAGTCCTAAATCTATTACATTGATGCCAATTTAGGGTGCGTTTGGTTCAACATTTGGAATGCTACTTTGGGAATGCAAATACCTTTAGGTGAAAACCCCTTGGGGAAATGCAAATGGCGTTTGGTAAAAACTCATTTGCAAAACTACTTTGACCTAAGTAGTGTTTGGTTAATTTTTTTTACAAATGAGCTTTGGGGGAGTTTTTTTATTAAAAAGGAAAAAGTACCCTTCGCCGGCTCCGGCGAAGGGCTACGGCTCCGGCGAGCCAGATCTAGCGCCGGCGGCTATCGCCCGTCGCTGAGCGACCCCCGGCAAGGAGCGCCGACCTCAGGCGACCCAAGCCGACGTCGCCTAAGGTCGCGCGACCTCAGGCGGCTGCGCTGGGGCGGTCGCCTGACCCCGGGAGGCCGTCACCTAGGTCGGGCGACCTCGCCGGCCTTTCGCCCTCGCCAGAGTCACTTTGGTGAAGAAGATGAACAGTACCAAGAGGATAAAGCCGGAATATTGAAGTTTGAGTGAGGGTAGTTTAGGAAGTACAAAAATGGTTTCAACATTGAAAATGCTAGCTTTGAGCATTTTTAATGCTCAAATGTTGAACCAAACGCAGTCTTAGTCTTAAACATTTTGTTTTTGTGCCAATTCAGTCATTCTCACTAATTTTGGCCATATATTACATGGACGCCGACCAACCTACGTGGCATCTTCGACGTTGACGTAAATAATTTTTAATAATATTTTAATATTTATCGATTTTTGAATTTTTTTTTCTATTTTTTTATTTTTTTTTCTATTTTTTCTTCCTTTGGCTGGTGATTGGCCATCGGCCACAAGCGATGGCCAACCTTGAGATCGGTCCTCGCTCAGGCCACGGCAGTCTCACTGGGTGTCGCTTTGAAATTTCTGCAAAAAAAAAAAACAACCTTTTACTCTCTTTTATTTTCGTATATCATATGATATGACTCTTGGCATCCCTTTGTCCCATTCGTAGGATAAATTTCCTAAGAGGGCTGTTGATGATTGGACCGCAAGGTTTCGCAGGTCATCGTTTTTTTGACCGGTGTTGGCCCCTTCCAGATCAGAAGATATTTTGGCTGTTCATAATAAAAAAAATTTCCATTTTATTAACATTTTTTCCTTTTTTCCGACCGAAAAAAAAATCCTTTTCGTCTGGCCTGGGACATTTCTCAGTGTAGCAAGAATAAGGCAACGAGTTTGGTATAGGAAATTCTAGTTTATTAGCACAGGAAAATGAATTATCTTTTCTGCAATCTAGAAAATATCAATGAAATAAGAAAAAAAAAGGAATAAAAAAGACACATTAAAAGCAAACTAATTCGCATCATAAGCCTTAATATGCGACACTCGGAACAAAGTGCTACTTCTATACGAATATGTTGGGAAGGATGTTGTTACCTTTGGATAGAGCGATTTGAGAAAGAAGATAAGGAATTCGGTTATCAGGGAAAATATAAGCAATAGATCGTCTAACGCGCGGTGCCTCGTAAATGTTGTTAGAAGACAAAAGAAATCGAGAACATCGGTTTTTCATCCCGACCGCTCTATTTTCTGAGGGCTTCATAGTAAATCATCCATCCTTTCTCTTTCTGCCCTCGAAGCAAATGAAAATTGCAGTGACAAGATGGGTCCGCCGATCCATATTTCCACTCGCGTTTGCCGGATCGAGCTTCAAATGGGTCGCTCCGATTCTATGGACGGGGCTATATCGGGTCGTAAAGAACATGTACCGACTAAAAGTGGGCCTAAATGGATTTGGCTCGGATCATTTTTTTCGAAGCATTTGGATCAAAGGTTTCGTTCGGATAGTGGCAAAGTGGACAAAATGGTAGCTGGTTCTTTATCGGACGTCGCTTTACCTTCTTTTGGAAAAGAAAGTTCTGTTGGCCTAGTGGGGCACGTCAAGCACGCAAGTACCCCAAATTGGCTACTAGCATGAAAGAGAAAGAAAAGCATGTCGACATCTCGAGAAAAATGGGCTAGTATGAATTTAAATATGTCGATTTGAGTTGATCCATTTTCGACCCATCCGGTCCCAACCCCACTTGCGCGTACGAAAAGTCTAGACTGATATTCGAATCGCCCTTATTATCTCTCTTCCATTCCCTCCTAATCCCCCTCCAACCAAGCATCCGATACAGTTTTTGGTCCAATCACTATACATAAAAATCGAAGCATTCGCGACGAATCTCGTACCGATGTTTCCATTCGATTCCTCATCAGCATTTCCCTCCCGACTAATCGAGCAATTAATTACGTCGCTTCCTATCTCGACCTTTGCTTATCGATATTTCAATTAGATCCCTCGCGAGTGTTTGTCTGCAAAATAATTTGAGCTTTAAACTCATTTCTTGAAGGCTACGTTTGTTTCGAGAAAAATGAATTATTTGAAAAATATTTTCCTAAAATATAGTCGCTTATATCGCTCGAAATAATTAGCCAGTGAAAAATATTTTCGTTATCGATAGCAATTTATGTCTAAACATTTTCATAGACGACGACAATAATTTCCGTTCATTCATTTTTGCAAGTAATAAAAATGACCAATCATTTATTTTTCGCGAAATAAATGCACCCTTAATGTCTGTTAGCCCGTTCATACCAGTGTCATTCCACCGAATTAAATCGAGGTATTATGTTCTTCCTAAATTAATCGTAAAATGTCTTTAATCTTTCCTAGCGGAAACCCTTGACACGTGTCGATAACATACGTAAAGGCAGAAAGCACATACAATGCTTTTGTGCAACAAATCGAGGAGTCGCTCCATCAAAGATGTGACCAACTTGCGGGAGTCGCTTCCTCTATGGGGTGACCGCCCGGCTGTGGTTAGGCATGACCATGGTTATTATTATTCCTTTTTCTTAAATATGAGAAATTCGTTATTTATATTATGTATATAACCTAGTTTGGTTACTCAATGATAAACATTATACGGGGTAAAATATATCCTCTTTCACTAGTCTTATAAATACGATATAAGAAATCTCGTCGTGTTTTGATGTGGTATGGCGTTAGTTTGTCCAATCAACAAATTTAGGCGACCAGACATAGCCTTGATAATAAAATTAAGAGGGGCTAAAATCACCAAAAACCCTAAATTAGTGCATCCGTGTCATCTTACATCGATCCCATGTTGCCCTTTTGAGTTTTAACCAAAAAAAAGAAATTTCCTTTTAAGGAAAAAAATTGATTGTAAAATCTTCATTACATTAAAACGGGTAGATAGACAAAAAAAAATCACCGCGCATGAAGGAGGGTGGCATTGAAGTGCCGCTCGCACCTTCACCCACTCCCACTTCGTACTAAGGGTTCAAAAGCACCCGACGAGCTGGGTTTTTCCCGACATATTTTTTTCTTTTGGATCAGTTCGGTTCGGCCTACTTCGAAATAACTATATTAAAAAAATAGGCTGAAAATTAAAACTCCACGAAAGGAGAACACTAAACATTTCTGCTTTGGGAACATTTGGTTGAAATTGATGAATCGAGTTTCGTAGTAATTGTACTTGTGTCAAAATCATGTTCGCTGATATGACATTAATTTGCTATTGATCGAGTCATTTATGTATTTTCAAACTTACCGAGAAAGAGGATGAGGATTTATTTTCATGGAAAGTAGTTTATTAGCGGCACCCATTATGTAAATCATCAAATTTTAAAGGAGCGATATCTCTAAAATTTTCCAAAAATGCCTTACATAACCGAATATTTTTGTTCGCAAGCTTCAAAAATAAAAATAAAAAATCGATACACATCCCTCGTGTCGCTAGTTTGCTGTAATATTCTAAATATTGTCCGACAAAATTGATGAACATCCGAATTCTTTACGTATCTACCGTTTATAATCTTACAGATATTTATTGAAAGATTATTCACGATGTAACTTAATTAATGTAAAGAAATTAGCTCAAATAATCTGACGTGTTAGCACTCTTCCCCCAGTTTGAATGAATATTTGAAAAATTAAAACGCAATAGATGAAAACAAAAATATAAATGCGTTAAATTGATTAACCAGCCAAAAATTCCTTCTATTTCTGCGATCGAATAAAACACTTTTTGTCATTCGACCAAAAAAAACAGAGTAAAATACTTTTTCTTCGACCAAAAAATAAAAAAAAATATAAAAAAATTTTAAGGATCATGTTGAAGAAATTAAAAGTTCAGGACCATATTATATTAAGCCAAAATTCTTTGCGTCAGAATCGCAACAAAATTCTTTTTCTTCAACCAAAAAAATAAAAAAAAACCTTTTCGAAATTCCTTTCTTTTCTTGGTCAGATGAAATTCCATTCGGGACCCCAAGTGGGGGCCCCACATAAAGCGGCGCGTCGTCGCGCGTAGCGCCCGCGACGGTTCTCCTCCCCCTCCTTTCGCAGCATAACCTTCGACCGGAAGTTGCTTGGCCGCCACGCGCCATCTCCGGCGTCTGAGATACACGAACCTCTGCCCCCTTCAACGAACCGCCCTCGATTAAATTTAAAATCGAAAATTAAAAAAATATATATATAAAAAGGGGGGCTGCGGTCCCTTCTCTTCCCTTCCCCTGAAACTCTCTCAACAGTCGCACTACGGTCACGGCGACGCCGAGCCTCACTTGCTCTTCTCTCTTGCCGCAGCACCGATTCTCCCTCCGCCGCCCTCCGCCGCCCTCCGCCGCCGCCGCTCGCCGATTCGATAGCCTCCAGCCTCCGGCGAGGTCTCTCCATGCGCATTCCTCCGTAATCGCAAAGGTAGAAATGACTCACCCTCTCTCTCTCTCTCTCTCTCTCTCTTTCTCTCTCGCTCGCTCGCGAGCGACTTCTCGTTCGGTTTTCTCTTCCGCGCCTCTTCTCGAGCCGGTACTCCGTTAGGTTTCCCCCACCGCTCGCGGGCTCGAACGGATGTGCTGCTTTTCGGTTCGGAACGGTTCGTCGCGGCGGTTCGCGACTGCGCCCGACGTCGTCGGAGACCATCGAGAGCTTTCCTCCCGCAAATTCTTACTGTTTTCATGCGTAGTTTCGTCGGAGAATCGAGTTTTTTGTTCGTTTGAGCCAGAACGGAGGTGCGACTTTTGGTTCGGAATGGTTCGTCGCGGCGGTTCGCGAATGCGGCCGACGTCGTCGGAGTCAATCGAGAGCTTCTCTCCACAAATTCTTACTGTTTTCATGCGTTGCTTCGTCGGAGAATCGAGTTTTATGTTCGTTTGTCTGAATATGTTGGCGGAGGAGAGTAGTCGGTGCTTGACCGCGGTGCGAGTTGTTTTCTCTGTGTATCGTGTCGCTCATTAGTTCGTCGCTTTCCGAGCGCAGGAGTTCGTGCATGGGAAGTTCGGGGGCTGCAGCTCCGGAGGGGAAGAAAGCGACGAACACGCCGAAAGCTGTTATATACCAGAAGTATGGAAGCAGGGCTTCGTATGAAGTGGAGGAAGTTCCGGAGGTTGTTCAAAATGGGTGTCCGGGACTGTGCATCCCGCAAAAGGGCCCTTGCCTGTATCGCTGCCGGTTGAATCTTCCTGAACTTTCCATTCTCTCTGGAACTTTCAAGAAAAAGAAGGATGCTGAGCAAGATGCTGCCGAGATGGCTCTTCAGAAGGTTGTCCATTTTGCGATACTATGTCTTATTTGATCACGTTGTCTGCAATTGGCAATTGCCTTGTGCTACTTTACCCTGTGGACGTTTGATTGTTTAGTGTGAAGTGATTTCGAGTGTGGTCGAGCCTTTAAAGAGTTCGTATCATCGTCGTTTATTGCTAACTGCATTATATGTTTGTCTTATCTCAATGATATTACATTGGCATTCTTGTTTCTCTTGTTATTCGTGAATTGCTTTAAGAATCTGTGTGGATTGATCATTACGGTTACCCATTCAATATTTTGCAATGTTCATATCAGGGAAAGCAAACGTTAGCTTTTTTCTGGCATGGCATTTCTACCTTGGTTTGGTGTTGTCTTTGGCAGGATGTAAAGTGTGCTTGCTTTCATCCTTGGTTTCCCTCCACCAGCAATTTCTGTTTGAATTGCTGTTCTATGAACTACTCCTTCAAATATACATTCATCTAGATATGTATGTTGAGTATATTCTTTCATATGCCTTTTATTTAGTAACGGAATTCTGTTGGAATGCTATTTGAAACTGGGTGTCATTACCACTCCTGCATCTGGTTTTACAATGGAGATTAATGCAAATAAAATTTGCCTTTAAGAGTACCCCTTGTTCTGTACTGTTTTGTCTAGAGATATATAATCAGAGGAAGCATTACAGAGTACAATATAGTTTCCTTTAGAAATGATCCTGGCACAAACTTTTGGGTTCTCTACATTTTTACCTTAATGGAAAACAAATTACAACAAACTATGGTCTAGAGATGTGATTCTTTCCACAAAGTATGGTCTGGATGTATGGCCCCAGAAAGATACTGGAATACAGAGATAGAGTAAAGGACTCCTCGTTGCATCTGACTAAGTTAATCATCATTCTCAGGATGCCAACATTTAGGTGTTTAGTGTATTTATGAAACAGAGTCGCTTGAATCCCTTGGAATCATTGATTTTATTTGACACTCGGACATGAAATTATAATTAGACTTTGCACTGATCCTCATTAGGAGATAGATCCTCTCTTAGGAACATTGGCTGAAACAGTTGATTAGTGGCCAACCAGCAATTTAGGTGCCATCAGTCAAATTAGTCTGTCTTATGGAATTTATGCACCATCATATGACTAGTTGTCTAAGGGTGATCATGGAGTTTGCTAACTTTGTCTCACAAAGTTGAGTCGAGTGTAGCATGGGCATTGGGAATGGGTTTGACAATGATGTGTTGTTTGGGTAGTCGTGGAGGGTCCTGTATACATATTTGAGAGCCATGGTTTTGGTCAAAGTTTTCATATAAGTGGGATGAGGAAGTTCTAATTTTCCTTTTTCTTTGTATTATGTTTTCTGTTCGAGATTTACTGCTATTCAAATCAGTCTCTTCTTTTGTGAATTTCTTTCTAATTAATCTGTGTCTTGTTCTGCAGCTGGGTATTCGTCCTTTAACGCACAATCCCGATGTACATGATGCAGGGAAAGAATTAGTTTCTCGGGTTGCATATTTATTCTCAAATGAGGTTTGTATCCTTTTAAGTATGCATTAGTGCCTCAAATAAGCTAATTAGAAGATGGCAATATGTTATTTCAGCATTGCTGCATTAAAAACATGTTGTTTGTAATAGCTTCTTGTACATGATCTACATTGTCTATTTAATCCCTTTGCCGCTTTTATATTATCTGAAGATTCTTGGGTTGTTGTTGCTGATCATTGGCAATCATTCGAGCTTGGAGCCGTGATTTTAGTTGCGTGATGAATTTTATTGCAGTTCCATTATTGAGCTGTTTTTAACCAGGAAAAGGAAGATAACTTATTGTCCTTCTAGATTAATCACGTTAAGAATGATGGGGATGGGTGGGTTAGGGGGCAATCGTCCTAAATTTAACTGGTAGTATGCACATTATCGTTTCCACAATTTCTTTTATCTGGCTATGGAACTTTTTTGCTCATTCTTGACACCAAGTACATTCTTTTGACAACCTGCTCATTATGATACAGTTCCTTGCATCTCAACATCCGCTGAGTGGTCACTTTAAAGCTGCTTTAATCCGAGAAGGTGATCTCTATGGTGCAGTTCCTGTTTCTGTGATTGCTGTCTATGATGGGAAGATCAGTGCTTTATGTAAACTAATTGAGCCTAAGGTGGAGTCAAATCCCTGTATGGTAATCTCTTTTGTTCTGCGAGCTGCTGCAACTTTACCTACCCTGATTACTGCTACTGAAGGACAGCTTTGGATTCGGAGGCAAAATCCGTACCCTCCTGAGGTTATAGAGCCATCTTTAGTTGAACAATCTTCCATTCTTAGTGGTGTATGCGTTCAGGCCTTATTAATTCCAAGTTCATTGAATGAGGATATCAAGCCTGTAACTTTAAATGTTTCCTCGTCCACGTACTACCTGGATGTCATTGCACAAAAGCTTGGTCTGCTTGATGCTTCTAAGATCCTAGTCTCACGGTAAGTGCGATCTCCTTATTCCTCACTCCCCGCCTATGCCCCACTTAAAAAAAAAGGAAGGAAAGAAGGAGGGGGGGGGGTTCTTGAAATATCACGTCCTTTATTAATTCTTGATGTACTGAAGTTGTATATTTTCTGGTGGACAGTCCTATAGGAAAAGCTTCTTCCGAGACAAGATTGTATTTTGTTGCTTCTGACTTGCAGTTTGTGGAGCCATCATCAGATCTGAATGGAAAGAAACCTGATATTTTTGAAGGCTCTATGAATACTAGGGCTAGTTATTTAGCTGGTCAAGAGGTCTATGGTGGTGCAATTCTGGCATCAATTGGATTTACATGGAAGTCCAAAGATCTTTTTCACGAAGATGTATTCTTGAAGTTATATTACAGGTACTTAGGATGAGCAAAGTTTTCTTTGCCAAACAGTTTTAGTTTAAATGCTAAAGTAGCTTAGAAAGTATTTTCTCACTTTTGCAAAGTCAAGGCAAATAGGTTCTTGAGTAATATGAATCTTGCATCATTCATTCTTTACAACTCTTAAATGCTTATGCAATCCATTTTGCAACTGCTTGTGCAGAATGCTCATTTATAAGACACCAAGTGGACCTTACAAGTTGTCTAGAGAGTCAACAACTGTCGCAGAGTTGCCAGTTGTTTTCACAATAAAGAGTAACTGGAGGGGTACTTTCCCAAGGGAAATTCTCTGTACATTCTGTCGTCAGCATCGATTGTCTGAACCTGTCTTCACTATTTCAAGATATCCCATAAAAGCACTGTCTGACTTGTCTGGATCACAAAAGAAGCTTAAAGTTACAGAATTGACGGAGGACACAGGGCACACAAATGAAAATGCTGCTAATCATGGTGACGATGAAACTGTGGAATCAGTGAGCAACTTCAGATGTGAAGTAAAAGTTCTGTCAAAGCTACAGGATCTGTTATTGCAGTGTTCTCCCAAAGATTCTTACAGGAAAGAGACTGATTGTATTCAGAATGCTTCTCTGAAAGTTCTCTCGTGGTTGAGTTCATATTTTCAGGATTTTAATATGCCATTGGAGAAGCTTAATTCATTAGCTGATGCAATCGACATAAAGTTTAATCCCCAACATTTATTTAAGGAATTTAAGTTGTGCTCCACCATGTACCTCAACCAGCAAAGAACAATTAAAGCCAACAATTGTGTTGATGTTCCACAAGCCACAGGAGAACATGAAAATTATCTGCTAAGGATAGAAGGGCCAGAATCAGGCATCTGTCCATCTAATGGGTTCTTGGCATGCATATGTTATTCTGCGTGTTTGGTGACAGAAGTTGGGCACACAAAGGAGCTTATTGAAAGTTCTCATGAATTTGAATTTGAGATGGGGGCCAGAGCAGTTAATCCTCATGTTGAAACAGCTGTGGCTCAGATGTCTGTTGGCCAGTCTGCATTTTTCTTGGTAGATTTGCCCTCCCAAGAGCTAATTTTGGCCGCTGCTAATGATTCTGCAAGGGCACTTTCATTAATTAACTCAAGTCAGCTACTCTTCCTTTTATCTCATGATTACACCCTGGTTGAATTGTTGTCATGTCACTTGACAAGATATCTTTTCTTTTCGCCATCATAATTCATGATTGTTTTGTTGGACCAAGAGCCACATTCTTAAGATATGTTGTACTTAATTCATTAACCTTTGAATTTTAAGAAAAAACGGAAAGTTTTTTTCGTTCTAAGCAGCTGTTTGACATTAAGGATCTTCAACTTCATTCTGTTGCATTGTTATCCACTCCTTTGCTGCTTTTCATATGATAATGATTGGGTCTTGCATTTCATCCAATGCTTGCTGTTACAGATATGCGCGGCTTGGAATACTGCATCACCTTATTGAGATTTTCATATGATAATGATTGGGTCTTGCATTTTGTCCGATGTTCTTGATGTTACAGATATGTGCCGCTTGGAATACTGCATCACCTTATTGAAGGTAACAGAGCCTCTGGAGGACAGAATGGAGCAGGCCCTTTTTAGCCCTCCTCTTTCAAAGCAACGGGTTGAGTATGCTGTGGAACACATTAAGAAATCTGGCGCAACTACTTTGGTACCTGTTCAGTTCGCATTGTCTCGGCTCAAAACTGTCTAATTTTGGAATGACAGCAGATATTTAGCTTCTCAGCTTGCTTTTGCAGGTTGATTTTGGTTGTGGCTCTGGAAGTTTGCTGGAATCCCTGTTGGACTATCCAACCTCTCTGAGAAAGATTGTTGGCGTTGACCTCTCACTCAAGAGTCTTAGTCGTGCAGCAAAGGTTTCTTCTTTTTTCTTTTGTAAACTAAAACCACATTTCTTTTTAAGTTCTCTTACAAAGACAGTTGTTTAAGTGTGAGAGGGATGTTGTGAATTAAACCTACTTCCTTTCACATCCACTAGAAAGTTATATAAAATAAAACTGCGCGGAATCTGGTCTACTCTGGATGGTAGTGAACCAATTTCGTATAATGAATTTAGAATCATTTGCTAAATGTCATGATGGTTCTTTGGTCATCTTATTATCTACATGATGACAGGAGTTAGGTAGATTTGCATTGGCGACTATGAGATACAGAAACTTAGGATTTGCATGCTCATGTACTTACATAGAGGAAGAGCATCTTCTTCATGTCTTTCGTACATTTTAAAATTATATGAAGACAAATCCAAATGGGTATTTAACCAACAAATATAACTGGGCCTTTTCTTCAATATATAGGGTAAGTTATGCAGATCTTTTATATTGTTGCCTTTTGCATATTTAAGTACTCGAGAGTTGAAATTTTTCCGAAGCATTTGTTCATGCATTTTTAGGTGAAATTGTGCTACTGGTCATCTACATCTTATCACAAAGCCTTATATTCTTACATGGGCTGCTGATGTGCAATTGTGCATTGTTTCATGTGTACCAACAGAAAATTCTGAGTGGTAGCAATATGGTTTCAAGTGGTTTTAGATAGGCTAATGATCAGATTCATGGTTAATTTAAAACAGGATTCGATACCTTTTCAAATTAGTATTTTCTAGCTCCAAAAGTTTGTTGCGAAGTTGATGATTAGACAACATAAATTGATCTTTCTGCTGAACATGCTGAACATGCGCATAATTTTGTTTTTCTTTTCATTTATGCTTGAATTAGACCTGTCAGAACTATAACAAAATCCTGATCATTCAAATTCTTGTATTGCAAATATTCCTCTGTAATTGCCAGCAAGAAGTAACAAGATTGGAACACTTCACAATCCACAAAAGTACAATGCTGCTACTGCTGCTGTGTGCTGTTATTTAATTTCTGGCAACCTATGGCCCCAAATGACTATAATCTTTAAATCCTCCTGTTTCTACAAGTCTCTTTTGATGCACTATGCAGTTAATTCCACTTGCAACACAAACTATCATATCATCCTGGAGATTGCGCCTTACTGATTTGCTTTTATTAACACTTGCGACACCTTTCAACTGAAAAGCTTCCTCTCATATTTCAGAACTTTTTATATCCTTTGTTTTTTATAATAATTCAGCCAGTATAGGAGAATGTTGCATTTCTATTTATCAGTTAACCATACAAGATGGTACTTGTTTGCTCTCTTGTTGATAACTTGTCTTTTGAAGGGCTTTTCTCTTCCATTATTGTAGGTATTGCACTCGAAGTTAAGCAGAAGTTTTGATGCTGACTTGCCATGCAGAGGCATCCAGTCTGCAACACTTTATGATGGTTCAATCCTTGTCTTTGATCCTCGTGTCTGTGGTTTTGACATTGGCACTTGCCTGGAGGTATGACTTAATTATTTGTTCTCCTTGTAAATAATGTGGAGTCAAATTGTTTGACTGTCTGCTATTCCTTTCTATAACCATGATAGTCTTTCCTGTTGCATTCACTGTTCGAGTTCGATATTTTCTACATTCATTTACTTTCTCTGCACTTTATGCCCATCCTTTCTGTTGCTGATGTTGCAAAGTAATGCACCGGTGAATTTATTATGGAGATATGACTTAATGATGTTTAATTTCCTCGTTGCAATGACATATTCTGTTTTCCACAAGCTAATTGAAGTTGAATGCGAGGAGATGAGATGAAGGGAAAGAGAGAGAATTCAACTGAAAAGGCTCCATGCAAAGATGCATTTTCTTCATAGGAATTGAGAAAATTAAATTTTTCGTTTGCATATGCCAGTTTTGGAAGATGACCATTTTGACTCTGTCTCACAAAACGTATCTTAGTCATATTATAATCTTACAGAAGTTCCTCTTGAACTTAATCTGCATCCTACATTTGTTCTAGAAGCTAGATGCATATCTTCGTCGCATGTCTTCTATTCATATCCAAAGTTCTTACATTTTGACCATGCGTTTTTTTTGTAAAATTGAGCAGATATGACACTTTTTTGCTTCTTCAACGTTTACTTTTGTTTCATTAGTGCCTCATCTCACATTAAACGTTAATGTAATTGGTTTTTGTCTTGGACTAGAAACTTCAAGCTGGCATTGGTGTTTGTGTCATAATCATTTTAGTTAAATGAGTATTAATGGATCAAGTGAGGGTTGTTACTGACTTTGATGGTATGAGCATGACATGTTTAGCGACTTTGTCAAATCTTTCAACGCTAGCATAAATTGGTTATTAAATAGGTTACGTGATTCAATATCTATAAAATGTCTAGTTAATTAATCTAACGAGTTTTCATAACTTATGTGACTGACCTGTGTAATGCAGCATGCGAGTTCTTGTCTTTTACATGGTTTTTTGTTGAAAAAAGAGGAATATTTGTACATGCCTATGAGTTCTTATAGTGCACACATATCATGTTATACACATTTTAATAACTTTTAAAGTATAAATGATCTGAATGAGAAATAAACAGAGGTTAGAATTTCCATGTTTAAATGTTTATAAGCATGCTGTGGCAATTGCATAACTTATGTATTATGAAATGAGGATGATTAGACCCAGCGAATACATGATTCACTACACTATATGACCATGGCATCTAGATTGATCCTCTAACTTCCAGTCCTAGAAAGCCCAGGAATTCAGTCTCCTTTTGTGAATCAAGTTTTCTGCCTAGTTATGATTGTTTGTATCGCTATTTACTGAACATGAATGGTGAACACAAGGTCGAGAAGTACTTAAATCCGATCCATCGTTGCCTCTGAAAGTTGCTCGCCTTCAGGGAACAGAGCCACTTAAGTAGCAGTTGAATATTCTTGACCGCATCCATCAGAAGCAGAAGCAGTGTCTTGAATATAGTCAGAGTCACTGTTGTTCATCTGATGTGTTACTTTTAGTTTGATGGGTATTAGGAGTGAGTCGGTATCTACATCTACTTATAAAAGATCGTGGCCTGTCGATATTTGGTACAGTTTAGATTCTATCATCTGGTTCTTAATTTCAGTGTGTTTCACAGTAGTTCATTATCTGTACTGCCGTTTGTCGAATGTTCACATAACATGTCGATGTTGAAGATTCAAGTGCTGTTGCTCGGGACGTGTGCTAGTACATGCAGAGACATGTATTTGCTTTGAAGGAGCTCAGTTGCTAGATGTACTTACAATTGAAATGCTTTAGGTGATCGAGCACATGGAGGAAGATCAGGCATCTCTATTTGGAGATCTCGTGCTGAGCTCATTTCGGCCCAGTGTTCTGATCGTGTCCACGCCAAACTATGAATACAATGTGATACTCCAGAAATCTGACCTGTCAAGCCAAGAGGAGGCAGCGGAGGGGAAAGGGCAGTTGGAGTCTTGTAGATTCCGCAACCACGATCACAAGTTCGAGTGGACCAGAGAGCAATTCGGCTTGTGGGCAAGGAACTTGGCCTCAAGGCACAACTACAGCGTTGAGTTCAGCGGTGTCGGTGGTTCTGCCGACCGCGAACCTGGGTTCGCTTCACAGATCGCTCTTTTCAAAAGGTTGCCTCAGCGAGAGGAGCGTATTGAGGACGAGGAACCAGTTCGTCACTACAATGTTATTTGGGAATGGAGTAGATGCGAGACATCTGAATCTTTTGATTGATGGGTTTCGTAGACTGTACAGATTTTGATCGGACTGCTCGAGGCTAGAGTGGACAAAGAGCTAACATGGGAAACGACTGGATATAGGCGGCATCGTTTTTGTTTTTCGGGGGATGACGGAACAGTCTTTACAACTGTACATGGTTGATTGTTCGAAAGGGCACTGTTACTATGCTTTGGGATCAGAAGATTTTCATTTCTGATTCCGGTCCGTCTTTCGTCGGCAATATTAATCTCGCTTCATGTTATGGAGCACGGACAAACCATTAATTCATTGAAACTCTTTTAAGTAGGACAAGCAGAGGCACATTCGAACAGATCAGACACCTTTTCCTGAAAATCACCGGTTCTTTTAGGTAGTGTGTTTTTTTTTTGTTGAGCTGCTCTGGTATGCTGGATAAGAACTAAGAAGCGACAAGAGCAAGAGGAGCGATTATGCATATGCATATTACTAGAACTAAAAGGGACCGAAACCTGCAGAGACCGCCCTGTGGCAGTTTTTGTAAGCGAGATGTCGGCTTCGGTAACTTTTCTTTGTTTTGTTGGGCGCAAATTTTGCTTTCGATGTCCAAGCCGTGGCCGAAAGGAGAATTTAGTTAAACCGCTCATTGTTGGCCCCCTGCGATTCGTTTTCAAATGATTATTAGCACGCTCAAGCAGGCAACAGATGTTGGTCATTTGCTCAAGCGTAGGACGAGAAGCGCTGCAAGGGGAAATCCCGAATCGAAACTGGAGGTTCGTAGAGAGGAATGTTTTTCCCGAAGACATCGCCGGCGATGTAAATCTTTGCACGCTCCCGTGATCGCCCTCGCTCCCAGTCCGATGCAGGCTAGAGGAAAAGAGAAGAGGTTCGACCATTGATCGGCGAAGTTGGAAACAAGTCTTCGGAATAGGCACGCTAGGGTCATAAGTATCGTTTGCTAGGAAGTTTTCTCTAGCCACGGCTGAAGTTTCGTTATGCTGCTAATTCAAGCTTTGCTTCATTGCATTGATACCAAGAAGTGTTCAAACACCAAAACAGCACCGAATCAGACACGAAGTGATGATGAAAGATCAAAGATAGAAGCATAGACGATGTGCGAAAACTCTCGGTTTTCTTACGAACTTGACCCCCCTCGGGATTCTTCGGACGGTTGCGAGCCTTACAGGCACTCCAAAATTTAAATGAAACGAATCGGAATGTATTAGGAAGAACGTATAAAAGAATGTAAAAATACGCGGTCTGTACTCCTTGCTGGTCGTGTACCATGTGTTCTTTATTCGTCTCTGGCCACAGATTCGCCGTTCCCCTCTGTGTTCTGGCCGATTGCTGAATCCGGGCCTGTAAACAGAGGGTTCCGCCTCTCCTCCGCTCCTCCCGCCGCTTGGCAATCTTTCGAGCTCTCGACATTGAGGGAGGAGCTTTCTTCGTCGTTCGCCCGCTGCCAAGCCTCGTGGAGTTGCAGGACGTACTCCAAGTGCCACAGAACCTCTCCCATGGTCGGTCGGCTCCTCCCCTCGTCAGCAAGACACTTCTCTGCTATCTCCCCGAACTTCTTCATCGACTCTGGCGAGTAATGTCCCCCGAGACGTGGATCGACGATGGTTTCGAGCGATCTCTGCCGTTGCCACCCTAAAGCCCATTCCGCAAGGTTTATCTGATCCTTCGGCAAGCTTGGATTGATGACGGCCCGAGCACAGACGACTTCGAACAGCACGACGCCGAAAGAGTACACGTCAGACTTCTGTGTCAGTTGCTGTCGCCGGAAGTATTCGGGATCGAGATATCCGAAGCTCCCTTTCACGGCGGTGCTAACATGGGTATGTTCCAGGGCAGGACCCGTTTTCGACAATCCGAAATCCGACATCTTCGCCACCAAGTTTTCGTCGAGTAGAATGTTGGTTGTCTTGACATCCCTATGGATTATGCCTCGGTCAGCTCCAGTATGAAGGTAATGCAGTCCTCGTGCAGCTCCTATGCAGACCTCCAGTCGCTGCCTCCAGCTTAATGGCGGAAGATCACTGCCAAAGAGATGGCTTCTCAGAGTTCCGTTGGCCATATACTCGTACACCAGGATCATCTCGTTCTGTTCTTCGCAGAACCCGATCATGGACACCAGATGCCTGTGCCTCAGCTTTGAGAGCATCTCGATCTCCGTCTCGAATTCGGCAAGGCCTTGCTGCGACTGAGGATGGGCACGCTTGATGGCGGCGAGGGTGCCGTCTTCGGTTTCGCCTCTGTACACCTTTCCGAAGCCCCCTACTCCAATGACCATTTTCTCATCGAAGTTCTTGGTCGCTGCTCTGATTTCTGCTACCGTAAATCGCTTCCCCATTCTCATCGAGGCGACAGACCCGTTCTGGTTCTTGGTTCCCGCAGCTTCCTTGGCATTAGCGGTTGTGTTCAATATAGCCCCATGAAGGAAGAGCGGCCGCCGCCCGGGAGCGTTATTTTTATTACCGATCTCGCTTCTCCGTCTTCTCCTCAGAAGGAAGACAATGGTAACTGCAAATGCGAGGATCAGCACAGAGCCTATACCGGCTCCAATTCCTGCCAAGAGAATACGAGCTTTCGAACTGTTTGTTGAGTTTTGAGCTGAATTGAATGCACCTACATAGGCAAGATTTCCATTTCGGCTCAGCTTATATATCTCCAGACCGTTTAGGAGAGCATCAGTCTCGGATGCACCAGTGGCCGTGTCGGGCCCAAGCTGAATCCACAATGTGCTGACTCTCGACGAGACCGCATCCAAATAGTCCTGGTGATACGCTTTGTTCTTCCCTCCGGCTCGGGCGTAGATATCAAAGTTATCAGCCGCGGTCCTGTTGTTGACGTAGATTCTGAAGTTTCTCTGGTTGGGCTGTCCAAAGAGCAGCTCGCAGAAATGTAACCGGACGAGGTAGTCGAAACCCGGATCCACCGTGAGTTTCCACGACATATTGAACCTCTTCTCAAGAACTTGGGTGTTGGACATGGTTCTCGCCGTTTCATACACGAGAAGGGGAGCTATGGACGAGTCGTTGGACGAAGCATAAGAAATATTGGAATTGTTCTTTATTTGATAGCCGGCGTCGACATTGGTCATGTAGCTAGTATCAACCTCCCATGTCCTCCATAGATCCGGATCTTGGCTGGGTTTGATCTGAGGCCCCCCAACATTCAACCTGTACATTGTTTCCATGCCCCGTCCGCTCAGATTCAGATTCACACTGTTCCCTCCAACTTTACTAATTGCACCAGCAAACAGGTTATCTTCCGAAGCTACCAATTCTAGTCCATTTATGAACCCGAATGACCCTTTCGATGGAAGAAACTCGATGACGAGCTCGTTCGAATCGATGGAGAGGAAAAACTCTTTGATCAGATAGGACGAACCATTATTGTTCTTGGCTGCGATATCACCCGGAACACTGTATTGTGACAGCAGCCCCAAACCGTTCGCCACAACGCCGATCACAGATTCGTTCACATTATACTGATCGAAGGTGAACGGGCAAAAATGAAGCCGAAGAAAATAGTCCCCTTGAACTTCTTGAAAGGTATAGTTCAATCCGCCCGCGAAAATGCGGGCAGATCCGTAGATCGGACCTAAAGAAGTATTGCTGCTCAGCGCGGCGGTGGTGTCCGCCGCCGGAGCGGGACTAACGGTAAGATTATTGTTGGCGGCCAAGTCACCAACCCATCTCCTGCCATCCACATCAACACTAGAATTCGTGCCACAGTTAATCAGGACAGTCTTCGGCTGGGCTTCCCCAGTTCCAACCATTAAACAGAAGGACACTACATACAGCAAGACCATAGCTGCTAACTTTCCCATCTGCATTCCCTCAAAAACCCACCAGCAACAGTCTCTCAAATCCCCAAAAAAACCGAACGGAGGAACCCAACGACGATGATGTTCAGCAGCACCAGAAAGATCCACAAAACTTCCCAATGCATAAAACTCTACATACCCAGGATGACGATTCACACCAGAAGGTCTGTCACCAAATCTCAGACGGGCATTGGTCCAGATTCTATCTCTTGACCCTAACCTCTCTGGCCCAACATTGCGGGCAAGACGAGAGACACCCGCCTGCAACTTTTCCTTCCGGGGATGACTACTGAACTTCCCTTCTCCTCAAATGGGCCAGGCTCGAATCGCCCCCCGACAGATCTGAACTTCACAGAGCCAGCAACAAAAGGCGCAAAAAGCAAACACGGAGAAGAATAACATGAATGAGACTATCAATATGGAGGTGAGAGTTGAGAGCTTTAATCTCCAGCTAAGCACACGAGACTGCCCATGGAGGGAGAGGGGGGGTGAAAGGACAGCCAAAGGACGACGCTTTCGGTGGACTGCAGAGGCCGATGGTCCAGAATGGCAAAAGACGATGGGAGTAGCTGTTCCCCCCCCTCCCCCCAAGCCTGTTGCTTTTGTCTCAAGCTGTTTCCCAAAACCAAAGAGAAATGGAAAAAGAACGCAGCATCGATTTCACTACTCTTGTAATCAATGATCACTCACTTACTCTCTTATGTAACTGCCATGACACCCGGCATTTACAGTTCCCCGTTCTCTTCTCTTGAACTTTAAGATTTGAGAGATTCTATATTGGCAATTTCCCCAATTCACGAATTGTATTTCTCTTCGCTCTCAAATTGCGCTTTCGAAGGTCTCTTGAACCCGAAACCTTTTTCCTGACGAATTTTCATTACTTTTTCGTCGGTTGAACGGCGAGAACAATCTCTTTTTCAAATTTGTCAAGTGATTTCTTGCAGTATTAACTGTTCATGAGAAAAGGGTTAATTCATTTTCTGCCTATAAGAATATAAAAAAAATCGGGCATCATGAAATTTTTTTTTTTGGGGGGTCAATGGGATAATAGACTGATGAGAACTTTTGTTGTTTGCTGAGCTGCCAGCTGTCTGTTGGCTGATGGGCCTCCATTATTGCAGGGCTGTGTGGGGGTGGGGTCACATGCATTTCTTTGCGCTCTCGGATCTCGCTTTCGATCCCGAAACCTTATTCCCGATGAATTTTCGTTACTTTATCGTCGGTCGGACGGCGAGAACAATCTCTTTTTCAAATTTATCAAATGGTTTCTTGCAATATTAACTGTTCATAGGTAAAAGGGTTAATTCATTTTCTGCCTATAAGAATATAAAAAAAAAGAAAAAAAATCACAAAAAACCTCAAACTTTACCACCTGTGACACATTTACTTCGAACTTTTTTTTGTGACACTAAAAATTTCAAACTATATTATTTGTGACACATTTACCCCAATATATTTGGTCCATGGGCATTTTCTTCTTTTTTGCTTTTTTTTTTCACTTTTTTTTGCCTTTCCGGTGAGGAGGCCCTCGTCGGCGTCGGGCAAGGGTGGCCCTCGCCGAATCCGGAGAGGTTCGACCTCGCCTGAGTCGGGTGAGGGCCGCCCTTGCTCGCCCAGGCGAGGGCGACCCTCGCTCGACACAGGCGAGGGCCCCCCTCGCTCAACTCCGTCGAGGGCCTCCCTTGCCAGATCCGGCGTTGGGCGGCCCTCGCCGGCATCGGGTGAGGGTCGCCCTCGCCTGGGTAAGTGAGGGCGGCCCTCGCTTGACTCAGACGAGGTCGGCCTTCGCCCTACGCTGGCGAGGGTTCCCCTCGTCGGAGTTGGGTGAGGGTCGCCTTGCCTGGGCGAGCGAGGGCGGCCCTCGCCCGACTCCGGCGAGGGCGACCCTCGCATGAGTCGGGCGAGGGTCGCCCTCGCCCGGCGTCAGCGAGGGTCGCCCTCGCCCGGCGTCAGCGAGGGCCCCCCTAGCCGGATTCGGCGAGGGCAGCCCTCGCCCGACGCTGGCAAGGGGCTCGCTGAAAAGGAAAAAAAAAGAAAAAGCAAAAAAGACGAAAATGCTTATGGACTAAATACATTGGGGTAAATGTGTCACAAATAGCATAATTTGAGGTTTTTGATGTCACAAAAAAAAGTTTGAGATAAATGTGTCACAAGTGGCAAAATTTGAAGTTTTTGATGGTTTTTTTTCAAAAAAAATTGGGTATAATTAAATTTTGTTTTGGGGTCAATGGGATAATAGATTGATGAGAAACTTTCTTTGTTTGCTGAGCTGCCAGCTCTCTGTTGGCTGATGGGCCTCCATTATTGTAGGGCTGTGTGGGGTGGGGTCACATGCTCATGTCCGGAGGTTGATGACCAAGGGCAGTGCAATAGTTTGGTGTGAAATGGCAAAAACTCCCTTGCCCTCCATGTTCAACCAATAATTAAAAAAGCTGCGTCTTGTCCTCTTCCTCCTCCGTACCAACAGGAGTACCCTAGGAACTAGGCTAGGGACAAAAGCAAATAAATAAATAAATGAAAATGAATGAAAATCAGTGTGGCCAGGGAATGGGGGTCCTCTCAAAGATTGTTCGTAGCACCCCATGTGTTTTGCTTCCGAATAATGCCGCATTTTTCTTGGCCTCGTGTCTTTGCGTTTAGAGGATTTTCTTGTTCTCTTGTCCTCGATATGGTCGGTGTGTTCTAGACTGCTATCCTAAAAATTATTGATTGGATGGATGGTATGCATGTTCAATGTATTTAGGATGTGCAACTTGGGCTGATCGAATCGATGGTTAAGGAAACGGAAACACATGTAGTGTCGGTGACGAGTTGCTTGTCAAAGATGAAGAGACTTCCACAAGCCCGATTGGACGCTATCATCGAAGAGTTAAAATCCCGCTAAATTTATAGGCAAACACGCGTACTAATCACTTGCCCTGTCATTAGCATTCATGACTTGCTACTAATTACCATTCTTGGATATTTATTTTGCATTAGGAAAGTTAGTGTTTAGGTATTGTCTTATGAAGAAGAGATTTTCAAGATCCGGAATGATTTTTTTGATGATTCAAAACCACCTATATCTATATGTTTTAAACATTTTCTATTTTTCAGTGTTTTCGGTAAAAGAGAGTGGTACGGCAGAGGTCATGTTTTTACATGAATCATCTAAACTTCCAAAATATTAGCATTTGAAGTTGCTGAAGATATTTAGAAATCTTCTAGGGATATTTAGAATATTTCTTTTGATTTTCTATATTTCTCAGGATTATGCATATATCTCTTTTGATGATGCATATTCTTGATTGATTATATATTTCTTTTTTGGTAACTCAAGGAATCCCGCACGGCCGACAACTGGGGAGTAAACTCTGGGGGCGACACGTGCTAGCCACCACACACATGCCACCGGTTAAGTCACCCTGCGGCGTTCGGGATTCTAACACTCAACCTTTTGCCAGAGGAAGAGTGCGCGCTCTAGCAGCGCCACCCAGGCGAGTGGTTGATTGATTATATTTGATATTGTGTTTATCTTATTATTTTAAATAGACATCTCATAAAGCTTATCAATATGCTCTCCATGTAGTCTTTTTCATATATCGAAATATACAAAATTACTTTCTTCCGCATTATTACATTTAACTTGGTATCAGAGCCTTCGTTGGGGAGCACTTTGCACCCATGCACCCTGGTGCACATCCAAATAAATCCATCCCCATCATCACCGCTAAACAATGTTCACTTGGTGCCCACAAGTCTCATATGAGGAAGCACTTAATCGAGTTATTTGCATAATAGTTGTGTTTCGACGCTAATCGCACTGACCGCGTCACCCATCGAGCTTTTTTTTTTTTCATGGAGGAGGCTTTCTTTCAATACCAGTTGCACAGGTCGCATCCTAGTAACTATTTTCCACGCCAGCCGTATAGGCCGCTTGATGTTACGACGCCAGCCATATAGGCCGCGTCGCTTAGTTACTATTTCGCAAGCCAGCCGTATCGGCAACTTACTGTTTTCTCTTTGATTCTCGACCTTTCGCGCGTTGTTTCGAGAAGCCAACACCAGCACTAGACTTGCTGCCTTCAGACAATCCAGATACTGCCTCATACATCGCCCCGTCATGGATCCACCAAGCTCGATGCCATGCATCGTTGTAGGAGAAAAAGTTTTCGTGACACCGTTCGACATTAATTTAAACTCAAGGTGACTTTGTTACTATGAGCTTGAGCGGATGTTGAAGATATTTAGAAATCTTCTAGGGATATTTTGGATATTTCCTTTGATTTTTTATATCTCTCAAGATTATGCATATATCTCATTTGATAATGCATATCATTGATTGATTATATTTGATATTGTGTTTATCTTATTACCTTAGATAGCCATCTCATAAAGTCTATAAATAGGCTCTCCATGTAGTCTTTTCCATATATCGAACTACACAAAATTACTTTCTTCCGCTTCATTACATTTAACTAAAGCCATGGAATTTTTTTTTTGGTAATCTGTTATAGATTGAAAAATTCTTTTTGCTTTGACGGATATTTTCTTTTTTTTTTGGTCTTCAAGACTAATGAAACGGGTCCCTATGAATGGAACTTTAGGTCCAAAAAAGCAAAATAGAAGCTAAACTTATAAAAAAGAGAAAGTTTTCCGTGACACATTTTATATATATGAATCAAGATAGAGGAAGAAGAGAAAGATGAATGGTATGGGTGGAGGTTAGGGTTTTTATGAGGTATTTTCGAAATTAGCTGAGGGTTTGGTTCAAATGACTTCATTTTGTTTGCGTTTGGTCGTCCGGATTTCCAGTTAGGATAGGATTAGATATGATAGGATATGAAATCCAAGGGGTTTACTATATTCTATCTATTATTTGGTGAATCGCAGTAATAAAGTCATATATTTTCACATATTACTATGTCCATTATTTGCTATGAACGTTATATCAGTGTAAATGAACCTAAAAATTACACAAATGGAGATGATAAAAGTTTCTCACGACACTCTTACCTATTTCATTTTTATTTTTATTTTTTTCCTCTCTTTTTTAATTATTTTTTTATTTCTTCCCCGTCCATCATTCTCTAATAAAATTTTATTAAATAGTAAACTATACAAATAAGCATAAAATATGTAATAAATATATACACTAAATGTGTATATATATATGAAATTTATATCATAAGATAGAAAGAAATTTGAATATATAAATAAAAGTAAGAATAAATAAAAAAGAATGTATTGTAATTTTTTTGTTATTTTGAATTTTTTTTAAATTAAAATTCAAATATTATTTTAATTTTATTAATTTAATAAGCTTGTTATTCGAGAAAAATAACTTTGTATTATGAATATTAGAAATTCTATCTACCTTTATCTCAGCCTCCCCTATGGGATAATTTTATCTAAGCTATATTCTTTCTATATCCGACTTTATCCTACCTTGAGCACGCTCCAAACACGGGGTATGATAAAATTTATTATATCCCGAATTTTATCCAGATTACCAAACATAGCCTTAGTGCTATGTTGGGCTCAAATCAACCGGGTGGGATGCGAGTGCACTCATCAAAGAATGCCAGTTGTTTGACCTCAAAATAGTCCATTCCCCAAGTGAATTCTATAGAGTAGCGGAAAAGTCCATAAACAAAAACCGATAGAGCAGCGGACCGGGGTTATAAAAGCCAAAAGACGAAAAGTCCTTCCTCACGATTGGGTCTTACATGTCCTATCTGTCTTATGGGACTTACTATGTTACGAAGCTTTGTTATTGTCTTTCCATGTTACTCCTTAACGAGATGCAATGAAGTTTTATCGAAAAAAGGAAGTCGAATGGGCGCGATAGATGGTATAGGAGGAGGTAGGAATGGGTCCACTGCTCCTTCACTTAGTAACCTAGTGCATTTTTTTTAATCAATAATTAATTTGAGGGAGTGCTGATTATTAAGGTTATATATATTATAATATTATATTTAGCTTGGCTTAAAAATAACAATCTTACAATTTCCACAATAATTTAAATGTAGTGACTTCAGTGCAAACAGCAAAGGACGGATTAAGGGGGGCTTGGACCTAGCCCAAAATAATTGGCGTTTATTGTAGAAAGTATTGTTCTCATGGGCCTTGACATATAACATAATTGGTTAAAAAAAAAACTTGTAGCTGCTGAATTCTCTCTCTTTGTCTCTCAAAATCTTTTTGAACACCTGACTAATCTGCACTGAGTATGATAATTCACCATCTCACAGTACTATATAAATATTGGAGCGATTCAAGTCTGTACTACTCAGAATAGCAAAAAATAACTGTAGAGCCTCGCCCCTCCCAGTCCAGATTTTTTAAATTTCGAAAAGCAAGCAACATTGAAAATTATGAAAAAAAAGATGAAATTGCAAAAATCCATCCTAGGATCTAGAGTGTTCTCTCTCTAAATCAGAATGAGCCATGATAATCCAAATGCCCAATCCATTCCAGTAGTCGCCATCAGTCATTTCTTAGATTGAGTAGGAACCTAAATTCTAGATATTAGGAAGTCAATTAATTGCCTAGAGGTCAACTAGGCTGTGGAAATTTAACATCAACATCTTCATTGCGTGCGGAAAAGGGTGAATACCGAGCCATGTTCTCTACTCATGCTCGGAGCCCACGTTCTTCAGTTTATTTTTCTTAGAGGCTGTTTAACATTTATTTTTAGGGAAAATGACACTGGAAGTACCATCATAAAATGCTCACACTTTATGCCAAAACTTTTCGATTAATCACTCTAGTAGTACATCGAAGAAAAATATATCACTTAAGTGCCTTCGGTGATAAATTCTAATAAAAAGTCCTAAGTGACTTTTTAATATGATTTTAATTTCTATGTGATAAAAAAGCCAAGTCCTATGTGGAGGATGAGATGGCCCTTCATGACGAAACGACACCAGACCCTTCAAATTTGACCTCTCTCTCTCTCTCTCTCTCTCTCAATTGGTGACATCCTCTCTCATTGTACCTACAAAGCGAAGATGCGGGAGCTTGGAGGGAAAAGTTCAAGGCTTAGTGCTAGAGGGAGGAATCTTGCAATAGGAAAAATGTGAGTGATTTATTGTCTTTCGTGAGATGCATTGTTGTTTTTTGTCCACTGAGTGATAAAATCAGTTATTGTTTATTGGGAATGGATTTGTTTTAGAAGGAGTCATGAACACATGTATTGATTTGGGTATTTAGGAGAGTGAAGCAAGGCATAAAGCTTTTATTTTAGAGAGAGACAGGTCCCATATTTGGTGAAGAGACAAGTGATGAGAATGAATTGGAGTGGGTTGTGAATTTGCTTTGTCCAATGAATTAGATGATGAACCTTGGGGGCATGCAAATTGCACAAGTGATGATGATGATGATGATGAACTTGCACAGTCAAGGAGACAAGTGAGAGACGGAGCTCTAATGGATGATGGTAATAAGACAGAATATGAGGAAAGTGGTGGTGGTAATAATGAGAGTGATAGTTTAGAGGATGAAAATGAAAATGAAGATGATAAAGTAGTTGTGCGTTGAAGGAAAAGTAAACATCCTTCTTATGATCCAACCATTGCAACAACCTGCATTGTGCGTATCTATGCAATTTGATAATACAAAACAATTCAAATATTCTATTGGAAAATACTCAATTGCTCAATAGACAAGTGTTGAATTCATTAAAAAATACCAAGCAATTTGTCAGGGCAAAGCATTCACAGCAAAATTGTCCATGAAAGATATATGGCACATTGAGTAAGAAAAGTGGCTCAGTCCATATTAGATCATTTTAGGAGGAACATACCTCTAGCATTGTATTGGATAATAAAATGGTAATTAGTGTGTGGTTGGTCAAACATTTCTTCAACACTATTAAGGCCATGCCAGAGGTTAAAAGTCCTCAGTTGAAACAATTTGTAAAAGAGCAAGTAGAGGTTAATGTCTATAGAAATCAATGCAAAAGAGCCAAGCATAGGGTGATGAGTAGGTTCAAGGAAGAATATGCACATATCTAAGAGTATTCTGGGAAACGTAGGCTTCATGACCCCACTCAATAGAGTTTATGTAGAAGTTATGGAGAGACTGCTGCCTGACTTTGGGACTAAGTTTGATATGATGTATATATGCTTCGATGCATGTAGAAGGGGCTTCTTGGCTAGCTGTAAAAAGAGTGATAGGGTTAGATGGATATTTTTTTTGAAGGTTTTATGCAAAGGAGAGAAGAAATGAAAATAAACAAATGTTTTCACTAGCCTGGATTGTTGTGAAGATGGAGAATAAGGACACTTGATTATAGTTTCTTAAAAATCTAATGGTTCACTTAGAGATAACAGATAGGGGAGGTTGGGCACTAATGAGTGACCAACAAAAGGTAATGCCATTGTCAACTATTATCTTTTTAATATCAATCACATATTATTGTTTACTAATGTTCGACAGTTTTAATTATTTTGAGGAACTTGTTCTTGTTTTAGTTGAGTTGATGGCATATGTTAAGCATAGAATGTGTACGAGGCACGCATAAGCAAACTGGGCAAGAAGTATAAAGGAGTCACAAACACGGGCTGTTTGACTTGATGAGTGAAGGTTTCGAAGCACTCTTTACACACTCAACTTAAGCATCGGTGTAAAGCCTTCTTTAGTGAAGATTTCAGACGTGGTATCATTAACAATAACTTTTATGAATCATTCAATGACAGAATCATAAATGCCAGGTGCAAATTATGACATTTCGAATTTTGATCCATTTTTGAGATTTATAAAATGTGTATTTTGTTGGTGCACTTATAGTTAAATCTCGCCTAGAACTGATCACTCTCGGGTTATTTTTAAATTGGAGATTTCGCTGAAATCATATTGGATTGAATTTGGCCGTTACTTAGAGCTTAAGCTTTGGTGTTGAATTTCTCAGAGTTTCGTGACGAATTTAATTGGACGGTGTTGATATTATTATGGCCAGCGTCGATATTGCCCGGAATTGGTGAAAAATGAAATTTGGACCGGGTGCGAATTTTAACCAGTAGACCTCCCTCTTAGTGTATTTTTGTTAGTATTTTTGGCCTTTTTCTTAATTTATAAATTAGGGTTTTTCGTGGACCGTCGGATCAACTTCAAGTTTGAACGTGGGCCGTTGGACCGCACTTATTGAGTTGACTCTCTCTCCCCCGGTCACATCCCCTTCCCCTGTGCACATCCCTTCCTTTCCCTGCCCATGCAGACCTATCCCCCCCTCTCTCTCTCTCTCCTCCTTTTTCCTCCTCCTCCTTCTTCTTCCTTCTTTCCCCTTTGCCGCTGCCCCTGCTCCTCTTCTGCCTAACCGCTGTCCATCCCAGCCGCTGCTCACTGACCGTCTGCCTTGTGCCGCTCACCACCGCGTGTCTCGCTACCCAGCCACCGCTTGCCGTCACCTCCAGCTCGCCCAGCAGCCCGTCGCCGTGAGTCTCGCCGCCTAGCTCGCTACTCGCTCATCCCGTCGCCACCCAGCAGCCGCTTGTCTAGTCGTCATCGCCATGCCGCCCAGCTCGTCGGCTAGCCTGCTCACTAGCAAGCTCAGTCACTCGCCTAGCTTGCTAGCCAGCTCGTTCACTAGCCAGCCGAGCCGCATGCCTGCTCGTTCGCCCGTGGCCGTTGCCGTTGCCTGTTGCCATTCACCTGGCTGCTCGTCTGTCGCCTGCCTAGCTTGTCGTTGCCCAGCTCACTCGACCATGTTGCCTAGCCCATTGCCCAGACCGTGGCTGAGCTCGCCTGGCCGCTGCCCTGGGCCATGGCCAAGTTGTCCCAATAGGTGTCCTTGTAGTGCCGTACGCCTTGCCCTTGCCCAGCCGCTTACCTACCGCTCGCCAGTCCACCTGGCTCGCCGCACGACTGCTCACTTGTCGCCTGGCTGAGTGTCCTGCCCGGGCCGAGCGCTTTACCCGTGGCTAAGGGTTGTGCTAAGGCCTTGCTCGTTGGCCGGTTGCCGCGCTCTCGCCCGTGTCGAGCCCGTTGCTACTGCATG
The DNA here is from genome assembly GCA_031216235.1 of Syzygium jambos. Lineage (NCBI taxonomy): Eukaryota > Viridiplantae > Streptophyta > Magnoliopsida > Myrtales > Myrtaceae > Syzygium > Syzygium jambos. The sequence goes on from CM062224.1 coordinate 19,591,740, forward strand.
ACATCCCCATTGATTTGATATCAAAACAAGGTCAGCTCGATCCAAGTTGGTCGAAGCCTGGAGTGATAACGAGCGATGACTTTGGGGTAGCAAGTTAGGAAGACTCTTATGTCATAAGTACCCCCAGACTGTGTGATTGTAGTTGCTGAGTGATCTTATGTAATAGTGTGTGAAGTGCAGGTGCGTCAGGATTTGAGGTAAGTGCATAAACCCTGTTGGCTGCGATTGAGTATTGTATGCGATTGACTGCCTATCTGGTGAATTGTTGTTATGATTCCCTGCTTAGGACTTTAGATTAGTATAACTGGCCTAGATCTCTAATTCCTGAGTGAAATTATAACAGGTAGGTAAGTGTGAGATGTTGCGAGAATGAGCAATTGAGGAAGAGGTAAAGGTCGAGGCCGAGGCCGAGGTCGCGTAGCCCTGCAAGCTGGAGTTGTGGAGGATCCTCGGGTAGTTGGAATCCTGACGGCACTATGAGAGGTTGGAATTTTAATGGGTAGGTAGAGTCGAGATAGAGATGCCACTATGGTTGTTGCCGCCGAAGCCACTGTAGACGCTGCTAATGGGGCCAATGGAAACAATGGAAACAACGGGAATAGTGGGCATCCCCCTCAAGGCCAAATAAATGCAAATAAGCCGATGTCTAAGCTGGTTGAATAGTTTTTGAAGCTGAAGCCTTCGAGATTTGATGGTATAGATGATACCGAGGCTGTACCTTAATGGGTGGAAGAGTTAGAAAAAGCTTTCGAAGTGCTGGGATGTACTGATGAGGAAAAGATAACCTTAGCAGTATACCAACTTCAAGGAAATGCGAGCAATTGGTGGAGAGCTATAAGAGGCCAAGTGTTTCCCTACTGGTACTGCTCTGACTTATATCATTTTTCTAAGACTTTTAATGGCAAGTATTTCTCGAAAAATGCCTGAGAGCAGAAGTTGGTAGAATTCATGAGACTTTGCTAGGGTTAGATATCGGTAGACTAATATGAGGTTGAGTTTGCAAGGCCGTCCAAGTTTGCCTCAAGAATGGTAGATGGCTCAGTGGATAAAGCCAGGAAGTTTCGAGATGGACTGAAGCCGGACCTTTGCAATTAGATGATCTCATTGAACCTGAGGAATTTACGACCGGGCTCAGGTAATCAAGCGTGATTTGATGGATCGAATTGCCGCCTTTGGATCGCGGCAGGCCCCGGTTTGGGACAACCGTCATTTTGGGAAGAGTCCTATGACGGAAAATAATTGTTTTGTCCCTCCTGTTAAAAAAAATATCAGGAAGCCGAGTCGCTTTCAGAACGCTCCATGTTGGTTATGTTGAGGGAAACATGATAATGAACTTTGCCCAAATAGGGGAGGAGCATGTTTTAAATGTGGTTGAAGGGGTCATCAGATGAGAGACTGCCCTAACAACAAGCAGGCTAGGTCACTTGTACTACTACTACCACCGTCCCGGAATGAAAATCAATTTGGAGCTATTTCGCCGACCAATCAGAATAGGCCACCAGCCCAAGGATGAGTGTATGTAATGGTGAGGAGGGAAGTTAAGGATGCGCATGGCATGGTCACAGGTACGGTCTCTCTTTGTGACTATGTTGCATATGCTTTATTTGATCCGGGGGCGTCGCATTCGTTTATATCTGAGCAGTTCGTTAAATTGTCTAGAATTAAGCTGAGACTGCTTGAAGTTATGCTGTGTATGACTGCTTCGTTGAATGATAAAGTGCTGATTGCGTTTAGATGCCCTGATTGTAAGATAGTGATCAATGATAGGGAAGAAACGAAAAATTTGACGGTTTTAGCTGTGTATGACTTTGATGTGATTGTTGGTATAGATTGGTTAGTTAAACAGAAAGCTGTAATGGACTGTAGTAACAGGGTGATCCAATTTAATCCGGTTAAATATCCTATATTCGAGTTTGTGGGAAATTGAGGAGGAACCTTGATCCTTTGAATTTCGTCACTTGAGGTAACTAAACTGCTAGATGAAGGGTGCCAAGGATTTTTGGCGACTGTAGTTGATTCGACGGCTGGAGAGCCGAGGCTAGAAGATATAGCCGTGGTGCGCAATTTCCCCGATATCTTTCCTCGGGAATTGCCGGGATTGCCACCTGATAGAGAAATAGAGTTTGTGGTTCTTGATACGAAACCGATCTCGAAAGCGCCCTGTAGGATGTCATTGTCAGAACTTAGATGCAAGAGTTACTGAATAAGGGCTTTATTCGCTTGAGTGCGTCTCCATGGGGAGCGCTAGTGTTATTCGTGAGAAAGAAGGATGGGTATTTGAAGTTGTGTATTGACTACAGAATCAGGTGATCATTAAGAATAAGTACCCACTACCAAGGATAGACGACCTGTTTGATCAGTTGCAAGGAGCATTGATATTTTCTAAGATCAACTTGAAGACGAGTTACCACCAATTGAGGATTAAGAAGAAGGACGTGCCGAAAATGGCATTCAAGACGAGATATGGGCACTACGAATTTACGGTGATACCGTTTAGATTGACTAATGTCCCTGCAGCCTTCATGAATTTGATGAATAGAGTGTTCAAGAAATTTCTGGATCAGTTCGTAATTGTGTTCATAAACGATATTTTGGTATACTCACAGAGTTTCGCCTAGCATGAGTTACATTTGGAAAAGGTTATATGAACTTTAAGGGAACTTGCACTTTACGCTAAGTTCAGTAAGTGTGAATTCTGGCTTCATTGTGTAGCATTTTTAGGACATGTGATATTTGGAGAAAGAATTGCAGTGGATCCGATGAAAATCAAAGCCGTCACGAATTGGCCGAGGCCGACAACAGTAACCAAGGTTCGGAGCTTCTTGGGTCTAGCAGGTTGTTACAGACGTTTTATGGAAAGGTTTTCGGTATTAGCGACACTGCTGACGCGGTTACTAAAAATGGAGACGAGGTTTGAATGGATGGATAAGTGTGAAAGGAGTTTCCAAGAGTTAAAGCAGAGATTGACGATCGCGCCAATGTTGACAATTCTGTCAGGTACAGGAGGATATGAGATCTAAAGTGACGCGTTGCTAAAGGGATCGGGATGCGTGCTAATGCAACACGGAAGAGTAGTGGCATACGCATTGCGACAATTGAGACCGCATGAGCTGAATTACCTGACTCACGACTTGAAATTGGTCGCGATTATCTTCGCTCTTAAGATTTGAAGACATTACTTGTGTGGGGAGAAATTTCAGATTTATACGGACCATCAAAGTTTAGGATACTTATTCTCCAAAAAGAAATTGAACATGAAATAGCATCGTTGGATGGAACTCCTTAAGGACTATGACTGTGATATTCTGTATCACCCCGGAAAAGCTAATAAAGTAGCGGATGCACTGAGCCGAAAATCGAGCATTGCGCATATAATGGTCAAGGAATGGACTCTGTTAGAGGGAGTTTGGGATTCGGAGTTTAGGTTTGAAGTGAGTCATGTCTTAAGTCTGCTTGCCGCATTGAGGATTGAACCGGAAATCCAAATTAAGATTAAAGCTTTACAATTAACGGACCCGGAGATTTAGAAGATTCTGAAAATGGATGTCACAAAAAGGAAATCGGACTTTCAAGTACCCAAGGATGGGATTCTAAACTTTCGTGGACTATTGTGTGTGTCTGGCGATGCAGAACTGAAAGAGGAGATTTTGTTAGAAGCTCACCGTAGCAATTACAATATTCACCTAGGTAGTACGAAGATGTATCAGAACTTACGATAGCATTATTGGTGGAACGGCATGAAAGTAGACGTAGCTAAGCATGTGGCTAAGTATTTAACATGCCAACAAGTAATGGCGCAACACTACAAACCAGATGGAATGTTGCAGCCATTGGAAATCCCTGAGTGAAAATGGGAACACATCACAATGGACTTTGTAATGGGATTACCGAGGAGTCAAAGGGGTCATGATTCAATTTGGGTGGTAGTCGACCGATTGACAAAGTCAGCACATTTTCTATCAGTGCGAAAGGACTTCGCCTTTGAAAGGTATGCCGAGATATACATGTGACAAATAGTCTATCTTCACGTAGTGCAAGTGACAATTAATTCAAACCATGACCCTAAGTTTTTTTTTTTGGTAAGGACCGTGGCCCTAAGTTTACTGCCGCTTTTTAAAAAAGTCTTCATACGGCATTAAAAATGAAGTTACAGTTTAACACGACCTATCATCCCCAAACGGATGGCCAATCTGAAAGGACGATTCAAACATTTGAAGATATACTACAGGCATATGTATTGGATTTTAAGGGTAGTTGAGAGGAACAGTTACATCTGATTGAGTTTGCCTACAATAATAACTATCAGCATAGTATTAGAATGGCACCATTTGAAGCACTATATGGCAGAGCTTACAGAATACCAATTTGTTGGGATGAAGTTGGTGAGAGGAGCATCACGAGTGCAGAGTTAGTTTAGTAGTCAGTCGAAACAGTCATGGTGATTCGGGACAGGCTTAAGACCACTTAGAGTCGCCAAAAGAATTATGCAGACTAGAGACGTAGGCCTTTGGAATTTCAAGCGGGGGACCACGTTTTCCTCAAAGTATTGTCGATTAGAGGATTGTCACGGTTTGGCAAGAAAGGGAAGTTGAGCCTGAGATACGTGGGTCCATTCGAGGTCTTAAAGAGAATTGGTACTTTGACCTATCATCTCGCACTACCGCCAAATTTATCCCAAGTTTACAATGTATTTCACGTGTCTATGTTAAGGAAATACGAACTGGATCCGACCCACGTGCTGATTAAGAAGAAATGGACGTGGATGACATAGTGTCGTACGTGGAAAGGCTAGTAAAGATCGAGGATAGAATGGAACGAGTGTTGCGGAACAAGACAATTCCGATGGTCAAAGTAATTTGGGAACATAATGGAATCGAAGGTGCGACATGGAAAAGCGAAGAGTTGATGCGACATCAATACTCCCATTTGTTCGAATAATTGGGTTGGGTTGTAAATTTCGAGAACGAAATTTTTGTAAGGGGGAAGAGTTAGAACATTCCGAATTTCGACCCATTTTTGGGATTTATAAAACATATATTTCGTCGGCACGCTTATAGTTAAATCTCGTCCAGAATTGATCACTTTCGAGTTATTTTTAAATTGGAGATTTCGCTAAAATCGCATTCAATCGAATTTGACCGTTATTTAGAGCTCGAACTTTGGTGTCGAATTTCTTGGAGTTTTGTGACAAATTTAATTGAACGGTGTCGATAATATTGTGGCCGGTGTCGATATTGCCCAAAATTGGAAAAAAGTGAAATTTGGATCAGGTGCGGATTTTGACTAGTAAACTTCCTTCTTAGTGTATTTTAGTTAGTGTTTTTGGCCTTTTTTCTAATTTATAAATTAGGGTTTTTCGTGAACCGTCGAATCAAGTTCGAGTTTGAATGTGGGTCGTTGGATCGCACTCATTGAGTTGACTTTCTCTCTCTCTCTCTCCCCTTGTGCACGTCCCCCCTCCCCATGCCCATGCAGACCTATCCCTCTCTCTCTCTCTCTCTCTCTCTCTCTCTCTCCTCTTTTTTCATTCTTCATCTTCTTTCTTCTTCTTCTTCCTCCTTTCCCCTTTACTGCTGCCCTTGCTCCCCTTCTACCTGACCGTTGTTCATCCCAGCCACTGCTCACCCGCTGTCCGCCTTGTGCCGCCCGCCGCCGCGCATCTCACCGCCCAACAACTCCTCGCCGTTGTCGCCAGCTCGCCCAGCAGCTCGCCGCCACGAGTCTTGTCGCCAGCTTGCCCAGTAGCTCACCACCGTGAGTCTTGCCCCCCAGCTTGTTGCTCGGTTGCTCGCTTATCTCGTCGTCGTCCAGCAGCCGCTCATCTCGTCGCCGTCACTATGCTGCCCAACTCGCCAGTCAGCTCGTTGTTGACACCTAAATTTTAACTAGTCATTTAGTAATTAATTGCACAAAAAATTAGGGATTAAATTTTAACCCCTAAACAAAAATATTAAAATTGCATAGCATATAGTTTAGGTTCATATAAGTTAATTGCATTCCACATCGGACCGGCGATGGCGAGAAATCTAAAAATTCATCGCGTAAACCGAGCTCAGGTACTCAGCTCACTCAAGGGATTGGGGGCCAAAATTCACAAGTCTAAAAGGCCTTTGTTGTTTTAATATGAGCTTAAATTAGCCTATCAAGTTTAATTGAATAAAAGCCCGAATTAATTCAATCAACTTGGAATTAAATAAAAATTAAAAGATAAAAGCCTAAGCCTAAGCCTAAGCCCATTAGGACTAGGAAATCCGGTCAATTAACCTAGGGTTGCAATATAAACATGTGATTATACCCTTCAATGCAAGGGGAGGCTCTCATAATTTTCAAGATCAGAGTTTTAGAGAGAGTAGAGGAGGCCACACAATCGAGAGTATACGGTCACAATTCTAAGAGAGAAGAAGGACATGTGTCTGTAAGCTGAGAGAACACAATCAGGATCACAAAAGAATGTTGTTCCTTTTCGTGTTGTGGCTGTGGCTTTTCTTTTTGCCACAGTGAACAGCTTCATGCCTCGATTGCTGCCTGTCTCTTGTGGTACCTGCTGCATCGTCAACCTCCTGCTGACCCCTTTGCGGCATCGACGTTCAAATCCAGCAACTTAGTCCGACGAGGCATCTTGTAGCATTGGCGCTGTTCGAGTCCATTATTGGGGCAGCCACCATTGCTCGTACTGTCCTTACACCTACGAGTCCTCTAAGTGATGTCCTAGCTGTGGTCCTCTACAGGAGAGCGAGTTTCAAGCAGTGCTCGGCCAAGCAAACAAACTCTAGCGAATTCCCACTGATGATCCAACCACATGCAGCATCCTTGTCAATCAACCACTAATTTTAGTCAGAGTTTCTCCTGTAGCCACAACAAGTCCCTGGAGTGCTTTCGATAGTCCGTAACAATCCTTTGCTGAGTTTTTTTTTGGTAGGTTCCAGCAATTTCAACAATTTTCCAGCAAGTTTTTGGTGCTTCCTTCGAGCACGTCTCTTCCTACCAGAACAACATGTCAACGACAACCTAGGAGTTGCTGCTTCCACTGATTCGCAATGGTTCGTGGAGTCCACCTTGCTGTGGGCGACACCACCGTGAACCATCACACAGCTGAACACTAGGATCCCTTTGGTTGAGACCTCATCTTCGGCAGCTAGTTCACCGAGCCGAGGAGCCCATCACCACGAGCATCATCGCCGTCGCCACCGTCCTCGTGGCCGCGCCCGCCGCTAGCCACACCGTCCCGATCCGTAAGCTCGATCCGGCATCGAGTTCGAATTTGGAAGATATCCGCAAATTAGGTAAGGTCATTATCCGAATATTTTTCGAAATATTTAATTTCCTAAGTTTTCGGTGTTTGAATATTTCGTGAATATCCTTTGGTGGATTGCTAAATCTTAGGATAATATTTGCGATATCCGCAATATTTTAAACACTTAAAATTAGGAATTTTGCCTAATTTAGCAACGTATCTGGACAACTATCTGACCTTATCCCTAAGGTACGATATGCGGCGATACGGAAAATCGTTATCTTGTCCATAATCACTTGGACACGATAATAGATTTTATTTGCTTTCCAAATTTGACCAATCAACTTTCCGTCGATATCTATAACCCTATAGATATGACCGTTAGTTTGATTTCTTTGCCTCATTTAAATTTGATAAGAAAAAATTTGCTGATTGTGTGGATATTGATTTGATGGTGGTGTTTATCTCTTATTTGATTTTGTTGCTTTAAAAGAAAAGCCAAAAAGATTAGATGCAATTTGAATTGATCTTATTAGAAGATAATGATGCATGTTTAGGATAGGTTTTGAATAACTTTATTTGAATAAATCGATATGATAACTTTTTAATTTAAATTAGGAATTAGAGTAATTTATTTCCTAGTTTAATTTAGATATTATCCTGATCTCGATGGTTCATTTTAGGGTAATTCTTGATTTCGAATTTTCATAAAAATACAAAAAAGAAGTCACTTTAGGATAGATTAAATTATCTTCTTTTTAGGATAGATTGCATATTAATTTGAGTAATTTTTAATTCCGAATTTCATTGGAAAATACTAAAAAAAAATCATTTATCCGTCATTAGAATTAGGTCATGTCGTCTCATGACATATTGTTTGCATGTTAGGCTGCATTAATCGCATGTTAATTTTTACACGTCATTACATATAGGTTAGCTTTCATTTAAATAAGTGAAAATCCTAAAAAATATTGAGTGCACTGCTTGTTAATTAAAAATCATATTAGGATTATTGACGTGACTTTCTAGCTAACAATGTAGATGCTTACGTTGCTTTGAGGTAAGTAATTCTCCCAATCTTGTAATTTATTTAATATTTTGATTATTGTGTGTTACTTTGGTGGTTTGCGCACCCGCATGATCACCTCACATGCTAGTGACTAAGTTAAAATGGATCCAGACTGCATGCATAAACATTTTTTGAAAAGAAAAGGTACCGAAAGGGCGTTAAACTAGATCTAGCGTAATCAAGTCCTCGAGCTTAGAATCTCTGGTTCGTAGGAGTAAAACATATATCTCTATGTTTTATGTAGGTTTCTAATCGACCTATCACAAATAGATTAGTGGCGACTCCGAGCATGAAAACTTTTGCACGTTAAAAACTTAAACCCTAAGTTGCGAATTGGTAGGGCTTGGGAGGGCCCGAGTTAGGCTTAGTCTTAACAATCCATTAGCCTGAGAGAAATTTTAGGTCGCAACACTCATTCACGAGCCAGCCCGGCTGGCGAGCTGGCTGCTCGCCCAGCTCGCTAGCCAGCTCGCTCACCAATCGGTCGAGCCGCACGCTTGCTCGTTCGCCTGTTACCGCCGCTGTCGCCCGTCGTCATCACCGCTTGCCTGGCTGCTCGTCGGCCGCCTGCCTAGCTTGATGTCGCCTAGCTCGCCCAGCCGTGTCACCTAGCCCGCTGCCCAGGCCGTGGCCGAACTCGCCTGGCCGCTACCCCGACTTGTAGTTGAGTCATCCTAGTCGGTACCTTTGCTATGCCATGCGCCTTGCCCATGTCCAGCTGTTTATCGGCCGCTTACCAGTCTGCCCCTGCTTGTCGCTCGGTCGCTCACCCGTCGCCCGGTCGAGTGTCCTGCCCTAGCCGAGCGCCTTGCCTGTGGCTGAAGGCCTTGCCAATGGTCGTGCTGAGGCCTTGCCTGTTGGCCGGCAGCTGCGCCCTCAGCCGCACTGAGCCCGCCTCTACCCCGACCTGCTATTAGGCCCCCTTGTCGGTTTTCCTTGAGTCAAAATCTAGGTATATAACCCCCTAATCCCTACTTAGTCCTTTGGGTATTATTAGTGTGATATCCTGAAATTTGCCCATTTGGGGATTTATGAAATACTTGGTTTTATGAACGTATTCGTAGTTAGTTCTTGCCCGAAATTGATCATTTCGGGAATACTAACCGTTAGGGAAATGCTAATTAGGGATTTAAATTCGTGTGATTAAAGAACTCGAACGTGAACTGACTTTTGACCATAAAAATTGTCGAAGTGACATTTTGAGCCAGTGTAGGCCGATCCAAGGATAGTCAGAAATCAGTTCACTATGGTCATATTAGTGGATTGCGGGTGATTCCGCTTGACCACGAAATGAATTGACGAACGATCCGAGACCTATATCAAACGATCGTGCCTATTGGAACTAATGATCAATCTTCACGATTTGGTGATGACCGAGGTCGTCACGACCCGAGTAAACTTGTACATGGCATGATTTAGTATTGGCCACGGATCTAAAATGCGAATTTCCCCCAGAAGCCGCCCGTTAGTTTGAGAATGCTTGAATTACGATAAATAAAATTCAACTATTAATTAAAGCCCAAATTGGACATCGAAAAATTAGAAAGTCACGACGGGACATTAGGACGACATTGTGGTTGGAACGTACAGCCTTGGATTTTTTCGAATCCTTCAGAAAAATTCAAATTCGGTAAGAAAATGGAAAAGTGACTATTTTACCCTTGGAGATTTATAAAGGGCAAGTATTAAAAGGGAAAGGAATTTTGGTCATTTTGCCCTAATTTTTGAGTTGGACAATTTTGCCCTTAGAATTTTATTAAATTCCCAAATTGCTCTTGGATATTTTAGAAAAGATTCGATCCGGGCCATTGATTTTAAGATAAGATCGAATTTGGGCAGTCGATTTGGATTGTAAGGAAAGGGCGTGATGGTCATTTGGGCATGTCAATTATTGGTTTGGGATATTTAATCTCAAATACCTCTCTCTCTCCTCACTCTCTCTCTCTCTCTCTCTCTCTCTCTCTCTCTCTCTCTCTCTCTCTCAAACTCTCGGTCCCCTCTCTCTCTCCCTCCTCCACCGCTGAACGCCCCTCCTTAGCCGTACGCCGCCGCTGGCCACCGCCCCGCCCAATCACTGTCGTCCTGCCACCGCACCGTACCCCCACCCCTACGCCATCCCTTTACTCTCTCTCTCCCGCTCGTGTGGCCGTGAGCCACGGTCAAGGAGGCCGCTGCTGCCGCACGCCGTCCGCGCCACCGCCGAGCCGCGCCGCCCCTCGCCGCCATCTACTGCCGATTGCCACCCCCTTTTCGCTCTAGCCGAGTTAGTCTAGAGTTCGGGTAAGTCGCGCCCTAAACTCTATTTAGGACTTCGAGTATCGACGAACGTATTTAGGGCCGAATCGGGTTTAATTAGACGCGGTTTTGGAAAAATTCGGGGCTGGTTATGGATTAATTGTGTGGACTGATTTAGGGGCTGGTATTAACTGATTTTGGGGATGAAATTGTGAAGTTTCGGGGCTGAATTGATGTTGAGTTCATTGCTGGAAATTGGGATTTGTAGTGACGAGTTTATGGTTTGATTTAAGGGCGATTGGTGTCGGTTTAGTGCGTGGTAAAGTGGCTGAATTGTGATGCTCGTTATGGCTTGAATCGAGTGAGGAAATGCTGAAATTTTGATCATTAAGTGGCTGTGATTGTAGCCCGTTTGTGGCCTTGTGTGTTTGTTGAATTGTGTTTTGTTTGTTTGAAAATGTGAGTCGTTATGTGCACGCTTGGGCTAAATTGAATTAATTGTCGATTGGCCGTGTTGGATGCTTATTGAGCATGAGAAATATGTGTGTGAATTGATGCATGCACAGGCCACGTGTGATTGGCCAATTTATTGGCAAGTGGGCGTTGAGTGTATGAATAAGTGAGAAATTGTGCGTGGTGTGGTACGTGTGATTGTGGAAATCTCTGAGGCAGTACCATTATGCGGGGAATTGATCCATCCTGAGGCGGTACGACTACGCGGGACGATGCCCGGTATTACCAGAGGACGGCCAATATGAGGCGGTACTATTACGCAGGTTGTGTCGTAAGTGGTGGGTGTTGAGCCTGAGGTGGTACAACTATACGAGTAAGATACATGGCCTGAGGTTGTACCATTACTTGGGTCGAGTAGTGTCGTGAATATAGCCAACTTGAGACGGTACCATTACGCGGGTTGTGCACTAGGATAACGGATGTTGAGTCTGAGGCGATACCATTACGCGGGCAAGATACATGGCCTGAGGCGGTATCATTATGCGGATCCTAAAGTGTTGTTATGAGATGGTCGCAGTGAACCTGAGGTGGTACTACTACGCGGGTCACTGGCGAGTCGAGAATGAGATAGTTGCAGTGAACTTGAGACGGTACCATTACGCGGGTCACTGGCGAGTTGGGTGAAAAGAGTGTGATGAGATCGGACTAAATGCATAAAATGAAACTAGAATGTGCATGTGATTGGATGTGGTGTTGTTGTGGCTAACGTGCAGGTTGCACGCTGGAAAGGCCTAGGTAAGCATAATTGTGTGCCTGCGATGTGATGGTTGAGTATGATTGTGATTTTGATTGTCTGGAGGTACGTGATAGCCTAGGTGGGGTTTAGAGCGTGTGCTCGCTGAGATATATTCTCACGGTTATTTCAACCAACATTTTTAGAACCCCGGCCTGAGCAATGAACCTTCCATCGCTGCCGCCTAAGTGTTTTGGAGTACCGATGCACACCGACCACACAGTTGTAAAGTATTCTGTAGATGATAATATGACATGGGTTAAACATACGACCATAGTTTGGATAGACATAGGATTACCCTTTTGGCAGGCCCACACCTATTTTGTTTGGTTCTTCCGGGATGGGATAGACGAGTTTGGCCCTGTTCGAGGATTTGACGTCCCCTTTGATGGAGTTAGGGACTGGAACCTGTCTACCATACTTCCTCCTGACGGCGAGATGACTAGTTTGGAGACTAGTTTGGCGCAGTCTGGACTGCAGCACCTGAGCCAGAGCCTAAAGAATCACAGGCAGGGTACGATCCGATGGATGTGGATCTCAAGGTGATTCCTGAGGAAGAACCAGAAGAAGAAAAACCCGAGGCGGAACCCGAAGAGGCCTCAGAAGATGAGCATGAGGATGAGCCTGAAGAGGAACCGGTGCACATACCCCCGTACGAGCAATGGATTGACCCCGAATTCGTGCCAGAGGACGAGTCTGATAAAGAACTAATTGAGGAGGAACAGGACGAGGTTCCAGCGGAATCGGGTGACATCAATAACCCGATCGAGATTGAGACTGAGCCGGAGTCCTCAAAGGAGTAGACAGTCCAGGGGGATTCAGATCCAGGAGACGAAGAATCAGACTCAGAGTAGACGCCAAGCAGAGGGCGTAGGGGCTAGTGTTGGGGTTGAGAATAGGCTTTTGGAGTATACCGTTTTTTTTAGTGATAGAATGCCCAGGTTATCGATTATTTTAGTTATCGATGCTATATAGTTTGGTGTGCTTATGTATACAGCAGTTTGTAAACTGTGAATATTATATAAGTTTGGATGATGAATAAATATGTTCAGTCTCCTTTGTTTTCCCCAGTTGTTATTGTCCGGGTATTGGTGGCTTCCGCTGATCGTTTTAAGTCTTAGATAATTTTTTTTAATTGGGTCAGCGATACCCTGGGATGTCGCTTTAATTGACCGGGGAGGTGTGTCGCGTGCTCAATGGGGTTCAGGGCATGATAATTAGACTTGTTTAGGGGTTGATGATGGTTGGTTTAGTGACAAAGTTAGGTATGGATTAGTTAATTGAATGTGATTGGTTTATGAATTATGTGGTGGTGATTTTTGTGGCTAAATTAGTGATTAATTGAGATGGATTCAGTGATTGAGTTGTCGTGGCATCGTGGGGGAAATTGATGCTTGAATATGGTCAACTTGAAGGTTGGGTTGGTGGGCTAATGTGGTGAGCATAACTTGATTTGAATAGTATGATGTGTTAGATTGGTATTGGCAAATTGTGTGTGGCGTATGTGCATGAGGAATGTTATGAGGCGTGGTTACGCGAGACTAAGCTCGAATTAATCGAAGGGTTGCCAACCTGACGCGTGATGGGTATGGCTAGAAAGGCAAGAAATGACCTGAGACATGGTTATGCGAGTCAAGAGAAATGTCCAGAAACGTGGTTACACGGGACTGAGCCCGGATTGATCGGAGGACTGCCAACCTGAGACATGGTTACGCGGGTGGGCTAGAAAGGCAAGAAATGACCTAAGGCGCGATTACGCGGGTTAAGAGAAATAACCTGAGGCATGGTTACACGGGTCAAGAGAAATATTCTGAGATGTGGTTATATAGGACTAAGCCCGGATTGATCGGAGGACTGGACCTGAGGCGTGTTGACGCGGGTCATGGTTAGTTGGTTGGACACGCATGCGAAATATGCTTGGTTGAATTGGGTAAATGTACGTGGTTGTGGCGCTCGAGTGTTTATGTTTTATTCTTGAGCTATTATTGCATTATTGTGATTTTGACTAATGCGCGGAGTTAGCGTGTGATTTAAGGCGAGGTAAGTGTGCATGAGAATTCTATTGTGATGATTACTAGATTGCATGCTAGGACTCATCTGGATATGTATTGGCCTAGGTGGGGTTTAGTTCATCTACTTATTGAGATTTATTCTCATTGCTGTAATGCAAACCATTTTAGATCCTCGACCCTGACCTTGATCATGCTGCCACCTCGGCGTTTTGGGGTCCCTATGCATACGGTGCATGAGGAGACTGAGTATCCAGTAAGTCTACATCAAACTTATATTAGGCACCTCACTACGGTCTGGATAGATGTAGGCCTAGTCGACTTGCAGCGTCACACTTGCTTGGCCTAGTTTTATCGTGACAGGTTGAAGTTAGTTGGCCCAATTTGAGATTTTGAGGGACAGCAGCACGGCAACGAGGATGCCGTGGATTGAGAGCCCGAGGATGTGTATGCTCTTGATGGTGAGATTTTGGACTCTGAAGATCCTCCGAAGAACTCTGGTCCCGAACTTGAGCCCATACCAGAACCTGTAGGGCCTACGAATCTTGAGCTCGAAGAGGAATTTAAGGAATCCGAACCTGAAGAAGAGCCCGAGCTTGTGCCAGAGCCCATGGAGTCCAAGCCTAAGAAGGAGTCAGGTAACGAGGAAGAGCCGATCGAGATCAACTCTGACACAGAGTCGGAGTCTTTAGAGTCTGATTCAGATTAGGCATCGTAGGAGTGTTTGGGTACTGGGCTTAGAAGCTTTTGATAGAGCCCCCTTTTGTGTAATTAGCTAGTCTATCCTACCACCTGTCCCTTTTTGATGATAATGGTGGATGTTAACCCTAGGAGCCTAATGTCTGATTGTCTAGCCGAATGTTGTAAGTGACTGTTTTCCATTGCTATGAAATTATTGTTTTATGCTGTTATTATCTCTCTGTCATTGTTTATTGTCTAGGTTGTTACGTTTCGCTTCCGCTTGCGTATTCATGTGGGTATTTTGTTTGGGTCGGCGACGCGTCCTGGGACATTGCGTTCAATATGACCCTCGAGAGGTGTCGCGAGCCCGTTAGGTTCCGGAGCATGACACAAATCAATCATCAACATGCTTGTAAACATACGAGTTATGATCATGCTTATAGATTTTGTCATCCTATTTGGAATGGGGATTATGAATATGAGATCATGAACATTGGTGATAAGTATATTATCCAATTGGAGAGGAGAAAGTGTTAATGTTGAGCCTGACAAGTAACTAGATTACAAATACCATCCAGCTAGAGCAACTAAATCTTGAGAATCACCTAGAAGACTGATACAAGAGAAGCAAATGTCTTGCTTCGTACTAATTCATTATACAACTATTAGAAGTAACAATTTTGAGACTCAACAAAGCTTGAAGCCTCTCACCCTTTACCACTAAAGAAGCAAGTAAGCATGCTAGAAAGGAAAAGGAGAGTGCAAGACTTTGAGATGACAAGTAAGAGGATGAGTAGGGTTGGTAGAAAAATGGGAAATTGACACAAATAGTCCATGAGCTTTGGTCCAATGTTCAATCTCGTCCCTGAACTTTCAATTTGTCCAAAATGATCCTTGAACTATGGATAAATGTTCAATCTAGTCCCTCCGTTTGCTCAAACCGTTAATTGATGACGTGGACCGTTAAATGATGATATGGAGCTGAGTTGGATTTTCTAAATACTAAATAATGATCCAGCAAGTATTTTACAAAAGAAAAACAAATTAGGGCTTCACATAACCCTCTTCTTCCTCCTCCACGATTCTTCAACGATTCTTCTTCCTCTCAACATTAGACTTCTTAAAATGCTTGGGGATCGATACTGAAACGAGGAAAGTTGGGTCGACGTCAATCTTGTCGACGATTCAAATCTTGGGGTCTTGGAGGACGCGCCACTGCCTGTGCGTGATTTGCTCAATTAGAAATCAAAATGAGGGAAGGAAGTGAGAACCGTGTGAGTATCGAGGAATTGAAATCTCGGAAGAGCTCGTGTTCTTTATAGCTTGAACGCGAGTTTGTGTTTGGTATGCTTTTTTGGTTCTGGAAGTTTAATTCTTCTTCTTTGTAGGTTGAAGGACTTGCTTCTTTTTTTTTGGGTCGATGGACTTGCTTCTTCTTCTTTTTTGTGGGTTGAAGGACTTGCTTCTTAGAAGCAAAAAAATTGATTGACCAAAATTTCAGAAACAAAAATGCAAGAAGGCGTACAACAGTCGAAGAACGAAAAAGAACAAAAAGTGGAGATGAAGACTCAATTTGACACCTGAAGCTAAAACCCATATCTTGTCACACAGAAGACGTTACTCTGTGCTCGGTATGTTGTCTCGTGCGTAATGCTTCCAATGAAGACTCGGGTCTGGACATGTGGGAGTTTTACAAGGACGACATGTCCTACAGGCTCCTCCATGGCTTTTATTTAGGGTTAATTAGGGCTTTCTTGAAAATGGGTTAACAAAGGCTTTCTCGAAGATGATAATGCACGGTTTATCAGACTCGATCGAAGCATTGTCATGATGTAAAGTGGGAATAGTTTATTTGTGCATGTTGTGCTTTGCAATGCCCTATGAGAGTATTAAAACAATATCGAGTGCACAGTAAGTTTTGTTATAATGTGGTCCCAACTTGCCGTAGTTTTAGGTTGTAGCTTTTTCATGGCTTTTCAGACGTGGCCCTCGTTTATGTTTGTTTTCTTGTCTTTAGATTATATTTTTGGTGTTTATTTGTTTATATTGTGTAAACAATAGAAATAGATTGACTGGTGTCCTTTATCTTTTTTAGTCTAGCTGATTTTTATGTTTATCTTTTTGCAGATTTACATGGCTAATGAAACATTTCGATTTACTCTATGGGTTAGAGGTAGGTTTGTTCGTGATAGAATAGTAGAGTATGTTGATGGTCATAGTACTGAGTGGCTCTATGATCCAGACAAGCTGAGCTACTTTGAGATTTTACACTTGGTACAAGATATGGGTTACTCTAATATTGAGAAATTCCACTATTTAATGCTAGGTAAGATTTTTTAGAATGGTCTAAGATTAATTGAAGATGACACTTTAGTACAGGAAATGATGCGACTTTGGGCAAATATTGATGGTACATGTGAGATATTTATTGAACATGATGAAGACGTGAGTGTTGGCATTGGTGATGGGTTAGTGGGGGGATTGATGAATGTCGAAGAAGATGAAGGAGTTTTAATGCCTATTGATGGGCAAAATCATGAAATCGAAGAGGATGATGAGCTTGTTGAGGTCCCATGGTTATCTGACAATGAAGAAGAAGAACTTCAAGCGGCTAGGGGAAAAATTAGAACTTTTAAGGGAGAAAATGCATATAGAGTTGCTAGGTTGCTGGAGATACCTAGTGAAATAGATGTTGAAGTAAGACGAAGATGGGGGAGGAAAGAGGCTATAACAACCCATTGTGAAGATAATGTTGAGCTTGAGACTGAATGCTTTGACTCAAGTGATTCTAATCGGAGCATTGTCACGAGTGATGAAGATGAACTAGAGATAGAGGAGGCTATTAGAAGGAAAAGCACACATGCGCAGTATGATGAAACCATAAAGGTACCTCACTTTGCACTAAATACGGTATTTGATGGCCCTAAGCAGTTTAAGAAAGCTATCAACAAATATGTAGCTACCAGAAGAGTTAATATTGATTTTATCAAGAATGACAAGGTGAGAGTTAGGGGCAAATGTAAAGCTAAAAATTATAATTGGTTAATTTATGCAGCTAGAGATAATAAGACAAGCTTGTTTACAGTGAAAACTTTCAAGGATGAGCACACGTGCTCTTGGTCTTTTCAAGTGAGGAGGTTTACATCTACGTACATGGCGAAGCATTATCTAAGCTTGTGGAGGGCATCTCCTTCAATGAAGCTGCAGGAGTTCAAGAAAATTGTGCGAGAGCAAATGAGCTTAGATGTCACCATAAGCCAGTGTAGAAGGACTAAGCGAAGGGTAATCGAAAAACTAAACGGGATGTACTCCTATGAGTTCAATAGGTTGTGGAATTATTGTGAAGAAATTATTCATAGAAATCCTCGAAATACTATGAAGGTAAAGTTTATAAGAGAATCACCAAATTCAAAACCCATCTTCTAATGATT
Organism: Syzygium jambos; assembly: GCA_031216235.1. NCBI lineage: Eukaryota > Viridiplantae > Streptophyta > Magnoliopsida > Myrtales > Myrtaceae > Syzygium > Syzygium jambos. Next base: position 19,609,645 of record CM062224.1, read on the forward strand.
TTATGTTTGCTTTGATGCCGTGAGAAAGGGATTCCTTGAAGTTTGCAGACCTTTGATAGGGTTGGATGGATGTTTCTTAAAAGGAATGTTGAAGGGTGAGTTATTGACTGCTGTGGGGAGGGATGCAAATAATCAAATGTACCCTATCGCATGGGCCGTTGTTGAGGTTGAGAATAAGGATTCATGGGGCTGGTTGTAGAGGCCTTAAAGAACGATCTTGGCACAAAGGATGGTGTAGGATACATAGTGATCTCGGATCAACAGAAGGTAATGTGATTAATCTTCCTTCATTTTGTATTTTCCATGTGTGTCATATTGTTACCTCATTATATATATGATGATATCATGTATTCTGCTGTAGGGGCTTATGTAGGTACTGGAGGAGGAGATGTCATCAGCTGAGCATCGAAGATGTGCAAGACATATCTATGCAAATTGGCGCAAGAAGAATGGGGGAAATGATTGTCGCAAGCAATTTTGGATGTGTGCAAAGTCAACTACAATCCCGCAATTTGAAAAACACCTCGAGGAATTGGATAAGATGAGCAAGACATGAAAGGCTAATTTGATGAGGATTGCTCCAAAATATTGGTGCAAGGCTCACTTTAAAACTATATGCAAGTCAGATATTGTGGACAATAACTTGTCAGAAGCATTTAATGGATCGATACTGGAAGCTAGACACATGTCTATCATATCTATGCCTGAGGCAATTAGAGAGAAGATAGTGACAAGAATGCATGTCAAAGATGGAAAAGGGAAATTGCACCAAGGATATTAGAGAAGATAGAAGGCAATAAAAAAGAAAGTGCCTTTTGTCATGTGCTTTGGAATGGAGAAGATGGATTTGAAGTGCGCCATAGGAACGATAAATTTGTAGTGGACATAAGAAACAACTCTTGTTCTTGCAGGGCATGGGACTTGAGTGGGATTCCATGCCCTCATGCAATCTGTATCATACTATTCAAAGGGGAGGAGATAGAAACTTTTGTCGCCCACCGATATAAGAAGGATATCTATTTAAAGACATACAATCACTACTTGGAAGCAATGAATGGCGATAACCTGTGGCCTTCTAGTGATAGAGAACCTTTGGTGGCACCAATGCCTCGGGTTATGCCTGGTAGGCCTGGACAGAAAAGGATAAGAGAGGAAGGAGAATCTAAAAATGGATTCAAAGTGTCAAGACAAGGTATAAAAATCACATGCCATTTGTGCTTCAAGTGAGGCCACAACTCAAGAAGTTGTCCATTGAAACAAAAAGAGAAGGTAAGGTTTACTCATTCTATATCTCTAGTATTGGATTGTATCAATATTTTTAACTTCATTTTCTTAACGAACAGTATGAAGAGATAGTCGAACAGAAAGAAGCCAACCCATTTGTCATGGAGATGCATCATAATAGTGCCACCGCTCAAAAGGTACTCTTAACCTTACTTTTAAGTAAGTGATCATGTTCTTGAATAATTGTAAGTGCCATTTTAACTAGAGTATTGTTGTTCTTAATAGCCTGGACTGGAAGGTAGTCAAGCCATTTCACTATTAAGAAATACCAACCATGATGTGGATAATGCTAAGAAGGTGGAGAGCGCATCTCGCAAAGTTATCACTACAACGGGATTACAGGTGTACCTTTATGGTAGTAAACTTGTTGTTATGTAAACATTTGACATTTGATTGATTGATGCTTTTCTTTTGTCTAGCGGCAAAAGGCGGACATTATGAAAAAGAAACAAGAAGAACGGAAACAAGCCGTGGAGCATTTGAACGATATTGGAAGTGTTGGATCAATAATATCTCCAAGAAAGAGGAAAATTTACGAGAAGTAGATGTTTGAAGAGTTGGAAGTAGGATTAGCACTTGTACTTTTTGTTGATATGATACTCTTGAATTTAAGATCAAGAGATAGAGATTGTTTTTTTTTTTTTGTAGTTTTGGAAGTGTTTAGGATGTGGCAATGATGCCGTATAGAGCACAAGCTTTCTAGGCAAGAAATTTTTACTTTAAGCAGTATATTCAATATGTGAAAAGTTCAGTTGGCCTTATTTTTGTCTACTTTGTTGATGTTAAAGAGTACATTCAATACTCTTGAATAGTTGGCTTGCGGGGCTCGTTTGTTTGTAAAAATTTTGTTACATTTGATCACTGCCACTTCAGTAAAATGGGTCTCAATTACCAAAAAGAGATCTAAATGAAGGCAATTTCGGTCTCTGTCTCTCAAATGGTTTGATAGACATATGCATGTCAGTTGCATATAAGCAATTCTGTCTTTCAACTTTTACAGATGTAAGATCATATTGATAAGGCTTTGTCAACAATAACAATCCTAGCTTGTTCAAAGGTAGATATGAATTTTCTTTCCTCACAACATCGACAAATTATTGTTCTAAGAACATCAATTTTCATTGCAAACACGCACAGTGAATGAGTTTAACATTTTCATTCCTAAAAAATATTTTTCTATTGCAACAAATCAAGACCACCAAATGCTAATGTCTCCTCTTCGCTCTATGTTTGTTGTTAATATATCTGACTGTGTGAGCTCGATCGATGTCGGATTGGAAAGAGATTGTGATAGACTAGATCACAGAGGAGAAGTTGATGGAGGAAAGAATTGTGAATTGAATTCAGAAATCATCTCCTTTTGCTCATTTGCGCTGATATGGTCAAAGCCCCTTTTTTTTTCCTTCTTCTCTAGTGATACTACTGCTCGGTGCCAAATCACCACAGAGGGTTTCAGCTTCAGATGTCAAATTGAGTCTTCATGTCCACTTTTTGTTCTTTTTCTTTCTTCGACTGTTGTACGCCTTCTTGCGTTTTTGTTTCTGTGATTTTGGTCAGTCAATTTTTTTGCTTCTAAGAAGCGAGTCCTTCGACCCACAAAGAAGAAGAAGAAGCAAGTCAATTGACCTTAAAAAAAGAAGAAGCAAGTCCTTCAACCCACAAAAAAGAAGAAGCAAAATTCCAGAACCAAAAAAGCATACCAAACACAAACTCGCGTTCAAGCTATAAAGAACATGAGCTCTTCCGAGATTTCAATTCCTCGATGCTCACATGGTTCTCACTTCCTTCCCTCGTTTTGATTTCTAATTGAGTGGATCACGCACAGGCAGTGGCGTGTCCTCCAAGACCCCAAGATTCAAATCGTCGCCGGGATCGACCTCAACCCAACCCTCTTTGTTTCAGTATCAATCCCCAAGCATTTTGAGAAGTCTGATGTTGAGAGGAAGGAGAATAGTTGAAGAATCGTGGAGGGGGAAGAAGAGGGTTATTTGAAGCCCTAATTTGTTTTTCTTTTGTAAAATACTTGCTGGATCATTATTTAGTATTAGAAAATCCAACTCAGCTCCATATCATCAGTTAACGGTCCATGTCATCAGTTAATAGTTTGAACAAACGGAAGGACTATATTAAACATTTACTCATAGTTCAGGGACCATTTTGGATAAATTGAAAGTTCAGGGATGAGATTGAATATTGAATCAAAGTTTAGGGACTATTTGTATCAATTTCCCTAGAAAAATTAAGTGCTTACGCTGCCATAAGGAAGGGCACAATAAGATTGGATGTCAATTGAAGAAGCGGAAACAACAAGGGATAACAAAAGGTAATGATGCAAAGCCAATTGCAAGGCCAACTTCAAGACTAGCTGCAGGGTAGGGTCAACTACAGGTCCTAGTGTAGGGCCATATGTAGCCACGTGTCGAGCTAGCTGTAGGGCTAACTACTAAGTTTATTGTTGCAAAGACTAGTAGAAAATGTCGAATAAGTTGTACAATTTGTGTTGGTGTTGTGGTATGTCCATTTTTTTTTTGCCAAAGTTTAAGTTTGTTATGCCTTTCTCAAGTTAGAAAATTACCAATTGAAGAGATTTCTAAAAGTTTTGCACCACAACAAACAAAGGGGGCTATTGGCAAAAGGCTAAGAATATGGTCATAGGGTGTTTACAGACTTTAACACTAACATAACTGTTTTGAATGTAAGTTTTTTAGGTCTTGTGTATTTAATTTATGGCATTTAATTTTTCGTGATAATATGGTTGATAACCTGGAAGAAGTTCAATGGTGCTGATCTCTCAAGGGTATCCAAGTCAGGAATCAAGGGCTGCACTTAAAAGAAGAACCCAAGGGCAAGCCCAAACAAACCAATCGAGGGCAACTTGAGCACAATCCGTTAAAAAACAATCAAATGTTGCTTTGCAGTAGAGGACACAGGGTGCTCCAAAGAAGATGACACAAGGTCTAACTCCAAAACAACCACCAAGAAAGACCCTAACACCAGTTCTATCTCAAAAAATCACTAACAATGAGCCAAAAACCAGTGCTAAAAGGGAATATCAATTACATAAGGCTCCTCTCAAATGACCACCCAGTGTTGATCTCTTAGAAAAAGAATGGATGATGTGAAGAAGAAGACATATGGGACCGTAAAACCAATCAAGAGTGAACTTGCAAACCCAGTTCTAGTTAGAGAGAGCAAGTATTATGAATCAAACCAAGAGTCAATCAAAAAGAAAAGGAAGTTGGGAGATTGCTGAGATTGACTGATGAGAGGGTGCTATATATTGTTTTGTTGTTGGAATTTTGTTGTTTTTGACTTGCTTTTGGTTGGTGTTGTTGCATGTAAATTTCTTAGTTGGGATTTTCTTATATTTTTGACTTGAATTTGGCTGGTACTACTGCAAGTGATGTATTTATTAGTATATGTTCACTTTATGTTGTAAGAACATCCTTATTCTGAATGCAATGCTCTTTGGTTTGAATCTAAGGCATGGCTGATGGGATAATTGCTCTTGTATGTGTTTATAAGTCGGTACACAATGTGCGTTGCCAACCAAGTGGTCCAATCATGCTTCTTTGTAAACTGGCAGTGGATGTGTTTAAGAAAATGAAATCGACAGATCACTTTTTAAAAAGTTCAAAACCATAAATAATCACTTTTGACAAAAAACGATAATCAATTGATCACTTGTGAACTCGTGACACACCCGTTGTTCTTCAATCCCATGCACAGAGTAGCCAAAATTAGCCATTTGCAAGCCCGACCATCTATTCTTAAATAACTATTGAGTAGATATTGCAGAACAAGAGTCAATGGGAAGACACTATCTAGCAAATTGACCACATAAGAGGCCATTCAACCCCATACACATCCGACCAAATTAAAATAAAAAACCCATACACAATTGTAAAAAAAAACCAGTGGATGATGTTTGCTTGCTTGCCCAATAATTCTTGAACATAACAGTTAACCAACAATCTAAGTAGCACTGACATGCTGTGGAGCTACCGTGTCGTTGTCGGATGCGTGACACACGTCCGACATGTGTTCAGCACGCTCGGACACGCATCCGACACGCTCTTACACAAGGTCAACATGTGTCAGACATTCAATACGTGATTAACGCGCCGGACACGCCGGCAACACGCGAGTCCATTCATCACCGAGAGAGAGATGAGTATGGCGACGAAGAAGAAGGCGCTGAAGAAGTTCAAGATGAGAGGCTACGCTCTCCAGGCGGATGCCCTCCACGCTGTCAAATCCTTCGCCTCCTGCTTTTCCGGTGCCGAGGACGACGCCCTCCACGCCGTCATCTATTTCGCAGCCTCCCGCTTCTCCGGCGCCGAGGATGACGCCGTCGATCAACTCGAACGTTTCTCCTCTGGCTACTCTCGTTTTATGCTCTGTGTTTTTTTTTTTTTTGGGTGTAGAGAAAATAGTAAATTCGAATGAGGGTAAGGTGAGAGGAGGGGAGGTTGAAATAGGGATGTCCTGTCTATGAAGTCATGGGTCATTAATTGCTCTTAATTTCCATCCCTTTTTCCTGTCTTTTCTCTTTTATCAAGATTTCTAGTCTTATTTATTAGCTTGTTTTTTTTTATCAACAAATGATGAATTAATATTTTTAGTGTAAAATTCATTATAAGCTCTTTATTATTATTATTTTTATATTTATGAATTTAGATTAAATTTTAAAAATAACAACTTATTATGTATATATAAAAATATATATTTAATATATATCGTGTCTCAACGTATCGAAATTCTCTATTTTTTTAGAAATGACATGTCGACGTATCACGTCGCATGTCGATATCGATATCGATGATACTTAGCTAACAATTATAAAAAATGATCACACTGCAAGGTAGCAACTAACACACACTACAATTATATGAAGAATGACTAGTTAAAACTTATTTGTTTAGCCAAATTTACTCTACATTTGAGAAACAGAACAACATTTCCAATAAAATCGAGGCACTAACTAGCTTATAGTGCCCCAATACAACAACACATTCTTGTGATCTTTAATTATGGTATACCGGTACGTTTTTTTCTCACCACTTAATTTACATTTGAACATAAAATAGGCCAAATCAAACAATAGCAACACAAGCAACACTCAATAAAATTTTTTTCTTTTTTTTTTTTTACTTTTCATCTTAGCTTGGCTAAGAATTCCAAAACCTTCATTTCTACTTGCATGGGTCAGTAGCATTCAACTCATTTATCAAGTGGCGAAGATCACCTCTATTACTTGACCAGAAAATTTTTCATCTACACATTTGAAATATTCGCATTTCGAGCTTTTTCTGTACTTGACGCGTCCATTAAAACCTTCTTTCGGTATTCAACATTGTCCGGACTGTTCTTCTTGGACTTCCGAGCCCACATCAACAGTAACATTCACCTTCCTGTTGGCTTTATCGGCATGAGCTCGAGCCGCTTGTCCAGCTCCCGCTATTCTTGCAATTCATCGCAAGATCCGGGGTCTTCAATCGTGCCCCCAAAATGCCTCGGCTTGAATTAGGACTCGAAGAAAATGGGAACATCGACCCGATTCATCCCCATTTCTCTTAAATTCCGGGGGCGGCCAAACATGTGTGGAGACGCCGGTTTACGGCATTTTATACTAAAACATCGCCACGCCCATCGGGACAAAAAACCTCCACATCGGACTTTCGGCGACCCAAATCGAACGAACGGCACCGTCGTCAATTTGTACCGAAGAGATCCGTCCGAATGTTGTTTTTTTTTTTTGGCACTACAGTGTACGGGCGATGCCCTAAAAAGGAAATAAACCTAATATTCTCCCAAAAAAAAAACGTTCGAGAAAATTCGGAGGCCGCGGCCTAAGATCGATCTCCTTCCTTCTCTCTCCTCTCTCTCTCTCTCTCTCTTCTCTTCTCTTCGCTTTTTGTGTGTTTTGTCTCCTTTCTCCACCCGCGTCCCTTCACTCCATCCACACAACGCCATCGCCAGACCCCACTCCCTCCCTTCCTCCCCTCTCCAGCCGATTTCGCCGCACCGCACAAACCCATCGCCCGCCGGCCGCTACCCTCCGCGGCCGCCCCCGCCGCCGCCGCCTTGGGCGGTCCGGGTTCGGCTCCCCTTGATCTTCGCCCGGCCGCCGATCGTTGGTCCGGCTTCGCCCCCCGCGACCCGCCCGATTCCCGATCCGAGCGGGCCGGGGCTCGCCGGCCGTTTCTTCTGCCCGGGACCAACGCCCTGCCCCTCTCGCGGAGCCGCCGCCGCCGGTCCTCCTCCGCCCAATCTGCCTTGGCTCGGTTGTCGCGAGGAGCTGTCCCGAGCCGTCGCTGGGTCGCCGCGCCGAATTGCCGAGAGTTTTACCGGACTGTTGCTGAGTGACCGTTGCTCTTCGCCCCCGTCGCCTGACGCTACAGCTTTTGAGCTTTTTTTTTTGTCACGATCGGGTAAAGTGGAGCTCGGGTTTTGAAACGATTTTCTTGAATTGGAGTGGGGAAATGATTGATCTTTACAATTGGCGTGTGCCCTTCTTGATCGTAGTCTCAATCACGTGAAGTAATGCATGCTTAGTCCAATTGATATTGATCAAATTTAGTTGGTGTTTGGAGTTGAGGGGATTATTCGTGATTAGGATTCTGGAAATTTTTAATAAGGAGAGAAAGTGATGTCATTTTTAATGCTAGCTCACCAATTAAGGTTAGGACGTGATCTCATTCTTAATTACAACCCGACACAGCCTGATGGTGGGTGTTTACTGTTTGGATTTAGTTTTGCCTAATTGCATGATTCAAGGGGAGTTTTGAGCTTAATTAGGCCTGGTCTTGTTACTAGGTGATCAGGGTCCATGTGTACTTGTTTGAGTCTAAATTTTGGGTCATTAAAGTTGAATATTTTGTTGTTCATTTTAGAGTTTTCATCTATTTGCATATTGCTAGGTTTCGGTAGTCATTTTTTGTAATTGCATTACTTTTTATTAGCGACCTTTGATGTATGGTTGTCTAGAGTTGCATAAACAAGTTTTCGCAAAAAGATTTCCTTAAAAAAGTAATACTCGTAACAAGTGTTGGCCTAATGTAGCATAACCAAGTTCTTGTGTCCAATATTTGGTTCACAGAGGCAAAGCAAAATCCTGCGCTCTACTCGGCTCCTAGCTAGCCTAGATTAGGTTAGTGAGACTCTAGCATGCAAATGAGTTAATCCAAAAATTGTGAGAAATCAGGTTGCGTTTGGTAGAGCTTTGGGAGAGTCACATTGAAGCATAAGCACCATGTGGCAAGAGGATTATTCGTGCCTACCTACCAATCTGTTAAACCCCTGATGGGGTTCGACTTAGAGATGGTTTTGACAAAGGTGCCGTCTACGGTGCGGTTGTGAATCATATTCTTTGACAATATGGTAAGGCCTCCGAGTGCAAGCAAGATAGTTTTTTAGTCCCGAATGAATGTTATTTTGGTAGGTTTTGTTGCTGTAAGGTACGGTGCTTTAGGGTTCTTTCCAATCATGCGATAATTTCCTTTTTCTTTTTGGGATACATATGATGATATTTTCTTGTCGGGGCATAAGTGTTTTGACAAGAAATTGGACGACGTTCTTTTGCCCTGCTTTTCTATTTAGAATTGTTGGTGTATGATATATGCTATATCCTCAACTGAGTACAATGTGGTTATGATGTGCGGAGACTGTTGTCACTTGTCAGTGAGGCTGGAATTTCTGTGGAATCAAATTGCTGTTTCTTTAAGCCATTAACTAGAATTGCAATGAACTTCTGCATTTATAATTATGATGGATCAGTAGTCATGTAAGTTGGTTTGCTTGTTGATCGAGTTGCATAATTATCTTATGTCCGTGCTTTATTTTTTATGCCCGCAGACATCGGGTTTGGAACTTACCTGTATCATCCCTAATGACTTCCTCTGTGCATGATATCTCAGGTACATTTGATCAATACGTATGTGTCATTTTGGCGTTTTTCGATATTTTCCTTTGGAGATTATGTTTTGTTTTCTGCTAAATGATTGCTGGTGTTGTCTATTTGCTTTTGATTTGGATTTCTGATGTTGATATAACAAATTGTCGGTGTTGGTAGATTTTTCTGTCTCATAGTATCAACTGGCTTATCTCTTTGACTCATCAATGCCTGAGTTGGTTGTGGAGTCATTGCATGAGTGCTTAAAGTCCTATTTATCATTATTTTTTTAAGATAGGGACCTTTCATCAGATGAGTTCTTGCTATTTGTCCTTCATTTTAAACATACTTACGATTCGTCCCTGTACCATCTTATGCATACTCTAGGTTGTAAGTTGAGGTAATGATGGTGGGGTGACCTGACCCAACAAAGAGGGAGTTGCTATGAATGTCTGTTGGAACAATGATGTCTTTGCTATGACCTGACTCATGGCATATTGTTCTTTCAGTCACCTTGGTACTTCAATGAATGCCTTTGTAAGAACAGAAACTTTCCTTTTAATAGTAAGGAAGTAGGCATTAGGTTGGTAAACCTTGGGTTCATGAAGTGCCCCGGTAACCTCTTTAGACCAATTAAGATGCAAGCCAAGGCCCATGGAGGTGGTCCCAATATGGAATGGTTTATACTTGGTGGTATGGAGAATCAAATTCGTGTTGCGCGCCTTATTCGCACTCTAAAGTTAGTTCCTTAGTTACTAAGCCAACCCCATGGGTTGTAAGAACAAAACCTTCCTTTAGTAGACGCCATTTTACTAGGCTCTAAATTTGGAGAATGCGAAGCTTTTCCTTTTGTATTGGGATTTTCGAAATGGTTCCTGATGGAATCTGGTTAATACCGATATCTCTCGAGGAAATGTTTGTGTTGGTGCCTACAGCTATGGGAAAACAATCTTCTTTGTGATATAGCCCTAGTTTTGTCATCTGTGCTCATTTCGCATCAAATTCTTTATGTCTTTTATACTTATCTGACTTCTTTTGGTTCCTCAATACCAAACATATACAGAAAATGGGGAAGCTGATGAACAGCAGAAACTTTCAGACCAGCCTGAGTCCTCCCCTGCAACTGGAGTGCCTCATCCTAGTGTCACTTTGCCCAATGTCCAATATGCAACACCTCCACAACTTGGAGCGGTACATGCCATGGTATTATGTTCTTGTTGCCTCTATAATGTCAATTAATGTCTACTTTGGTCATTTTTTTTTATAATGTTATCTTGTTGAGGAAAGAGTCAGAACTTTCATCTTCCATTTAACTTATCCTTCCTAGGGTTGTGTTGCCTTAGGTAAATGATGGAAGAAACAAAGACCTATCGAATCTTACAAATGCAGTATGGTGTAATAGTCTCAACTGCACGGGATGTGAACCACTAATTGATATAAACCCAGGGTTGGCAGTTTTTTTGCTGGATAATGAGATGGTGTCATGTCATACAAACATAGGTTGCCTTTTTCTCAGGGGACGTATTTAGTCTAGTTGTCCACATTGAGTTACTTTTATTTGGTTTGATGCATTGCATGATTTCACATGGGAAGCTGCTTACTTTCATCTTATGCTGGTTGCTTCTTATGCCACTGAGTTTGCTGTTCTTTCGATGGAAATTGCTTTTTGGTAGTAATCTTTAAAGGGTTGAATAATATAACTGAATGAGTAATTTGATTGATGACTGAAATATAATATTACAATGTCAAGTGCTTGCTTTTCTTTCAATGTGATTGATGACAGAAATATAACAGAATAAGTAATTTCACTTTTATAACCATAGAGATGTAGTTATTGTGTCGTTGAGTCATGATATGTGTATTAAGAAGTAAAGTACTCTAGCCAATAGGAATTTATACTCTTGACACAGACGAATTATTGACTCTGTTCTTTCGCAAGTCTTTTGCTGTAGCAGAAAGACTTTTTAGATCAAGTGTTTTACTGTGTTAAATGACTAATGAAGTTCTTGCAGCTGATTATGGTTAAATGGCTTAGGTACAAGGGATTTCTGATACATTGAATAGTTAATCATTAGCATCCTTAGGTTTGTTGAGTTTTCATTTCTTGAGACAATTTTGATATTGTCTGTAAATTCTGCCTTGAACCCTATCTATTATATTTGTATAGCTCCTGGACAAATCATCAAGTGGGTAAGTAACTTGTTTACAATGCTATTTAGCAGACAACTAATCTGTGAAGTCAGCTAAATCATTCTAAATTGCTATTATGACCACCGTATGCAAAAAAGATACTGTCAATCCTCTGCACTGGAGAACTCTAGATCTATCCTTAATAGCTCTCTCTGTAGTGGACAGAGAGGGGTGAAGGGGATGATTATCAGAGCCCTTACTCAGTTTTCCCACAATTATGGGTGGGCAAGCCATTGGTTTGCCAATGATTGTCCTTTCTTTAACTAATATCATGATTAAAATCATATTTGCCATCTTGGCCCCCTTTTATGTTTGATTAATTTTTTGGTGAAGTTTCTCCCTCTCTCTGTGGACATCTCAAAGGGTGAGTGAATTGCGAATGAGACTTTCTCCCTTAAAATTGTTTCCAGATGGGTAACTATGTCCCCGTTATTAATGTTTAGTACCTATATTGATATTTCATGTTATTTGGGGTTGATTTAAGAATGGTTCTTATATCGTGTCTTACTTTAGCATACTGCTTATATCATGGTCTGGTATTGCTAGATGTGACAGGCTTAGGAGTAGTTTTTACTTATGGACTTCGAGTCTGACACCAACTTCCATTTTTGGCTCGTTTCTTTGCAGACGCCACCTGCTTACCCATATCCAGACCCTTATTATCGAAGCATCTTTGCTCCCTATGATGCACAGTCGTACCCACAGCAGCCCTATGGTGCGCAGCCTATGGTATAATGCTTTTGAATATCAAATTGCTGGAATTGTTCTTTATTGTATGAAGCGGCATATTCTGTGATGTGAGGAACTTTGATTTCTCATGCATTTGAACATTTTTATCAGCCAAAACTTGTTGCACAGGTCCATCTGCAATTAATGGGAATTCAACAAGCTGGAGTGCCTTTGCCATCAGATGCAGTTGAAGAACCTGTATTTGTCAATGCAAAACAATATCACGGCATCATGCGGCGTCGACAGTCTCGTGCAAAAGCTGAGTTAGAGAACAAAGCTCTTAAATCACGAAAGGTATGTTGCAATTCAGGTATTAAGCTAGGAATGTTGTTCTGATAGGGTGACAGATATGAAAGGGTTAAAATATCAAATGTTATAGGAATTAGTGCCACAAATTTTTTGTAGCTTAGGTATGTGAAGGAGAATCTTCAAGATATTATGTAAGTAGATAGATTGTGATACCTCATTTTGATCTTACATGTTCTCTTTTTCTTGTGCTGGTTTCGTGTCTTACCAGAAAGGAAGGAACAAATTTATGTGAGAAATTCTGTCATTGTTTGATGAGACATGTGCCTCAAGTTGCTGCAACTCGAGGCTTTTTAAGTGTGCTCGTAAGTGTATGACATTAGGACTTCAAGTTAAAATAAGAGCCTATGATTAATCAGAAGTTAGTGATTTATTCTTATTATATTTCTTTAGAAAGTGCAGAAATTACTGAAGGAAAGCGTTTTATTTGAGAAGAGGATGAAATTTTTTTTTCCAGACTGTTTTGTAAGCTCCCCAGCAGATAATATAGGAAGGAGGAAATTTTTGTAGAATTCTTTCTACCCTCTGCTGCGTGTCGACAAAAACTGATTCCGTGTTATGGAGACTGGATGATCAATTATTTTCGAAATTCTAAGTCATAAAAGAGCTTGTTGGATCCTTTGTCGTAATAGTTTAGTGTCTTGGACTAGTTGCAATATCTCCCGAATTTGTGTCTAGTTGCTTGCGTTTCAGCAGTGCTTTATAATAGTGTGAGATACATAGGAACGCAACTCGGTCAATCCCCCTTTCCTGTGCTTCGTCCAGCAACATATGTTTGACTAACATGGACACCCCTCACCAGGAAGAGAACTCATTTTGTCTCGGAGGTCATACGAAAATATAGACCGGCATTATTGGTTTGAGAAATGCAAAATGGATTTTCGATGAGATCACTCTTTAACTCTTGAAGATTGCTTTACCTCATCCACGTCCTGTTGATCCAATGAGTACGATTTCTAGGAAACTTGCATATATCTTGCCTCTCTATTGTTGTGTATCTTAGAATCTTAAAAGTAACTAGGTTTAGAGTGAGTCAGTCTTCTAGAATAAAAAAAGGATAGCAGAAACAAATTGTCACTTAAAGGACATCTTGATAAGTGAATTTTATTATCCTGTGCTTACAAAGTCAACATGAGCGATGACCATTCGAGCCGCTTCATTTCATTTGATTACTCATGCTTAGGCGAAAGCATTGTTGAGCTGATTACTCTTGAATTATAAAATATTTTATTGGCATTTCCTCAATATAACAAGTCCATCGTGGTTACTCGGTCATCTTATAATGTGCTATTTTCACTGTTTAAGCATCTCCCTGTTGTGTCACAATTACTGTATTGCTTTGGACAAGTTCACTATGTGATTCTCCATGTTTTCTTCTGTGTGTCTGACATGTCTCATGTGTAACGAACTTTGCAGCCGTACTTGCATGAATCTCGACATTTGCATGCGTTGAGAAGGGCTAGAGGATGTGGCGGGCGGTTCCTGAACTCAAAGAAGGATGAAAATCAGCAGAGCGAGGTTTCTTCTGCTGACAAATCACAGGCAAATATCAATCTCAACTCTGATAGAAGCGATCGCTCATCCTGAGAAGCAACTTCCCGATCTCTGCAGAGTAATCTCTTTCGTGCATGAATCATACCTGTTTATCAATAGATTTCCCATACCTAGTGTAGACTCACTAAGTACCTTGCTCTTCTGCTTGTAGGTCAGTCTCTCTAGTTGGTACTGTGAATCTGCTTGTAGTTCTAAGGGAAACCTGCTGCATAGATGGTAGTTTCGAGTAGGTCTTCAGGCTGTTATTGCTCGTACCTCTTCTGGCATCAAGAGCTAGATGTTCTATTAAGGCCATTGCGCTCGAATATGTGCCTAGTTTGAGTTCGTAGAAAGAGAGTCGGATTGTTCTTGTTTCGCTACGATGCTTCGGCGGTGTATCCTAGGATTTGTTGGTGGTGGTAATGTATCATTAGCCCTTGTATAAATTTATTGTCAAAGAGAATGGGACAATAAGCTAATATGGTACCGAGCAGTGCTCATGGTTTTAGTTGCACTATGCAAAATGTTACCTTTACCGGAGGGGTGAATATCAATGTTTATTCTTTCTTTTTCCCAAAGGGACATGCGTGTCCGTGAGAGGAGGATATAGTTAGTGCCTTGTAATTGATTTGCGGGCGTTGTTTTTGGTTCGGCGAGACATTGGTGTTTGTTGATATATAGCTTGTAGATGTCAAGGTTATGCTTTCATGGCCAAGCACCTGCAGCGCTATATCATTTTTCCGTCTAGTCAACGGCTGCCCTCATTCGTAGTAATTTTTCCTCGATTTTGCATTTATTTCCCTTACAGAACGGAGGAGGCTAATGTGAAAATCAAGGCTATTAGTCTTTCGTGATAGCATTCCAGCAAGCTTTAAGACTGGATGTCAAATTATTGGAAGGCAGAAGCGATTGCGATTCTAGAGCGGCGTACTCCGATCTCCTCAAAACTTAGACAAACTTCTTGAGAGATTTAGGATACTTTCATGAATTCTTATAGCACTAGACCTTTTGTGTCCGTGGACATAGCATTCATCCTGAACTATTGCAGACCGAAACGTACGCATTGTCGAACTCGGACAAACTTATAAAGCAAACAATAAATGGATTCTTGGTCTAATCTCAAGACAAACTTACAAATAAAACTTTACCAAAAAAAAAAAAAAAAAAAACTTTACCAAAAAAAACTTACAAATAAAACTATAAAATGGTTCTTGGTCTCTTAAATCCGTTCAGGTTCGTATAGTTGCAACTTGGCTCGAGTCCACCTATGGCGTGTCTTGTTGCGTACTGCATTGTCACGTTTGTGCATTCTTTCGAGGCCATTACCAAAAGTACATATATGTGTATCCGATAATTATCGTGTGTGTGGGATGAGGGGAATAGGAGATTGCTGCACCGAGTGGGGATTGATTGGTATGCTTGAGCCGATATAGCCTATAGATAGAGACCTACACTAAGGGGGGAAACTTAGGGTGCGTACGACAATGATTCTATGCTTAAAAACTGATTCTGCTAAAAAACGATTCTTTTTGATTCTGTGTCCGGAAACAATTTTTAAGCATTTAAAAGCATTTGGTAACTGCCCAAAATTTCTATTTTTAGAATAGAAAAAGAATAGAAATGCGTTTGGTAACTACAAAATATTTCTTTTTATTAATAATATTTTGAATTTTTTTAATATTTCTTCCTTTTTTTTTCTTTTTTTTCCTTCCCTTCCTTAGCCATGGCAGGTCGCCAGCGTCGGCGACCGGCCATAGGCCAGGGCTGGCGTGGGCGTTGCGACCCTCGTTGGTCGTGACGGCGACCTTGACCTCACCATGGTTGGTTGAGGTTTGACCTTGCCCCCAGATTTGGCGAGGCCGACCCCCCCGGCGACAGCGAGGTCGAGCCTTGCCGTGATCTGGCGAGGTCCCTGGTGACGGTGAGGTTGGTCTCGCCAGATTTGGGCGAGGTTGAGCCTCGCCCGGCAATGGCGAGGCCTTGCTGTCGCGGCTGCAAACGCCCTTGCCAGCCTTGGTCGGTCGAAGACAGGCTGGCAGTAGACTGGGAAGAAAAAGAACAACAAACCAAAAAGGAAGAAGAAAATCAAGAAGAATCAGAAATGAAAAAATTGTTCTAGAATCAAGAAGTTACTTTTTTTTGTTTCTTAATTCTGTTCCAAAACTGATTTTAGGAACAATTTTTTGTAAATTTGTGCCCATGCACAAAAATTTTAACAAACGGATTTCTGTTTTCCAAACTGATTTTAGGAACAAAAAGATATAAATTTTCACTATTTGGTAACTTGTCAAACGCCCCCTTTAGTAGGCCTTCTCGCAGTAGTTTTGAAATTAAACATTAGATATGTTAGTGGATAGGACTATTGATATCTGTTTTCAAGTTTTGAATGACTATTTCTGATATGTATAGAGTTATGCTGCAATGCTATAACTCACATCTGGCCTTTTACGAATTTATACATTGAACTTGGATATCATAATACTGATAGTGAAGGTGAATTGTATTGAAAAAAAAAGTTACATAAACCGTATACCAAAAGAAATTCCACGTACATGCAACTTGTGACAACTAGTGGTGGCCACGGGCCGGTTTTGGCCCGGAACCGGCCCAGTCAAACCCGGGCCCGGCCCGTTGACCGGGCCCGCGGTTCGGAATCGGAACCGGCCCGTGGCATACGGGCCCGGTTCCGGTTCCAGAAAAATTTGAACCGGCCCTGAACCGGCAGTTCCGGGCCGGTTCTTCGGAAAAAAAAAAAAAAAGAAGCTGCAGCCTGCAGGGTGCAGGCTGCGCTGCAGCACAGCCTGCATTGCAGGCCACGCTGCAGCACAGCTTGCATTGCAGGCCACGCTGCAGCAGCAGCAGCCTGCAAGCCCCTGCAGGGCTGGGCCCCCCTCCCCCTCTCTCTCTCTCTCTCTCTCTCTGCATCAGTGCATCTTCTCCTTCTCCTTCTCCTTTTCCTCCTCCTTCTTCTCCTCCGCCCACCCTCTGGCCCCTGTCTTCCCAGATCTAACCCCCGCCGCCTTCGCCGCCGTCGACCCCGCCCATGGCCGCAGCCGCCGACGCCGACGCCCACTCCTCCTTCCCCCTCGCTACCCTGCTCCTCCTCCCCTTTTCTCCTCCGCCCGCCCCCCGTCTCCCCGTCTCCCCAGATCTGACCCTCGCCGCCGCCGCGGTTGCCGCCCCCCATGGCCGCAACTGCCAACGCCGACGCCCCCTTCTCCTCCCCTCCTCCCGACCCCGGAGGAGGAGGACCCCCCGCTCCTCCTCCCCGTCCCCGTCCCCGTCCCCGTCCCCCTCCCGGCCCCCTCCCTCTCCCCCTCGCCGCCGCCCCCGTCTCCCACTTCATCTCCTCGCCACCTTGAACCCCGCCTCCGCCACCGTGGCCAAGGCCGCGAAGCCCGTGTGACGAACAACGGAGGACCAGGTCTGCAAATTTTATTTTATAATTATTTTATTAATTTTTAAATAAGGAACCGGCCGGAACTGGAATCGGCCCGGAACCGGAATCGGCCCGGAACCGCCGGTTCCGAACCGGAAAATGAACCGCCCCCTTGCGGTTCCCGTTCCGGTTCATTCGTGGCCACGAACCGGAACCGCCGGTTCCGAACCGGAACCGGCGGTTCCTGAACCGAAATCGGCGGTTCCTGAACCGTGGCCATGTCTAGTGACAACCATGATTTAAGTACGGCAAATTCTGCATCAAGTTTTATTAGTCCAAACTACAAAAATTTGATGGGGGACCTTTCTTGCCCCCTTGCGAAATCTTACATGAGGTTTTCACCTCATTTGGTTGGTCCCTTCGTTCATGAAAATAATTATGTATTTTTTAATACGATACTCGTCTCGAAATGTACACAAAAATAATTACATTCATTTGCGATAAAATATAGGGTTAATATCACGAAAAACTATAAATTTGTATACCTGTGACAAATATACTCCAAACTCATTTTTTAATTACGAAAAATCTCAAATTTATGTATTCGTGATAAATTTATCCGAAATTAAATTTTTGACTACTAAAAATTATAAATTGGTATGCTTGATGGAGATTAATCGGAGTGATCGAGACAATTTTCCGCACCCCTTGTCATAAAAATAGGACTCGTTAGTTAGGATTTGGAACAGCGATTCCTCCTCCTCCTTTCCTTCTCCCGAGAAAAAGCCATTCGATTGCTCCAAATCACATTCCTTTCCGATTCCTTTTCTTCTTCTGTGACCAGCTTCGGTCATTGCTGAGAGGAGCGGATTCAATCGCCGTTAAAACGGGATCAACTGTGTTATCCTCGCGAGTTTTCTACTGCTCGGAAACCTTTTCCGTGCAGGTGAAAACGCCCGCGATGACGGGGAGCGTGATGTGAAGAAGCCGAGTCGCGCGTGGACAGCATTTGGGTTCAAGGTAAGGATTGCGGGGGGAAAAAGGGTTGCGCTTAGTTTTACGAGCAGGGCGCTGGAAATTTTTGATTTTGAATCTCGTAATCTGCTCATCAGTCGATGCTCTTTCATGGGTGTTTTCGTTTCTGCAAGTTAGCAATCATATACGCCTGATCCAGACAACTGGAGTACCTTAGTCGTTTGAATGATGTTGTTAGTGGGGGAATTGATTTGACGTTGTGACGTATGTTCAGCAAGGTTCTAGTTTGACGTCTACCCAGGTAGAAGGTTCGATTTGTGGTGGCTTATGGCGTTTTAGATGGTTGAAGCTTTTAGCACTCGATGTGGTTGCTGGTGATTTTAGTTCTTTTGTTCTCCTTTAAGCGGCTTCTTAAGAAGTTAGGGAATTCACTAGCATTGCCCCGGTATAATTAGCTCTGCATGCTTCCATATGACACTCCAAGGGAAATGGGATGCTTCATTTCGTGATCCTCTCTTCACGCGTTTGCTATATCTGGATTTACTTTCTAGGTTTTGTATTCATGTCCTGTCATCTCATGTACTTGTGAACGAGTCATCTCCCGCATTGCTAGACCCACCTTAATAGATTATAGTCCAATAATCCAAAAGGCAGTATGTGAAGGGAAGGCTGAGCTTGTTTCCTCATTCATCTCGTGTTACCTTTTTGAACCTTTACTGGTTTTCTTTACCACGATATATGATGATAGAGGGTTAGCAACTTTCTTGTGCCTTTACTGATAGAGTACCGTGTGAACTTGTATAGAATGGACTCTCTAAGGAGAACTTTATCTCAAATGCTTAATCAATCTTAGGATTTTTTGGGGTTCCTGCATTCTAACACCATTAATCATAGCTGTTCACCCTGGCTGTCATTGGTTTAGTTGTGGTCCAACTCACTAAGGTTGTAGAGGTCTTTGTTCGATTCCTATTTGCCCATCCCACCTTACCTGTCAAAAATGATATTTGATTGCTGAGTTTGATACATGAGAAGAAGATCCTTGACTGTGGTTCTCTCATATCCTGAACTGTATGGTCTGGTTGTTAATGTCAAGTTACTGTTTCTTTCTCGACATTGCAAAATTGTACGCAGTTCCATGTTATATGCCCTGATTTGAAGTTTTCTCAATGTGTAGAAGTTTGCACACTCTATTGTCAATGGAAGAATCAGAGAAAGAATCAATAAAAGAGGCATCAGTGGAGGTTTCTCAAGAGTTCAAGACCCTCATTAATGCAGATGATGTTGATTCCCTTAAGCAAATACAGCACCTCATGTACTCTCTCTCTCTCTCTCTCTCAGTGGGATCTTGTAGTTTCTTCTTTGGAGCTGGCATACTGCATTTTATTCTTTTTCAGAATTGGAACTATAAAATTGGAGCGGTGTATGTTGAATTCTGGAACTTAAGTGATGCCTAGTGGAATGTTGCTTTAGGAATTAGCAAATTTACTGCACAAATAGCTCTGCCAAGGCGTTAGTATGGTTCAATGTCAACAAAAAACAAATAAATTTGAGGAATACGAAGAAGAGGTCCAACTTCTGGATTTTCCTAAAAAATAATTTTGTTTCCTGTGAAGGAAGAGCTTCTTTTTTGTTGAAATTTTTAATCAGTGAAAGAGGAAGTTATGTCTGTACTTGTTTTTTTTCACTATGATCTATTTGTATAGGTGAATATCCTGCATTCTCCCTTACATATGTCTCATCATATTCTCATATATGAATTAGAAAGCTACCTCAGGTTCATTCTAATTGCCATTTTTCTTTATTCTCAGTCATAGATACATGGAGACAAATCAACTGAAACTTTACACATTGGATGTGCTTTTTTTCTTTTGTGATTATTTGCATGGACTGTTTACACGGTAGAAACAAATTGATGATAATTACAGATGTGCATCAACAAATTTTACATTTGTCAAAATAATCATACATCTTCTACTTTCAATATATAACAAACACTTTTACTTTTCCTTTGGGAAAGCTTCTGATTTGATTCGAATGTTTAGCTTTTATGATAAACATTTATTTTCCACCCTTGGGCGAACAAGGATGATAGCATAAGATGGTTGTGGAAAAATAAGTGCGTCAATTATCTAATTCATAGGAAACTAGGATGATAATTCAACAAAAGATAATTGTGGAAAAATAAGTTAACGAACTATCTAGTGGACCTCCAACACAGTCAAAGTTAGGTGATTGGTTCATTTGAGTTTCAGTAGATATGATTTAACACAATGTTTTGGGTCATTTTTGTGAATTAAGGTTCATACATGCGATTCTTAATGCTGGGTCAACTATGAAAAACACGCACTTTCAACTATCATCCGAATTTTGGCCCAAAAAAACAAAATCATCCAAATGCCTGATAGAAAGACCTTTTAGCTTTAAATATGTCTTTTAGTTCTAGGAGGCTAGTTCTCATTTAGCAAGGCTAGAAGATTTAATAAAAGAAATTGAGTAATAAAAAATAGAGTCAAGATAAAGTGGAAAAGGAGAAGCCGATGAAGTGAGAAGTGAACTAGACATTCTCTTCTTGAGGTATCAGTTCAGTGTGAAGAATGCTAAACCTGTTGGAAGTGGAATCACACTTCATGTTGTATTTGTTCATCTCACTTAATTAAGACACAAATTGAAGCCTCTGCAAGTCTGTACTACGTAGGATCATGTTTTGGTTACGGTGATTTCTTACCATGTAATGCTTTTAGCTGATTGGGTTCGAAATCTTTAGACTAGTATAGAGGATCTGATCTTCTGGGTGGACATCTAAGATAAAGAGGAAATAAGTGACTTCAAATGTTGAATGACTCTATAAGACCAGAAAATATCTTATTGGAGACATTCACATACATACGTAGATACATAAAGACTACCTGTAATATAGATAGTTTCATAAGTACATAGGTATGTACATACATACACACATACATTACATACATACATACTATATATATTTTCCATGAAATGATCCTGTCCAGTTACTTGGCAGGCTTTGGGAGATTTCTGTGCTTACCTGTATTTCCATCCATTGATAGTTATAAAAATGAGGTCTGTCTATGTTTTGCATAATTAATTTAGATTAATCATATGTCTGTGGATGTGCTACATAAGTACATATGCTACTGTTTTCCTCACTATGGATGACTTGTGGCATGATTGTCCCCTTTTAATCTTTGAACGGGTTATTCGTTCCTTTAGATGAATTGCTTATGTTGATAAAATTCTTCTGTGGCATGACGTGCGATGTAATTCTTACCATTTCATCTTTGGAATGCCGGGTTGCTCTAGATAGATTGCCGATTGTAATATTATCTTCTTTTGATGTATGTTTTCTGTTATGTGGTTCAAATTGCAGTTTGGGAAGGCTACAGGACAGCAATGCAGTGCTCTCACATTTTAATGAGTATTCTGAGAATTGCTTTAACGAGGTTTCAGGTGATTTCTCCAAAAATACCCGTCTCTTGAGGTCCATGAAGTCGGACCTTGACTACATCTTTCAGAAGCTAAGGTATATTACTATTATCTTTGATGGCATTCTTATTGTTATCCAAGAGTATCATCACTTCTCAGGGACCTTTCAATTGCGTGTAAACAGCTATTCTTTTTGTAGTTTATTTAGGGTATAATACCGAAAGGTCTCCAACAAAAAAAAAGCACCATAAGGTGATTAGTCATTTGATTCACTGCTGATATACATATTGCTTGACAAATCATTGCGAACACATGCCATACTTCATCTGGTTTCTTGCGTTATTGTATCTGCCTTTTTATCCTGGCAATGGGACCTAAACGTTTGTTGATGTTCATCTTGGGAGTCAATTTCCTGTGCCTAGTTATATCTGCTTCCGATGTTTCCACTCTCTTTTTATGACTTGTAGCCCATTTATTGATGAAGATGTTACTCCACGATCACTCAAACAATTTAATAACTTCACATGACAAAACAAGCATGTTTACCATAAAGAGCCTATAAACTGGTTTTCATCATCGTGATTACTATTGTATCTGTTTTACATTTGCTCACTTGTTTGACTTTGCTGTCGACAAATTCTGTAAAGAATGGAGATTTCGTCAGACTTTTTAGGGATATCTTCTAGAAATTGCTAGTCATGTCCTTTAAATGAATTGCTGGGTTATGATCAAGGTACTCTGGTCTAACTTCCTATTGACACTGAAGACTAAAGCTTAGATTTTCTACTTAGTGTCATTTAAGTTGATCAACAAAAACACACATGGCCGGATGGGGAGAACTGACCATGCCTAGGCGTTCTGTCTGTTCTGCCTTCCCAATTTTCAAGGAAACACCAGTTCACATGTCTGTCTGTGCTTCCACAGTGAAGGGAGGCATTGGTAGAGTTGATAGTTAAAGTTAAGGCTTGGTTTTTACCAGGTAATGGAAGGGTTTCTGCAGTTTCTGGATCTAATATCTGCTGATAACTTGGGAATTTGACGAAATGTGTTGTCCTTGCTTAAGGGTTAAGGAAGGGATTGATGACCTAAAAAGCATCTGCAAGCTGAGATAAGTTGTTGACAGTACAATACCAAATTAAAAAGTTTCGAAAGAAAAAATTTGAATTTGAAAAGGAAAATAAAGTTCATGTTATGTGATAGTCTGATACACGTCTTATATTGATATCTAAGTCATACTCCACTTTTATTAAGTTCCTGGATCTTTTTGGCCGCTGTTCTTCTCTCTTAGGTGATGTTGATTGAAGCTAGTGGAGTGGAATGGAATGGAATTACGGTCATTGGAGTGGGGTTCTTTCAAGTAGGATTACCATTGTAAAATCCATGTTTACCTTGCTGAATAATGGTACATTATTTCTTTGTTTGATTTTTAAAATTTCATAAGGAACACAAGTTCACAGTTCTCATAATTAATGATGAAAATAAGAGAACTTGCAAGATTTCATAATGAGAAGTATGAACATATGAGGGGCAACCAAATTTTAATGTTATCTTTGAAAGTAATTTTTTAGTGGTAACTGATGAAATAGATAAGCTAGATGAACAGTCTCTATATTGAGCTTCATCTGAAGCGCACAGCAATCCACGACAACTACTTGCCCCAGTATACTTGAATTCCTACTGTGTATTGCACATAGATTTGGCTGCAGTTTGTCAACATGTTCTCTTTCACTCAGCTTTTCTGCAATGAAAAAGATGAAACCCGTTGTATTTTGATATGAGAGATGAGATTTCTATAATGTAATCACATAATATCTTCAGGAGGACAATCTGATCACAAAATTTTGTAGGAATCCCATTCATAATCTTAGTTGCTTAGCACATTTTTGACTTCGTGATTGATTATTTTGGGACCTTCTTATGTGTGTGCTTCATATACTCAGAATCCTCTCAGTTATGTTTGGTAATGTTTCTTCCCAGATTCTATAGCATGGTTGCCTCCGATGAGCTTTTGAGGTTAAATTAAAGATCATTGTTCTGCATGTCAATGAACTGATCTAATTTTCTTTCTTTTTGTAATGCCAGGAATATGAAGTCAAAACTTTTGGCCACATATCCCGATGCATTTTCTGATGACTCTAAAGGAGAAATAGTTGATCGTAGACCAGACCTCGAGCTGTTGCAGTAATTACGATAATCTCATGAAACATTGTGTTTTCTTTTGGAGAAGAAAAGCTTATTGATGCTTTGATTGTCTTCAAGTTGATGTATCTATTTCCTTCCTTTCTTTTATCAGGTGCTCTCCTGCAGGTGAATTAATATGGCAATATCTGCGTGAGAGCATCCTGTTTGTTAGTGGTCTATTCATGAAAACTGCTAATTCAGAGACAAATTACCACTGCAGTTGCTTCATGAGTGTATATGAAATGGTTACCCAGTTGCGATCCGCTTTATGTTTGAACTCTTTGTTCTGTGTCCATTGTTCGAGAGAGCTGACAGCTGATTGAGCGATGCAACAGTGAAACACGTCAATATAAGGGTAACGAAGTTCCTAGAATTCTGATGATCGCTTTTCAGATGCGTGCTCGTAACTCAACTTATGTCATTTTGTCATGCCTGGACGGGGGCTATTTCAGGGGATGGACACGGTGATCGAATGTGCTTATAGGACGTGGCAAATAAAAAAGTGAATACAAGTCTTTTACCAATTTACAAGAGTCTTAGCAACTATAGCCAAATGTGAGTTCCAAATGAGGCTAATGGTCACCGGTGAGGCGGCAAGGAAAAGACTTTTGAACCGTTTTGAGCTTAAATGAAAAGGTCATTCACGTTGTAATAGCAGGCGGCTGAGGTGCATACCTGTGTGTTTTTCCACATGTAAGAATATTAAATTTGCGTATTCTCTTGAGGCCACTCTCAAAAGCACGGATTTGTGTGCTTCAATAACGGTCATTATATTCTAAAACATTTGTGTACGCACGAAAATTTCTTTACGACCCATGAAATTCTACCGAAAAATTGATATATATTGTTATTTCTATTCGTAGTGAAAGATAAGTTCAAACTTGTTATATCAATCCTAAAAGAGATTGAATTTTTAGCACACTACATGATTGAAATCTAAATTTCACGAGTCAACCACAAATCGCATCAACATGACAATGACTTCCAAAGAAATGCATCAAAATCAAATTTTGATTCCTCCCTTTTGGAACATTCAATCCACTTTACCGAAACTCCTCGGTCAAAAAAAAATAAAATGAAAAAAATCAACTCCACTGTTTAATCTACTTTTCGTCCTCTTTCTTGGAGAAGAGTTAAGAATAATCAATTGGCAAACATCAGACGGAAAATGAAGAAAAGGCAAACACAATGAGCTGAGAATTTTTCCAACCGGACCGTTTCCTTTTATAAACATCCTATGCTTTTACGAGATTGATCAACCGAAGCTAAGAAATCTAGGACAGCACGTGAACTGAGAGTCTGAGAATAGGAAAAAGAGAAGATGGAGGCGTCGAAGCTGAATGGGGAAGAGCAGGTGCAGAGAGCGTTTGGTTATGCAGCCAGGGACTCTTCAGGAGTCCTTTCTCCTTTCTCTTTCACCAGAAGGTTTTGTATCTACTTTCAACTTCTGTGTTTTTCATAATCCAGGGTACGAGCGTGGCGACCCCGACTATCGCTAACACATGTTCTGCATCGCAGGGCCAAGGGAGAGCATGACGTTACCGTGAAGATCCTATACTGCGGAATTTGCCATTCCGACCTGCACATCATTAAGAACGAGCACGGGATTACGAGCTACCCTATTGTTCCCGGGTACGTTTTCGATTCATAAGCTTGTTCTGAATATTAGTCGAGGTGATTTGGGAGCTTGTTTTACTCACAGAATAACTTGCTCCATAATTATCAACAGTAGAGATTGTAAAGGCAAGATGCTGCGTTTGAATTAAGGAAGTCAAAGAGGCAATAATCTCGCTGACTTTTTCTTCTGCTGGCTCATTTATAGCCATGAAATTGTAGGAGTGGTGACTCAAGCTGGGTGCAAAGTGAACAAATTCAGAGTTGGAGATAAAGTAGGCGTTGGTTGCCTAATTGGTTCGTGTGGAGAATGTGACAACTGCAATGCAGGGTTGGAGAACTACTGCCCCAAGCCGGTCTACACTTACACGATCTTCGAATCCGAGGGCGATGCCAAACACTACGGCGGGTACTCCGACATCCTCGTCGTGGACGAGCACTTTGCGGTTCGTATCCCTGATGCCATTTCGCTCGCCGGCTGCGCTCCGCTGCTTTGCGCCGGGATCACGGTCTACAGCCCCATCAGGCATTTCGGTTTGGACCGGCCCGGGAAGCGTATCGGCGTCGTGGGCCTCGGAGGGCTGGGGCATCTGGCCGTGAAGTTTGGCAAGGCATTCGGTGCCGAGGTTACCGTCATAAGTACTTCGGAGAGCAAGAGACGGGAGGCGACCGAGAAATTGAAGGCCGACTCGTTCATAGTAAGCCATGACTTGAAGCAGATGCAGGTATGGGAAAATGAAAAGGAACATAGTGAACGAATGTATTATTGTTACTGATCATATGTTAACCGTGTAAATAAAAGTTTGTCTATACCATTTGACCGCAACAGATAAATGCATTGAAATTTTCCCCATATAAAATGAACTTTGATCAATTTAAACCTAAACAAGACGAGAGAACTTCCACTAATTACTTCATATTTTTCTTTTTTCTTTTTTTATTGTGGATTTTTTTTTTTACAAAATTATAGGCTGCTATGTGCACTATGGATGGGATTATCGACACGGTCTCAGCAACACATCCATTGAAGCCATTGTTGGATCTTCTGAGAACAGATGGGAAGCTCATCATGTTGAGCGCACCTGATATGGAGACACCTGCTCAAGTGCCACTCTTCCCATTATTTGGTAACTTTGGAATATTCAAATCTCTTCTTCAATAGTTGCTTCTACTTCGCAAATGAGCATTTTTCTCTAATTGGTCTCCGCTTTAATTTGTTCTATGTTAATTGTACAAACTACTTTGATCCATCTTATGTAAATAAGCTTCCAATGCTTTAACCCAATTATCCCAAATAACCGGAAATTCGGAAATGCAGGGAGGAAATCTTTGGTGGGGAGTATGTGCGGGGGAATCAAGGAGACGCAAGAGATGATGGATTTCGCAGCCGAACACGGCATAACGTCGAATGTGGAGGTTATCGCGATGGATTACGTGAACGAAGCCATGGATCGACTTGCCAGAGGAGATGTCCGGTATCGATTCGTCATCGACATTGCCAATACGCTCACCAATCTCTGATTCATGTCCATGTTGTCACTATGTTATTATTTGGTGCGATGTAGTAGGTAGAGTGGCGAGTTACTTTGATACATTATCGGGTTACGCCATCCTTCTCAATTAACAATTTACAAGCTGAACTCATTTATAACTTACAAGAGTTTACACTCGAGACATGGATCCAACACTGCAGATAACCGAGTCTCAGTTTATCCCTAAGATGAATTACTATCAATCAGTTGAAAAAGAAACGTGCTGCTCATGTACAATTATCACTAGAAAACCGGGACTTGTTTTTGGTCATTGGATGTTCGAATCAAAGAGATAAATTCTATATGTGGTCCTCTAGCATGAAGTCATTTACAGCTGAAATCTCAATTTTCCAGCATCTAACTAGAGTTATTGTATCGTCCATTGCCGACGGAATCCGAATTCCACCGTCGGGGCATCATGTAGATGGCAACTCCGGCCGGAGAGCTAATTTAGTTGCCCAAAAGTTAGAAGAAAACATATATTGTCCTAGTTCCCAAAATAAGGAAACTCCAACAACTTAATAGAGTTACCAAAAATTAACTGTGTCCGGAGACAGAGCTTCTCTAAGCTTACTTAAAAAATTAGAGAAAATTCTCTTTTGCAAATTACAAATTATCCTAGTTTGAGAAGACCCCGTTGGGACAACTATTGTCCAATTTCTTGATTTGTGATAATAAGTACAATTTCTTGATTTTTGATGAGTACCATTTGGCAAATATGGGAACGAGCATACGATAGCTACAAGATGGTCATACGAGATTCAACCAGATGGGAATTGATCTATGACGCGCCAAGCCCCAACGCCAACCTCAATCACAACGGCCAATTTGCTGAAAAACCACGATAAAACAACTGTAGTTGCATTGAGCCCCAAAATTACATGAAAATTATCCTGTGTAAGACGAATAGCGAAGTCAATAATTGTAATAACCATCAGACGAAATTACGTGAAAATCAATAAAACCAATCCATCGCCACCTCGAACTTTCGACTGCTTCATATGACCAAGACAGAAACAAATCTTAAATAATTTTCATCGATAAAGATTTCAACAATCCATTCTAATAAGTTTTCAGTATGTTGCCAAACGAAATTATAGCTTGTCATTTACTCCAACAATCATCTCTCGTGCTTCCACAAATAATTATCCGATGACTCTGTCTGCCTTTTCTAAAAACATTCCTCTCCATCCACGACATATGCGACTAGCTAAATTAATCCCCCTTACATCGATTTTGTCTTGGCAAAGACAAAGTACCCTTAAGCATTTTATGAAGAATGTGAACAACCATTATTCCATCAACTAGTACTTCTACAATCATCATCCCATATGTGAACCACCTTAACGAAAGTATTTAATCCACGAATCATCATTTTAAGACTTAGGGTGAACACTAGTGACGCATGCATGCATGCTTTAAACTGGATATTTCTAACAGGGACAAGTAGAAAATTGCTCAGGAAAGAAACAGCCAGAAAAAGAAAATATAGAGGGAGAAGCAAAACCGATGGAACTTTTATCGACTGTAAGGGATATGAGATGATTCTTTCTTACAAATTCCACTTCTCGTTCGGGTGGCAAACCCGGCAACTCTTGAGGAAAAACCTCGGGGAAATTACATACTACAGAGATTTCTTCCAATTTAGGCTCCACCAATGTCGGATCCTTAACGTTAACCAAATACCCCTCACAACCTTCCTCAAGCATCTCTGATGCCTCCACTGAGGAAATCCAAGGGATCGAGGTTCCTCCTTGGTTTTGCTAAATAGGATCAGGTACGTGGACCGAGAACCCAATCGTGATAGGGCGCCGATTTCAACGAACGTTGAGGAAATATTTTGAACCATTATAGGCCGATCTCAGGAAAAGGACAGGTTGATATTGTCAGCAACGCACGATCGGATCGCGAGTGATTTCGCATGACCGAAAGTGCGCCTGACAAAGGAAACCCGATTCTAATCCAAACGATCGTGACCTCAGGTGCTAGTGATAATTCCTCTCGTTCTCTCGATATTGAGACCCTCACAATTTGGACAATCTTAGGTCGATACGCGTAATGCCTAAACAGCCGCCTGTTAGTGAGAGACCCTAAAACGACAAATCGAGTAAATTAGATCGCGATATTGGACCCGGACTTCGATATCAAAATTTCAAGGGTAATTACGACTATTTTGCAAGACGGACGTCAATTTTGGAATGGCCATTCATGTTTGGGATTAAAATGGTTGAAAATTGAAGTTTTGACATAAATTGAGAAAAATGACAATTTTGCCCCTGGAGACACTGAGGCCGAATTCGGAGGCCGTTTCAAGTTATTTTTCGTTGCCAAGGCCATTTTGGGGTAGCCAAGTGTGTTTGGAGTGATTCTGGACAAAAAGTAGAATTTCGACAAAAATTGGAAAATAATATTATTTTATTCCCGGAAACTTCGCAGACGATTTTCGAGGGCTTAGAAAGTGAATTTCGCGATTTCGACTCTGGATTAGGTCTCACATGAATATTTAGGACCGGTATGAACGAAAATTGGAATTTCGGTTCGGGACGGAAAAATGACCAAAATGCCCCTAGGCCATTTTTTTATTTAATTCCGAATTTTGGGGGCAAATTTGGGATTTAACCAAGGTTGGTTAAGGTTAACTAGAGTTGATTAACCATGGTTAAGGGATTTTTACTAAATTTCCCTCGAATTATTGGTTGGGAAATGTTTTTAGCCATTGGATGAGGGGTAAAATGGTCCAAAGCCCTTAGATCTTGACATGTGGCTTCCACAATGGATAATGTTGACCACCCTTGACCCTCTCTCTCTCCTCAGACCTGTCTCTCTCCTCCCCCGCGTCTGTCTCTCTCTCCTCTTCTCCCGATTCTCTCTCTTTCTCTCGGCTGCTTCACCGAACAGCACCGTCGGCCACTGTTCACGCCGGAATAGTGGTCCTCGCCGGAGCTGCTGGTCGCTAGCCGCCGTGCACAGTCCCCTAGTGCCGTCCCCAGCCTTGTCGCACCCTTTTTCCCTGCTCCCGCCGCCCGTGGCAGCCGCTCTAGCCGGTTCGTAGAAGACGCCGTCGCCGTCGCCGGGCTCGTTCCCGCCTGGCCGCGCCGTCGTGCGCCACCCCTCCGACCAGCCTAGCCTCCGCCATATCTCTCCCGTCACCCCAGCCACCAATCAGACCGGCGCTCCCCTGTTTTGGCCGAGAGGTGGCCGTGAGCTTCGCCGGACCGCCGTGAGCCGCCGGCTTGCCTTGGAGCGCCGCCGTCGATTGTACCGCTCGTCGGTAATCGGCCGCTCGCTCTCGTCGTCCCGCGTCGACATTAGGCGAGTAAAATCCCTAATCCTTGAATTAGTCTAATTGTGCTAGATTAGGGGTTTGATTAGGGTAATTAGGCTAATTAGGACCTAATTGGGTGTGTTTTGTGCAAGGGATTATTAGTGGACCTAATTAGGACTAATTATAGTGGTTTAATGGTGAATTAGAGAGGAAATGATGGCTGTTTTGGGATGGGCCTCAAGGATTCCGAATTTGCACAAATGGCCCAAATTGAGAATTAAATGGGCTTTGAAGTGAGGACTTGAATTGGACTTGTTTGAGGCCCATTGGAAATTGTTGGAAGGCTATGGGATAATGCTCTATAGGAATTGAATTGGTGATTCATGATGCTTGGTACATCGGGACTTGGCATTTGGTGTGAATCTAATGATATGTGAAATTCCATGTTGGTTTTGATATGATTGAGAGTATAATTGTGACCGACGGGTCAGGCCTACGGGTCGAATATAATTGTGACCGACGGGTCAGGCTTACGGGTCGAATATAATTGTGACCGACGGGTCAGGCCTACGGGTCGAATATAATTGTGACCGACGGGTCAGGCCTACGGGTCGAATATAATGGTGACCGACGGGTCAGGCCTACGGGTCGAATATAATTGTGACCGACGGGTCAGGCCTTTGGGTCGATTTAATTGTGATGACCATTGGGTCATGGCCTTCGGGTCGATTTATACAACTGTGGGCCTTCGGGTCGGGCCTTCGGGTCGAATGATATATGACCACTGAGTCATGGCCTTCGGGTTGATTAAACTGTTCATGAGTTGTATTATTACTGAGAGCCTAACCTGCAGGGCTGGAGTAGAGAAATTGGGGCTGAGGGCCCGAGCGATTTTAATGTGATTCAATTACTGGTTCAGCAATTCATGCATTTTATTTACTTCGGGAGGTGCACTTTAGCCTAGTTTAGAATTAGGGGTTATTACTTGCTGAGTTTATCTTACGGTTGTGGTAAAACCGAATTTCAGACCCCCGTACATAGGATGCCGAGGAGGGCCCCTCTTTTTGGATATCCACATCGGATTCAGAGAGATGTTAGCGTTCATCCATGTGGAGACGGGTCAGCGTACGTTAGATATCACTCGGTTGTGCTGGTAGACGTGGGAGAGCAATTTAACCAAACCCATGAGTATGTAGCTTGGTGTTATAGGGGAACTGATGGTGTAACTGGACCCCCGATCAGAACTTTTGATGTTCCAGTAGATGTTAATGGCGTTATGATTCCCCAAATGGTGAGTGGAGAAGTTTCTGATCCTCCAGCCTCTCTTAGCGTGAGTAGCGTGGGTGATACCGTGGACGGACCGATAGCTATGGATGAGGTGCAAGGAGATGAGCAAGTTATAGCTGACGATGTGATCGAGGAGGAAGACGAAGAATAGAATTTGGAAGTGGTAGGAGAGAATGCTGAAGCAGCTGGGGAAGTAGCAGAAGTTGGATCGGACGAGGAAATACTATCGGAGGAGGATTCTTCTGAGGAATCTGCAGCACCATCCGATCTAAACCGGGAGCCGTAGAGCAGGTTTCAGTGATTAGGAGTTAGACTAACCCTCTTTTGTTGTAAACCTCTCCCAGATAGTAAGCTGATAACCCTAGGCCACCGATCCTTTTTGTTTAGTGGCCTTTTGATGTACTCTTTTTTTTTTTGGTTGTAAATAAATAGTTTGTATAAGTTTTTAAAAGGGTGCATATATGTTAGTATTTCTTTAGCATATTAATGTTCATTGCTATTTATGGTTGTATTTGCATGTCTGGGTGTATATATATATATATATATATATATATATACGTTGTTTCCGCATGTGGCGTGTAGTTGCTCTGATTCGGGTTTCGGGTCGGTGACGCAAATCCTGGGAGCGTCGCACCTCAAGTCGACCTACGTGCGGATGTTCAGCCTTCGTGGGGTACGGGGCGTGACATCCCCGTTCGAATTGGTATCAGAGCAAGGACAGCTCTGTTTGATCTAGTTGGGCCTTGGAGTGATAAGGAGAAATGACCATGGGTAGCTATAGGGTGACTTAGTGTGCTAAGTGTACCTCCAGAATGTTTGTGCTTGACTGTTGTGGTGATTGATTGAACCAGTATTGTACAGGTGCGGCAGGATCCAAGGTTAGTGTGCGAGTTCTTGGGTGAAAATTTTGTGTTGTTATGTTAGCCGCATGCTGAGTGCTTAATTGTTTCCGTGTTTATACCTGCCTAGGACTTAGACCGGTTAGTTGGTTTAGGTCTCTAATTCCTAGATGGAATTATGTCAGGTAGTTGAGCACTCAGAGTGAATAGATGAGCAGTGAAAGAGGAAGAGTGGGAAGGGCCCCAAGGAGGGGCGCAGGAAGAGAATCCTAGAGTTGGTGTTGGGGCTGCGGCAGACCCCAGAGCTGATGTTAGGCAGGCGGAAGATTCAAGAGCGATAGAGAACATAGTTGCGGGTGCTAGAGAGGAAGAGAATCCTAGAGTTGGTGTTGGGGCTGCAGCAGACCCCAGAGCTGATGTTAGGCAGGCGGAAGATCCGCGCATGGAAGGAGTTCTTAGGGCGCTAGACCGAATTGGTAATGTGATGGATAGGCAGGCGCAGGAAAGAGAGAATGCGACCGCTCAGGCTGCTGAGGCCGCAGCCGTTGCTGCCGTCCCTGAGAATCAAGCCCAAGCCCAGCCAGTGCAAGCTCAACCAATAGTGGCACCGAGACCAATGCACCAGTTGGTGGAGCATTTCCTTAAGCTGAAACCGCCCAAGTTCACGGGTAGAGGTGACCCTGAAACCGCCCCGCGTTGGGTGGAGGAGTTGGAAAAAGCATTTGAGCTGTTAGAGTGTACTGAGAGGGAGAAGATCTCCTTGGCATCGTATCAACTGCAGGATAATGCCCACGATTGGTGGAAGGCGGTTAAGGATAGAGTGTTTCCAGAATTTATGGAACCGACCTGGGCGATATTTGTTGAGCATTTCTATGGGCAGTTTTTCTCTGAGAGTGCCCAGGAGAAGAAAATGACAGAGTTCATGAGGCTTCGTCAGGGATCGATGACAGTGGTACAGTACGAGGCAGAGTTTACCAGACTATCCAGATTTGCCCCGAGAATGGTTGAGAATCCCTTGGACAAGGCTCGAAGGTTCCGGGATGGATTGAAACCGGAGCTTCGCACTCAGATGCTTTTATTGAATATCAGAGATTATCGAGAGTTATATGAGCGAGCCCAGACTATGGAGCGGGATCAGATTGAAAGGACATCAGCATCGGGTTCGAGGTTTATTCCTAATCGGGACAATCGTCGCTTTGTAAGGAGACCAATGGCCAGTAATAGACGGTTTGTTCCGCCCCCGAGAAGGATTATCGGGAAACCCAGTCAAGCGCCAAATAGAATCGGAGCTTGCTTTCGTTGCGGGAGTTTGGGACACCAGATAAAGAATTGCCCCCAGCAACGAGTTTTGGGACCCCCAGGACAACAGCAGCAACCCCGAGTGGGAAATCAGGTCGGGAATTCCCCACAGGCTACTCAGGGTAGACCACCTGCACAAGGACGAGTTTATGCTATGGCGCGAAAGGATGCTGAGGACGCGCCGGGTGTGGTCACAGGTACCGTTTCTCTTTGCAATCATGCGGCCTATGCGTTATTTGATCCCGGGGCAACCCATTCGTTTATTTCTGAGCAGTTTGTTAGATTGGTTGGTTTGTAGCCTGGTTTACTTGAGATTATGTTATGTGTGACGACCCCACTGCATGATAGGGTGTTAGTATCATTTGGATGTTTGGACTGTAAAATTGTGATTGGAAATGTTGAGGAAAGGATTGATTTAGCTGTGTTAGCCATGTATGACTTTGATGTGATCATTGGTATGGATTGGCTGACTAAACAGAAAGCCGTTATGGATTGCGGCAGCAGGACGATCCAATTTAATCCGATGTGTCGTCCTAAGTTTGAATTTCAGGGAAACCAAGGAGGAACCTCGATCCCTTGGATTTCCTCAGTGGAGGCATCAGAGATGCTTGAGGAAGGTTGTGAGGGGTATTTGGTTAACGTTAAGGATCCGACATTGGTGGAGCCTAAATTGGAAGAAATCTCTGTAGTATGTAATTTCCCCGAGATTTTTCCTCAAGAGTTGCCGGGTTTGCCACCCGAACGAGAAGTGGAATTTGTAATAGAGTTGGCCCCAGGAACTGAGCCAATTTCTAAGGCCCCGTATCGGATGTCCTTGTCGGAACTGAAGGAGCTGAAAGTACAGATGCAGGAGTTACTAGACAAGGGATTTATTCGTCCCAGTGCGTCTCCATGGGGAGCGCCAATCCTATTTGTAAGGAAAAAGGACGGGACGTTGAGGTTATGTATAGACTACCGGCAGTTGAATCAGGTGACTATAAAGAATAAGTATCCACTGCCAAGGATCGACGACTTGTTCGATCAGTTGCAAGGGGCGTCAGTATTTTCCAAGATTGATCTACGGACAGGGTATCATCAGTTAAGAATTCGGAAGGAGGATATACCCAAGACTGCATTTAGGACGAGGTACGGGCATTATGAGTTTACAGTCATGCCCTTTGGTTTAACGAATGCCCCTGCAGCTTTCATGGATCTGATGAACAGAGTTTTTAAGGAATTTCTGGATCAGTTCGTCATCGTGTTCATTGACGATATTCTGGTGTATTCGAAGAGTTCAGAAGAACATGAAGTGCATCTTACTGAAGTTCTACGGACGTTAAGGGAACATGCGCTTTATGCGAAGTTCAGCAAATGTGAGTTCTGGCTTAGCAAGGTAGCATTCCTTGGACATATCGTGTCGGGGGAAGGAATATCTGTGGATCCGACTAAGATTGAAGCAGTGCTAAAGTGGCCCAGGCCGACGTCAGTGACAGAGATCAGAAGTTTCTTAGGACTGGCTGGCTATTATCGACGTTTTGTGGAAGGATTCTCGTCGATAGCCACGCCCTTGACGCGATTACTGAAAAAGGAAACTAAGTTTGAGTGGGGCGATAAGTGTGAACGAAGTTTTCAGGAACTTAAGCACCGACTGACGACAGCTCCAGTCTTGACTATCCCCTCTGGACCTGGTGGATTTGAGGTTTATAGCGATGCTTCGTTCAAAGGACTGGGTTGTGTGTTAATGCAACATGGAAAAGTAGTTGCGTATGCGTCACGTCAGTTGAGACCTCATGAAGTGAATTATCCGACGCATGACTTAGAGTTGGCTGCCATCGTCTTTGCACTCAAAATCTGGAGACATTATTTATGTGGGGAAAAGTTTCAGATCTATACGGATCATCAGAGCCTTAAATACCTGTTCTCGCAGAAAGAGTTGAATATGAGACAGCGTAGATGGATGGAGCTTCTTAAGGATTATGATTGCGACATCCTGTATCACCCTGGAAAAGCGAATAGAGTGGCAGATGCACTGAGTCGCAAGTCTAGCATGGCACACTTGATGATTAAGGAATGGACGTTATTGGAAAAGCTCCGAGACTCGGAATTTAAATTGGAATTAAGCCATGTGTCGAATCTGCTGGCTACTTTGAGGATCGAGCCGGAGATTCAAACTAAGATTAAGGCTCTACAACCCACGGATCAGGAAATTCAGAAAATTGTGGGAATGGATGCCTCGGCAAGGAAGCCAGACTTCCAAGTATCAGAAGATGGAGTCCTGAAGTATAGAGGATGATGGTGTGTGCCGGATGATATTGAGCTTAAGGAAGAAATATTAAGAGAAGCTCATCGCAGCAATTACAGTATTCACCCTGGCAGTACGAAAATGTATCAGAATCTACGGCAGCATTATTGGTGGAGCGGATTGAAAACGGATGTGGCCAGGTATGTGGCTAAGTGTTTGACGTGCCAGAAAGTAAAGGCACAACACTGTAAACCTGGAGGATTGCTGCGACCATTGGAAATTCCCGAGTGGAAATGGGAACACATAACCATGGACTTCGTAACGGGATTACCGAGGAGTCAGAGAGGGCACGATTCAATTTGGGTGATAGTGGATAGACTGACTAAGTCAGCGCATTTTCTGGCGGTGCGCAAGGATTTGGAGTTAGAGTTTCAGAACTGTATGTAAGACAGATTGTGAGACTGCATGGAGTGCCAGTGACGATTACTTCAGATCGTGATCCGAGGTTTACAGCGAACTTCTGGAAAAGTCTACAGACGACCTTGGGAACAAATGTGCAGTTTAGTACGGCATATCATCCCCAGACTGATGGGCAATCAGAAAGGACTATCCAGACTCTTGAGGATATGTTGAGGGCTTGTGTAGTGGATTTTCAGGGTAAATGGGAAGAACAGCTGCATCTGGTGGAGTTTGCATATAATAACAGTTATCAGCAGAGTATCCAGATGGCCCCATTTGAAGCTTTGTATGGCAGAGCGTGTAGGACTCCAGTGTGCTAGGATGAAGTGGGAGAACGGAGCATTACGGGCCTAGAGTTGGTACAGCAAACAGTGGAAGCTGTTGAGATCATTCGAGAGAGGTTAAAGACGGCACAGAGTCGAC
This sequence comes from Syzygium jambos, assembly GCA_031216235.1. Taxonomy (NCBI): domain Eukaryota; kingdom Viridiplantae; phylum Streptophyta; class Magnoliopsida; order Myrtales; family Myrtaceae; genus Syzygium; species Syzygium jambos. Next base: position 19,646,499 of record CM062224.1, read on the forward strand.
AAAAAAGTTATGCCGATCGGAGACGACGACATCTGGAATTTCAAGTTGGGGACCATGTATTTTTAAAGGTGTCGCCTATGAAGGGATTATCCCGATTTGGCAAGAAAGGAAAGTTGAGTCCGAGGTTTGTTGGACCGTTTGAGATTTTGGAAAAGATTGGCGATATGGCGTACAGGTTGGCCTTGCCACCGAATTTGTCCCAGATACATAACGTCTTCCACGTGTCGATGTTGAGAAAGTATGAACCGGATCCGACACACGTTCTAAGATACGAAGAAATAGACGTGGACGACAGGGTGTCGTACGTGGAGAGACCAGTCAGAATTGAAGATAGGAAGGATCGAGTGCTTCGGAATAAGACAATCCTGATGGTTAAGGTAGTTTGGGAGCACCACGGGACAGAGGGCGCTACTTGGGAAAGCGAGGAAGCTATGCGACGTCAACACCCCCAGTTGTTCGAAGAACAGGTTTGAAGTGCAAATTTCGAGGACGAAATTTTTGTAAGGGGGAAGAGTTGTAACATCCTGAATTTTGACCCGTTATCGGGACCAATAAAGTGTATATTGATTCTCGTGTAATTTTAGTAAGTCTCGCCCGGAATTGATCAATCACGGGATACTAACCAAATGGGAAAGGCTAAATAGGATCAGGTACGTGGACCGAGAACCCAATCGCGATAGGGCGCCGATTTCAACGAACGTTGAGGAAGTATTTTGAACCATTATAGGCCGATCTCAGGAAAAGGACAGGTTGATATTGTCAGCAACGCACGATCGGATCGCGAGTGATTTCGCATGACCGAAAGTGCTCCTGACAAAGGAAACCCGATTCTAATCCAAACGATCGTGACCTCAGGTGCTAGTGATAATTCCTCTCGTTCTCTCGATATTGAGACCCTCACAATTTGGACAATCTTAGGTCGATACGCGTAATGCCTAAACAGCCGCCTGTTAGTGAGAGACCCTAAAACGACAAATCGAGTAAATTAGATCGCGATATTGGACCCGGACTTCGATATCAAAATTTCAAGGGTAATTACGACTATTTTGCAAGACGGACGTCAATTTTGGAATGGCCATTCATGTTTGGGATTAAAATGGTTGAAAATTGAAGTTTTGACATAAATTGAGAAAAATGACAATTTTGCCCCTGGAGACACTGAGGCCGAATTCGGAGGCCGTTTCAAGTTATTTTTCGTTGCCAAGGCCATTTTGGGGTAGCCAAGTGTGTTTGGAGTGATTCTGGACAAAAAGTAGAATTTCGACAAAAATTGGAAAATAATATTATTTTATTCCCGGAAACTTCGCAGACGATTTTCGAGGGCTTAGAAAGTGAATTTCGCGATTCCGACTCTGGATTAGGTCTCACATGAATATTTAGGACCGGTATGAGCGAAAATTGGAATTTCGGTTCGGGACGGAAAAATGACCAAAATGCCCCTAGGCCATTTTTTATTTAATTCCGAATTTTGAGGGCAAATTTGGGATTTAACCAAGGTTGGTTAAGGTTAACTAGAGTTGATTAACCATGGTTAAGGGATTTTTACTAAATTGCCCTTGAATTATTGGTTGGGAAATGTTTTTAGCCATTGGATGAGGGGTAAAATGGTCCAAAGCCCTTAGATCTTGACATGTGGCTTCCACAATGGATAATGTTGACCACCCTTGACCCTCTCTCTCTCCTCAGACCTGTCTCTCTCCTCCCCCGCGTCTGTCTCTCTCTCCTCTTCTCCCGATTCTCTCTCTTTCTCTCGGCTGCTTCACCGAACAGCACCGTCGGCCACTGTTAATGCGGAATAGTGGTCCTCGCCGGAGCTGCTGGTCGCTAGCCGCCGTGCACAGTCCCCTAGTGCCGTCCCCAGCCTTGTCGCACCCTTTTTCCCTGCTCCCGCCGCCCGTGGCAGCCGCTCCAGCCGGTTCGTAGAAGACGCCGTCGCCGTCGCCGGGCTCGTTCCCGCCTGGCCGCGCCGCCGTGCGCCACCCCTCCGACCAGCCTAGCCTCCGCCATATCTCTCCCGTCACCCCAGCCACCAATCAGACCGGCGCTCCCCTGTTTTGGCCGAGAGGTGGCCGTGAGCTTCGCCGGACCGCCGTGAGCCGCCGGCTTGCCTTGGAGCGCCGCCGTCGATTGTACCGCTCGTCGGTAATCGGCCGCTCGCTCTCGTCGTCCCGCGTCGACATTAGGCGAGTAAAATCCCTAATCCTTGAATTAGTCTAATTGTGCTAGATTAGGGGTTTGATTAGGGTAATTAGGCTAATTAGGACCTAATTGGGTGTGTTTTGTGCAAGGGATTATTAGTGGACCTAATTAGGACTAATTATAGTGGTTTAATGGTGAATTAGAGAGGAAATGATGGCTGTTTTGGGATGGGCCTCAAGGATTCCGAATTTGCACAAATGGCCCAAATTGAGAATTAAATGGGCTTTGAAGTGAGGACTTGAATTGGACTTGTTTGAGGCCCATTGGAAATTGTTGGAAGGCTATGGGATAATGCTCTATAGGAATTGAATTGGTGATTCATGATGCTTGGTACATCGGGACTTGGCATTTGGTGTGAATCTAATGATATGTGAAATTCCATGTTGGTTTTGATATGATTGAGAGTATAATTGTGACCGACGGGTCAGGCCTACGGGTCGAATATAATTGTGACCGACGGGTCAGGCCTACGGGTCGAATATAATGGTGACCGACGGGTCAGGCCTACGGGTCGAATATAATTGTGACCGACGGGTCAGGCCTTTGGGTCGATTTAATTGTGATGACCATTGGGTCATGGCCTTCGGGTCGATTTATACAACTGTGGGCCTTCGGGTCGGGCCTTCGGGTCGAATGATATATGACCACTGAGTCATGGCCTTCGGGTCGATTAAACTGTTCATGAGTTGTATTATTACTGAGAGCCTAACCTGCAGGGCTGGAGTAGAGAAATTGGGGCTGAGGGCCCGAGCGATTTTAATGTGATTCAATTACTGGTTCAGCAATTCATGCATTTTATTTACTTCGGGAGGTGCACTTTAGCCTAGTTTAGAATTAGGGATTATTACTTGCTGAGTTTATCTCACGGTTGTGGTAAAACCGAATTTCAGACCCCCGTACATAGGATGCCGAGGAGGGCCCCTCTTTTTGGATATCCACATCGGATTCAGAGAGATGTTAGCGTTCATCCATGTGGAGACGGGTCAGCGTACGTTAGATATCACTCGGTTGTGCTGGTAGACGTGGGAGAGCAATTTAACCAAACCCATGAGTATGTAGCTTGGTGTTATAGGGGAACTGATGGTGTAACTGGACCCCCGATCAGAACTTTTGATGTTCCAGTAGATGTTAATGGCGTTATGATTCCCCAAATGGTGAGTGGAGAAGTTTCTGATCCTCCAGCCTCTCTTAGCGTGAGTAGCGTGGGTGATACCGTGGACGGACCGATAGCTATGGATGAGGTGCAAGGAGATGAGCAAGTTATAGCTGACGATGTGATCGAGGAGGAAGACGAAGAACAGAATTTGGAAGTGGTAGGAGAGAATGCTGAAGCAGCTGGGGAAGTAGCAGAAGTTGGATCGGACGAGGAAATACTATCGGAGGAGGATTCTTCTGAGGAATCTGCAACACCATCCGATCTAAACCAGGAGCCGTAGAGCAGGTTTCAGTGATTAGGAGTTAGACTAACCCTCTTTTGTTGTAAACCTCTCCCAGATAGTAAGCTGATAACCCTAGGCCACCGATCCTTTTTGTTTAGTGGCCTTTTGATGTACTCTTTTTTTTTTTGGTTGTAAATAAATAGTTTGTATAAGTTTTTAAAAGGGTGCATATATGTTAGTATTTCTTTAGCATATTAATGTTCATTGCTATTCATGGTTGTATTTGCATGTCTGGGTGTATATATATATATATATATATATATATATATATATACGTTGTTTCCGCATGTGGCGTGTAGTTGCTCTGATTCGGGTTTCGGGTCGGTGACGCAAATCCTGGGAGCGTCGCACCATAAGTCGACCTACGTGCGGATGTTCAGCCTTCGTTGGGTACGGGGCGTGACAGTTGTCACACCCAAAATCCTACAGGAATAGGGGTAGTGACACGGCTGTCCTTCCTCTCGAAGAACAAAGCCTCAAACTTTACAAAAAAATATCAATTCCCAAAAGTCTCCATCAAAAGCGCTTTCGAACTATCGGCCACTAATCGAGGAACTTGAAAAATACAAAAGATGAAAGAAATGACCTACCACGGCTTAGTGAGTAACACATTTCTTTGTGGTAGCTCATTTCTTCCAAGTACATCGAACAATCACCATGCATCGTTATAAAATGGTATCAATCTCATCGTCTCAAATTCAATATACAATATATGTAAAATATTGAAAATGTGTGATAATTTTCCAACAAAACTCTATACGTACAAGATTAAGCATCAAAACTTACTCAATAATAATAAACAATCATCAATGGTCTTTTCCTTTGATTAATCTCATCAATCACGCGTCGATAGTCCATTTCATCGACTAATCTTATGCTCATCATCGAACTATAATCACGTTTAACACCACGACAAAGCTGACCAAGTTTGCCCCCTTGGTTAGGTCTACTGCTTATATAGTCGGCGGTTCGGCCCAGAAGAACGTTCTGACAGTATGCATACTCCCTCCACAATGGGTTCTCAACATAGTGATGTGAGTCATATCAACCAAAATATTTCTCCAACAACGCACAATCAATACTAGAAAGTTATTTCGTAAACTTGTTTTACAAATCGAATCACATAACCTCTTACAATTCCATTTATCAGTTAGAATGCATTCATAAAACATTTCATAATTAATACGTACAGCTTTTACAATTTCTTTCATAAAATATTCTCCATCCCTTTTCAATCAACTAAAAAGGTAGTAAAAATTCGATCCATTTTCGTAAGAAACATGCTCTTAATAACTCAAATTATATTAAAACTCTACCATTTTCAAAATTATGAGTTTGTAAATTCATGGAAGAAATAGTATAACTCACCTCAAAATGCTTACGATCAAACAACAAGGATTACTCGAACCGTCGAACTCGCAATCCTATCAAATAAGCGAGAAACAATATTAAAATCGAGTAAAATGCTACCTCAACTACGACTCGGCTAAACTAGGCTTAGACGCTAGCATAACGGCGCCCACAAATCGCTCATCCAAAGCGATTACTCAAAGCCGTCTGCAACGTGAAGCTTAAACATGAAACTTAATCGCACCATAACTTCTTCCACCGAACCCGTTCCAAGCGAGCCTACAGTCAAAAGAAAACCCATTCAAAGAACTACAAGAACCCAACTTGGCCGACCTAAAATCAAGCCAAAAACTGACGAAAATCGGCCTAAAGCCGCTGCTCGCACACTGTTCACCACGCGCGCGCAACTTCCAAAGTTCATACCTGGCAAACCGTAAGTCCAAATTGGGTTCCACAAAATCCCATAGCCCCGCAACACCCTCAACTACCAATTCTATATATATATATACATGGCTCAATGACTTAAAAATCGGACTTCGCCGCTCGAATAACACATAACTCCGAAATATGAGCCCTAACTAGGAAAACTTTTCCGATTGGACGAACGAGGGGCACGGGTACTTATCGGGCGTCGCAATACAAAGTCGAATTAGCTAGGTAAGGTCCCCGTGGTGCAAAACCCTCTTCTCTTTGCCCTTTCCTCTTCTTTCTTCTTTCTGTTCCTCTAGTTTCTTCTTTCTCGGTGAGCGTCTCTTTCTTTTCCCGTTACATGCTCTCGGTCTTAAAATGAGCAGAAGACCACTTTCTTTCTAATCTTTGACTTTTCAACCTTTTGCTTTTTTTTTTTAAATCCAAATATTACACCGGTAATCCCCTCAGGCCGACAAGGTGGTCCTTGGCCTTTCATCATCATTGGCGCTCCTCTGCCCAGGGTCGGGCCACAACGAACTAGGACATGGTGGAGCCAGATTATTTGTCCATGAACAGAATCATCACCGTGGTTATTATGCAGACATATAAGCTAATTCAGAGTTTCTTGCATGGGGAAGAAGAGGTATTGGAGGGAGCCTATGCTTCTACTAGCAGCAAACAGACACCGGAGCTTAATCGGCCAAGGAGAAGCAAAAGGTCAAAGAGGAATCCATTCTGTTCAGTATATCTTTGTAGTCTACAGTGAGTCCTTGTATATCTGAGGGAGTTGTATCTAGCTGAACTATAACCATTATTTTTGTACTGGCACCCGCACGTTCATCTCGTGATTTAATGCCATCGACAAAAGTTAGTTACCTGCTTGACTCACCGACTCTCATATCCCACGATGCATCTGAATGGTGCTGTGCTATTGTATTGCCTGTATACACTGCCATATCCATTCCTTTTGTATGCAAGTTTTCTAGTCTTTACGGTTAATCAAAAACAAGAGGTCGCCAACTAGATGCTTTGCGGTGCAGACTTTCTACCGAGAGCGAGTTCAGAACTACGTCTGCCAAGTACTCATTCTTTGGGGAACCCAGTTGACTATTTCTGAGGTCAATGATAAGCTGCCATTGTGATGAGCATGCACAAATAAATTCTCACTTTCACAAACAACGATTTAAACTGAAAATGGATGTCCACAAAAGGAAAAGATCTTCGGAGGTTCCATGTTTCTTGCCTCAGTTAACAGTACATCTCAAGGCTAATATAATTGCTTGCAGATCGTGTGAATATGAATGCTCAATCTAATCCAACTTCTGTACAAGAACATAAGGATGACCGTACTGATCTCCTAACCTACCTGACGATACCAAACTCCCCTCTACTCGGTCCATATTAAGTAGCAGTTGTAGTCCAATCCTCATGTGCTGTAGAAATCGATTCATGGAGGAATTCCTCATGTCCGTGATTAATTCCTTCGAGTGAAACGAATCGAAAGGCTAACGCATGGAGAAGGGCTGACGCGAGGAAGACTAAGAAGCTGGTTGGCTCTGGCTTTGCGTTGTCGAGAGCGATTCTCTCTTTGAGCCGGAATTGAAGAAGCAAAAAGCAAGCCCTGATTCCCTCAATCCTTAGAGCAAGGAACGACGATGTTTTGTGGAGATTTTCCACCTCCAAAGTCCTTTAGGAAAGTTGAACTAAACGCACTCGAAATTTTTGGAGTTCTTGAGGAGACCGCGAGGTATTGGTGCATAAAGTGAAGATTGATAAATTCAAGAGTGAGCACTTAATAGTAGGGATGTACAAAACGGACCACCCGAACCGGGAATCGCCCGGACAGGACGGTTTGGTCCGATTTTCAAGAGTATCGGTCCAGTTTTCGGATCTTAAAAGTGGAACCGGTGTCCGGACTGTGCAATTCCGGGTTCCAAGGGGGAACCGGACCGGACCGATTACATATACTTTTTTTTAGTTTTTATTTCATCAAAAAAGTTAGTAAAATGAAAACTAAACCCACATACAATACTTTTCCCTTATCTACGCACCATAATGACTCTTCCTGCATCGTCACTTCTGTCAATATATTGAGATTTATCACTCTCTCACATTGTAATGGGAAAAAAATATAAAAGTGATTGGTTCTACTGGATCAGTCCGATCCCCAATTCTCAAAATTGGGAACCGGTCCAGCTCTCGGCTCCACCTTGGAACCGGACTGGATCGGAAACCTATCACTCTTACTTGATAGTGAGATTGAAGGAGAAACGTGAGGCGGTTTACAATGAAATTGAGAGGAGTGAAGATGGGTCCGAGATGGTGGTCTTGAGGTGATTTATGAATTAAAGATTGGAGCGACACATGGTCATTTGGGTTTCCAATCTTTGCCTTTTCAGCAACTAATCTACAAGGGCTCAAGGTGAGAGACAGGGTTTATGGCGGAAACAATTTGATAGGTCAAATGAATTTATTTTTGAACATACCGAAGAGAGAAACATAAAACATTGGCAATGCCTCCGATGGTGTCTCCGTTGCGCCTGCCGACGGAGGTGTGCTCCCGGCTTCTTATCGCCTTCATCGAGGACGGAGGAGGCACGACGTACGAGGAGGCTGACATTCGGTCGGCTTAGGTTTTGTTTTGCCTATTTACATTAGCATTGTATTTGCTTCTTCAATTTACTTTTCAATATAGGGTTTTTTCAAATTGGGTTAAAGCAAAAATTTCTGACAAAAGTATCTCCGCTTTAGCTGCCAAAATAAGCACGTGAGTGGCACATGCAAGTCGATCAACGGAGATTTGACTGACCGCTGAGCTCGAGAACTCTTTTTTTTTTTTTAATCTTCCTACTCTAACTCTCAGCTCACTCTCAAACTTTTGTCACGCCTCTTTACAGAGCGTAAAAGTCGAAACCCATATCTAAAACTATATATCCCTACCCTAGACCCATTGAAAAGGTGGGCAATCGAACTCCTCACCTCCCCCTTCCCATTAGGGATGTGCAAAACGGACCGCCCAAACTGAGAAATGCCTAGACCGAATCGGACCGACTAATTTGGTGCGATTCCTAAAAGTGGAACTTGTGTTGAGGTGGTTTGGTTCCTGGTTTTAAAAGAAACCGGACCGAATCAACTACATAAACTATTTTTAAAATTTTTTATTACTAATATGAACTAAATTTTAAGTGAAGCACGTTTTTTATTCGTCTTTTCAATTTGAGCATCATTTACTAAAAACTCTCTTTCGAGACACAATAATCACATTTTGAGTTTCTATTTGGAAGTTTTATCAAACGAAATAAAAAAGACCAAAATGGCATGAGATGATTCTCCTTCGGTCAAACGAGCGCTCTCGCTCGTCTCTCTCTTTCACCGTCTTCAAGATCCCGCCCCACCCCCCCCGGAATCCTCTGCAACAGCAGATGCCCTAGCCCCACACAACACTTAGGGGTGTCAATAAGACCCGAGCCGGCCCGGCCCGACCCGCGCCGACCCGGTCCGACCCTAAAATTTAGGGTATTTTGGGGTCGGGCCTTAATTTTCTTCGAATATGACCCTAAAATTTGAGGTTTCATTAGGATTGGGTAGGGTCAGGCCGACCCATTAACACTCTGGGCCGGCCCATCCCCCTCTCTCTCTCTCTCTCCTCTCTCCTCTCCGCACGCGTTTTCCACCCCCTGTCAGACTCTCTCTCCTCTCTTTTCTCTCTCTCTTCCTTTCTCTTCCTTCTTCTTTCCCCCCCTCCCCGACGAGTTCTGCTTCTGTTTTCCTCTGCTCGCCCGAGCCCGTCGCCGCCGATCACCCTGTCGCCGGCTTGCCCTCGCCGGCCCAGCCACCGCCGCCTCGCGCCGTCGCGCCACCCCAGCTCCTCCCCGACCGAGCCGTGACCGGCGGGCAGCGGCAGCTGGCGGCCGGACGAGCTGACCGGCGGGCGACGAGCTCGCCGGCTCGGGCTCGGGCAAAACAGGGCAGGAATGAGACCGGGGGAAGGGGGAGGCAAGGGGGGCTGGCGGAGCTGCAGAGGGCGGCGGCGACGGCGACGGGGCGGAGGCGACGGCCGGACGACGCGCCGTCGAGCTGGGCCGGCTCCGAGCGCGACGAGCTCGCTGCCGCGCTGTGCGCGCCTCGCGGGCAGGCCGGCGACGGGGCGGTCGGGGCGACCGGCGGAGCTCGCTGGCGACGGCGGCGGAGCGGCGCGACGCGGCGGAGCTCGGCAGTCAGGCGGAAGGCGGTGGCGCGGCGTCGGCTGGGCGAGCGGGGGCGGGGCGAAGCAGAACCAGAGAAGCCGAAGAAGGAGAAAGAGAAACGAAGGAGAAGAGGAAAAAGGGAGGAGAGAGGAGAGAGAAGAGGGAGACAGAGGGGATGGGTGCATGCAGGGGGAGGGGACGTGTGCGTAGGGGGAGGGAGCGGGGGAGGGGACGTGCGCAGAGGGGGAAAAAGGGAGAGAGAGAGAGAGAGAGAGAAAAAGGAAGAGAGAGGGAGGGGTAACGTGCGCAAGGGGGGTTCGGCCGAGAGAGAGAGAGGAGAGAGGAGAGAGAAAAAAAAACCCATAGCCCGGCCCGACCCGACCCGGCCCGACCCGGGGCCTTGGGGTGTACGGGGAACAGGGTCTTGGGTGGGTCTGGGCGGGTCAAGCATGACCCTGTAGTTTTCGGGTCGGGTCGGGTATTAAGAAAGCCCGACCCGACCCATTGACACCCCTAACAACACTCAATCCACACTCCACAACAATGGCGACCGACGATCCTCCTTCGCGCAACTGGCTGGAGCTCCCCAGGGAGATCGCGACGACGATTTTCCTGAAGCTCGGCGCCGTGGAGATCCTCACGACCGCGCAGAAGGTGTGCACCACCTGGCGCTCCATCTGCAAGGACCCCGCCACGTGGCGATCCATCGACATGCGCATCGCGGGGGACCCCGAGGACATGGACCACGACCCCGAGGCCATGTGCCGCCACGCCGTCGACCGCAGCCACGGCGGCTGCGTCGACATCAACGTCGAGTACTTCGGCACCGACGAGCTCCTCTGGTACACCACCGACCGGTAATTCGCCGATCCACCCTTGAATTCGCGCAGATTTTGTACTTGCAACGCGTGGTCTGGTTCTTATGCATACGTCGTCGTTGGGGAGAATTGAAATGATGGTTAATCGCTCAGGATGAGCTTGTTTCGGTGTTGGCCCGTCGGTTGTTGTAGACCTACATTTGCGGTGGCCCCAAGAGTGTATACCATCGATGTCTTTGGGTTGAAGTTGTATAGGAATCGTATAATGGTTTAGGAATCATATTGAGCACGAGTTTACTTCTCTTTGGGAAGCGAAGGTATAAAAATATGAGGCTTCAAGGGGTCCTCAGGAAGTGGACATCCTGCACGTCTGAAAGTCCCTTTCTTTCCTCTTGCTCAGTGTCCTCAAGAATTGAAAATAAAATAACAGAAGACGAACATGCTGGATGTTGAGAACAAATTGTATTTGGAAAACTCTCTTTCCTGTGCTTAGAGGTTTGCCCTGTTGCATAACTGGATTTAGTGGATCTTAAACATTAGATTGAATGTGAGCTGTCTTATTATATACAAGTGCGATGTCGGCTCAATCTACCACATGTTCCGGAAACTAACTGATGAAAAAATCATGCATGGAAATTGAGTTCTGATCCTGCAATAGCTCCCAAGAACGAGGGTTGAGAGTTTTACGTGAAACGACGCCACCTTTGTTACTTTCTTTCTCCTGGGGAGTTCTCAAATGGCTTCTTTACGCTGTCTCTACATCCCGTATGGTCAGCCTCGGTATCTTTCAATTTTTGCTGTTATTTGAACCTTAGGATGAGGCAAAAGTTCAACCCAATTGAAACCATGAAGGAACACTGAACTGAGGTCGTAAATATCCCAATACAATGCCATCTGGTGAGTATTGAGCATTACTAAATAAAGTGAGGAACATGAATTGTGACAGAGCTTCCGTAAGTGCTTGATATGGAAAAAGCACTTCTATTTTACTTCACTCTAGGATCTTCTTGTCCTACGTGCTTTTTACCTTTTGATCAGTTTTATGCGACACATTTCCTGTCGTGTTTGCTATTAGTGATGTCAGATATTGTTTAAAGTTTGGTGCGGTAGAAGGTATATAAGTCAACAAAGTAGGGTATAGCCATGTAGCTCCATCACTTTGTCGGCCTTTTAATTCAGGACAAGTGTAGCTTCAACCGATGCTTGCCAAAACACTTGAGTATGCTTCATATTCCAGTGATATCAATCTTAATTTGTTTTTTGTCCCTTATTTTGTTCAGCGAAGAAAATATTCTAGTTTAATTCACTGTGGAGTTTGTCTTCTATTTCCTCGTCCAGACTCTGTGCTCAAGTCTTCATCATTGAGTTTTCATTGAGCTTGCAGAGACAGCTTAGATTCATTTGATGGTATTTATGCAGGTCTTGGATTGGTACATAATTGTCTTGATCTGACTAGTGGATGGCACTGTCAGTGTTTTGATTCCGGAGCATACAACTTGAGTTACTTCATGAGTTACTGCAATTGGCGTGGAAGTTTTTCGTTTTGGAGTCCTTTTGGTTCTTAACATGAGTTTCTGAGTCTAATAGCATTAGGTTTGCTTTTGTCGATAGAATTCCTAAGAATAAGATTTGTATAAGGAATCTTGTTAACGAGTGCCTCTGGGATATATGTTAATCATGCATAATAAGGAAGGGTTTTTATTTCCAATACTCTAATTATACATAACATGAGAAAGACAATGCATTAAAATCAACAAATTTTATTTATTGTGGTGTTTTTTAACAAAATCTTTTATATGTTAATCCTTAGATCTGTGATCAGATTAGCTCTCTTTATTGACTGAAGTTTCTCTCTTCAAGGGAGTTTTTCTTTCTTTTAACGAGCATTGAGAACAGAGCTTTTGGATTGTGTTGGATTGTTGACTGCTGGAATTTTGCCTATATCATGTTTATTGTGGAACGTCTCTTATCGTTTGAGACTGGAATAGAACATAATTTTTATTGATTTAATTTAGGTTTTGAATTTGATCTTACTTTTCTTGATGTCTTGATTCAGTACCTTTATATTTGTTCTCGAAAACTTCTACACATATTTTATGTATTCCATGTCATATTATTATTTCAGATAAATATGGAAGTCTTGCTTATTAAAAGGCTCTACTGATAGGTCAATAATGGACCAAGCATTGCATCTCTCAATTGCATAGGTCTCTGTTTAGTTTACAATCTTGTGATGCCATGAGCATGCAAAAGCAGACTTCCTGAACAAAAGTTGTATAGTTGACTGTTTTGAACATTACTTGTAAGAATTCCAATGAGAGGCTGCATCCGTAGAGTATTCTTGTGATCTAGTGTTCTGGCTGATTTCATCATCTTTCCCTATTTATGGACATGTCTTGTTAACGAGTGCCCATGGGACACTTATTAAGCATACTACATAAGGAAAGTTCCATTTTCCAAAACACTAATCAAACAATTCACTAGAACACTTGTGCATTAAAACGTGTAGAGCCCATGGGGCACTTTGATAGCCACTGAAAAAGTGCCTAAGGGATACTGATTAAGAAATTGCTTTTGTTGAAATACAATAACTTTTGCGCTGATGAAAAAATCTCTCTACAGCCCGTGCTCTAGATCAATAAGCGCTCAGTTCTTTATCTTAGTGGTTAACATTATTATTGCTACTCTGCAACATGTCTGTTTTTCGGTTGAACCATCATTGTTCTCACGCATTTCTTATTCCATTTCAGGTGCAATCATATTAGACGTCTGCGACTTTTATATTGCATTAACATTTCGGATGAGGGTCTGTCTGAAGCAGCCACAAAACTTCCTTCGCTGGAGGTCCTTGAATTATCTTATTGCTCGTTCTCAAAGGAAGCCCTAGAGACTGTTGGCAAATGTTGTCCTCTTCTGAAGTCCTTCAAATTGAATAGGCGGCGATATAGATATCCACACATAGAATGTGATGACGAGGCACAAGCTATAGCAAAAAATATGCATGAATTACGCCACCTCCAACTGTTCGGGAATAAGATGACAAATGAAGGTCTGAAGGCGATTCTCGACGGTTGTCCTCATCTTGAGTATCTCGACTTGCGCCAGTGCTTCAATGTTAATCTGGGGGGTAATTTGGGGAAAAGATGCACTGAACAGATCAAAAATTTAAGGCGTCCATGTGACCCCACAGATGACTACGAATTTGATGCTGCAATTCATGATGTCGATTTGTCCGAATCTGAATCTGAGTTGTCCTTTGATGATGATGAATCTGAGTTTTCCTTTGATAATCAGTATGTATATGAGTTTGATGACCTCGATTTGTCTGATTATAATAACTACCCTGAATTCTCTGATTGGGACGACTTCACTAGATATGGGGTTGACTATGATTAGGGGTTTGCTGGTTGACGCACTTTCATGGTGAGGAACCCTTGTCTTGCTTTAAGTCGCAGAATAATTTTGCTACGTAGCTCTTTACAGCAGTCTGTTATGATGTACTGTTTTTAATGATTTTGTTCTGCATACGCAGGCGAGGATTCTTTATGGTTGCTGAGACTTTATACCATGCTTCAAGGCACAGATGGTTGAGCGGCCATCCTGCACGCCTTCTAGTGTAGCTTTTGAACCTAAACTTCGCAAGTGGGAGTCTTTCCTATTTTGTTGATGAAGAAAAGCGCTCACAGATGGTCACTCCCCAAGAAGTGCATGCTTTTGTTCCCTTTGTTCAAGTCTCTGCATTTTCTTCTCCAGAACATGTTTTGTGACTATAAGCTATGTTTTCTGCATATAGTTCTAGTGCCTAGTCTTATTTTGGTATCTGTGACATTGGTGTGTTAACTGCAGCTGGGCATGGTAATGATGAACTCTATAGCTGATAATCCGATATTGGGCGTCATTGTGCAGTTTTGTATAAAATTCACAATATGTTACTTAAAATGTTAATCAAAGAATCGCTTTAGTCGTTCCCATCTATGAGGATCTTGTAAAGTTAAATGTAGCAGCAATTTGCTTAGCTCGTCGAGCACTTTCATTTTCAACTAGTAGATTGTGTTGCCATGTTTGCGCGAAAGAACAAAAATTGGACATCTTTGATGTTTAATGTACTGCCTATCATATATTTCTCGCGGCAATTTAGTAATCGTGTTTATTTCCCACAAAACACTAATCCTCATGTGCTGTAGAAATGCATCAATAGTTTCAATGTCTTGTCGGGGGCCAATGGTTTCCTGTGGGATAGGGTCTCCAGAAACTAAACAATTTGAGCGTGGTAGCACTGCTATAGAAAGTTCAAGCCTTGTACTGAGCATCGGATTGATTATACACTAGGAAGTGGGGATGCTATACAAAAAAAGCGATCAGAGAAAAATCTTTCTACAACGCCCATCGTCTAAAAAGGCAAGCCAAAATCGCATAGTTCTGAATGCATGGTGTCGATTAAACCCCATTCAGTCGCTAAAACCTCGACCGCTTCAAAAAATTCTAGCTAAAACAAAAGCTACTTGATTAGTGCACTGTAGAACTCCACACGCATGAAACTTTGGTCTACTCTGTCAGAATCACAGGAAATGATGACGACATACACTGTGCCACACAACCTATACACGAGACAGAGGGTGAAAATCTTGATCAGGACACAAGCCCCGTCGATCAAGGACAAATTATCACCAAAACGACTGAACTAAAGAGAACCAAATATCGAAGGAAAACAGACAGGAGAGGATCGAGAAGGTACTTGGATCGCGAATGGAGGCCTTGACGGTGTAGCCACGCTGCAAGAGGAGCTTGATGAGCCACAAGGCGATGTAACCGTACGCTCCAATCATGCGCAGGCCAAAAATGGATTCAAGACGTCGAAATACTTCTGGAACCGGTCTGAAAATGCCAAGAACCGGTTCGAAAGGGATCGAATCAGTCAGAAATTAGATAAATCGGTCTGGTCAACGCGGGTCAACGCATGGTCAACGACGGTCAACCAGCGTCAACGGTCAAAATCAAACGATGATGCAGCAGACACCTGGCGCTAACGCGGAGGGCGAGCGTCAGAGGATGACGTGGCAAACACGTGGCGATGAACATCACTTCCTCGGCAGTG
Organism: Syzygium jambos; assembly: GCA_031216235.1. Taxonomy (NCBI): domain Eukaryota; kingdom Viridiplantae; phylum Streptophyta; class Magnoliopsida; order Myrtales; family Myrtaceae; genus Syzygium; species Syzygium jambos. Next base: position 19,661,998 of record CM062224.1, read on the forward strand.
CAACGATCACGTGCGAGACACGTTGGCGTGCGGATCTCACGCGTAGGCAGCTTGGATTGTTGCGCGTGAGGGCGTGAGCAGTATTCCAACGACGCTATTTGCTGGGTTGGACTCTTCTGACTGTAGCGAGTTTGATGATGGTGTTTGTTTTTTTGAGAACTACAACGAGATTATTTAAACATCAATCAAGGGCGGCGGCCCGATGACGAATGGATATCAGCGCCGCCGTGGCAACATTAGACAGTAGCGGCTCTGATACCAAGTGAAGAATAAAGCGAAAAAAAAATTATAAAATTTCTGTATATTTTACTGTATATATTACTAATGATATATGTGCCTATTTATAGGCTATTCTAGATAATTATCCGAAGCAACTAACTATTACAATATCAAATACAATCAATTAAACTCAATCTAGGATGATAACAATACTCTAACGGGATGTACATGATTCTAAGAATGTGTGTGTGACAGATAGGAAATGAGTTTCTGTTAATTAATTATGGCGTTATAATTTCCTTTTGGCATAGTAATCATCTTCCTTCCTTCTGTTGTATAATTGAAGAACCTCAGGACTTTTTCTGTTGCTGGAATGAAGATTGTTAGATCTACATCACTAGGAATCCAGCAAATGTAACGTCAATGACTATTTCCACGAGGATCAATCAATGTGTTGCAACTCGCTTCCTTCAATTCAACAACGGCGAGCGTTGTTGACATAGAATCGTTGTAGAGCATGCTTATCCTGAAATCGCACCATGAACAACATCGACTATGGCATATGACATCAGCCGGCCGAACTAAAAGTGCAAGAATAGTTTCTTGGCACTGTAAAATGACTAGCTTTCTGTTTCGGACGACTTGAACACAACAATCGCAGAAGATATTCTCAGAATTTTCAACACAAAGAAAGTTCAAATTTTAGTGATTTCGGGAATTGATCTTTGATGCCCCGAGCCCAAACTCCAGCCTCGAGCACATTGGCTAATTTGCTTAAACTTTGATGATCAACTATAGTTCCATTGATCCCCAAATTACATGAAAATTATTATGCATAAGATGAATATCCAAATTAAAAAATGTAACTACCATCGGACATAATTACAACATATGCAGAAAATAACCACGGCTTTTTTATCTATTAAACCAATCTATCGCCACCTCGAACTGTCAACTACTTTACATTACCAAAACAGAAACGATTCTTTAATACTTCTCATCAACAAATATTTCAACAATATATTCTAACAAGTTTTCACTACATTGCCAAAAGACCCTAAGGTGAACATGCATGCATTTTATAAGCCTCGAATTATGAATAAGACCTTCCTTTTCCCTTTCTTTCAAAATTCACAAATATTTTAAAACAATTAATGCTTCAATTATTGTAAAACTTAAGGTGAACATGCATGCATTCTATAATTTGAATATTTTTGACAGGCACTATCACACCTCCAACTCTACAAAAATAGGGAAAATGACACAGTCGTTCTTCCACCGGAAGAATGTAGTCTCAACTATAACCATCATCAACTTGTGGGAAAATTGTCCAAAAATTCATAAACCTATTGTACTTTTGTCAATTTAGTCATATACATTTCAATTTTGTATTGAGTCCTAAACCTTTTCATGTTTTGTCAAGTGAGTCCATACGATTAATTTTGACCGAAAATCGATGAAGTGCACATCAAGCATCCTACACGGCATGGCCGCCGGCCGGTGCTAACGTGAAATTTTTTTAAATAATATTTTAATATTTTTTTAATTTTATTTATTTATTTTCCTTTTTTCTCTTTTCTTTTTTTTTCCCTTTTCTCTTCTTTTCTTTTTCTTTTCTCTTTTTTCCTTATTCCCTCCGCCTACCATCATCGAGCCTTGTCAATTTCCAGCAGAGGTCATTAGCCTCGAGCAAGGGTTGCCCTCGATTTGGCGAGGGCGACCCTTGTAAGCCTAGGCGTCCCTTGCCCGAGGTCGGTGAGGGTGGTGGCATCAACAAGCTTGGTGGTGGCTAGCGGAGGGAAAAAGGAAAAAAAGAAAGAAGAAAAAGAAAAGAAAAAAGAAAAGAAGAGAAAAGGAAAAAAAGAAAAGAAAAGAAGGAAAAGAGAAGAAAAGAAAAACGAAAAATTATTAAAAATTATTAAAAATTGTCCACATCAGTGTCCGCAGTACCACGTAGAATGGCCAACGTCCACACAACGATTTTTGACAAAAATTGATTAGATGGACTCAATTGACAAAACACAAAAATGTTTATAACTCAATTAGCAAAATAGAAAGATTTAGGACTGCAGATTTAGACTTTTTGGACAATTTTCCCTCAACTTATTATCAAAATATATACATCCATATATTTGATAATAGAGTCATTGGTTACGGGATCAAAGTGTCTATCAAAAGATATGTACTTCTTTATCTAAAAACTAAATTCAAAAGTTCATCTTAGACATAAACAACTCATACCAAAAATCTCACTGCTAAAATATCTTGTTGATATCGTAAATGCTCTCGTTCTACTTGTGGCTAGTTAAAGAGCCTGAAAAACAATTAAGACGAATGAAATGAGCAACTTCGACTTATGGGGTAATACATCTTTTTTAAGCAGATCGAACATTTATTATGAATATATATAAAATGATATTTTTAACTCATCACTCCCAAATGTAATATACGATATACATAAAATATCAAAATGGGTTATATGTTTTCATTGCAAAATTTTTAATGTATCATATCAACAATAACAAATCAACCAATAATGGTACATTCCATTTATTAATCTCTCTCAAATCAAACGTCATTGGTCAATTCCATTAACGAATCTAATACTCAATATTTGACTATGGTCACGCTTAATGCCCGTGATAAAGGCAACCAAGTTTCCTCTCTTGGCTAGGTTTCCACCTATGTTAGTCGGTGGTTTGACTCATATGAACGTCTTGATAACATCATGCATATTTACCTGCTCAATTGGTTCTAATCGTAGCATAATCCACTGACAACATTCTCCAATAACCCACAATCAAATCCAAAATCTATTTCGAAGCTCAAGTTCATTAACCGAATCATATCACTTTTCACGATTCAATTCATCGAACATAGAACCTTCATAAAACCATGTTCAAAGTCAAGAGTCTTTCGTAATTATTTTATAACAAGGTTTCGTCAACCATGTACAGGTAATTAGTTTAAACTATAATCAACAAATACTTTTCCATTTCAAATAGATAAAATGGTAGTAAATGTTTGATCCAGATATCATGCAATAAAAATGCTATTTTGTCTAATCATGTCGCCTTCGAAATATGAGTTTACAAACTCGAAGAAGAGATAGCACACTCACATGAAAAAGCTGAAAACCAACCTATGAAAGTTACTTGAACCGATGACTCGTACTCCTATCAATACTAGAAAAACGATATCAAAATCCAAGTAAAACATATAATGAACAGCTCGATTCGACCAGTCAACTCCTACACGCTAATGAATAAACTTGTTCGTAGCGAACATTCATCTTTGTCCCTTACATGTATTATCTATTATGCATAACACCCGCAAAACTTTTGAAATTTATTTGATCAAATCATGCTTTGGAATTGAGTTTCATTAAACCCTAAGACTTTACAACACCCTAAATTATTATTTTCATGTAAATCTCCAACTTGATAACTCCTCAATCGAATCTCACAGTTCAAAATTGACATAACTTTGGATTTATGACCTAATTTGGACTCTGAGTAGACAAATAATGGGCTTAATACTTACCAGGCGTTGCAAAACGGAGTCAGTTCAGCTTATGGGGACATCCGAAATGTGTACGCACAAAAAATTTCTCTCACTTTTCTTTGTTTTCTCCTTTCCTATTCACTGATAAATCTCACTTTTCTCTTTCTCTTGTTTGGTCCGCCGCCTTCAATGACCCTTTTTGTTTGGTCGAGCCTTCGATGACTTTACGTGCATCATCTGTGAAGGCAAATGAAGATGGGCTGAGTTTGGCTGTTGAAGACATGGGCTTAGGCTTGTTGGGCCCATCTATTACAGGAACAAATAGAAAATTGCTATGGAAAGAAAAAGGAAAAAGAAGATATAGGGGAAGAAGAAACCGAAGGTAATTTTACTAACTGTAAGAGACCATGAGATAATTCTTTCTATTTAGAGTTGGCTGTTGATATTGTCCACACTATGACAGAGTATCCTTCCATTCTTTGTCGCCATCAAAGGCAGGAGAAATTCCGCATCCTTCAACGATCAAATGACGTGTCTGGAAGATGGAGATCAGGCAAATTTTGCAGTGGACAATGTGCGAGATTCAATTGCCGCAGCTTCTTTAATTTTGATAAATCAGGCAACTCTTCAAAGGAACTACATCTGTGAATAAACAGTGCCTCTTGAGATTCCAATTTCTCCACACCATGGGTCTCAATTAGCCCTGGGCAAGCAAACACACTCAACTGATGGAGCCCCTTTAATCTTGATGCCGATAGCCTCTCAAGCAACTCACTATCCCTCACCACTCCACGAATACAAACAACGTTGTGCCAATGAATTATCACAGAAGACTGATGCCGAGAAAGACTAGCCCAATTAATCCGAGGACATTGGACATCTCCCACGTCAATTGTCAATCTCTCCAAATTAGATAACCCCTCAATCCACTCTATCTTTGGAGCTTCTGGTCTGAATACTAATGACTGAAGAGTGTTGCGCCGTATTTGAAGATCAACTAAGTTAGTTAGATATGAGAGATCCAGGGCAGTCCACAACAAATAAGATGAGAACGTCAGTTCCTTCAAACCCATAGGGAGCTCTAGAAACCCCATAACTTCACCACACTGATCCAAACAAAGTTGTTGGAGATGAGAAAGGTCATATTTAATTGTGGGCAATCTGCTAAACATCTGCAAAGAGTGAACCTTAAGTTCACTTGGAATTTCCTCCTCCAGTTCTCCCCAGAATTGGGAAAGGCCATATTTAGTTGTAGGCAATCTGCTAATCATCTGCAAAAAGGAGTGACCCTTATGTTCAATTGGAATTTTCTCCTCCAGTTCTCCCCAGAATTGGACTTTCAACTCTTTATTCTCCAGCATCCCTATGGCCTTTTGTGGCTCTCTGATTTCATTCTCATCTAGACAAAAAGCCTCTAACCTTTGGGAATTCTCATTGGAAGCAAGTAATTCTGGGATACCTGTTCTGCTCAAATCTAGTTGAAGCAAAGACTCTAGCCCTCCTACTGGGCCTGTTAGCTTCAGGTCCCCTAGTTTAGAGTGAGAGCCATTAACCATTAGCAGGGTTGTACAACCTTAAAGAACCAATCTCTTCAAATTCAAGCATTTTGAGAAGTCAGGAGTCTTTTTTTAAGCTTGGGCATTGAGTGATTCGTATAACTATTAAGTTCTCACTCACCAAGAATAGGTATATCTAGGCCTTTTTATCAACAAGAACATAACCCATAATATCCTGAACCTACTCCTTTTGAAATGGCAGACCTAGAAATCAATATCTTAGAAAAAGATTTCGAACCCAACAGAATTGTTTTAAATCAAGAATTTAATTCCTCTAATAATAACCAAATTAGGAATTGGTTTTTTGCAAATTTTAAAGAACAAGCAAAACAAATTAAAAAGAATATTATAATTATATGAATGAACATGAAATTCAAATGTTCTTTTTTGAATGGTTTGAAGAATACTTTCTTCAAAACAAAGAGTCATAAATCAATTCTACAAGTGGAAATTAGATGATGGCCAAATCATAGAATCCAATCATCCCCCACTTACGAAAATTGAATTTCAACACAAAGAAGCAGAAATGGCAGCTTCCCCTTTTAAAAGATCTTCAGAAATAGAAGGTATAGAAATAAAAAAGATAATTGAAATCATTATTCAAATCAACATCTTCATACTATAGGAAAACAATTAGATAGGATAGAATCTTCTGTTCAATCTAATTTCACCCAGGTTACTACAAAACCCAATACTTTAAAAACACATATCTTTAAAAATTTTGAACTTCCAAAGTATTCTAACACAGATTTTGTTAGAGCCTTAGAAGAAAGAAAAAAAAAAGCTACTAACGGAAAAACAATTTCTAAGGAAAACTCTAAAGCTTTCAAAATTTTAGATACTTCCAAAATAGGAGTGTTGCGCCGCGCTTTTTTTGGACTTTTGGGATTTGCGCGCTAAGGAGGTATTTCCGTGTAAGGGTCTCTCCCAAATCATATCTCACGTGACAGCAGATGGTAATTTCCTATTTGGTATAAGTTTTTATTTTGGAGTCGCCACTAGTCATTATTGGTAGGTAGACTAGAAACCTAATCGGGGTATGAGCGAAATATCAAATTCTGAGTACGGGGACTTGGTTACGTTAATGATCCCAAATCGAGATCTCTAACGCCCTTTTGGTACCTAAGAACGTTACAATGTCTAACGTGTCATGCAAGTTTCCGAGGCTTACCCACTAATTCTATCCATTCTAATCGCGGGAAAATCAATCAAGAATTAAATGCGCAATCAATGTCAATCAAATGAATCAATCCTAAATGGTATCTAAAAATGAAAATTAATCAAAACATCCAAAGCTTAATGAAGACCTAGAAGCTTATTCATTTCATGATTTACATTTTTTAGGGTTTTTTAGAGGTTATAACCCCTGAATTTGAGATTTTATAAAAATGCCGCTTGGGTACTTCAAAAAATTTAAATTTCACTTTCTAAGGCCTGACCACAGTGTTTTTGAACCATTCTATGAATTTTTGAAATTTTTTATTTTGATTTTTTTTTCGAAAATTGAATTTTTGAGAGTTTCATTAACCAAGAATTGAGTTTTATGATTTTCTGAAAATTTTTATGAACTTTCCAATTTTCCAAATTTTTATTGATTTTCTAAAATTTTCACATTTATTATTGTATTATTATTTTTGAATTTTCTGATTTTTTTATGAATTTTATGAAAATTTTTATTTTTCTGTGAATTTCCTATTTTTCTGATTTTTTTCGATTTTCCAAAAATTTTCTGAATTTTTTATTAATTTTTAAATTTCCCGCTGGGAAAATGAACCGGACCGGCCGGGTTCAACCCGGTTCGGCTTTGGCCGAAGCGGGCGTCGTCGGTGCCGGCGCCGTTCATCTTTTCCTGCGGGCACGACGCCAAAACGGCATCGTTTCATGCTTTCTTCATTGGGGCATTTTATCAAACACTTCATGGGCATGAATCTTAGTTCTATGTTCTCGAGGTTGCCATTTTGAACCATTCTCCGGCGACCTTCCAGCGAGCTTTAATGTTGGATTTTAGGTTCTATGTATTCCTTGCATTACTGACTATTCATCTTAGTCAACAGATTCGCCATTGGACCTCTGTCGGCCGGCGAAAAGTTGGTCGGAAAAACCTAACTTGTAAACTTATTCTAAACTAACCATCTAAACCTTCAAATCATGATACAGATCGCCCTAGCCGTCTATATCATTCAAAACAAGTATAAACCATCAATCAAAGTCAAGAGAAGCTAGCTTGAGCGGCCTATAGCCATGGGATATGCTCCGGCAAGATTTTCCAGAAATGGCCAACTCGGTTTTAATGCGTTTTCAATCATTCCAAGTACAAACAAGCAATACAAATGTGATCAAAACACGTTTTAGGCATCTAGTATGACAAAATCGTGAAGAAAAATGCACAAACAAGCCAAATATGTATTTTGGAAATCTGCAAAAACCGTGGCGACAAATGATTTTTACTTGTTTCGTTCGACAATCAAACGACTTCTCCGAACCGATTTGCTGCTATAGAGTTCTTCTCCGACATCCAGGCTTCAAGTAGGTGGTCTTGGAACCTCCGAAGGTGATCTAGACACGTTGGCCGAACTCGATTTTTAGGCATTCACAGCCAACTTCTGTTTTGGTTCGCCAATGAGGAAACTCACCGTCGAGATCGATTTGTCGGCGCTTTTCGATCGAAAAAGCACCGATCCCTTGGTCTAAGGGAATCTCTACTCACCTCACGCTCAATCTCTCTCTCTTCGCCCGTATTCTTTCTTTCCTCTCTCTCGGGAATTTTCTCAAACACCTTCCTCTTGCAATGTTTGGTTTTTTCAATTTTTTGTAGCTCGATTTCCTGCCCAAATTCAGTTAGAACAGACTTAAAATCGGTTAGGATTGATTCTCTGTTGCTAGCTGGAGATTCTCCAGCTGACCAAGCCAATTTACACGTGCTAGATTGACCGGGGAAGATTCACGAAGTCACGGGCACGAACTGAAATTTTTTGGGTTTTTAATATGTTCTGGGCAGTCGGGCAAAAGTAGACGGGTAGCCGGGTCAGGTTGGGTGACCCAGTCGACCCGGCAGGCCCGATTTTGTTTAAAAATCCAAATTAAGCCCAATTTCAATCGAATTTTCAAAATTAAACCCCAAAATTGAATTCCTCATCACATTTTGAACCCAAATATGTAATTTTCCCAAATTTTGATAAAATCATGTCCAAGATTTCTAAATTTTTGTATTTGGGTTGTTGGAGTTTTGTTCAATTCAATATCGTAATGACCTGATTAGGCAAAATTGGTGCCAAAATTGAATTACCCACATCTGATTAACCCTAGAAATGATGGTCTCATGGTTCAACAATTTTATATTGGGCACAATTCCCAATTTGGGCTCAAAATTCTTAATTTTCAATTGAATTTTGGGGTTTTCTGATTTCTTTAACAAATTGTGCAATTGGATCAACCATTATGTAATTCAAGGTCCCAGAATCATTTTTTGTGAAGACACTATGACTTAAAAATGACTAGAAAAGATTTAATTGCATTTTTAGTTTAATTCGGGTTTGATTTTGCCCAATTTTTGGAAAAACACATACCCAATTGAGATTTTTCAAAATTGATGATGTATTAATGAAATTGGATTTAAAAGAAGACTAATGACTATTTTTATGGAATTTTTTGATTCCATTTGCTATTTTTTATTTTTTCACTTATTTTGACTAAAAGAAATTAAGGAAAAATGCGGGAAAATGCTAAAAAATTTATTTTTGGTTTAGAAGTAGGTTTCTAGGCTTGGCCAAGATTCCTAGTCCTAATATTGAGATTTTTGAAAATATAAAAAAATAAGCTAAAAATCAGGTATGAACAAGAAGCCGGAGCTTCCAACCCAATCGTAAAAGATACCCTAGAACAATTTAATGTTCTTGAAGAAACTGATAATGAATCAATTCCAAAAATCAATAAAATCATGTGGAAAGACCCGCAAAAACTATACTTTTCTAGGGCCACTCCACTCGATATAGCTTTAGAGGAATCATCTTCTAAAATCTAGAATAAATATTCTTCGTGATCAATTTATGAATGGAGCATTGATGGTATCTCTAAACATAATCTTATGAACATACTTAGTCAAATGATTATGCTTGCTAATACCTATAAGACCATCCCAGTGACCACATATCATTCTATTGCCTATCTCATAATAGCAGGCATTACAGGCCAGCTAAGAGGATGGTGGGATAATTATCTTACTAAAGAACAAAGAACACATATTCTTAATGCTTATAAGTTAAATGATTATGGCCAAATAATTATGGATGAAAATAGTCAATCAATCCAAGATGTTGTCAACACTTTGATATATTCTATATCTCAACATTTCATAGGAGATTCCACCCATATTCGTGATAAGGATTTAGATATTTTATCTAATAAGAAATGTAAAAATCTAGGAGAATTTAGAGAATATAAAGAAATTTTCTTACAAAGAGTTTTCCTTAGGATAAACTGTAGCTAACCTTTCAGAAAAAAAAAATTTCTTGCTGGTTTAACAAAATTGATAGGAGAACAAGTTTGTAGAGAAGAATATGGAGAACAAATTCCATATGACCTCCTCTCTTAGGGTGAATTAACCTCTTATGTCTATAAAATAAGAACACAATTTTGTACCAATATACATTTGAAAAAACAGATAAAAAAAGAAACAAAAGAACTCTAACAAAGGACTAGGAGACTTTTGTGCCCAATATGATCCCTCTTTTAAAACTTCTAAATCTTCAAAACCTAAATGTTCAGGAAAATGTTCTCCAAAACATGAAGTTAACAAAAATAGGAGAAAATTCAATAAGAAAAAAGGATAAACAAAACATTAGAAAAGGAGATAATAAAACCAAAACTTTTAGGAAATCCTTCAAAAATATTGAATGTTATAATTGTGGTAAGAAAAGATATACTTCCAAATATTGTAAAATAAGTAAAAAAATCAACGAATTAAATCTAGATGAGGAACTCTCAATCATCTTAGCTAAATCATGACCGAAAATGATAACAGTTCCTATGATGATACTGAAGAAGATGGCCTTCAAGTTAATGACATTTAAACCACTTCCCCTTCAGAATCAAAAGAATCTGAAAATTCTTTAGAAGTAAATGTTTTAACAAAAGAAAAAGAAATCGTTTTACAAACAATTAATCAAATTTCTAATCCAGAGGAAAGGATTAAATATATTAGCAGTCTTCAATCTTCTATAAATCCTAAACAACATTCTGATGTTCCTTATAACCTCTCGAATATTCTCAATAGAGGAAAGAAAATCGTTTCTAGACCCATTTCTATAAATGATCTTAAACAAGAAATCAATCAACAAAAACAAGAAATTCAAAACCTCTAGCTTACCCATATAGAAATTCAAAAGGAAATCTTAGAAATAAGATCAAAATCTATAAAAAGAAAAGAACAGATTGAAGAAACCTTAGAACCTCAATCCAATTCTAATCTCAACTTTTCAAATTTAAGCTTCTTGCTAATGCTTTCAGAAATAACAACCAGGAAATGGTTTATAAATACCACTATAAAAATTAATAAGGAATTTACTTTAAACACAACAAAACTTTTCGATACAAGAGAAAACCTTAATTGTATTAAAGAAGGTCTTCTACATACTAGATATTTTCAAAAAAACGACTCAATCACTCAAATCAACATTAGGAAATAAATTAGATATTAGCTATAAAATTCCACAAGCTGAAATTATGAAATATAACACCTCCTATAAAACCCCGTTCCTTCTTGTTAAAAATATTAAACAAAATGTCATTTTATGAACTCCCTTTATAGGCCTCATACAACCTTTCAAAGTTACTAATGATGGGATAGAAACCAAGTTCTTAAAGAGGAAAATAATTTTTGAGTTTATAAGTAAACCACAAACCAGAAACTTAAATACACTTCAAGAACAATCTATTTTTGAAATTAATTGTATTATACAAAACAAAGAAAATCACCTCCAATATTTAAAAGAAGATCTTGAACATAAAAAGATTGAGAAAAATCTTTCTAATCCCACAATAAAAAAGAAAATTGATGATCTTGAAAATTATAGAAAAGCTTCTATATGTTCGACAATTCCTAATGCCTTTTAGTTTAGAAAATGTCATATAGTTGATTTACCTTATGAACCAGAATTTTCTAAAAAAGAAATCTTAACCAAGGCAAGACCTTCCCATATGAATCATGAAGTCATGAATTTCTGTCAAAAGGAAATCCAATAACTTCTTGATAAAAATCTCATCAGTTAGAGTCAATCACCCTGGAGTTGTTCTGCTTTCTATGTCAATAAAAATGTTGAAGTAGAAAGAGGAGTCCCAAGGTTAGTCATTAACCATAAACCTTTAAATATTGCATTAAAATGGATAAGATATCCAATACCTAATAAAAAGGATTTGTTGAATAGACTGCACAGTTCAAAAGTATTTTCTAAATTTGATATGAAATCAAGATTTTGGTAAATACAAATCAATGAAAATGATAAATATAAAACTGCCTTCACTGTCCCATTTGGACAATATAAATGTAATTTCATGCCATTTGGATTAAAAAATGCTCCATTTGAGTTCCAGAGAATCATGAATGATATTTTTAATCCACATTATAATCATATCATTGCATATATAGATGATGTTCTCATATTTTCCTCCAATATTGACCAACATTTTAAACATATTAGTCATTTTATTAACATTGTTAAGAAAAATGGCTTAGTATTATCACCTACTAAGATAGCCCTTTTCCAAACCAAAATCAGATTCCTAGGACATCATATTCATTTAGGAACCATTATACCAATCGAAAGATCAATACTTTTTGCTGAAAAATTTCCTTAATGAAATCCGAAATAAAAATCAATTGCAAAGATTTCTTGGGAGTTTAAATTATGTTATAGATTTGTATTTTAGGTTTGATTTAAAAAAGCAGTTGTTCATGAATATGTAAAGTGATTCTTCAAGCCCCGTTTTCTTAGCGAGTGCTTGGCGTGGGTTATTTTCGTGGGTATTATTCGTGAATTATAGCCAAGAAGAATATGTGTTCAAGCCAGTTAAATTCTTGTGGTAAGAATTTTTGTATTATTCTTCTGTGAGATTAAGAGATTATTTCGTGAGGAATTGTGTGGCAAAATACTGAGTAAATAGGCATAATTGGGGCTTAAAAAATACTGAAAATGTTTTAATGATTCGAGTATGATTATAATCTCCGTTATATTTTTTTATTTATAGTTGAATTCATTGTTGCTCTTCCCGTGCATGTAGAACCGAACCACGTAAATCTAGTGTCCGATCTATTACTTTATTTTATCTTTTTTATTATTCGATCGCTTGCTTTCACAACATATTTCTTTAATTTGCAGCAGTTTGTTTGTAGGAGAGAAACAACAGATTCAACAGTACAGAGTCCAGCATCTTTCAACTTCTTCACATCGACCGAAGCAATGCCTGACGCCTAGAACAGAAGCACAAGGTGTTGAAACATACAGATTACAGAGCTACACTTCATTGCACTTCTTGGGAAACAATTCAAGAGAAAATTGTTAGAGATGGATTGTCATTTATCAAACCTTCACGAAATAAGTGGAAGGCCGACCCACTGTAATTATGATACACATCTCTTCTATCTCTCAATCTCTTTTAATTTCTATTTGATAGAAGATTATACTTCTACTAATGCTTATACAGCAACGAGGTCCTTCGTAATTTTTCTAATTGTTTTCAAAATATAAATTGAGATATTTTTGTTATATATAAAACTAGGTCAAAATTCAGTGTTCGGAACAATAACATGGACAAAATGGTGGACGCAACTCTTTCCTTTCATTTTTTTTTCATGTCGAATTGAAAAGGCTACCCACAAATTAACTCGATGAGTATTGTTTATTGGTAGCTCAAGCAAGGACTCTAGACCTCCCATTGGTTTTGGTAGCTTCTTCGTCCAAAACATGAGAAGACTTCTCTTCTTCAACTATGTAAGATCTCCGATAAAATGAAGTATTCCTGTAATTTTCCGTGCTATTCAAATTCAATGCAAGCAAGGATTTTCAATTTTCCGGTAGAGTCTAAAAGTATTCTAACCTGATGACAACATGCTTAAGGCAAATCCAATAAACCCACCATCTCCCCAATGGAATGATGAATTTCTCGAACATTTTTAGAGTTCGCAGGAATTTGAAACCACCTTATATGGAAGGCACAGCAAACATGTCAAATCCATCTCTCCGTGGCGGACTCGTCGCTCTGATTTGCAAGTACTTTGGGTGCCCGTTAGCTAGGTTGTACAATCTTCAAATTTGAGCATTTAGATGAGTCTGGAGTCCTTTTTAAGCTTGGGTAACAAGTAATTTGTATAATTTTCAAGTTCTCGCTCGCCTGAGAAAACAAACCAAGAATCAATCAAGTCAAGAAAGACAAATGAGTAAGCTTGCTTGGGGAGACATAGACCCACAAAAGTAAACTGTACGGTATAATGTTGTACCAGGCATGACCCATCCCGCCCAATCTGGATTAATGTTACGACCTGAAAGCTCGAGCACGGCTAAATTCTCGAGATAGGTTTTAAGTATTTTATATTTAAAAAAACTCAAAATATGGATTTGGTAAAGTAGTCATCAAATTCAAAGTTATGGGTACAAGAAGTCCTCGAACAAGGAAAAGAATAAAATAAACATGATATTACATTCTTTGATGTGAAGAGCTTTCATTGAATCTTAATGTGAAAAGCTTCTCCACTAGGTCATCCTCCCTCAAAAATTTACACAAAAGGAGAACCGGTACGTTACATTAAAAAAAGGAGACATCATTTTGAACGTTTTGTATTGCGTGGCTCACGGGGTTTAATTGAAAGCTACGGATAAAGATTCTCAATTCCATTTGCCAATTGCGGGTTTGTTTAAAAAAAAATCGGAATTGTATAAACATAGGGGGAGACGATATTTTTGGCAATTATAAAATGTTCTTCCACAACCATTTCACACTTCAACATCAGGATTAACCAATATACCCTAACCAGCTCGTCCACAAACTTCCTGCGTATTTACAAACGTAGGGGGAGACGATTTTTTCGCAATTTTTTGCACCTTGCCTGCTGACCACCATCATCGATGTCAATATTTACCCCAACTGAGCTTGCTCAACATCCCTCTTATCCTGTCGTGGCCCATTGGCCTGCCCAAGCACTGGGACCTGAGTTTTGGTACTTCAGTACCTTCCTTCGAATAGCTTTCTTTCATAGCTACCTTCTCCTTTAGTACTTCGAGATTTGCAGTGCTTTCGCTATAGGATTCCCAGCTTTCCTCAGTTGGTAAGTTATCGGATCTCAAGCCTTAATTGTCTTTCATTGAATAGGCCCTTCGCCTATCTCGATGGCTTGGACAGCCGCTTCTATGCTTGCTCTGTATACCCTGGTGCAGTGAAGTTTTGTGGTTTGATCACCACTAGGTAGCCTCTTGGCCTCAGCAAAAAAAGCCTGAATGAATTGTTCTTCGATCTCTTGATTACATTGCTCAAATACTCTGCTTGTGTTGTTAGGATCCCGGATGATAGACATGCACTTCCGGCAAAAGGCTACTGGACTCTGATATTCTACTAGGGAATGTCCCTCAATCTGGGGGTGTCGAGTCGCCTCCTCGCGGGCCACGCAAGCAGGGGTTTGAATCTAAGGTGCCAATGTCTTTGGCGGGAACAAGGTGTTGATGGCCGGTTGTGGTCTTATCTATTGCTTGCTCCTACCAACTTATTTCTCGACCATATCTCGTGGGACTGTGTTAAATTGGATGTGCTTTTGTGGACTCTTGAAGGGCATCTTGCAAAGGGGACTCCTCAGGTTAGGCTGTCCATTAATAAGAGTTCGCATGGCTCGGTCCTTTAGGGGGCTCATGGTCACAGCCTTCTAGGGTTTGTCCTGCATGTATAGTGACTTCCATCGACTTGCCCATCAGGCCCAATTTGCATTATGTTTTCTTTCCTGGCAGTGAGGTCATTCCATGCCATGTGCTTGATGTATGAGAAGTCTGATGCCATCTGCACAGGGTCAATAACCCAGCATCTTCTTGGAGTGGTGATCTGAGTAATCTGTTCGCACGTCACGAAGCACAACAAGGAACGCCAAGGATGAAGTAACTGGCCCTTTGCTTTGGGCCAGCCCCCATGAACGGGATAATGATACAGATGATACAAACAACATTAAACATTTTCATATAGTCTAGGGACTAGTTTGAACATGTACCAAAATTTTATGGACATCATTGCACATTGGGTTAAAGTTCAGGGACCACATTGCACACTAGGCCAAAGTTCAAAGATCATTTGTGTCATTTTCACCCCCAAGAAATGATTAAATAATGGATTGGCCGCAATGGTGGGCCAAGTGATAGCTGGTTATTGTTCTCCAATGTAAGTTATATTTTAGCTCCTTCAATTGATACGCAATTAATATCGAACAAATTTGCTTCGCGAGTCTGATCAACAGGATCTTCGTCTGCTTTCATCTTTTCTTTCTTCTCTGGAAATCTGATTTCTTTAGCTTCAATCTGATCATGAAATATATCCTAAAGGTTATGCAATCATTGATTGTGTGTGTGTAAGAACCATGCCACAATATGTTCTGTTTTCGGCTCATTATCAGAAGGAATTTTATGACTACCCCTGACCCTGATCTAGCTGCTGACTAAAAAGCCAGTCAAATATTTGGTCGGCTTTTTCGATATCAAAAGAATACTTCCAATCTTCATTCGGTCAACGAAAATTTTAGCTTGCATATTCTCTTTATCTGATGCATCTCAAATCACAGGGGTTCCCTTCACAAACTCAGCTACATTAACATCGTATGTGCAAGATTCCGCACAATAAGTATGTAGGGAAGTGTTCTCTACAGCAGCTTCTTCCTTGAGTACGTTCTCATATTTGGTAGCTCTCTGGGACCGTTCAAGGAGATCTTTCAAGATTTATGCTTTGAATTTATTTCTCAGCTCAATAGTAAACCTTTCTTGGGCTGGGGAGAGGAATTCTTCCTCTGGAAGATTAGTTTTACACATGATTCTGGCTTTTTAAAACCTGATCAAGTATGTTGTTGGCATACCTTAGCCAGATCAGCCATTGATGCTCCAGGATCAGTTTAAGAGAGTCATGTTTGGAATTGGACTTGCATGTCCCCCCTTTCCCTAACTGAATTCGCAGGCAGATTGAGGTAACAATAGAAAGTTGGTCCTAGCAATGCACTAGAGAACAGCCTTAACTTGAGTAATTCATCATTAGCAATCTCTCCACACTGCTAAGTGAATCAAGCAATGTGCTCGATCGTTCTGAATTCACCTTGTCCAGTGAATGGAGTGGATTCGTATGCTCTATACTCCCTAGGGAAGGGATAGTTTTTCTTTTAATGTTGTCGGGTATCGTTTCATAGACACATTCACATTGTTCTTTCGAAGTTTAGGTCCATATAAATGCTCTATCATCCTAGCCATATGTTCTTGATCGAGAGGATGAGCTACTCTTGGTTTGTTTTCATCGAGACCTTCATGAATTTCTCCATTTAGCCTCGTTGGTGGCTTGGTGTAGTTTCCTGGTTCTCCTACCATGCATCATTCCTATTGGCCTCTTTGGGGCCATTTGTCATGGTTCCCTTCTCCTAAAGAGTGGCTCATAGTGTGTAGGCCTTTCTGGGCTAAAGCCAGATCGAGGATAGTCTTCAACTCAAACTTCAATTGTAATGGTTCCGTTCTAGGGATGACCAACCTGATCCTGGTGGTAGAACTTTCCCCAATCTGTCGAGTATAATATTGCAATAAACAATTATTCCCCTAAGAGGTTGGATCTTTTCTAAGGGGATTTCTCCATCAATATGGCCGTTGTTCCCATAGGCAGCATCTGGATATCCCCCAAGTTTTGACTCCTGATTATTGAAGTCGTCGGCTTCAGAATCCCAAAGCCTAGACACGCTTCTAGTAATTCGATGAGACATTCTATTCTTCCGGTGAGATCAGCAAAGCCATGTTACGTGGATTTTTGCAAGGTTGTGGCTACCAGAAGCTCAATAATATTAATTGGTAACTAAAGTCTAATCGATGACAATCTATGGCCAATTAAATTGTTAAAATCGACTTTGATTCAAAAGCATATAGATTCTAACATGCCTTGAAGTCTCAAAGACGTGGCAAAATTCAAATTACTAACGAAGGACAATCAATAGATTGGAAAATGACACGGTAAGCTCATTGTTAAAGATGACATGTCTAGCCAATATTCACATGCAACATAGACGAGGCAAGTTCAAATGCAAACAAGAAGGAAAACGACGTGACATGACAATATTTGCATGCAACATGATATGGTATGGTCAGTAGTTACAGTGGAACAAGACAAGGAATAAGCCCATCTTTAGCTGCTCTCTGTTGCAATTCCTGGTCAGCAGGTACAGTGAAACAACATATAGCTCGGACAGTGTTATCCACAAGTGTAGTATTTTGAGAATCGTTCTGCCTAGGGATCTGCAATAAGTTGAGAATAACTGGGAATGCTCCTTCATCTCATAGCCATTCAGTGAGTTGAGGGTCCTCCGGTAGTCTGGCGACTATCCCAACTAAAGAAGATTAACCCAACTGCAGAAGCAACCTCCTCGTCATCGTTGGAAGTTCTGATGATTTGAAGCAACGTCTTGACGCACCTTTCTCCCACATGCTCTGTGATGATTGCCTCATCACTTTCATCAACCAAAAAATAGAGAAGCTTTACAGCATTTGCTCGGACATTTAGCCTATCAAGCTCACATAGCAGAACCAATGCTCGAAAAACAAAGCACTGTATGCGGAGCAGGTCACCAGTATTATAAGTGGATGTAGAGAGAAAATGTAGCAAGAGTGAGACCGACATTAAATATCGTGTAATTTTGACTTAAGATAGAAAAACATGAGCATCACTCGGATAACAGAGTTTGCATGCGACAGTTTCTCCACTGTTGGATCAGCATAAAAAACCATGATTTGCTAGGTAAATATCCACCATACAGTTGCTCCAAAGGTGGGAGCATTAGGATCTAGACATTGAACCATATCAGTTCTTTCTTGTCACAAGTTACTAGGTAGATGGTAAATTTTGCAAGTTGCAATCATGCAGAAGCCTTTACAAAGGATTTTGACCTTTTTCCTTTCAATGTAGAAGCTTTCGTGAAATTTTGGAAAGACTCTCTTTGAATTGTTGATAATTGCATATTTAACATGATACACCTTACTTAAACAAACCTCACCATCCAAAACGACTGACCTCAAGATATGTGAAACTCATAATGAAAGTACCTCACTGCAAACAAGGCAGTTATGCTTATTATTGCTGCAAAGGAACAGAAGAAGGAGATCGCAAAGATCAGAGGATGTTACCTGCCTCAATCTGGTCCTGAAATTAGTGCCACAAGGGGATTGACACAGGGCATGAAAAGTTCGAAGAATGCACTCTTGTACGTTCGGGCCAGAGAATATAGTCAATGCAAAGAGCTTGAAAATATCTTCCGATTCCAACAACAAGCTCTGTGTCTGATCTGCCTCTTGAGACAAGGTTGATATAGCAAGTTGCATGATTGTGGCAGCCAAAGTTTCACGCAAGCTCAAGGATGATGAGCTGCGATTAAAGAGAACATCAAGTAAGGGGCCGACTGCTCCATCTACTATCATCTGGAGCCCATTTTTTGGTAAAGTCGAGAGGGTGTAGAGAGCCTTGATAGCCACTTCTTTCACCTGAATGTCAACATGTTCAATCAAGTGAAGGAGGGGATCCAACACTCCACCCTCATAAAGGGATGCCTTGTTGTGGTCGGTCAACTCCATTTCTGCCAAAGCTGTTGCAATGGTCATTTTGACATCCTCCGGTCCTGCATTTACATTCCATCATAAGCTGTGTTACCAAATTAACCTTGCAGTACTGCTCAATCAAACCCGATTTACACATTTGATTAAAAAAATATTAAATGAGCAGTGTTGACTTGCTTCCAGAGTGTTGATGCACATCAATAAAAACAATTGTATGTTCCCTAAGTTGTTTTCAATTAGCAATTACACACTTTATTCTTGTAGTGCAAGCTTCCACCATAAATGATTTTCATAACCCACAATAAAATATACTCCCAAGATCACTGGAATGGATTAGACTGTAAGTATAACCCTCAAAGACAACACCAGCGGTGATGCCAGGTGAACTGTTTGAATTAGATTCAACTAAAACAAATTCCGCCTTGTTGTACTAAGAAGAGGGGTCGGAACTTTTGAATGAGATAAAAGAACAAAATCTACGGAAAAAGGATTCCCGCTTCAGAAGCCCCTATCAGGCTCACTGAAATAAACGTCCATTTATATGCAAGATCAGGATTTTTTTGTCTACAAATAAGCTCATCCTAGTTTCATACAACCAAGTTCAGATAAATGATGTTGTGCTAACCAGGAAAGAAAAAGAACAGCTAACTGCTTCTTTAGTGATATTTTAGACTTGTAGAGGGCCCAGAATCACTTATGCTAACATAAAGACCTTAATTTACGCAGTCAGAATTGAGGAAATCACCGGAAGAAAGACGCTGCGGTAAATACTTGAAGTAATTTGCCTTTGCCATCTGCACAACATTCTGATCTGAAAAGGACAGATTATCCAGTAGCTCTTCTGCATCGTTTGCAGCTTGAATATCATCACCCCTTGACATGGTCACCAAAAGAAGTATGCATCCTTGAACCTTCCCCAGGCGATCTCTTATAGAAATATCTTTCGATAATTCTAGCAATAATCTTACAGCTAACTTCATCTCACGGCGTCCAAGAGAACCAACAATGACTTGAATTGCGTTGTCGACACTCACAATTCTTTCCTATATCATAAACCATCATATGCAAATATGATTGATGTTAGCATTAGCTGTAGCTAGAAATTAATCACCTAACACGTATCCAGACCATGCAAACATAATAGGGTTAACTCGTTCATTTACATATGCTAGATATGCTAGACTGCTAATTCTTTGCAACAGTTTCTGCAGTAGAGGTGCTCCCCTTGCTATAACATATAAAGGAAAATTTGCAGCAACTAAACCACCATAAGATTACTGTCTCATGTTTGGTTTGGAGGTAACTCTTATAAACGAGGAGGGTGGCAAACTGTCATCTATTGGAGGACACAATAATCTAGCTAATATAGACCAAACTAGGACACAAGTGGAGCTTTAAGTATCATTTAGTTT